>JARQOC010000004.1:413288603-413887556 GCA_033576535.1 Allobates femoralis | reverse complement strand
CCTGCAACTCTCTGAACCCTATATACACCATTGTAAAAGGCACAGGCACACTGGAACTACTTGCTGCTTGATAGAAGAAATGCACTGTGGCACTGTCTAAGGGGCATATGTGCTGACGACACTGTATATGACAACATTATTCATCAGGGTCACTGTACATTGTGGAATTCCCAGCTGGGGCACAGTAGCTTGTACATCATGCATTGGCTAGGGCACTGTATGCAATATGTAGAAATACAGCTGTGAGCAGATCACACTGAGATGCTCTGCTGATTACCCTTTTTAACCAAGCATAGTGTAACTGCATAGAGGGAGGTAGAATTTGGCTCACTCATTTACAGCACATTGCCCACCCCTGGCACCAAAATACCAAAGTCCAAAATTACTAGTGGTCAGAGGAATGTGTAATCCTAAAATTACCTAGTGGTGGAGGGGGCTCGGCTCCTAAGCCTCCTGCACGCTTGCAGTGTGAATGTATAGTTACATCGTTTTGCACAATGGGGTTAAACAAAAGGTTATTTTCTGATAATTCAAACCCATTTGGGTCAACTACTGTGCATGTATCAGGCCAAAATCACCAGGGTATGTGAACTTTTGATCTGGGTCATTTGAATGCTTTTGGTTGTCATTATGATTTAAAAAGAGAAAACACGGTAGTTTCACAATAAATGGCTTCACCCAACCACTAATCATGAGTGGAAAATGGGTTTTGTGTTATCATTCATATTCTCTGAAAAAAGGGCTAGAAAGCAAAAAATCTACTGGGTATGTAAACTTTTGAGCACAACTGTATATAAAGCACACAAATACATAATATATATATATATATATACAGGTTGAACATACACATATACAATATATATGTTTTATATATATGTATATACTAGGCCATTGTGAGTATTTATTGTGTCTGTGTATTTATATAAAATACAGAGGTACATTATATATTTTAATATACAGTCTCCACTGGATAGGGGATAGAGACAGGAGTCAATGTCATCCTATATTCATCAGAGTAGTGGTGACAGGAGGCTGCCCTTTCAGAAATAGCAGGCAGTGATTTACTGCCTGTGTGCTGGGGTTGTGTGCTCACCGGTCGCTGTGTGTGGTTGAGAAACCTGATCCTACAATGACCATACAGCACAGATCTCCGAGTACAGTCACTAAATCACTAATCTTTGCTGGCGCTGCCACTACTGCTGCTCTGAAGAAACGGACAGGCAGCAGCGAGCATCCTGGCAACCCGCTCCTCCAGCAGTAGAAGAATCCTTCCGAGGCACATTGTTCTGCACAGGCTGATGGCTAGGAGGAAACTCTATATTCACTGGCCGAGCCAAGGACGAGCTATACACACTAAGCAGCATGCGTGCATAAAGAGGTCGACGTGGAAGTGCCCCTGAACTATGCAGCATTGCCGTGGCTTCTATTTGAATAAAATAAACTTTAACATTTTAAATGTAAATCCCTAAAGATCATAGAATTTCCACTTGTGACTCGGGTCGTAGGTGCCGAATCAAAGTGCTTAGTGCCGCCTTTGTCTACACTAGAAGATTTCTAGACCCACAACTCGGACCTTGCTCTCTGAAAGGCAACCAGAGGGGAGTCTGCACACACAACTAACCAAGATAAGGAGAGTTCAGAGGCAGACAGGGAACCTTAAAGAGGTTTTCCACTACTAATTTCACCCTCTTTTATTAGTTCCAATTCCTTGTTAACCAACACTTTCCCAATGTGCTTCTGTTATCTACCCTGCTCCTGTAAGCGGATCTCCTATGTTCCTCTGTTGCTGTTCTAAAAGAGAGAGGGGAGGGGGACAAGAGGCGCAATAGTGCCCTTATCACTAGACACTAGACGTTTTAAGTGGTGAAAAAGGCAATTCACTCACCTATTCCAGTTGTGAGACCCACAACTGGCTTGAAGGCATGTAGGATAATATCCTGATGGCTGCTGCTGGACCTCCACCGGCTCCACTCACGTGGGTTTATACCAAGAAATTCAGGAAAGGAAGGTGTACTACGGTCCGCGCTGCCAGAATCATCAAGGAAGACCCAAGGCAAAGTTCTGATCCAAACCTTCTTTATTCTCCTCCTCTGGACCGTAGTACACCTTCCTTTCCTGAATTTCTCTGTTGCTGTTCTGGCTCTGCTTCTTCTGATCGGGGGACTGGAATCAGACATACCGAGCAGGGCACATCACTGGTGGGGGTGTGGCTGCCTCTCTGTGAGTGACAGCAGTCTGGACACACATACTCAGATCAGACTTCACTCTCCTCTCATCCTGGTTCACAGTGCGGTCTGCTGTGATGTGCCGATCATTATATAGTATAGCCAGAATTAATTAGCACATCTTATTCCAGTGGTACAATTGCATACAAAATACTAAACTTAAGAAGTCAGGCCCCAAATGTTCCTGAGGTTTTCTGCTGTCAATTTTCCATTGCATTAGTATTTACAGATAAAAAACAAGATATTAATTTAGCATGTAATACGTACTACTAAATGCATGACTGACTATGACAGACTCAGTGACACCTGGAGCAGCATATGGTGGAACTGAAATCAAGCTGGTTTACAGTGTTGTACCTTCAGTTCTAGAAAAAGCTAATCTTTTCGAAGAAACTGAGTTCTGATATTTTTTTGGGTGGGGGAGGGAGTCTGCCTTTTTTATTTCCTGCTTGATATTACTCATTCTATGTAAGTTATTGATATGTACCGTATGTATATCTTATCTTGGCACTTTTATATTTTGTCTGGCAAGAGAACATCTTTTATAATGCTATAGTGACATTTTAAAGAAAACTTTCTTGTGGTGTTTTTATGTGAACTGACTAAAAACACAGTGGCTAAAAAGAAAAGCCACTTTAAGGCTCCATGCATACGATCAGTGTTGCAGTGTTATGGATGCAGCGTGTTTGCACTGCATCCGTAACGCTGCGTTGTGCAGTACAAGCACAGTGGATGGGATTTCCAGAAATCCCATGTCTACTGTGCTTCTTTCCAGGCTGCCGCTTTTCCACAGCATGTCAATTTAGCGTTGCAGAGTCGGAGGTGATGTCGGTAGGTGAACGCAGAGAAAAGCCTCCCGCCCCAAATGCAGATCGTGGGCACAGTCTGCGTTTACCTGTGGAGAGTTCTGGCTTCCCTCAGGTTTGGAGACACTGTGTCCAGGACTGCACATAACCTAATAGTGTTTTTGCATTGTTTCTCATTGTCTTCAAATGGAGAAACACTGCAATATACAGTACTGGGCAAAAGTTTTAAGCAGGTGTGGAAAAAATGCTGCATAGTAAGAATGGATTCAAATATAAGTTAATAATTTATTTCATTGTGATGAACAAGAGAGAAATTTAAATCACATCAATATTTGGTGTTACCACTGTTAGACCGTAGACACACTTTCAAGAGTAATGCGAGAGGTTAACGCTAGTCTCTCATGGCATCACCCGGAACGGGCGCCAGCTCTCCGCACTGGTGTGTGAAGCCACATGTATTTCAATGCAGCTAACATGCTCCTGTCCTGAGCTGGCAGCCTTGCCGAGTGATGCCATGACAGACTCGCGTGAATCTCTTGCATTACTCTCGCAAGTGTGTCTAAGGCCTTAGCCTTAAAAACAGCATCAGTTCTTCTAGATCCACTTGAACATAGTGTTTAAAGAGAACCTGTCATTAGGATTTAACTTTAACGGTATGGCCATAATGGCACAGTTATACTTATTTAATGGATAAGGGTAGTGTAAAATCCGTAGTGTGGTTCTTTTTTAATTTACCATACCTTAGAAGTCTTAATGCAATAGCCTCTTCATACATAGAGCCGGGACTGTTGGGTGGGACTGTGGATAGGATCTTCGATTCTGTTGTGCTCTCTCTGTAATTGTCATAAAAAATAGAAATAAAAGGGGCTAACACTGCGCTGCCATTAAATGGAATACCATCAAAATATTAAAATGTGATTTTTATTTCTCTGAACTGTGGACTGAGGCAGACATACTGGGGACTGAGGCAGACATGCCGGAGTCTGGGATAGGTATGCTGGGGATTGTGGAGGGCCTGTTGGAGTCTGGGGAAGGCTTGCTGGATACTGGGTGTAAATATCCAGTTGTGACGTTACAGCCAGGCTCCAAAACAACACTCCTCTAGACAGGGGTGAGCAGCTCCTCCACACACTGAATCATTGTATCTAGGTAATCATGCAAAATGCTAACAGGGTGTAAATTACAATCTGTTAGCATTTTGCAGCCTATATATACACACAGATTTTAGGAAAAACCCGAACAGCCTCTTTAACATGTTTATAGGTCCTGCGTAGTGATGGGCAAACTCACCGATGTTCGAGTTCAGTGAACCTGGCCAGACTTTTCTTTTTTAACGTCCGAGTTCGGGAGCGGACTTGACCTTAACTCAAGTCTGAATCCCGAACTTGGACTTTAAAGTTTGGAAATGGGGGCTGGAGGGCTGTTAAAAGCAAAGAAAACATTTGATTAAACATCAACTCATACTTACCGGGGTCCGTGCGCTTTTACTTCTGGGGCTGATCATTAATCAGGGTTGGTGCTGGTATGTGTGGGCTATTTGAAGGTACTCGAAACAGCCAATCTCAGACATACATTCTCTGATACGGCGTCTGTGATTAACTGATGCACCCTTTTCCACTGACTGACATCAAAGAAGTGTAAAAATAAATAAATAATTAAAATAAAATGATGTAAATACTAGAATATATGGGCTATTTCCAGGTTACTCCCAACAGCTAATCACAGATGCCCACTCTTTGTGACAGCATCTGTAATTAGCTGTTGCGCCCCTCACCAGTGAATGATCTGGAGGGTAATGAATGCAATTGCGCGGTAAGCATGAGCTGATGTTTAATCACTATTTTGTTTCTCTTTACAGCTCCCCACTGAACGTGAACCTGAACTGTAACATGGACTTCTTGGGGAAGTCTGCATTTGGGGTCTGTGCCCGAATGCTGGATGTTCAGTATGGACCCCAAACTTTACAGTTCGGGTTTACCCATCCCTTTTCCTGTTGTTTTTATAATGCCATGACTTTTCCTTTTTGGTTTTGCAGTTTCAATGTTGGCTGTACTTAGATACATAAGTGTCATTCTGTGTGTTGGTACTTTTGTACTTTGCACATGTATGCAAACCTAGGGCTGCAATGATGTCATAATTGTGGCAAAGCATCTAATGATTATCATTGGGGTTGCATTGCATTCTTCGAATTACCAAGGCTGTGACAGCCATCGCAAATAATCCAACTCTTTTGAATTGCATAAAACATTTTGACTTTCATGTTATCTACCTGCGCTTTGGGTAATATTTTTGTCTAAATTGCAATACTAAAATTGTTGCATAACGACAAATCGAACAAATGTTTGTGATTAACCTGCAGTCAAAACCTTATGTACTGGAGGAGAGTCGCTCATAAATGCATTAAAAATAGAAAACAACACATTATACATATGCACAAACCGCAAGAGCTGATATCTTTTAGACAGTCACATTGTTTCAAAGTTTTATTCTCCTACCTTAGTATTCTGAAAAAAACAGTACAAGAAAACATTTCCATAGGAAATATATGGGAATGTTACTACTTTCCTATATGTTTGGAATCATAGAACCATAGAAAGATAGAGTTGGAAGGGACCTCGAATATCATCTGATCCAACCCCTGCTCAAAGCAGGATTCACTAAATGATCCCAGACAGATGTCTGTCCACCCTCTGTTTGAAGACTTCCACTCACCACCTCTCGTGGTCACTTGCTTCACTCGTTGATAACCCTCACTGTCAAAAAGTTTTGTCTAGTATCTTATCTGTTTCTCCTCCCATTCAGTCTCATCCTATTGCTGATCTGTGACAGATCTATAGGACATCTTTGTAAATCAGTACCTACAATCCTGCAAACTTTCAGGGCAGAAACTCGTAGACTGTGAGCCTTTGTGGACAGGATTTCTCCCCTCTTGTTTCTGTACAACTGAATTGTCAACATTTATTGTTACTTGTATTGCTACTTGTTACTTGTCCTAGTCTGCCTTTTTTAACATGTAAAGCGCCATGGAATATAATGGCGCTATATAAATTAATAATAATAATAATAATAATAATTGTCTAAATGAAAAGTGAAGCCATTCTAAAACCAATTGCCACATGGTGTTTTGCTCAAAACTCGCAGAGTGTCATGGCAGCATCTAGCTCGTTTCACACTTCAGAGTTTGACACTCCACTCCTAAGTTTTTCTCATGCGTCTGAGTTCCACAGTCAGGCTTGGGCATCAACAAGCTGTGTTCCCAGTAGTGATCAGGATAGCAGAAGTTAATCTCTGTATTACTCCTCATTACCTCTAGGATCACACGTTCTGGAGACCTATAATAGTTGCTTCCTGCCTTTTTAAGATGATAGAATCTGTTTTCTCATGCTGACTATAGCTTCAGTGTTGCTCCAGCATATCGGTCCTTTTCTTGGTGTTCTAGTAATCTGGTATCAGTTGTTACTTCTTTGGTGGTTGATGAAATCCTCCTTGTTGTATTTTTAACTCCATCTTTTACTTGTTTTCTACCTTATTACTTATTGTATTATCCATGTGTGTGTGTGTGTGTGAGCTGTGAGCTTTTGTTTTGGTTCTCCCCTGCCTATCTTTATCTGTGGGTTCCTTTACTTCCCAGCTTAGTGGGGAGGGGGAGTGGGAATCAGTTCAGGGCAGTCTAGGAGCAGGGCGAGGGTGGGGACTCAGGCCTTTCCACCAGCAGGAATACCTCTGATTTAGGTATAGTTCAGGGCTCCCTAGCTTGAGGGGCAGATAAGGCATCCCAGTTTCCCTTTTCCCCAGAATCCCTGTGAAACCAATGTGCAGTACAGTAGTATATGTGCTAAATCTATTATCTTAAAGTGTTCCTGAACTTGCAATGTACTTCTGCGATTAGCCCATTTTTCTGGTCACTGAAAATAGGAAAAAAGTCATAATTTTTATGCAAAATGCGTTTGCCAACATTTTTTACTACCGTATTTACTCCATAAAAGTTACATAAATCTCTTAGTAATTTTCTTCCTAAGTTTTAAAAATGTTTATAGCTGTTTACATTATACAATGATTATACTTTACAAGAAAAGGGACCCATAAATTCATTGATATGTTATACATGCATCATACCTGCAATCTAATGGGATTTGTCTTCTCTAATTCATTTGATAATTATGCATTATAAATTAAGAATGATTATTAATAAAAGATACTAGTGGCTGGTTGTATTATTTATATTACAGGATTGTATTAATAACTTTATTTTTGTTGTTTAGCTGTCTGAAAGAATTACATTGTAGACCCCACTGGCTCGGCAAAGTGACTGCATTGGTGGAAGGAGATAATGAACCTTCAAGTAAAAGTGGAGTAACACAGAGGAGATCATATAGTGCGCAACCAACAAGACTCCACCTTACTTCTGAATACGGCAGAAAGTCCCCAGACGGTTTACATTTCTCGTTTGAAAGTAGATCAGATGACTTTTTAATAAGGGGAAATAACCAAAACCTGAAGCGTAATCAAGAAGAAGGAATAATATGTGAGCAAATCAACTATTCAGGAGCAGTCTCTGTGCTTCCATTATTAAATCCCTTTGGAAAAAGGCCTGCTTCAGTAACAAGCTGCCTGACACAGAGTCTATGTTCTCGTCCGGAGAGTGCTTGTCAGGCCTCCATGTCAGGTCCCCATAGTGATCTTCTGTCTTTAGTTTCACTTAACAGGTCATCATCGAAATCTGAGAATTGTAAGTTAGTTCATAAATCTGCCTGGTACCACGTTCCCGGACGTTATCCAACGCTGCAGACTCCTTTTCCACCCAAGAGACATCAAATCCGTAAAGCCACCTAACCTTGTTATGGAGTTTTTCATGTGTCACATAATTTTCATTCACCTGTTATATAGCCTGTTATGGTACCTTTACACGCCGCTACAGAAGGTTAGAAACAACCAGGTGTCTCACGTGCACGAGCACGTTCCAACAGTTGCTAACGGTACCCGATACCGCCTTTACACGCCGCTACAAGGTGCTCTACAGAAGGTTTTTTCTATCCCTTGAGGCACCGACGGGTGCCGCAGGTTACCTTCTGTAGAGCATCTTCCCTCATTTACACGCCGCTACCACAAGGTAATATGGGAGGACCTAGGGCAGCAGGGACAACACATAGGCGTGCCAGAGTTGTGGATTAGGAGACGCTCGTACGGTGATTGGACAATGCAATACCATCATGATTGGCCAGCCAGCGCAGGAAGGCTGGCTAATACATGACGCTAGAGCAAATGTGTAGTGTGACTGGTTAGCTCCTTAAATATGCTGCCCTATGCAGCGACAACCAATCTTAACGCAGGAGCTTCCACCAATGATCGCTGAAGGGGGGGCGGTATCCCGGAGGCTGTGTCACGCCCCAGGGAGTTAACTAGGTGTCGCAAAAACCTTCCTGTTCCTTATTTAGACGCCGCTACCATTGGGTTGAAACCAACCTGTTTTAGAGCACTGCTCCAAAACAGGTGTCGACAGTGACCGGTGGCAACAACCTGATTTACACGCCGCTACCTAGCGGTGTTTTGACGGTGCAAGATACAATTGTCTCCGACACCCGGTTGTTTCTAACCTTCTGTAGCGGCTTGTAAAGGTACCATTATAGATATCTGATCTCTATAAAGTGATATCTGTGTAATGTAAATATTATTTAGCAGAAGAAACCTGGGCAATTGTGCATGGGCGATCATTTGAAGCCACTGTTAAAGTTTACTTTACTGTTCATTAAACTTTTGCACAGCAATTTATATTGATACATTGACTTTTTAGCAAAAAGGTTATATATAGAATGCTTTTTTTTTAGTCAAATCAACCCATTTATTACTCTTCTTTTATGTTTATATCAATTTGGATCCTCTTATTTTATCTTCTAGTAATTATATGAACTATTGTGTCACCTATGTCAGTGCTGCCTATAGTCTATGTCCATCTTCGCAAGCATTTTGTTACATTTCTCTAATGCATCCTAATAAATAAATAAATAGCCAACCATTGTGTTTGCAGCTTCTAATCAGATGTGTCTCTATGGCTATAGGAACTAATACTGCAGTAATACTTATTGTTCTGCAAACCCATCACATGAATAGTTGCTCATATATCCTATAACTGTCAAGTGAACTCTAGCAACCTACAACTATCTCTTTCAGCTTCCCTGTTACACTTGAATGCTCAGTTAATTAATGCTCTGTTATCATTCTTCAAGGTATAAAACAGCAACGTAGAAAAGCAAGAATCCAGCTTCGGTTTAAGTGAAATTTATTCACAGATCAAGTGGTTCCATAAAACATTTCCATACATAACAGGACAAAAAGTTACGTACAGTCTTACTCAAAGAGCCCAATGTGAAATGTTAGCTGCTTGTGATGTTCAATGGCAACGCGTTTCCGATGCGAGCTGCGTCCTTTGTCAAGCTGGATCCTTGCTTTTCTACGTTGATGTCCTGGTGCGGTCAGTGCGCTGTTCCTTGCATCCTGGATCTGTTAAGGTACCTTCACACACAGCAATTTTGCTAGGCAATTTCACTGGCAATTTGCTGATTGCAGTGAAATCATGGACACATTGTTCTATTTTGTTGCTGTGCCAGTGAATTGCCTAGCGAAATTGCTGTGTGAAGGTACCTTTAGGGTGCAAAAAAAACTAATAAAGAGCAACAGGGGCGCTCATAGGTTTAAACCTGGTGGTCTAGTGGCGTGTAGAAACAGATGGTGAGAACTCAACTGACTGGGTTGTACACCCCTGCACAACGCCGGAGAATGCCTGTGATCAATTCAGAAGGGCCTGGACTCCCGATGATCATGTGACCGTGTGACGTCACGGCAGGTCCTTCAGCTTCAAACTCTCAGTACACGTGCTGCTCCAGCCGCAGTCCTCAGAGAGGGAAAGGGAACATGACAGGAAAGGGGGATAATGCAGTCAGGCGAAGCACTAGGCACACCTATCACCTGATGAAGGTGGCATACCGCCGCCGAAAAGCGTTGTGAAAACTTTAATTCAATAAAGATCTGTATTAATATTTAATTCCTGCTCCTCTCCTTTATGCCTATCGCTTTGCCTGATCGCATTATCCCCCCTTCCTTTGGATCTGTGTGGGTGAGCTGGATTTACTAATTTATTACTGACTAGATGGTGGCCCGATTCTAACGCATTGGGTATTCTATAATATGTATTGAGTTTAATTTGAAAACCGCGCGGCATTCAAATCGCGCTCCAAACCGCGCGCTACGTCTCTGATTGGTCGCCACAACTGGCCGCTAGCAGTGAAGACCAATCAGAGACACGGCATTCAAACTGTGCACCAAGTCTCTGATTGGTCGCCATGGCTGGTGGCGACCAATCAGAGATGCGACGCATGTTTGAAAACTGAGCAGCATTCAAATCGCTCGCCAAACCGCACGCCACATCTCTGATTGGTCGCCGCCGTGGCTACCAATCAGAGACTTGGCGCCGCGGTTTGAATGCCGTGTCTCTGATTGGTCACCGCGTTCAGCACCAACCAATTAGAGGATCGGCGCGCTCCAAGGCGCCACATTTAAAATACACTGAGCGGCGCACAGTGTATTTTAAATATGGCACCTTGGCGCGCTCCACTTCTCTGATTAGTTGCCACGTTCAGCGCCGACCAATCAGAGGAGTGGCGCACGCCAAGGTGCTCAGTGCATTTTAAATATGTCGCCTTGGCGCGCGCCGCTCCTCTGATTGGTCGGCGCTGAACACGGCGACCAATCAGAGAATCGCCATTCAAACCACGGCCGCTTCTTTCATTGGTCGCCGTGTTCAGTGCCGACCAATCAGAGGAGCGGCACGCGCCAAGGCGCCATATTTAAAATACACTCAGCAGTGCATAGTGTAATTTAAATATGGCACCTTGGCTTGCGCCGCTTCTCTGATTGGTCGGCGCTGAACGCAGCTACCAATCAGAGGAACGGTGCGCGCCAAGGTGCTAAGTGTATTTTAAATATGGCGCCTTGGCGTACGCCGCTCCTCTGGTTGGCGCTGAACGCGGCGACCAATCAGAGAAGCGGCGCGTGGTTTGAATGCCGCGTTTGAATGACGAGGAATTCAAACCGTGCGCCAAGCCGCGCTACTTCTCTGATTGGCTACTTCTCTGATTGAATCCCGCGGAGGGCACTACCGCTGCAAGCAGCCGGTTATCTCCCGGCTGGCTCGCCACGGACCTCTGTGCGGCAGGTAGCCGCGGCTGAGCTACTGCTGCACAGAGGTCAGAAGTCATCTACCGGCTGGCTCGCACGTGCTGCGGCCACCGTTGGAAGATTAGACGCCGCTGATGTCCCGACGATGGCCGCGGTCGGACGCGTGTATCCCAGCCAATGCGCCGCTATCGCCGGGTTTCAGCTTGGCACAAATTTTTCATGCGCACGGCTGTTTTGCATACTCCTCGCTCAAACTGTGGTGTGAAGCTGACCTAAGTGACTATAGGGTGTTCACTAGAGTCTCTGATGGTGAGGGTAGGCTTGGCCGCTGCAAGTCACCAGGTACCACTCCAGAGCAGTCCCCGAGACTGCAGTGTCCAGAGGGTCAGACACACGGGTGCAAGGTACAAATGGACAAAGACAAAAGGCATGGTTAGGCAATCCTAAGGGCAGGCAGCACAGGTTCAGTAGATGTAGCCGAGGTCAGGAGCAGAGAGGATGTGATAATTAAGTAGGCAAGCTGAATTAGATAACGAGAGAGAATACAGAGAGCACCTTGCCGAAATCGAGACAAACTAGAACCTATATCAGGATTGGTACTGAAAAAGCTGCATAAAACCCCTGCTGCCTGGGGATTAACCATGGAACTAAAACTTTTCCGGACACAACTGGGTTACATTTCTGCAGGATCTGGCTGCACCTCCCTATCGCCAGGTAGAAACTCACCAGCAGCAGGAGGATGCAGCAGACTTGGAAAGCTACAGGAAGCAGCTCAGATAGACATACAGAGGCTAGGAAGAGCAGAGTAGTGACCGCAGTGAGTAGGGCAGCGCTTATCAATTGTGCGAGTTACCGATGTGACACTAATATAGACATGTATCCAAAACTGGTTAACAGGGTTCCAGATACATGGTCATAGTATTGGGTTATGGTTGCAAAAATAATTAAATCCTGATGAAAGCTAGTCCTTAAATACAGGTTGTTATATTTATACAATTAGATTTTCCTCTACATATACTAAGAAGTCTCAAGTGATTATGGTGATTTTCAAAATTTGGTTAAAATATTTTGGAAAAAGCTCACTTTAGGTTGAATTCATAGGCACGTATAAAAATCGGTCCCCATTCTCATCCAGAAAAGTGGGACATATTTTTCTCACTTGTCATGTGTGTGCTGTCCGCGTGCAATCCGTTTTTTTAATCAGCAACTATTAATCTTTTATTAGTTGTAATGCATCTGTAAAAATCTGATGCTATAATGATGGTCCATATGACACTTCATTTTTTTTTCACACTGTACCGTAGGGAGTCATATCTGCCATTTTTTTCCTCATGCTGAATACAGCTGAGAAGAAAACTCAGATATGCACTGCCTCATTGAATAATTTAGGCCCGAGTCTAATCCCTTATTTAATTGTATTGCTCTCGGCCAATTTATATGCTTGTGTGATCTAGTTATTAGACCATATTCAAACAATCATATGCAAAATCATTCAGTTTTTACCACCACAATTTAATATTGTAATAAAGGGTTAAATATAGCTTGCTATGCTAGTAATTGAACTGGATCTGGACAAAATCAGTGCTGTACAGATGGTTGTTTGTAAGGCATCAGTTATCTTTCTGAATAACAGATCAGTGCATTCTGCAATTATTTAACACTAGCTGGCGGCCCGATTCTAAAGAATCGGGTGGTCTAGAATGCATATACAGTTTGTTTAGTAAGAATTAACAATAATGCAATTAAGACATGATATCTATCCATCAACTACCTATGTTTGTATGGTGAATGTAATTTTTAAAAATTTAATTGTTCTGTGGTAAGGCTCTTAGTACACCTACTGGCTAATAATTGTGTATCAATTCAGTAGCTTTATTTAAGATATGAATATTCATAATCTACATATTTGCCGGTTTGTGTTTGCCCACCAACCACGGCAAGGTGGCCTTACATCTGATGGGGCCCTACTCTACCTTATTTCGATTTCTTAACACTTTGACACCTTTCACATCAGCTTTTTTCTGCTATTTGCAGAATATGGGGATGAAAAAAGTAGTATGTCTGCACTTGCCAGCTAAGGGCCTACCTGCGGCACACCTGCAGCAAGTGCCATGCAATGTATATGGAACTTGCGGTTAACTTGCTGTAAATGCGGCAAACGTGGTTTCGGCAGCTGCACCAAATGCAGTCGCTAAAAAAACGCTGGTAACTGCGATTTTTGGGGCCGAAACTGCCGTAACCATGTGTGCTGCACCTGCCGCAAGTGAACCACAAATTCCATATACATTGCATGCAACTTATGGCAAGTGTGCCGTAGGTCAGCCCTTAGGCAGCAAGTGCAGAAATGATTATTTTTCCACTTAAACTTCCATAAATAACGGAAAAATGCTGCTGTAAAAGCAAAATCTCTCTTTTTGTATCTATTTCCGTATCTACGGTATCTAAGTTTATAGAACACACCTGAAGATGGAGATGTGTGTGAACAGCCGTCCCACCCGTCTCTTACCTGTTCACAAAAACCTCACCCTGTTTAAAAGCAAAATTAAATCTCTCAGCAGCTATAGTGCTGGAGCTTCAAATACAGGTTCTTATCACCAAATGAAGGCATTTAGATGATACACATTTAACATCTTGTAGTTAATGTGTGTTCCACTTACATATAAAAAATTTTTTGAGATATCATATTTCTAAATTTATGTAGATATGATATCGAGTTACTAACCGTAAATAGAGCTAGCATTACTGATGTATGTAAAGTGCTATTAAATTCATAGCACTAAAAAAAAAAAAAATTAATATGCTAATGACTACATATGTTATATACGTATCTCCTACATAAGTACTTAAAATCTATATATAATTTTTTTGGTATTTTAAATATTTTTTGACTATATTTCTATGGCTACACTAGTTTTTTTTTGTTTTTGTGTTTTTTCCTTATCTATATACATATAAGTTCCCTATAGGTCTATATGTTCTTAAAAAAAACTAAGAATCCAAAAAATAGAGAAGTAACTTTAAAGTAAAATATTTCTGTAGACTACATTCCCTGTGAAGACTTTGGTACTATCAGGCAATAATTGTCCTTGAAGTGGTGTATTAAGCACTTTAACTCTCACATTGCAACGTTGCTTCACCCTGGAAAAAGCAACATACAATTGACCATGGGCAAAAGCAGGTTCCGGTAGATAAATACCAACTCGATGGAGGGTCTGGCCTTGAGATTTATTTATGGTCATTGCAAATGCGGGCTTGATGGGAAATTGTCTTCGTCTTAACTTAAAAGGTAATCCAGTCTCTGATGGACATAAATCAATGCGTGGAATGAATACCACATTTCCTGCTGCTGAGCCACTAATGACTTTTGCTTGTATGAAATTGGCATGTAAGGCAGTGACAATGAGGCGCGTACCATTGCAAAGACCTTCTTTCGTGTTCAGATTACGTAGTAACATGACAATGGTGCCAATTTTAAGTTTGAGCCGATGTGAAGGCATTCCAGTTGGTGTTAGGGAATTTAAAAACTCAAGTGGGTATTGATCCAGGTCATCAGCTTCATCAGGATCGATGGAATCATCACTGATATATTCTGTATAGTCACCTATCAATAAATCCATGAGTTGAGAATTGACTTTCTCCACGTCCTCATTTTTTGGCCATAAAATTGCATGAGAAGCAGCTGTATTTATGCTTTCCCTGTCATTTACATCAATACAAAGATGTTGTCCAAAGATGTCAATTATTAAAGAGCCAGTGCATATCATGTCTGGAGGAATTTCAATAACATCATCTCCAAGGTTATCTTCATTAGATAGTTCACCATTTCCCAGTCGAAATAACCAACTGCTGTAGTCAGGATCAATGGAGCGCATGTTGTTAATAAGTGGCAGGCGAGTAAAATGTTGCCAGTGTTGTGAGTATTTTAAACAGCTCTCTACAACATCAGTTCTTGTCCCATGAGGGATGACAGGAAGACATTGTCTAAAGTCGCCTCCAAAAACAATGACTTTACCTCCAAAGGGTGTTTTTTCTTTGTGAGCTAAATTTGTTGTCATGACATCACATAAAACTCTATCAATGACATGGAGTGCATATTTCGATAGCATTGTGCACTCATCAATAATAAAAAGTTTAGTGCAGTGCAAACCTTTTGCTGCATCGGTATCATTCTTAATCCTGGAAACAGATGTTTCATTCACAGGAATTGGAATCCCATAAAGAGAATGAATGGACCTTGTAGCAAGTTGGCGGCAATTCCAGTAGTGGCAGCTGGTGACACAATGTCTCCTTGTCCTCTTAGCTGATGTAGGAGTAGGTGATATAGGTACGTTTTTCCGCTGCCACCAGGACCATCAAGGAAAAAACACTTTGGTGTAGAATTAGTGTCTTCTAAAGCTTGAGTGATAGCATCCAAAGCAAAAAGTTGTTCCTCATTTAGAGTAACTTTCATTTCAGCAGCTGTTGATAACTCATAATCTTTATCATACTGTGGGAGGAGGTGTTGTTTTTTGACTGGACGTGGCAAATTAAAATCAGTATAAGTTTTGCCATGAGCTTTAAGAACATGTTGGATATCTGTCATAGCATAGCCTTCACAATTGACACACTCGAGAGTGTCAGAGTGGTATGCATGACAGTAGTCTTCTACAAAGTGTTGCTTAAATTCATCCCATAAGTCCCAAGGTTGAGCTGGAGGACCAAATATACAAATGTAGGCAAACATGTCACGTAACTGTGCTGGCATGTTGAGAATACTGGCATCAAGTAATGTATTTCTCCACAGACTATAATCAAATAGTAAGCCAAGGGCTAATGCCGCGTCTTTGAAGCTTTGATGTGTGACTCCGTGTACAGTTTTTATACTGTCAAAACTGGTTGCAGCTTTGACATGTAACAATAACAATCTTAAGTAGTAGCGTTCTTGGTCTTTCAAACTGACAGTATACATTCGTCCAATCACAGAACCACCTGCTCGCTTTCTTACTTCCCAAGAACCTTCTTTCCAAACATAGTTCTCTGGAATTTCACGGTATAAATAATGATGAGCATGCTGGTCGTTTTGATTAAGCTCAAAGTAGGCCATGAGAGTAGAATTGCGATGGAGCTTTTGTTTGATGTTTCCAATAGAGTCATCCTCATGAAAATAGAGTGGCTGAGAATGCGGTAGATGTACAGCAAGGCGCATAATACTATGAGATTGTTTATGCATGGGATATGTGAATATTCTCCAAGCTGCTTCCGGTGCACTGACATATCTTGAGTCCATGAATTGGTGTGTTTCATCATGTTGGATGTTAGTCTGGGAGATTTCAAGATTGGCTTTATCATGTCCTTTGTAGACGTATTTAAATAAATATTTCACAGCCTGAATGGAACCACAAACTTCGACGTTAATATGGCACTTGTATTTTAATAGCAGGAATGGATTATATGGAACCACCCACGAATTGTCAATCATGTGAGAATGGTGTTGAAAAGATGGGCCAAATTGTCGGCGATAAGTAGGATAGGCATCCTTAGCTATAATGGTTTCTGTTTGCAAATCTTTAGGGAATCCTTTGGTACACTTCCCCAGATCCATGCAGGGAGAATTTGGGTTGTGTTCTCCACACGGACCATGAATCATATGTTGGAGAACAATTGTATGGAGCTGAGGGTAGTGGATAGGATTAGGAATTTCTGCCCACACTGTATTGTCTATGTCGTCCTCCGTCCTTAATTTGGAGTTGCTATCTAGAATGAGTAAAATGTGAGCATGTGGTAGGCCACGTTTCTGAAATTCAATGACATGAACCATCGCGCACACTTTTCCAAACAATCCCTTGTTAATATCTCTTAAAAGAGCATCCAGCTTAATTTTGAAAACACGTGCAACTAAATCTGGTCTGTGTTCCACACGCTGCCATGGTTGTAAATTAGCAGTTATTTCACTCCATTTTGGATTACAGGTCATGGTTATAAAGAGATCAGGGCGACCATATTTTGTGACAATTGACATGGCATCTTGGTACCGCTGCTGCATGTTTCTGGGACTACCTTCAAATGAGGATGGTAAAATCACAGTTTTTCCAATGGGGATTCCCTTCTCAATAGATTGTTTAAGTAGATGTTCTTGTAGAACGCAATAATCCTTCACTTTGAGATCCTTTTGGTGTTTGCGGATGTAATGGAGTCGATTGGCTTCAATTTTCACATAAGCATCGACAAAATGTAGCAGAGTGAGTTTTCCACCATTGAGGAGTGAATTGAAGTCATTTCTGACAGACAGCACATAGCAGTAATATTGTAGCTGTGTAATCCGACGTGGATTTTGTCCTTGGTGCTTAAGTCCATCATGCCATCCTTGGTCTCCATGAGGGAAAAATAAAGGATATAACAAGGCATCTAAATTGCTGTGGAGGATACTTATTTGTTGCATTTTGGGAGCTAAAGGGTTGTTCGGGTCAGGTTTGAGATGAATTAATATGTCGCAATTAAATGGTGGCTCTCCATCATCATTTTCAAAGACAACGGCGACTTCATTCACAGTCGGATTATTATAGCGTCTTGGATCTTGCGTGTGATCTTGTTTCAGGGCCATGGTTATATTTGGCATGACAGTGTTATTTTGCAAAGCTTTAATCTGTTCTTCATGTTCCACATCTCTTAACATCTTGTACGCAGCTACAAATGGATTGACAGTGTCTAAGAGAGTTGCAATAATACTCATCAGAGTGGGATGACATTTCTGATTTTCCTTACATTGCAAGCGTTGTTCTGTAGCAGTAGCAGTGTCCAAAATATAAAGTTGGGCATACGCAGGAACTTGATCTTCAGAGGGATGTAGTGTTCCAGTGCGGTGGTATATTTGTCCATGTATGCGGAAACAATATGGGCCATGTCCAGGTGGTGGTGAAATATTTGCACCCATGGAGGCGAAAGCAAATGAACTGTTAATGCTGCGTATGTTATCCATGAAATTTTTACTGAATGGACTTTCTCCTTTCATTAAAAGTGTCAAGACGTCTGGATATTGTGGTATTGGTATACAGACTTTGGCCTTATGACAACAAAGTTTAAAACTTTTATCTGATGGTATTTCATCCCCAAAATGTAGGGCGTTACAATGTTGACACACATAGTTCATAGGACCACAGGTGTGTTCTTCAATAGTACTGTCATCTTGAGTGACAGCTTTAGGCAGTAGAGGGTGAGGCATTGTTAAAGGGGCATTAGAAAGTTTGTGTAGAGCCATGTATATTAACCGTCGGACAGGTATAGGCTCCTGAAGGTGTGATGAAACTTCATTTGAGGTAGTAGAAGGTTTATTTTGACGGTGTAAACGGCGGGCAGCAGCAGCTTTTTGCAAGCGATTTGTGTGCGACGTAGGAGATTCATTAGTGACACGTGTGTGAAAGGCAGCGTTAACTTGGTTCAGGCGACAGCGTTTAGCTTCTGAAGTCTCAGCATCATGGTATTTGCGCTTACGTTTAGTGTGTGAAGCAGGTCCAGTATCTGGAGTGTGAGCACCTTGAGTAACTGTGCACATTGAAGTGTTATTGTGGTCCAAAAGCATTACTGTGGAAGTGGGGGTATTTTTTTTGCGCCGTTCACGTGCTGCTGCAGCTTGTTGTTGCAAACGTATGGCTTTGTGCTCAGGAGACTCATAGGCGATACGTGTATTAAAAGCAGACTTAACGGTGTCCAGGCGATGGCGTGTCTGTTGTTCAGTTTCGTTAGCACGCTGTTGTCGTTTACGCGCTGCAGCGGCGGCTTTTTTGTCCTTGTCATTCTGAGTCTTATTATTGGAGCTCATGTTGGCGTGGACAAATTACCGTACGTGTACGGGTTACTGACAGTAAGTTAATCAGAGTCAGCAGGTATTAGGAGTAATACTGCCATTCTGATTGGTCGCTTGCTTGTGGTGTGTTTTAAATTGTAAGAAGTTAAAAAAGAAAGATTTGAAAGATGGCGCCGTGTTTTGCGGCGCTCCTTTTATTGGTCGGCGCCAGGCGCGAGCGACCAATGAGAAGAGTGGGGCGGGGCACGGCGCCATATTTGAAATCCAGCGGGAACTTTGGAATTCAAATATGGCACCGTGCCCCGCCCCACTCTTCTCATTGGTCGCTCGCGCCTGGCGCCGACCAATGAAAAGAGTGCCGCCAAACACGGCGCCATCTTTTTTTTTTAATTTATTTATTTATTTATTTTTTTAACGGTTAGATTTTAAAAGATGGCGCGGTGCCGCGGCTTCAATCTGATTGGTCGCTTGCAAGCGAGCGACCAATCAGAATGGCGGCGGCGGTACCGGGCAAATCCCGGCTGGCTCGTGGCTCCCCGGAGCTGAGCCGGGAATATAGCCGGCACGGAGATCCCCGGCTCGCTCCGGCGGCGCGAGGTAGACGGGAGCCTACCTCGGCTCTCGGCTACCTCGCGGCGGCTCGGCCGGCGCGTGGATCTGCGAGGCGACCTCCGGTCGGCGGAGCTGGCGCGAGCTAGCCGGGAACCGAGGTCGGCTCCCGGCGGAGCAAGCCGGCGATCTCCGTGCCGGGCATATCCGCGGCTCAGTTTCAGGGAGCCGCGAGCCTGGCGGGATTTGCCCGGTACCGCCATTGTGATTAGTCGCTTGCTTGTGAGCGACCAATCAGATTCAAGCCGCGGCACGGCGCCATGTTTTAAATTGTAAGAAGTTAAAAAAGAAAGATTTGAAAGATGGCGCCATATTTGAAATCCAACGGGAACTTTGGAATTCAAATATGGCGCCGTGCCCCGCCCCACTCTTCTCATTGGTCGCTCACGCCTGGCGCAAACCAATGAAAAGAGCGCCGCCAAACACGGCGGCATCTTTTTTTTTTTTTTAACGGTTAGATTTTAAAAGCTGGCGCAGTGCCGCGGCTTCAATCTGATTGGTCTCTTGCAAGCGAGCGACCAATCAGAATGGCGGCGGTGGTATCGGGCAAATCCCGGCTGGCTCGCGGCTCCCCGGAGCTGAGACGGGGATATAGCCGGCACGGAGATACCTCGGCTCGCGGCGGCTCAGCCGGCTCGTGGATCCGCAAGGCGACCTCCGGTCAGCGGAGCGGGCGCGAGCTAGCCGGGAACCGAGGTCGGCTCCCGGCTACCTCGCGCCGGCGGAGCGGGCAGGAGGTAGCCGGGAGCCGAGGTCGGGTCCCGGCGGAGCAAGCCGGGGATCTCCGTGCCAGGCATATCCGCGGCTCAGTTTCAGGGAGCTGCGAGCCTGGCGGGATTTGCCCGGTACCGCCATTCTGATTGGTCGCTTGCTTGTGAGCGACCAATCAGATTCAAGCCGCGGCACGGCGCCATGTTTTAAATTGTAAGAAGTTACAAAAGAAAGATTTGAAAGATGGCACCGTGTTTGGCGGCGCTGTTTTCATTGGTCGGCGCCAGGCGCGAGCGACCAATGTGAAGAGTGGGGCGGGGCACGGCACCATATTTGAAATCCAGCGGGAACTTTGGAATTCAAATATGGCGCCGTGCCCCGCCCCACTCTTCTCATTGGTCTCTCACGCCTGGAGCCAACCAATGAAAAGAGCGCCGCCAAACACGGCGCCATCTTTTTTTTTTTTTTAACGGTTAGATTTTAAAAGCTGGCGCAGTGCCGCGGCTTCAATCTGATTGGTCTCTTGCAAGCGAGCGACCAATCAGAATGGCGGCGGTGGTACCGGGCAAATCCCGGCTGGCTCGCGGCTCCCCGGAGCTGAGCCGGGGATATAGCCGGCACGGAGATCCCCGGCTCGCTCCTGCGGCGCGAGGTAGACGGGAGCCTACCTCGGCTCGCGGCGGCTCGGCCGGCGCGTGGATCCGCGAGGCGACCTCCGGTCGGCGGAGCGGGCGCGAGCTAGCCGGGAACCGAGGTCGGCTCCCGGCTACCTTGCGCCTGCGGAGCGGGCGGGAGGTAGCCGGGAGGCGAGGTCGGGTCCTGGCTACCTCGTGCTGGCGGAGCAAGACGGGGATCAAATATGGCGCCGTGCCCTGCCCCACTCTTCTCATTGGTCGCTTGCCGACCAATGAAAAGAGCGCCGCCAAACACAGCGCCATCTTTCAAATTTTTTTTTTTTACTTCTTACATTTTAAAAGATGGCGCCGTGCCGCGGCTTGAATCTAATTGGTCGCTCACAAGCGAGCGACCAATCAGAATGGCGGCAGCGGTACCGGGCAAATCCCGGCTGGGTCGCGGCTCCCCGGAGCTGAGCCGCGAATATGCCCGGCACGGAAATCCCCGGCTCGCTCCGACGCCGCGAGATAGCCGGGAGGCGAGCTCAGGTCCGGCGGGCTCGCCGCGCATCTCCGTGGCGGGGATGAGCGCAGCTGAGGTCCGGGCAGCGAGTCGGCAGCCGGGAGACGACCGACTAATGCCGGTGGTCTCCCGGCGGGCTCGCCGTGGACCTCCGTGCCGTAGGTAGCCGCGGCTGAGGTCCGGGCAGCGGCTCGCCACCCGGGAGACGACCGCCTAACGGCGGTCGTCTCCCGGCTGGGTCCCACGGTTGTCCTGCTTAGGGCGGCCATCTTGGTCCACCCTGAGCGGGTGTACTTTGAGATAAAGTTACGGAAGTGTGTGCAAAGTGACGGAACTGACGTCACAAATCGCTTGTGCTTTTATATATTAGATGTGGAATATCAGTTCATGTGAACTACGTGCCAGGTCTGGTAGTTCTGTACCCAAGTGAGTCACTCACACATCTGGGCATACTCCAGCTCTCTACTGCTTCAGTTTTTCTAATGGCAATTTGCATATACTCCAGAATGTCATAAAGAGTGATCAGCTTAACAGCAATTACTTGCTAAGTCAATATTTGCCTAGAAAATTAACTTTAACCCCCAAAACACATTTCAACATCATTGCAGTCCTGCCTTAAAAGGAGCAGCTAACATCGTTTTAGTGATTGTTCCATTAACACAGGTGTGGGTGTTGATGAGGACAGGGCTGGCGAACAATCAGTCATGATTAAGTAAGAATGACACCACTGGACACTTTAAAAGGAGGCTGGTGCTTCATTGTTTCTCTTCAGTTAACCATGGTTATCTCTAAAGAAACACGTGCAGCCATCATTGCACTGCACAAAAATGGCCTAACAGGAAGAGTATCGCAGCTAGAAAGATTGCACCTCAGTCAACCATCTATCGCATCATCAAGAACTTCAAGGAGAGAGCTTCCATTGTTGTCAAACAGGCTCCAGGGCGCCCAAGAAAGACCAGCAAGCACCAGGACCGTATCTTAAAACTGTTTCAGCTGCGGGATCGGACTACCAGCAGTGGCGAGCTTGCTCAGGAATGGCAGCAGGCTGGTGTGAGTGCTTCTGCATGCACTGTGAGGCGGAGACTCTTTGAGCAAGGCCTGGATTCAAGGAGGGCAGCAAAGAAGCCACTTCTCTCCAGAAAAAACATCAGGGACCGACTGATATTCTGCAAAAGGTGCAGGGAGTGGACTGCTGAGGACTGGGTTAAAGTCATTTTCTCTGATGAATCCCCTTTTTGATTGTTTGGGACATCTGGAAAACAGCTTATTCGGACAAGAAGAAGTGAGCGCTACCACCAGTCTTGTCTCATGCCAACTGTAAAGCATCCTGAAACCATTCATGTGTGAGGTTGCTTCTCAGCCAAGGGAATCGGCTCACTCACAGTCTTGCCTAAAAACACAGCCATGAATAAAGAATGGTACCAGAATGTCCTCCAAGAGCCCACTTCTCCCAACCGTCAAAGAGCAGTTTGGTGCCCAACAATGCCTTTTCCCGCATGATGGAGCACCTTGCCATAAAGCAAAGGTGATAACTAAATGGCTCAGGGAACAAAACATAGAGATTTTGAGTCCATGGCCTGGAAACTCCCCAGATATTAATCCCATTGAGAACTTGTGGTCAATCATCAAGAGACGGGTGGACAAACAAAAACCAACAAATTCTGACAAAATGCAAGCATTGATTATGCAAGAATGGACTGCTATCAGTCAGGATTTGGTCCAGAAGTTGATTGAGAGCATGCCAGGGAGAATTGCAGAGGTCCTGAAGAAGAAGGGTCAACACTGCAAATATTGACTTGCTGCATTAACTCATTCTAACTGTCAATATAACCTTTTGGTACTCATAATATGATTGCAATTATATTTCTGTATGTGATATAAACATCAGACAAACACAAATAAAAACCAGAGGGCAGCAGATCATGTGAAAATATAATTTTGGTGTCATTCTCAAAACTTTTGGCCATGACTGTATGTCTGCTGGTTCAACTAGGTGGTGGGAGGTTTCTTCCACTCCACCCTCCTCGTCCCCTCCTTTGCATCTCTGGACTGAGGGTGGAGAGCGGGTGTTGCCTCAACATGTCAGGTGATCCATGAGAGGGAGATTTAAATCCGCCAAATCCTCTCCTCTGTGCTGTATATTATCCGTTTTGATTGGGTGGTAAAGGATAGTAGTTAAGTGTGTTTTTGCTGGTTTGCTCTTTTGCTCTGACATTTTGGTCTAGGCTCTGTCCCTAGTTTTCCTTACACCCTGTTTGGATCTGCACTGCTTTTCCTGTTTGTACTGGTGGGTTTGATCTGACTTTGGCTTGTGTGCCCAGCCACCCAGTTTTTGTCACCTGGGAAGGGCCCTGCCCAAGTCCGCCCTTCCAGGATGAGAGGGTAGGTTTGAAGTACACACAACTACCCTAGTATTACACTACCACTTTGATCTGAATTGGTCAGTGTGTTGTCTGTATGACATCCATTTTGCATATGGATAGAACATGTGCCACTTATATGCACCTGTCTAAAGAAGTCCTTAGTCTCAAGACTTTATAATTACTTTTTTTTTTAGTCTGCACTCTCAATTTTCAGATTTTATCTCACTCGAAGTGTAATGGACTTTTAATCTGTTCCAAACAGATGGAGCTCAAATACACCAAATGCCAAGTCATAAGAGGACACATGGAAAGGAGTGAAGACGGTGGTAAAATTTCACACTGCCTTCAAGAAACATGAACAATGGAGTATCACTTGACTTTATTTTTTCTCTATGTGACTCACCGTGGCCGGGTCGACATGTTGCAGGCGTTGCTTCTCCTCCTTGTCACGGAACCGCGCCTGCGGCTGTGGAGGCCCGGTGGTCCAGATCAAACAAGACGTCGTTGATGGAACAGATTAAAGGGGTTAATTGTTTCGTGACACCACCTATGAGTGTTCCGGTGAAGTCCACCGGCGCTGCTTGGGCCTCCGGGGGATGGAATGCAGCAAGATGGAACGCTCCCCACAGGCTGAGCGGTGGTCCCCGGAGCCAGGAGCTGCACAAGATGTTCTGAGGCAGCTGCGGTTACCTTAGTGTGCGGAGATAAACAGTTCATAAGAAGGCACGGACACTGAAAGTCTCTGTAACGGGTACTTTACTGTAACCAGCAGGTGATACATGGCATACAGTTCTCAGGTAACGGACGGGTGGACTTAGCAATGACCAGTGTTTCTCAGAGCTCCGCGGTGTTCCTCCATTCTAACTAAGCTGTGGTGCCGAGATCGCCATGGAATGCCAGATCGGGTACAAGGAGGCTGCTTCAATTGCCCTACCGGGGAATTCTGGCCAGATTTGTGGGGAGCCTTGGGTCCTTTTAGTGGGTACTCCCGCTGGCTAGATGACTTGTTGTAAGCGGCGGTGGTGGGGTGCTCCTGTAAAGCGGTCCCTCCACTCCTGGTTCGCGTAGCAGTGCTGAACAACTACTAGCTTCGGTACCGGTAGACCGGCTGTAGATGGGCACGGGATGATTTTGGACCTGCATGTGGATGCCCGTAAATCGGTTGTTAAGGCACCGGAATAATGGCGCCCAACCGGAGTGACGGCCAGGGGGCTGCACGGGACTGTGCAGGCCCCCTCTCCTAGGTTGCAGAGCTTGCTGTTTTGCTACCTTCTCCTACGTTGTTTCAGAGAGTTCTCCTTTTTTTTCACTACACACTACCACTACACTATGCCCACCAGGACCTGATTGGCCCTCTATGCTGATGTGCATGTAGGGTATAGAGCTCTGAGTTAACTGTGTCATTGCTTAGTCAGAGAATATTGCTGCTGCTGTTTTGGCTGCAATACCCTCCTGTGACGCACTCGTTGCGGGGCGCCACATATGCGTTTCATGCGCCACCGTGCACTTCCTCAGGAGAATAAAATCAGCTTACAGATGTATACACAAACACTACTGATTATTGTCGGTTCTTAAGGTGCAGCATCCAATATGTTCTGATGGTGCACTGGAGCCTATTCAAGACCTCGCTCACTTTACGAGCATTGACGCAGTGCAGGATGCGTCCACCTGGTGGCGCTGGACTTTGCACTGGGGGGAGAGAGACAGCACACAAGAGGAAGACCACTCAAAGGAGAGCAGACATGAGAAAAGAAGACAGCGCAGGGGGAGAGAGACAGCACTGGGGAAGAGAGTGGACGAGGGAGAGACAGCCGCTGCTCCCAACACCACAGAGCCCGCCCCCATCAGAACATCACTGCCCTCCATCTAATACTGAATAAAGACCTTTTATACTGAATCCGAACAAGTGGCACCGGATATCCTTTCCACTTGCATTTTTATGAGGGGACACCAACCACCCACACTGGTCGCCTGGGAGTCCAAGGATGATTGCATGGTGAGCCGCACATTGCCCTTCCCTTCCCTGAACTTACTGCTATGTAGAAGAGGTTCTGGTAAGGTTTAGGATTCACTATTATATGGTGGTTGATTCCTTGCACAATTTCATTTTGTTAGGTGCATGAAGGAAAACAATGGAACTAGGTATCCGAACCGCGTTACCGTCTGAAGAAATTACTGACTTACAAAACTCAAACATTTTGATGGTGATTCTTTATTCTCTACGTGTTTCAGGGGTACAAGCCCCCTTCTTCAGGAAAAAAATCACAGATGTACATCCATCCCCTAGTACTGAAGCAATTTATACATTTTCATTCCAAAAAAAGAGACATCATAAAACTGGGTGTAACCGGAAGTGATGTGAAATCACATGGTGAACAAAGGAATCAACTGCATGCGGCGTATTACCATCTTTTCCTTCACATAAAAAAACACATTTCAGTTAAAAAACACTAATAAGAACATAATTACATCCAAAAATATACAAACACCAACATTTATTAATTAAGTAAAACATATCAAAAATATATAAAAATTATATATCTGCCTTATTTTAAAATAATTCTTTTATATATAAAAAGAAATACCATAGTACTTATTAATAATTTCTCTCTTTTTATTCCTTTCTCTCTAGATATTGAACCTTTACATTTCCACCGACTACTACTGGAATCAAACACCTACCTTCCACTACTGAAATAGATGGGATACTTGCATACACCCACTGCACCAATTCAAGAACATATATCTGGATCTACTTTTTATCATAATGCCAATCTACTATATAATTGCCGTAGCACGTTTTGTGTCGGACCCCGGCACGTCGTGGATATGTCACACTCTGACGTCACCACGGCGAAGCATTGGCCGCGTAGCGGCCAATGCGAGTCGTTAGCTGCGCGAGCAATGGCCGCGAGGCCATTGCGAGTCGCTAGCTTTGTGCGAGCAATGGCCGCGAAGCGGCCATTGCGAGTCGCTGGCCGAAAATAGAACCAGAGGCTCGGCCACAAAGCTAGCGATTTCCCGCTCAGGTAGCGAGTCGCTAGCCTCAGCGGCAAATCGCTAGCTTTGTGGCCGAGCCTCTGGTTCTATTTTCGGCCAGCGACTCGCAATGCCCGCTTCCATAAGGATTACCGAAATCGCGCCGCATTGCGAGTCGCTGGCTGAGTGCGAGCACTCCCCATAGAAAGTAAAAATATTCTAGACACCCGATGCATTTGCATCGGGCTCACAGCTAGTTATCTTATATAGGGATTAGATCACAGTCTATGTTTACATATTATTACAAATAGATATTCACCAATAAAATTTATAAAATTATACCATGAGTTTTTCTCTTTGTACATTTATAGTAATCTATATTGTACCCTTCTCTATATATGTAATCTATGCAAATTTAATTCCTCTTATGTTCAATAATACATTTTCAGGTTTCTTATCAAAAGCCTAATATTAACCCTTTCATGACCCGGGAATTTTTCGTTTTTCATTTTCGTTTTTTGCTCCCCTCCTTCCAAGAGCCATAACTTTTTATTATTCTGTCAATATAGACATATGACAGCTTTTTTTTTGCGGGACGAGTTATACTTTCAGATGCAATCATTTATTTTACCATGAATGTGGATGTCCTGCCGGTGTCCCTGATGTCCTGCTGGTGTCCATGATGTCTTTCCAGTGTTCCATGATGACCGCTGCCTGGTGCCCGGAGCTCATGTCTGATGTCCGGTGTCCCTGATGTCGTCCAGAGCCTGATGACCACTGCCTGGTGCCTTGAGCTCGTGTCCAATGTTCGGAGCCTGATAACCACTGCCTGGTGCCTGTATAGAGCTCGTGTCTGATGTCAAGTGGTCCCTGATGTCACCAGGAACCTGATGACCGCTGCCTGGTGCCTGTAGCTCATGTCCAATGTCCGGAGCCTAATGACCGCTGCCTGGTGTCCCTGATGTCCTGCCTGTATCCCTGATGTTCTGCCTGTGTCCTGACGTTCCCTGCCTGGAGCCGTGTCCGGAGCTCACATGTCCTACCTTTGTCCTAAATGTCCAGTCTGTGTCCAGATGTCTTGTCCAAAGTCCTGGTGGTCCAGCCCATGTTTAAGAATCGTTCCTGCTAATGTTCCTGGATGGGCTCCTCTTCTATGTTTCTGAGGAGTCTCCAGTCTTGTATCTCGGTGATGGCTCTGCCTGTGTATCCTGGATCTGACCAGCTGATGTCCTAAGCTTCAATGTCGGTGTTTCTGGACCTGTGCTCTTCCTGTTCCACCTGTGTCCCGATGTCAGGCCTGTTCCCTCAGGTCCATTCTGTGATGACGTCTGTCCGAGATTGGTGTCTGATGTGCTCCTGCTGTGCCAGTGCTATGCCTGAGAAGTTCTCCTGATATGCCCATGCCAGACGACCCTGGACTGCATCAACCCGTGATGACCTCCTGCAATGCCATTGCCTGACGTCTGCCTACCTGTGATGTTCCTCTTGCTTGATATGCCAAATTGGGAGCCTGGCTTAATGTCTTGTTAATGTGTACCTTGCACTGTGCCTATGTTTAATAAACTTTATGTTCTCAATATCTGAAGTTTGCAGTGTCATCTAGTCCTGCATGTTACCACCTTGCCCACATGCTCAGCTGCCACAGCCCCCATTCACTGCCCTTCCCTTGTCCGGGTCCCCCCTGTGGTCCAGTGGGTCCACACACAATTATCACCAGGGGACGCATGCCCCACGTCACTATGGCCTGGCAGCATGGGAGCGTAAGCAAGCTTGCCCATGTGTCGTTACACAACAATTGGAGGTTGAATCAAATTGAGACACTAATGTTGTTGATCGTGCTTCTGATTTTACAGTCCATAACCATTCATTTTACCCTGTCCAGTCACTGGTGCTAGATTGGACCTCATATCTGTGCATGATGGGCAACAGGTAAGCTGGACTTTCTCCTTGTTCATTCTATTGAAGAATATTGTGCTGAGCTCTGGTGCTATGCAAGAGACTCAAAGTAGAATAACCAGGACCTTTGTTATCGGTTTGGTACTGGACTTTCTAGTAAAATTAAGGATATCAGGACAGTTTCCTCCTTATGACTCCCATGACTTAGCCATGTCCCTGGTAATCTGTCTTGAGAAATGGATGCATGAACACAGACGGCAATGCACCTCTGACTCTGCATCTCCACCTAAAGGGATGTCACACGCGTCGATATCGCTGTCAATGTCGCTCATACGTCACGGATTTTCAGTCGCTCAAGCGACGTAAAAGTGACGCAGGAGCGACATTGAAGCGTGTGACCAAGCGATGCAACCAGCGATATGTCGCTGATCGCCGATCGCAGGTTTCACTGCCAGATGTAAAACCTGTCGCTCATCGCTCAGTAGACCTTGTGCATCGCTGCGTGTGACACTAAACTCAGCGACGTATTTTCTATTTTGACAACGTACGAGCGACTAAATAAAATCGCTCGCTGGATCGTCCGCAAGATGGCGACATCACCGCATCGCTGGGTCATATTGACGCGTGTGACATCTTACCTGCGATAATTCCACATCGCTCAGGCGATTAATAATTTGTGACGCATGAGCGATATCGCGGGCGACATTGACACGTGTGACAGGCCCTTAAGACTTATATACCTTCTACACTTTCTGAAGAACTCCTGCAGATTGGTTTGAATCAGTCTGATCAACAATTAGGGGTCAAGTGACAAATGCTTGATCTTGGTAGCAGCTGTGGAGAGTTTGGATATCAGAGGCATGCCTGCCCAAGATAAATCCCTCCAGAAACGCACGAGCGCCAAGATGGGCCCGATGATATCCACCTAGGTGCACAGGGATTTCCACAAGTACTTCCCTATGACTGCAAACTGATTGCATCATGTTTATCTCACCTTGAAAAATCTCTGCAAAAGGAAATTTCTATTGTGTTTTCGCAGCTAATTTTGTTGATCCAAAAGATCTTGGTGGTATCTTTTGCAATGAAAGCCAGTGGTGTAACTGGAGTCTTGTGGGCACCACTGCGAAATTTGAACCTGTCTTTCCCCCCTGAATGTTGGTTAGATGTATGGACTCCTATAGTGTTCTAAGTCCTATAAAGATATATATTTTGCCCCCCTCCCCTTCATTATTTAATAATGTTCGCCATCCTGTTCTAATGTTGCCCATTCTGGGTCCCTTACTGGTAAATATGCCTCCATTCAGATAAATATGTACCCTATCCTGGTATAAAATGTTTCATTGTGGTATATATGTCTCCCATCTTGGTATATATGCCCCCATCCTTAACCCCTTCCTGGTAAATATGTCCCCAATCCTGGTAAATATGTTCCCACCGCACATACCATCTTGGTAAGTAGATCTTCCATCTTGGTATACATGTCCTCATCATGGGCACCTACCAGGTAAATATGTCCTCCATCCCAGTAAATATGTTCCCCATCCTGGTACATATATTCCCCATCTTAGTATACATGACCCCATCCTGGGCTCTTCACGGTAAATATATTTCACATCCTGGTATATATGTTCCGCATCCTGGGCCCCCTTGAAGTAGAAATGGTTTCCATTCTGTTATACATGTTTTAGGGCTTCAGACCATGCTCAGTGCTCACTTTGAAGCCACTAAGTACACCACATAATTTACATGAATGTGCATGACCGGAAATGACTTTGCCATTGTGTCATGCCCAGGAGAAGTGTACAGATTACGAACGCGAGGAGCGTGCATGGGAAGCAGGATATCACGCCCATCCGGGGCGTGATACAAAGAACGAAGGGGGGAGATGGACGATGAACAAATAGCAGGAGAGAGGACCCTTCCTGCAAAGACTCACGGTCTACAAGAAATGAGTAAGGATACAGTAGGTGAGGGGAGAGGGCCCTGCCCATGAGGGCTCACAGTCTACAAGGGGTGTGTGAGGATACAGTAGGTGAGAGGCCCTGCCCACGAGTGCTAACAGTCTACAAGGGATGAGTAAGGATACAGTAAGTGAGGGGAGAGGGCCCTGCCCATGAGGGCTCACAGTCTACAAGGGATGTGCGAGAATGCAGTAGGTGTGGAGAGAGGACCCTTGCCAGCAAGGGCTCACAGTCTATAAAGAATGGGTGAGGATATTTTATGCTACTTTAATTCTCAGTAGTCTAACTGTATGTTCTCATTTATAGGGTGTGCTGTTAGGGATACAGATTACAGAAAATGGTTCCAAACTTGTATTCACTGGATATCACCTTTAATCACCTACCTGCAGAAACTTACTGATCGTTAGGGAGCCACACTGATCGGCAGAACGTGTACATTTTATCCACAATGGGAAAATTTTATCCTCATTACAAAATTTAGCAGCATGTTGGATTCCCACTTGCCGCTCCATTCATTTTCTATGCAGCTGCCAGAAAAAGAAAAGGGTATGAATGGAGCAGTGGTAGAGCATGCCCACTGCCATTTGATTCTAACGGGGATAAACGTTCCCCATTCTGCCGATCGACGCGGATCCTAACGGTCAGACCCCCATAGATCAAAAAATTATCACCTATAACTTTAATATCAAGAATATGAGTATACTTTTATGGCCATACAGTGAAGTTCCCTGGCCTATTTTTTCACTAAACCTTATTTATATTCATTCATTATTACTAGTATGTAGATCACCATTATGGTACCAGAACATAATGTCCCCTTATGTTAATAGTGCTGTCATTGCATACTAAATAATACAGTGGTTGTAACATGCTATATGTCTTGATTGATATAAAAGTTACTTGCTTTGTGAGACTAGTGTCAGACACGCTTCTTGTTGCTTAGCAATATGATACTTTAGGAAGGAACCATGTTACTGCAAAGGAATCTCATGTTACCTGGCTAAAGCCCCCATCACACATAACAAGATCGTTAGCGAGATCATTGTAAGGTCACAGGTTTTGTGACGTAACAGCGATCTCACTAACGATCAGGCCCCTACTGTGAGATCGCTGATTGTTACAAAGTGCTCTGGGTCATTTTTTGATCATTGGTCTACCGCTGGTCAGCACACATCGCTGCGTGTGACAAGCTATCCCTCTCTTTCCCTTTAGAGATTATGTAAAGTGGAATAATCACATTTATTACCTGGCAAATCTGCGGCCTCTGCTGCCCTGAGGAGCCACAAAGACGTTCCCTCTGGCTCCTTATCGCCGCCTCCACAGTTGTTTTTCACGACCCAATGGCCGTGAAAATGAATGTTGATAATCCTGTGTCGGATCGCTGCACAGGTTTAGCCAGAATGACGCAAATCGCGTCATTTCCAGCGCTGTGACGTCGATACACCTTTTGGGTATATGGAATAACCTCACGCTGCGCATTGCACATGCGCGAGATATAAACAACACCTCGCGCATGCACAATGCGCAGCGTGAGGTCAGTCCATATACTGAAATGATGTGATTATTCCTCTTTACATAATCTCTAAAGGGAAAGAGAGGGATAGCTTAAAACCTTATAGGAAGGTGCAGGGACAGGTTTTTAGATGCTGGGGACCAATTCGGAGGGGTCAGGTTCCCTTTAATTCTTATCAGTGGGAAATACCAGATACTTAAAGGAGTTGTCCGGGCTTTTCACAAAATCTCAGTGCATATCTAGGCTGCCGAATGCTGACAATCTGTGATTTACTTTCTTTCAGCATTTTGCAGGGTTTCCTATATAGCATTGTTCTGTGTCTGAACAGAACGACCAGGGTGTGTGTTCTGGCATGGAAATGAGAACTGGTCGTTTCCACCTACTCTACTACAAGCCTGCCCTCCATAGCAACAACTCCACCCTCCATAGAAACAGGCCTTCCCCACAAAGTAACATATCCTCCCCCTTGCAGCCATCCATGTCCGCAGTGCAGAGAGCAGAACTGCCCAGTGTAGCTGCTCCTCCCCCGGCCAGACACCAGTGATGTATGGAAAGTAGAGAGAAAGGACAATGGTCCTGTAGTCAGGGCCGCTCCATGATTACAATAAATAACTGTCCCTGGCTCTCAGTGATGGGGTCGGTGCCGCGAGCAGTGAAGAACAGACTCTGTGAGCCCAGTGATGGAGGTCCGCAGCTTCTAATCTGCACAGGGGTCGGCACTGCAGACACTGATGTAATCTGTGAAAGACTGTAACAAAGCTGCAGCTGTGTGAATGAGACAGCTCTGTGTCACTGATGTCTTCACACAGCAGAAGATCTGTTACAGTGTATCAGGGTGAAGGACGGTCAGCACTGTGTCTCTAATGACACAAATACTGATTGAAGCAGCCTGTCCACTCAGTAACTGCAGCAATGTGAAGTGTTGGGGGGTGTATGTATGGATATATATATGATTGGTGGCGAACCTTGACCCCCGGGGGCCCTGGTGCAGCCATAGTGAAGTGGGGAGCAGGGGGGGCTTGTGCTGGTGGCCGTCGGCGCAGTCCGGGGGAGGGGGGATTGCTGGTGGTCGTCGACGCGGTCCCCTGGGGGTGCGGGGTGGTGCTGGCGGCCGTCAGAGAGGTGTTTTCGGCGGCTCTTCTACCTGCTGAGCCAGGCTGGGTGCGCTCCTGGGAGCCGGAGGGGCAGAGGAGAGGAGGGGCGGGATCAGGCAAGGGAAGCAGGAAGCTTTCTGCTTCCCTTGTCTGACCCTCCTCTCCTCTGACAACGGCTTACGGGGGTCGGCTGGGGGCCCCCCTGCAGGCTTGAAGGGGCCCCCTAGCCAGTCGGGGCCCTGGTGCAGCTGAACCAGCTGCACCACGGTAGTTCCGCCCCTGTATATGATACTAAGGATTTTGATATTGTTGAGGAGTCCTTCCTCCCATCCTTACTTCCTTCTGTCCGTCCATCGCCCCATCAGTTCATCCGTTCGTCCTTCTTTCCGTTCTTCATTCTTTCCATCCTTCCTTCTTTCCGTCCTTCATTCTTTCCATCCTTCCTTCTTTCCGTCCTTTCCATCCTTCTTTCCGTCCTTCTTTCCATCCTTCTTTCCTTCCGCCTTCCTTCCGTCCTTCTTTCTTTCCGTCCTTCCTTCTTCCCGTCCTTCCTTCTTTCCGTCCTTCCTTCTTTCCGTCCTTCCTTCTTTCCATCCTTCCTTCTTTCCGTCTGTCCTTCCTTCCGTCCGTCCTTTTGTCCCTCCTTCCGTCTATTCGTTGCCCCATCAGTCCGTCCGTTCTTCCTTCTTTCCGTCTGTCCTTCCTTCCATCCTTCTTTCCGTCCTTCCTTCCATCCTTCCTTCATTCCATCTGTCCTTCCTTCTGTCCTTCCTTCTGTCCTTCATTCCGTCAGTCCTTTTGTCCTTCCTTCCGTTCTTCCTTCCGTCTCTCCGTTGCCCCATCAGTCCATCCGTCCTTCCTTCCGTCCTTCCTTCTTTCCGTCCGTCCTTCCTTCCGTCCTTCCTTCATTCCATCTGTCCTTCCTTCCTTCCTTCCATCCGTCCTTTTGTCCTTCCTTCCGTCCTTCCTTCCCTCTGTCTGTCGCCCCATCAGTCCATCCTTCCTTCCATCCTTCCTTTTTTCCTTCTTCCCTTCCTTCTTTCCGTCTGTCCTGTCTTCCTTCCGTCCTTCCATCCATCCATCCATCCATCCTTCCTTCCTTCCATCCTTTCTTCCTTCCTTCCGTCCTTCCTTCTTTCCATCCGTTTGTCCTTCCTTCCGTCCATTCTTCTGTCCGTCCCTCCTTCCATCCGTCCGTCCTTCCATCCGTCCGTCCTTCCTTCCGTCCTTCCATCCTTCCTTCCTTCCATCCTTCTTCCCTTCCATCCTTCCTTTATTCCGTCTGTCCTTCCTTCCTTCCGTCCTTACGTCCGTCCTTCCTTCCATCTTTACATCAGTCCTTCCTTACATCCTTACTTCCTTCCCCTCAAGCCTGTATTTTCCCTTCACCTCCTGGCGATTTCCCATTTTTCTTCCTCTTCTACCATAACTTTTCTATTTTTCCGTCAATACAGATGAGGCTTGTTGTTTTTTGCAGGACGAGTCGTACTTTTGAATGACGACAATTATTTTGAAATTGCATAAAAAAGTGTTGATGACACGTTTGTTTTTTGGGTTTTTTATTCACCATGTTCACTATATGGTAACACTGAGGTGTCAGTATGATGACTCGGGTCACTACTATATGGTAACACTACCGTGTCGGTATGATGCCTCGGGTCAGTACTATATGGTAACACTGATGTGTCAGTATGATGCCTCAGGTCTTTACTATATGGTAACACTGATGTATCATTATGATGCCTCGGGTCAGTACTATATGGTAACACTGACGTGTCAGTATGATGCCTCAGGTCTTTACTATATGGTAGCACTGACGTGTCAGTATGATGCCTCGGGTCAGTACTATATGGTAACATTAACGTGTCAGTATGATGCCTCAGGTCAGTACAATATGGTAACACTGACGTGTCAGTATGATGCCTCGGGTCAATACCATATGGTAACACTGATGTGTTGGTATGATGACTGGGGTCAGTACTATGTGGTAACACAGAGGTGTTGGTATGATATCTGGGGTCAGTACTATATGGTAACATTGATGTGTCGGTATGATGTCTGGGTCAGTACTATATGGTAACACTGATGTGTCGGTATGATGTATAGGGTCAGTACTATATGGTGACACTGAGGTGTCAGTATGATGTCTGGGGTCAGTAATATATGGTAACACTGACGTGTTGGTATGATCTCTGGGGTCAGTACATATTGGTAACACTGACGTGTTGGTATGATCTCTGGGGTCAGTACTATATGGTAACACTGAGGTGTTGGTATGATGTCTGGGGTCAGTACTATATGGTAACACTGATGTGTCGGTATGATGTCTGGGGTCAGTACCATATGATAACACTGATGTGTCAGTATAATGTCTGGGATCAATAACATATGGTAACACTGATGTGGGGAAATCCCACGAATTTCAACTCTAGTGCCTTCAGTGACGTCACCGCACGTCGCACACAGACGTCTGATAGCCGGGTGATACTTTGCGCCTTCGCAGAGACCCTTGGAGTTCACTCATAGTTAGATGGTTAGATGAATTTTAGGCTCTTCCTGCAGCAGGCCAGAGCACAGTGCAATTGCGCAAGCTGGAGAAGCATATGCACAGGAGCAAGATGGGAGAATGTGACGCGGACAACGCAGGAGGCGTTAACCACATCACTCAGAAGAGGAGACGGGCAGTCAGATGGCAGGAGAGGCAGGATGGACGATGAGGAGAGGCAGGGCGGACGGTGGGAGAGCCGGGACGAGCGACAGGTGAGGCAAGACTAACAAATCTGCAAGCAAGCCTATCGGACCGGAAACAGGTAATTATTATACAGGGCGGGAGATTTCTGTAAGTTATTTATTCTGTCTACAGGGGCAGTCAGGGCATAATAGCCTCCTTCTTAGAATGCAGCATAGGCCCTACTGAAAAGGGAGCTTTAGTTTAATACACAAAAATCAGGTGATGGTTCACTTTAAAATAAAAATAAATATGACTTATGTTTCTATTAATACATGTTTGACTGTATGAACGCTGTGGGTCGTGGAAAATGTGCAAAAGTGCAATTCTTTTTTTTTTTTAATTCTTCATTTTTTCGCAACTTAAATAACAGTCAAAGTATACATGTTTGGAATGTTCCCCCCTCCCAAGCCAACCAGGGGAGATGGATTCACTGCCCAAAGTGTAAACTTGAGATGACAGACATAGAACATGGGCTTTGGTCTTGCCCTGAGTCAACAAAATATTGGAGAAAGGTGGTCACTTGGGCCAAAGAAATATGTGGGGATATGGAGGACCTAGACCCGATGCGCTGGATCTTCCACTATCAGACAGATACTGGAGCTCTCAGACACCCACATGTCTTATGGCACTATATTGCAATAATAGCTAAACGACTCCTTCTACAATACTGGCTCAATGACAGACCCCCAGACCTGAATCAGATTAAATTAATGATGCGTCATACTCTGACGCTTGAATCGATGGACGCGATACGGAACCCTAATAAATTAACCAAGAAATTCTTTTACAAATGGCAAATATTCATCGAAAACGAATTCTCAGATGGTGACATAACTAAATTCATGCTACCCTTTCGATCGACGATTTGGTACGCGGAAAGGGAGCTAGAAGAGACACTAGGCAGACTGAGGTGTGATGGTTAAATGGTTAAAAGGTTAAAAAACTAAGATAAATCTTGAATTGGTTTTTATATAACATGTTTATATTTTATTGCAATCTCAAAACACGATTGAAAGACTGGATGATTTCCGAAGTGGGTGGGGTAGGGTTTATTGAAAGTCAAGAGACGTAAATGCAAATAGATAAAAGCTGTTAATTTCAGTTAAAGATTTTGGTTTCGTGTAATTTAATGTTGGATATGCTTATCCTAATACTATATTTCTGATGTAATGTTAAAAACCAAATAAAAATATGGTTCAAAAAAAAAAAAAGTATACATGTTTGGTATCTACGAACTTGTACCGACCCGAGACATCATACAGACACATCAGTGTTACCATATAGTACTGACCCCAGACATCATACCGACATGTCAGTGTTACCATATAGTACTGACCCCAGACATCATACTGACACCTCAGTGTTACCATATAGTACTGATCCCAGACATCATACCGACATGTCAGTGTTACCATATAGTACTGACCCCAGACATCATACTGACACCTCAGTGTTACTATATAGTACTGATCCCATACATCATACCAACACGTCAATGTTACCATATAGTACTGACCCGAGGCATCATACCGATGCGTCAGTGTTACCATATACTGTAGTACTGACCCCAGACATTATACTGACACGTCAGTGTTACCATATAATACTGACCCCAGACATCTGTCACGCTTCCGGGGGAAGGCGCCCTAGAGTGGACCCATTTGGCCATGGTACCTAACTCCCCTGGGTGAGCTGGTCTTAGTTTAACCAACCCTTATACAGGGATTGTCAGGGGCAAGCCCAGGGGGTCTTTATACCACAGCTTCTAGTACCACGGGGGGCGGCCCGTAGAGTTAGCCTATACTACAGTATAACTAAGGAGGATTTGAGGGATCAGAGTCCAAGGCTAGGAGAGCAGGAATGGGTCTACCGAAGGTGAGCACAAGGAGGGCCTGACTAACAGCCAGAGAAGTAGAAGCTTACTAACTCAATAATCAGGCACCTCCCATCAGTGGAGGTGGCCTGATATACCGGAGGACAGACAGCTATTGGTCAAGGGGAGTGTCAGGTTGAGCTGTGCCAGCCCCTACATTCACAGGGGAGGAGCGCGACCGCGCCTAGTGCACCGCTGATAAGGTTCGTGTAGTGTGCTGATGTGTGAGCCCGGTGGTCAGCAGACAGGAAGGGGACCTGACGATGGCTCCAAGACACAGCACGCCTGGACGCCGGATGCCTGATCGGCAGAGGAGCAGAGGATGCAAACCCAGGAGAGGTAAGCGGGGAGCGGTGCCAGGGGACCTAACAACATCATACCGACACATCAGTGTTACCATATAGTACTGATCCGAGACATCCTACTGACACATCAGTGTTACTATATAGTACTCACAGATCCAGGGAAGGTATAAGATGGATAATCTTACACGTGCTACGTGGCGGTGGAGGTCCTGCAGCAGCTTTCAGCTACATGCCATCAAAACTAGTTGTGGGTGCACACAACTAGATCAGGTGAGTGCACCTCTGTGAGACCTGTGTGCACAGTCAGTGTCGTATTGATAGGGCACTATTGCGCCTCTGTGTCTCCTTCAGTGGCGTAGCTAGACTGCTCCGGGCCCGGGGGCAAGATTTGCACTCAGGCCCCCCGTGTGAGGCTGGCAGGGAAATCTGGTCTGAGGACCGGGGGTGGGGGTGCTGCAGAGGAATCTGAGGCCCGGGGGGGGGGGGGGGCACAACACTCACCGCGGCCGCCGTGTGTCTGCTGTAAGGAGGAGGAGCAGGGGCGGGCAGAGCTGCAGGACAGGAAGTCCCGTCCTCCCTTCTCTCCGGCCGCGTGGCAGCCGGCTGCCAGCACGGGGCCCCCCAGGGGGTTCGGGGCCCCCCCAGGGGGTGCGGGGCCCCCCAGGGGGCGGGCAATGGGCCCCTCATGCCGGGGGGCCCGGGGCGATCGTCCCCCCTGCCCCCCCGCTAGCTACGCTACTGGTCTCCTTTCTTCCTTTACTATATAGTACTGACCTTTTACTTATACGTAAATAAAAAACGCAAAAAACGACCAACAACAACGAAAGGACGGAAGGAAGGAAGGAAGGAAGGAAGGAAGGAAAGATGGATGGAAGGTAGAACAAAAGGGAGGAAGGACAGAAAGAAGGAAGGATGGAAGGAAGGACTCCTCAACAATATAAAAATCCTTAGTATCATATATATCTCCATACATACACCCCCCCGACACTTCACACTGTTGCAGTTACTGAGTGGACTGGCTGCTCCAATCAGTATTTGTGTCATTAGAGACACAGTGCTGGCCATCCTTCACCCTGATACACTGTAACAGATCTTCTGCTGTGTGAAGACATCAGTGACACAGAGCTGTCTCATTCACACAGCTGCAGCTTTGTTACAGTCTTTCACAGATTACATCAGTGTCTGCAGTGCCGACCCCTGTGCAGATTAGAAGCTGCGGACCTCCATCACTGGGCTCACAGAGTCTGTTCTTCACTGCTCGCGGCACCGACCCCATCACTGAGAGCCAGGGACAGTTATTTATTGTAATCATGGAGCGGCCCTGACTACAGGACCATTGTCCTTTCTCTCTACTTTCCATACATCACTGGTGTCTGGCCGGGGGAGGAGCAGCTACACTGGGCAGTTCTGCTCTCTGCACTGCGGACATGGATGGCTGCAAGGGGGAGGATATGTTACTTTGTGGGGAAGGCCTGTTTCTATGGAGGGTGGAGTTGTTGCTATGGAGGGCAGGCTTGTAGTAGAGTAGGTGGAAACGACCAGTTCTCATTTCCATGCCAGAACACACACCCTGGTCGTTCTGTTCAGACACAGAACAATGCTATATAGGAAACCCTGCAAAATGCTGAAAGAAAGTAAATCACAGATTGTCAGCATTCGGCAGCCTAGATATGCACTGAGATTTTGTGAAAAGCCCGGACAACTCCTTTAAGTTATCCATCCACATAGATAGCTTCATGATGGAGTGTCACAGCAATGGGATTTTTTTTAATGCTGTTTGCACCATCTGGATTAATATTTAAGACTTTTGGAAAGTTCCCATAGTGTTGAAAGATGTAAAGAGTGTTGACGTCCAACTTTGATCCAAACGTCAAAGATTGCACTACAACCAGGTTTTTAAATAGCACCGACGTGTTCCATAGCATCGTACACAGAGTGTAATTCTACATCAGTGCTTGTCCATGAAATAATTCCCTTTTATTGTAACATTTGGGACCAATAGCGTAACTTAAAGCTCATGGGTCCTGATGCAAAAACTCCACAGGGCCCCCAATTATTGGATATCCTTAATAGCATTAGTCTTTTTCTATAGTCCAAAAGGACTTGTGGTGCCCCTAGGCTCCAGGGCCCGGGTGTGATTGCAACCCCTGCAACCCCTGGATAAGAAGAAACTGGGGACCACACACAGGTGGGGCTGAATGTGTGGACGTGGGCACTATAAGGGAATATTGGGAAGCACTAAGCCGTCAGTTTCATTATTATTTTATTTTTTTAAGGAATTATTTTGTATTTTTGTTCACAATGGGGATAATTGTTATCTTGGTGGCCCCACTCAGGTCAGAAGAAGTAGTATGGAGCGCTGGGTCATGCACTCTGTCTCTAAATCTACAGGCTCTTGCAGACAACCGTATTTTCAGACTTAGTGCTTTTTATCAAAATATCAGATTACACTATGACCATATTCAATGGGGCAGTTCACATGTCCGATTTTTTTCCTAGTGGTCCAAGTATAAAAATTCCATTCCACCCAGGCCTTGAGGCTTGGTTGTCCTAAATGTTCATATGTCTAAAATTCATGGAATAATCTCTAGTGCTGGCATGGAGGAGGTAACCCACTCCTGCTTCCCTCTTTTTTCTACTCCTCTTTTCTTCTTCACTCTTTTCTATCCCTCCCTTTCCATTTTTTACCATGTCATTTTTATATTTGAATTATTTTTCTAAGTTTGAGTATTTTGACATCGATCCTGCTTTTAGAAGATTTTGTTATGTTTAATAGAATGTGGATTCATTCTACAACAATCTGCCTGAGTGTAGTCCTGAGAGGAGTCTTTTCTCCAGGCATGTATATAAGGTATGACGACAGTGCAGATATTAAGAAATGAATAGGTTTTGTACTCACCATCTGTATATTCATCAATCTATATTCAAGAAGATATAACGGTGATCATTACTGTTAACATCAGTGCTGTGTTGCACTTCTATGTATAATTAGGGGTGATAACCCATAGTTGCTTCTACTTGTATTTATGATTGAAAACATTAATAAATACTGATTTACTAAAAAAAAAATCCATTCCAGTCTTTGGGTTCATGAAAAATATAGCATAATGCTTGGATGACATCAGACTGGGGTCTGATTTTCACAGTTACCTTTAAAATGCCCACAAGGAAAAAATGTCCACAGGCAACTCTAACCCTAAACACTAACACCTAACCCCTAACTCTAACCCTAAACCCTAACACATAACCTCGAACAATAAACCCCAACACCTAACCTCTAAATCTAACCCCAACACCTAACCCTAATCCTAACCTCTAACCCTAAACCCCAATGCCATCACCTAACCCCTAACACATAACCCCAACACCTAAACCTAAACCTAAACCAAACTGCTAACACCTAACCCCTAACTCTTAACCCTAACACCTAACCTCTAACTTTAACCCTAAACCCTAATGGCCACTTTACACACGGCTACATTTCTAGCTTATCCACAGGTAACTTACTGGCTGCAGTGAAATCATGGAGACATTATTCCATTTGTACACAGCAACAAGATAGAACCATGTCTCCATGATTTCACTGCAGCCAGTAAGTTACCTGTGGATAAGCTAGAAATGTAGCTGTGTGTAAAGTGGCCATAACACCTAACTTCTAACCCTAACCCCAACACCTGACCCCAACACCTAACCCCTAACATCTAACACCTATCCCCTAACTCTAATCCTAAACCCCAACACATAACCTCTAAATCTAACACCTAACCCTAACACCTAACCCCAACACCTAAAACATAACCCTAATACCTAACCTCTAAGGCTGCTTTCACATAACGATTTTCGGTCATCCGATTGTATCCGTTTCAAAACGGATACAATCGGATCCGAAATCGGACCCCATGTATCCCTATGGGAATCGGATGGGAACGGATGTGCCACTATTGGCATCCGATTTTGGCACCATCCGATCCCATCCGATGTAATCACGGGCACAAAATCGTAGCCTGCTACGATTTTGTGTCCGTGACTCACATCGGACAGCCTCGGATCACTGCTGATCCGAGGCTGTCCGATGTGCCCATAGCATAGGAGCCTATGGACATCGGATCTGAGTTCACCTCGGATCCGATGTCGGCTCCGTATCTCCCTGTCTTTCCCTGCTCTGCTCCTCCATCTTCTTCCCTCTCCTATTCTATATGATGTGCCCCCGCTATTCTATCTGTGTCCCCCGCTCTTCTATCCTCATCTATCCCTATCCTGTCCCCTGTCCTCTCCCTGGGTGTAAAAAAAATAAAAAAAACTCCTCCGGGAGTATACATTACCTGTCACCGCTCCCACGCTGCCGCACGATCAGGGCTCAAGGACCTGTGATGATGTAAGAGCCCGGTCACGTGACCCGGTCAGCTGACCGGGTCATATGACTCTGACATCATCACAGGTCCTTGAGCCCTGATCGTGCGGCAGCGTGGGAGCGGTGACAGGTAATGTATACTCCCGGAGGAGTTTTTTTTATTTTTTTACACCCAGGGAGAGGACAGGGGACAGGATAGGGATAGATGAGGATAGAAGAGCGGGGGACACAGATAGAATAGCGGGGGCACATCATATAGAGTAGGAGAGGGAAGAAGATGGAGGAGGCAGGAGTAGGGAGAGGCAGGGGACCGCAGGATCCACACGGATCCTGCAGATCGGATGGCTATTTGCCATCCGATTGCAGGGATCCGTATGGATCCGTGCCTGTCCGTGGGATCCCCCTTCAAAGTCGGATCCCACGGACAGGCACAAAAACGTTATGTGAAACCAGCCTAACTCTGACCCCAACACCTGACCCCAACACCTGACCCCAACACCTGACCCCCAACACCTGACCCCAACACCTGACCCCAACACCTGACCCCTAACACCTAACCCTTAACACATAACCCTAACACCTAACTAACCTAACATTAACCTCTGACTCTACACATGTAACCCTAACACCTGACTCTAACCCCTAACTCTAACAAGTAACACCTGCAGTGTTGGCCAAAAGTATTGACACCCCTGCAATTCTGTCAGATAATACTCAGTTTCTTCCTGAAAATGATTGCAATCACAAATTCTTTTGTATTATTATTTTCATTTAATTTGTCTTCAATGAAAAAACACAAAAAGAATTGTCCTAAAGCCAAATTGGATATAATTCCACACCAAACATAAAAAAGGGGGTGGACAAAAGTATTGGCACTGTTAGAAAAATCATGTCATGCTTGTCTAATTTGTGTAATTAACAGCACCTGTAACTTACCTGTGGCACCTAACAGGTGTTGACAATAACTAAATCACACTTGCAGCCAGTTGACATGGATTAAAGTTGACTCAACCTCTGTCCTGTGTCCTTGTGTGTACCACATTGAGCATGGAGAAAAGAAAGAAGACCAAAGAACTGTCTGAGGACTTGAGAAACCAAATTGTGAGGAAGCATGAGCAATATCAAGGCTACAAGTCCATCTCCAAAGACCTGAATGTTCCTGTGTCTACTGTGCGTAGTGTCATCAAGAAGTTTAAAGCCCATGGCATTGTGGCTAACCTCCCTAGATGTGGACGGAAAAGAAAAATTGACAAAAGATTTCAACGCAAGATTGTGCGGATGGTGGATAAAGAACCTCAACTAACATCCAAACAAGTTCAAGCTGCCCTGCAGTCCAAGGGTACAACAGTGTCAACCCGTATTATCCGTCGGCATCTGAATGAAAAGGAACTGTATGGTAGGAGACCCAGGAAGACCCCACTTCTTACCCCGAGACATAAAAATGCCAGGCTGGAGTTTGCCAAAACTTACATGAGAAAGCCTAAAACATTTTGGAAGAATGTTCTCTGGTCAGATGAGACAAAAGTAGAGCTTTTTGGGCAAAGGTATCAACATAGAGTTTACAGGAGAAAAAAAGAGGCATACAAAGAAAAGAAGACGGTCCCTACAGTCAAACATGGCAGAGGTTCCCTGATGTTTTGGGGTTGCTTTGCTGCCTCTGGCACTGGACTGCTTGACCATGTACATGGCATTATGAAGTCTGAAGACTACCAACAAATTTTGCAGCATAATGTAGGGCCCAGTGTAAGAAAGCTGGGTCTCCCTCAGAGGTCATAGGTCTTCCAGCAGGACAATGACCCAAAACACACTTCAAAAAGCACTAGAAAATAGTTTGAGAGAAAGCACTGGAAACTCCTAAGGTGGCCAGCAATGAGTCCAGACCTGAATCTCATAGAACACCTGTGGAGAGATCTAAAAATGGCAGTTTGGAGAAGGCACCCTTCAAATATCAGGGACCTGGAGCAGTTTGCCAAAGAAGAATGGTCTAAAATTCCAGCAGAGCATTGTAACAAACTCATTGATGGTTACCAGAAGCAGTTGATCGCAGTTATTTTGGCTAAAGGATGTGCAACCAAGTATTAGGCTGAGGGTGCCAGTACTTTTGTCCGGCCCATTTTTGGAGTTTTGTGTGAAATGATCAATGTTTTGTTTTTTGCTTCATTGTCTTTTGTGTTTTTTCATTGAAGACAAATTAAATGAAGATAATAATACCAAAGATTGCAATCATTTTCAGGAAGAAACTGAGTATTATCAGACAGAATTGCAGGGTTGTCAATGCTTTTGGCCACAACTGTAGCTCAGGCATGTACTTCAATATAGTTTTATTAATTATTTTTTTTTTCTTTTTCTTTCTTTATACAGCAGAAATTTTTTTTTGAAAAATATCAGAAATTAGAAATCAAATCATGAGCCTTCACGTGTTAGGAGAGATGGTGTTGGCTCATGACTTGATTTCTCATACTCCTCGGCCTCTTGAAATTTACTTTACAAAGGCTCAGACAGGTCAAAACATTGTATATATATTCTTCAAGAGATTCTATTTTCTGCTATAAAGAAAGAAAAAAAGAATACTGTATTTTTCACTTCATAAGACGCACCCAAAATTTGTTAAGTAAAAGAGAAAAAAATAATTGTTAATGTGTTAATGCTAAATGGGATCTGTCTCCAAGAAGTCAATCCTTCCCAGGTTCATCTATTTGTTTGAAACCATTCCGATTAAGGTCCCAATGAATGTACTGACAAAAGTCCAAACGCTGATTTTGAAACTCATCTGGCATCTGGAAGGCACCGTATACCCAGTTTTGTCTGTGCGCCCCTAGGTCACAGGGAGGCTTGGCGTGCCCGGATATTTCCAGGTATTTTTACATGGCGCATTTACGCTGGATAGCCTCATGGACAACACTTCCGGCCTATTACAGAGGGATGGAAATAGACAAGCTGTGGCTGTGTCCGTGCCACCCAAGCTCTCTGTTATACAGTGGGCACGGAAAGTATTCAGACCCCTTTAAAATATTCACTCTTTGTTTCACTACAGCAATTTGGTAAATTCAAAAAAAGTTCATTTTTTCCTCATTAATGTACTCTGCACCCCATCTAGACTGAAAAAAAAACAGAAATGTAGATATTTGTTCAAATTTATTAAGAAAGAAAAACTGAAATCTCACATGGTCATAAGTATTCAGACCCTTTGCTCAGTATTGAGTATTTGCACCTCTTGAGCTAGTTCAGCCATGAGTCTTCTTGGGAATGATGTAACAAGTTTCCCCCCTCCTGATTTGGGTATCCTCTGCCATTCTTCCTTGCAGATCCTCTCCAGTTCCGTCAGGTTAGATGGTGAATGTTGATGGACAGCCATTTTCAGGTCTCTCCAGAGATGCTCAATTGGGTTTAGGTCAGGGCTGTGGCTGGGCCAGTCAGGAATGGTCACAGAGTTGTTCTGAAGCCACTCCTTTGTTATTTTAGCTGTGTGCTTAGGGTCCTTGTCTTGTTGGAAGGTGAAACCTCGGCCAAGTCTGAGGTCCAGAGCACTCTGGAAGAGGTTGTCATCCAGGGTATCTTTGTACTTGGCCGCATTCATGTTTCCTTCAATTGCAACCAGTCGTCCTGTCCCTGAAACTGAAAAACACCCCCATAGCATGATGCTGCAACTGCCATGTTTCACTTTTGACATTGTATTAGGCGGGTGATGAGGAGTGCCTGGGTTTCTCCACACATACTGCTTACAATTATCACCAAAAAGTTCTGTCTTCATCTCATCAGACCAGAGAATCTTACTTCTCATAGTCTGGGAGCCCTTCTTGTGTTTTCTTGCAAACTCTATAGGGGTTTTCATGTCTTGCACTGAGGAGAGGCTTCCGTCGGGCCACTCTGCCATAAAGGCCAGGATGGTGGAGGGCTGCAGTAATAGTTGATTTTGTGGAATGTTCTCCCATCTCCCTACTACATCTCTGGAGCTCAGCCACAGTTATCTTGGGGTTCTTCTTTACTTCTCTCACCAAGGCTCTTCTCCCACGATTGCTCAATTTGGCTGGACGGCTAGGTCTAGGAAGTCTTCTGGTGGTCCCAAAGTTCGTCCATTTAAGGATTATGGAGGTCACTATGCTCTTAGGAAATTTGAGCACTGCAGAAATTTTTTTGTAACCTTGGCCGGATCTGTGCCTTGCCACAATTCTGTCTCTGAGCTCCTTGGGCTGTTCCTTTGACCTCATGATTCTCATTTGGTCTGACATGCATTATGACCTGTGAGGTCTTATATAGACAGGTGTGTGCCTTTCCAAATCAAGTCCTATCAGTTTAATTAAACACATTTGGACTCCAATGAAGGAGTAGAACTATCTCAAAGAGGATGAAAAGGAAATGGACAGCTTGTGTAACTTAAATATGAGTGTCTGAGCAAAGGGTCTGAATACTTATGACCATGTGTTATTTCAAGTATTCTTTTTTAATAAATTTGCACAAATAACAACATTGCTGTTTTTTTCAGTCAAGATGGGGTGCATTACATTAATGTGAAAAAAATGAACTTTTTTGAATTTACCAAATGGCTGCAATGAGTGAACCATTTAAGGGGGTCTGAATACTTTCTTTACCAATATAGTGGCAGCCTAGTGATATATTCCTTAGTACACTCCTAGGGCCCATGGCCTTCACCAGAGACCTCTGGCATAACTCCAGAATTACATTTAAATCAGCCTCATATGCCTCTTTCTTGACCCCCTTTTTTATACCTTTTTTATACCACACACTTGTCGGTCTCGATGGGCACCAATGCAACCTGCCAGTAGGCAGAGGCGGGGCTTTTTTGCTTCAGAGATTTGGTAAATCCTTTGACCAGGAAGCTTAGAACATTTAATCACCTAAATTTTTCATAGCAACAAATTGCCCATTATTTCTGGTCCACGATGGCCTCTTCTGTTACCCTCACCCCCTCTAGGTTTGAACATCTTTGCTCTAGGGGCAACTCGACCTAGAGGTCTTATCTCCAACATATACTCCACCCTGAATACCCGTGTGGCGCATCCCTATGCCACATCTTTTGGACCTGCCCTAGAGTAGCAGCTTTTTGGGGGGGAAGTTGAAACGCTGGTGGGAAGAGTTTTGAGTAGAGACGTCCCCCTGGACCTTTTGTCTTATCTGTTAATTTTTTTTCCACCGGGACTAGAGAAATCGAGGACAAAGTTATTAGTACATATTCTAACAGCTGATAAATCCTTGCTCTCCCTGTTCAGGAGGAGAGTGACAACTCCTACCTTGTCCGACATTTATACCCAAATAAATGATATCTACCTTATGGAGCACATGACCACTGTGTTGCATAACTGTATGGACAGCTTTAACCAGACTTGGAACTCTTGGATTCTATTTGCTGCAAACTTAAGTTTATGAAGATAGATGAACTCGCAGCCCCACTTTGCCACTTTTGGGATTCTCTAGGGAGTGCTCTGATTATACCTGAACCCAGGTAGAACTAATGACTTGTATATATTAAGAACAGGGTACATGGAGGGTGGTGGAAATCGGGACCAGAGCTGGGGCTGTGTCATGGCGATGTCCGATGGTGGCCACCATTTCCCTGTGTTCCTGCTTGCTTTGGCAAACTACTCCTCATACTCTAGTTTCCAGGACTTTGAGAAAATCAAGATCCGCAGCCTTTTTCTTGAAGTTCTGGACACTAGAGCATGAGGAGCATTTTGCCAACGCATGCAGGAACATGAGAAAATGGCAGCCGCCACCGGTTATCGCCACGACACAGCCCCGGCTCTGGACCTGCAGTCTTGTCCCAATCCATGGACCCTGCCTCTGGCACCTCTGCTCCATCGCCACAGCCCCACTCGGTGAGTTTAATAAAACAAACAGAAAAAGAAAGAACAACATCCACAAAAATGGGTCTTCTAACCCAAAAAATATGGTAATTGATAAAACTATATTGAAGCACTTATACATGCCTGACTATATATTTCTGCCCCACTTATTTCCTACTTTCTTGAATACACCCTGATTTCTGAGTGCCAAAGATTATTTATCATATTACCGTAATTATAGTTTGTTCTTCTGAGAACCAATTGAATAGTGAGAAACCAAACTTATAATCCAAATCTACAGTTTCTGTACTTTAGGGGAGCGGCTCTGGAGTGGTGTCTGGAGGAGGCTGTCTGCAGGCAGAAGAGGCAGCCCGTGGTCACGAGTTTATGCCCCTCCAGCTATCACTGTCTACAGCTGCAGCTTTATAATACCAGTCTAATCATCCCTGTTTGAGCTCATAGTGTAATGTGAAAGGTGAAAAAAAAAGCATTTATACACTTACATTTCCTTATGGAATGAGGCAGTCAGTCTCCAGTTTGGAGGATGGAGCCTGTTTGGCAGGTTAATAGTTAACATTTCAGCCTTATGTTAGAACATGTTGGGAGACCTGATCTGATGTCATAACCATGTGACTACAATAGGCCGCGTTAAGTCCCTATAACATAATGAGTTTGCTTGCTTAGCTCTGCCCACTATAGTCACATGATCATTACATCACACAGGTCCTTTAGCCATGCAAGGTAATAGTAAGTTAACTAATATCCTGCCAGACAGTCTCCCTCCTCCAAGGTGTAGACTGAAATGTAAGTGTATACATGCTTTTTTTCACCTTTTACATTACACTATGAGCTCAGACAGTGATGATTAGAATAGTATTATGAAGCTGCAGGTACAGATAGTGATAGCTGGGGGGGGCATAAACCAGCTGACAGGTTCCCCTTAAACTCATATTGTGGAGGATGAATTATATCTTATCTATTAATCTTAGTTTTTATACTCATATAGCATTAAATGAAACAATACGTTTTTCCTGTATTCAGGTACGTATCCAATATTCTCTCTCCGTCTTTGAGTCACTCTCCCTCTCTATTCCAATCAGCCCCCCTCCTCCATTTCTCTCTCTCTCTCTCTACCTTTTTCTCTCTCTCTCTCTCTCCTTCATCCTTCTCTTCTCTCTATCTTTCTCTCTTCCTCTCTTTCCTCTCTCTCTCTCTCTTCTCTCTTCTCTTTTCTCTTCATCTCTCTCTTTCCTTCATGTCACTCTCTCCCTCTTTTCCCTTTTTCCCTCTCTATCTATCTATCTCTCTCTCCTTCTCTCTTTCTCTTCTTTTTCTCTTCTCTCTTTGTCTCTCCCCCCCCTCCATCTATTTCTTTCTCTCTTTCTTTCCCACTATGAATCTGTGAACAAGGAGCTGTTTTGTAAACAAAGTGTCTCCTTAGATGTGTATGCTGGAAAGAAGATATGGCTGTGCAGAGTTGCCTTGAAAATGGACAAGCTGATTGGTCCTCGCTGTGCCTGCACCAGGCCGTGCTGCGTCATCTCGACCAAGCCTGCCATGGCCTCCGGTCGCCCCATTTATGCCCCCAACTCCTCCGGTCACTTCATTTGCACCTCCAGCGCCCCCGGTCATTCCAGCTGCACCCCAGCTCCTCCGCTCACTCCAGCCTCCCCCAAGCCCTTACTTCCCATGAAGCCGCGACCCTTGCTGGTTCCCCAAGCACAGGTGCCTGAAGTCTGGTACCCCTGTCATTCCCGCTACTACAAAACGGCTCAGGGTTTCCAGGGCTACCTTGCGGTGGGGTATGGGGACATAACCACTCATCGGGTGGGGGTGGTGGTGAACCCGGCTAATTCCAATCTCTCACATGTGGGTGGTTTGGCCCAGCAGATAGCGCAAAAGGGGGGTCCCACCATAACGCAAGAATGTCAGACCTTTATTGAGACACAGGGCCCCCTATCACCAGGAGGAGTGATGGCCACACGGGGGGGGAAGCTGCCCTGTGATTTGGTGTTACATGCTGTGGGCCCCTTGTATGATCACAATGCTCCCGAGTACAGCCGTGCAGTGTTACAGCACATCCTCAGAACTGTGATCACGTTTGCTGGGCAGTTAGGGATATATATGCTTCCTCGTAGATCCTTGGCTATACCGTTAATATCCTCTGGTGCTTTTGGATATCCTTTGGGCCCCTGTATGCAAGAACACATTGAAGTTATCAAGAATTGTCTGCAGAATACGCACAATCTCAACCTGCAAGAAATCAGAATTGTCTGTTATCACGAGGATGGAATGGAGAAAGTAATGTCCCTGGTATCTAAATATATGTTGCCATTGATAGTTACCAACCCCCAGCTGGAGGATGCGGCACCAGTCACAGCACCAGCCCCGGCACCAGTCACAGTACCAGCACCAGCACCAGTACCAGCCCCAGCACCAGCACCAGCACCGGCACCAATGCCTGCATCAACGCCTGCACCACTACCGCCACCTCCAACACCGCCTGTTCCAGAAGGCCTTCCGGAGCCTCCATTGCCACCACCGCCACTGTTGGTGCTCACAGATACTTCATCCATACCGGTGCCGCCCACAGACACTGAAAAGGTGAGATACCAACCCTTTGATCCTACGCATATTGACTCCATCGTGAACAAGTTACCAGACCTTGAGAAGCAGCCTATGCAATATGTGAGGAGATTGGCGCAGATCAGACAGATCTATGGGGCCACTTGGGCAGATCTGGCAGGAATCACATCTATCAAGGCCTCAAGCTACTTTCTCCCTACAATAGAAAAGGAGATGAACTCTGGCCAGGCTGGGTAATTGAATAACTACAAGTCAGGACAAGAATATGTTTCTCAACTCACTAAATGGGCGCAGAACCGTCTCTCAGATCAAGTTGGATCAATCCAAGATGTGCAACAAGAGCCAGGAGAATCTGTGGAAAAGTATGCATCTAGAATAACCATGCAATTTGAAGATCTAGGCTACTCAACCCACATAAGGACACAGGAGGCCTCGCTGGTCCGTGCATTCATTGATGGTCTGGAAGATACCCTGAATGCTAAAGTCCTATCACTACACCCTGAGTTACCTGATGGTCCCCTCCAACAAGCTCTGTCTGTGGTGAAGAGTTTCCAAAAAGTACTCCAGAGAGAAGTAAAGGAGGCACAGAAGACCAAGGCTAAGGAGCAATCAGCAGAAGTGACAACAGCACCTATCATGGTTAGCCAGTCCCATGATTAATATGGACCTCCATCATTGGAGCCTAAATATTCATCAGTCCAGCAATACAGGAATGTGTCCAACTGTGGAACCCCAAGCGGACCTCGCTGCTGGACGTGCAGCAGCCCCTACCACCTGAACAGGAATTGCCCTCACAACATGGATTACCCTGAACAGGGAACCAGAAGATACACAGAACGAGGACCAAGAGATTATCCAGAGGCTGGTGTCAGAAGTTACCCTGAACATGGACCCAGAAGGTATCCAGAGAATGGTCCTAGGGGTTATCCAGACCCTCCTCCGCCCCCTCCTCTGAATCCACAATCATGAAGCTCTGGCCAACCGGTGCCCACCTTTATGGCCACTCGTGCTTCTTCATCTTGCAGCACAGTGACTGTGGAAGTGGACAACCATCCTCTTGAGTTTCTAGTGGACACTGGGGTGGCCACGTCAGTAATCTCTTCATCTCACTTACCTCCCACTGTTTCCCTGTCTTCAGACTTTCTTACACATGTGGGAGTGGCTGGACACCAAGTCACATCTCCACTCACGGTACCTGTATAAGCTGGACCTTTCTCCGGTGTTTTGACAAAATTCCTGGTGTCTGACACCTGCCCCGTCAACCTACTGGGGGCTGATCTTCTCCGCAGGTTCCGGGCCACCTTTACCTACGGTGATCGAGGGATGGAGTTGGAGTTACAAGACCCCTTTTCACCACATGGCAGTGAAGACCGCTGTGTACTCCAAGCCTTTCCCCTGATGATGATGACTATACAACCCTCACCTCCCATGGACTTACCAGATTTACCTGCCGGCTTGTGGTCAACTGGACCTGAAGATGTGGGACTACTGAAGGTACCTCCAGTGCAGATTCGCCTCAAACCCGGACACCCGTACCCAAGGGTACCCCAATACCCATTGAAAGGTGCCACAGAGCAAAGCCTGAGTGTCCAGATCAATACTCTGCTTGACTCTGGGGTTTTGGTCAGGTGTGTTTCTCCCTGCAACACGCCCTTGTTTCCAGTAAAGAAGAAAACGGCTCCTGGAGACCCTCCCAAATACAGACTTGTACAAGATCTCAGGGCTATCAATTCTGCTACCATTCTGGAGACACCTGTGGTACCTAACCCGAACACTTTACTCTCCCAAGTGCCTGCATCAGCTACATTCTTCACTGTCATCGACCTGGCCAATGCCTTCTTCAGTGTCCCTTTACACAAGAACTCGCAATTCCTGTTTTCCTTTACATTCCAAGGCTCTCAGATGACTTGGACCAGGACGCCTCAAGGGGCTCAGAACTCCCCCAACCAGTTCACGCAAGCAATGAAGCTGGTTCTGGATCCATGGATACTGGAGAATCCTCAGGTGACCCTACTTCAATATGTGGACGACCTCCACCTTTGCGGAACCAAAGATGATCTGCCTGCTGCTTCAGAGTCTTTGCTTCGTTTTCTCCATTCTGCAAACTGCAAAGTTTCAAAGGCTAAGGTCCAATGGTGTAAGGAGAAAGTTATCTTTCTTGGACACTGTATATCTCAGGGCTCAAAGCATCTCACTGAAGAGAGGAAGCATGCCATCGACGATCTCCCGTATCTTAAGACATTTTCTGCCATGCAATCTTTCCTGGGACTTATAACCTACTGTCGCCAATGGATTCCTGATGCTTCAAGACTCATGCTGCCCTTGTATGACTGAGTTTGTCAATCTCCTTCAAACCAGTCCGGGGTTGCACATGGGGCAAAAATTGTCACCCTCTTTACCTTGTTTTAGAGAGCCCTCAGCTCGCGGATTTACAGACCTTTGTGCTGGGGAGACACTATAAAAAGGTTTTTGATAGTGGATATTATGCAAGCCTGGGGCTCATACATCTTCGTAATATTAGTTCCAGACCAACCAGCACCCCTATTATTGATAAACAGACACCTGGGTCAGGAGACCAGTTACAAGCTATACTTGATGAGGTAGTCCCTGTCCCAGGCCTTAATTGGAAAGAGGTCTTCTCTGTAGAAACCCAGTTTACCCCCAGGAAAAATTTATGGTTAGAATGGGTGAGATATAATGTAAGGGCCCAAAATATCTCTGTGGGATGTATTGCCTGCGCTGCTGCAAATACTCATCTGTACACTCATGCTTTGGTCTTTCCAAATGAAAATGTAACCATTTGTGTTCTGAATTTTTTGAAAGGTAAAGTTTCTACTGATTGTCCAGGATATGCCCATTAATCTACAGAGAACCCAGAGTGAGACCTCCGGGGGAAGTGGTCATTTTAAAGGACAATTATACATGCTATACCTCCAACAACAACAACAACAAAACGTTAGTGGGAACCTTTAAAGTGGGAACCTTTAAATTAGGATTCTGTAATGAAAACAGCTCCGTAAGTACAGAATTACTTAACCAACATGTACGATATATGTATGATATTTACTGGTTGTGTGGAGATGGTAAGCTCCGATCCAGGTTGCCCAATGCCTGGACCGGTCAGTGCACCCTGGTTAAACTAGCTATGCAGTTCAAAATCTTACCATGGGACCCAGAGCCTTCCAGTGAGACCATCAAGAGAAGGAGAAGCATTGATCAACTCCATATGGGCTATGAGGAAGACCCTCAGGTATACATTGATGCTATTGGTGTGCCAAGGGGGGTGCCTGACCAGTTTAAGGCCCAAAATCAGGTATATGCTGGATTTGCTTCCTTAATTCCACAGGTACAGATCAATAAGAACGTTGATTGGATTAATTACATATATTATAGTGAGCAAAGGTTTGTCAACTATAGCCGAGATGCTTTCCAGGGTATAGTTGAGGAACTAGGTCCCAATACTAGAATGACGCTACAAAACAGATTGGCCCTTGATATGCTCCTAGCTGAAAAGGGCGGGGTCTGTGGAATGGTGGGGAAGGAGGAATGCTGTACATATATCCCGCAAAATTCAGGGGAAAACGGGAAAACCATGATAGCCCTTAAGAAAAATAATAAGTTGGCAGCCGAATTAAAAGCTAATGCTGGGGTAGATACATCCTTCTTTTCTAGCTGGTTGGGTGGGATCAAAGGGTTCTTTCAACAGGTTTGCCTGATATTAATTGCCATGATCCTAGTTGGGTTAATATTCCTTTGTTGCGCTATTCCTTTATATAAAAAGGTTATCACCAAGGCATATATCACCGGTACTTATCGTTATCAGGAGGTTGACCCGTTAGCCAATGGGAGTGTCACTTTGGAGGATATGCCCAAGGGTGTGTCCCTCAAACAGCCAAAGAATTCCCCCTATTTAAGTATAAAGTTAAGGGAACTGGTTTAGGGACAACGGGAGGGCTCCATGTGAAGATAGAGTAGAGTAGTGTCCTGGGTGCCTGGGGCCCTTCATAAGGGAGGAGTTACTGAGGCGCCCGGATGAACAAGCCCACAATCCTTCTCGTTTCCCATCACATGGACCACCTCAAGAGTTCCCCTAGGGATAGACTAGGGATAGATTTAGGGAAAAACTTAGTTGTTAGGGGGGAATTGTGGAGGATAAATTATATCTTATCTATTAATCTTAGTTTTTATACTCATATAGCATTAAATGAAACAATAAGTTTTTCCTGTATTCAGGTACGTATCCAATATTCTCTCTCCGTCTTTGAGTCACTCTCCCCTCTCTATTCCAATCAGCCCCCCCTCCTCCATTTCTCTCTCTCTCTCTCTCTCTACCTTTTTCTCTCTCTCTCTCTCCTTCATCCTTCTCTTCTCTCTATCTTTCTCTCTTCCTCTCTTTCCTCTCTCTCTTCTCTTTCTCTCTTTTCTCTTCATCTCACTCTTTCCTTCATGTCACTCTCTCCCTCTTTTCCCTTTTTCCCTCTCCATCTATCTATCTCTCTCTCCTTCTCTCTTTCTCTTCTTTTTCTCTTCTCTCTTTGTCTCTCCCCCCCCCTCCATCTATTTCTTTCTCTCTTTCTTTCCCACTATGAATCTGTGAACAAGGAGCTGTTTTGTAAACAAAGTGTCTCCTTAGATGTGTATGCTGGAAAGAAGATATGGCTGTGCAGAGTTGCCTTGAAAATGGACAAACTGATTGGTCCTCGCTGTGCCTGCACCAGGCCGTGCTATGGGAAACCCAAGATAACCTGTATCCCAGCAGCTAAGGGATGATACCATGACGTGATGAAGAACGGACTCGCAGAATACAAAGAACTATTATTATTAACAAACATAGATATTAGCTTAATCCCACCTAACTCCCACCCTGCCATGGACATTTACATGCTTATCTTTTAGACTATAAAATGCCCTGTACCCGGATATCGGGTTCAGTTGTTGCCGTGTACGTTGTCATTATAATTAAACCTGGACACGTTATAAGCTTGAACCGGACTCTCTCGGTCTGATTTACTCTTATCTGGTACCGTGTGTTCATAGTCTAATCTGGGATGACTGGCGAAGGAGTGGAACAGTAAATCGTCCCCGACAATATAATATGCACTGCATCCCGCTGTCCACCTCTCAGTGCTGAAACCTTGCTGAGAGATGGACGGGAAGGGAAGACAATAATATATGAGTCTTCTGTCACCCCCCTATTCTGCATTCACCCCTTCCATTCTGGATATGCCCCCGTCACTCTATATGCCCCCATGCTGGTGCACACAGTAAAATAATAAAAGCTGCATAACTTACCCTCTGCCGCTCCAGGGCCACAATTAGCCACCTTCTTCCTGTCTCCGTGCTGCTTGGTATCCGATCAAGTGACCGAGGCCCACAGACATGATGTCATCGGTGTGGGCCCCACCCAGTCACATGATCGGATGCTGGGCAGAGAGAGAGAGGAAGAAGGTGGCGAACTGCAGGCAGGGAGTGGCGAAGGGTAAGTTATACAGATTTTATTATTTTACTGTGTGCGCCAGCATGGGGCCACATAGAGTGAAAGTGGACATATCCAGAATGGAGGGGTTGAGTGCAGGACGATTGGGTCATGTCCAGGATGGGTGGCTATTTCCTATCACTGTGGGCTATGTACCATCACTGTGGGCTATGTACCATCACTGTGAGCTATGTACCGTCACTGTGGGCTATGTACCATCACTGTGGGCTATGTACCAACACTGTGGGCTATGTACCATCACTGTGGGCTATGTACCCATCACTGTGGGCTATATACCCATCACTGTGAACTATGTACCATCACTGGGAACTATGTACCATCACTGTGAACTATGTACCATCACAGGGGGCTATGTACCATCACTGGGAGCTATGTACCATCCTTGGGGGCCATATACAAGATGGGGGGCTATGTACCATCACTGGGGGCTATATCCAGAATGGAGGGGGTGAGTGCAGGATGAGAGGGCCATGTCCAGAATGGGTGGCTATATACCATCACTTGGGGCTATGTACAGTCACTAGGAGCTATGTACCATCACAGGGGGCTATGTACCAGTAATGGGTGCTATGTACAATCACTGGGGGCCATATCTAGGATGGGGAAAATGTACCATCATTGGGGGCCATATCCAGGATGGGGGGGCTATGTACCATCACTAGGGGCTGTGTATCATTACTGGGGGCCATATCCAGGATGGAGGGCTATGTACCATCATTGAGGGCTATGTACAGTAACTCAGGGCCATATCCAGCATGGGGGCCTTGTACCAGGATGGCAGGATATATATCCCAGGATGGGGGATATATATACAAGGATGAGGGACATATATACTGATTGTAAGATGGACACTGGCATAATAAGATGAACCCCATTTAACATTAAAACTTATTTTTTTTCTCCTTTTCCATCACCAAATTTGAGGATGCGTTCTATAATCCGGTGCATTTTCTAAAGTGAAAAATATGGTATACCCTGACACTCCTTGTGTAATAACTGATTATGCATTACAATATACTTTACAGTCTTACTGTATGTGTGATATCTCGTATCTTGCAGATTTTAAAATGCAGCGGATTATAAAATGCACCCCAAATTTAGAGGAAGTCAATAGAAAAAAAATAATTGTTAACATTAAAAAAGGAGTCCATTTTATAATCCAGATATAGCCTACCTGGAGGGGTGCAGTGGAGCCGAGTCACAGGATGCAGGGTCGCCACTGAAGAAAGTTAGCGCCCACACAAGTGGGGCAATGCTGTGGGCCCGAGGCTGGGAGGAGGGGGTGTGAAGGTGGCGTGAGGTAGGTGCTATTGATCTAACGGCAATTGAATGATGGGCTTCAGGAAACTGGCTTCGAAGTCACAGGACACACAAATTGAGATCTTGGAGAGCTGAGATTTCAATCTGTGCGTGTGCCGCTTGTGACGCAATGGATTTTAGGAAAATGGCTGCGAAGGTGGCGCATCTTGCCTCTCCAAGATCTCAATCTCAACCCATGTTCGGCAGTGTCAAATGGCTGTGGAGACAGAGCAGGCACAGCTAAAAATCTCAGAGAGCTGAGAGCTCAATTTGTGCCTGCCCTGCCTCTACTGTATGGCCTTCACGTAAATGGCTTCGAAGGAGGTGCATGCGCAGATAGAGATTTTGGCAGTCCAAGATCTTCATCTGTGCTGCGCTGCCACCGCAGTTAATTGCCGCTACATGGAAGTATCAATGCCGCACAACACTGCCGCACACTACTGAACACCTTGACACCCCCAGCTTCAGGCACACAAGCATTTCCCCATTTCCGACATCCACCCTGCCTCCTGCCCGCAGCATTGTTGCCGCTGATGAGCCCCACCACTGCAATCCTGCCTGCTGTGACCCTGTAGCTTCACCACCATCGTGGCCCCCCACCCTGGTAAACTGCACAATCACATGAGATGCACCAGTTTATAGGATGGACTCCCTATTTTAAATACATTTTTTCCCTTATGTCTTCCTCTAAATTTGGGGCTGCGTTTTATAATCCGGTGCGTTTTATAAAGCATAAAATACGGTAATACAAATATTTAAATCCCTTCAAAGGGCAAATTCATAACTAATGATCAAATTACATAAATTAAGCTATGTAATAGTTTTATCCGTAGTGCAATGACATATGGTGCAGCAATAAGTCATAACGTACTGTATGCAATAGTTAGATTATAAAAGTACTTCAGCCTATCATGTTGTCAATCCTTATAAAGGTAGGACAGGTCACCACTGTTGGGATGGTAATAGTGTGACTAAAGTACAAGAATTCAGTTCTGAATAAAATAATGTACAAAAATTGGTTCTGAAAAAAGCTGACACATTTCTCCTGTAATTAATAATTTTTAGAGGTTCATCAGGAGTCTATTGGTTCTTTCAGTCTTTTTATAGAGACACAAACTACTCCACAATATCCTTTTTTTCAGTGTTTGTTCTATCAGAAAGAAGCCATTACTCCAAAAGGAATATAATAAAACCAGATTACCTTTTGCTAATGCACACAGGAACAAAGACCTACATTTTTGGACACATTCTGTGGTCTAACGAAACTAAAATTGAACTGTTTGGCCATAATGACCATCATTATATTTGGGGGAAAAAGTGAGACGCTTGGAAGCCTAAGAAGACCATCCCAACTGTGAAACATGCAGGTGGCAGCATCATGGTGTGGGGTTGTTTTGCTGAAGGACGGACTGGTGAACTTCACAAAATACATGGCATCATGTGGAAAGAAGATAATATGGCAATACTGAAGCAACGTCTAAAGACATCAGCCAGGAAGTTAAAGCTTGGGCGGAAATAGGTCTTCCAAATGGACAATGACCTGAAGCATACTGCTACACTGGTTACAAAGTGGCTTAAGGATAATAAAGTCAATGTTTTGGAGCAGCCATCACAAAGCCATGATCTCAATCCTATTCAAAATTTATGGGCAAAGCTGAAAATGCTGCGAGCTACAGACATGGCTCAGTTACACCAGTTCTGTCAGGAGGAATGGGCCCAAATTCCTATCAACTATTGTGAGAACCTTGTGGAAGGATATAAAAAACGTTTCACCCAAGTCATATGGTTTAAGGGCAATGGTACCAAATACTAATGAAATGTATGTAAACTTGAGACTTTACAGAAAGGAATAACAATGCCTTAACACATTCTCTCTCATTATTCTGACATTTAACAAATATTAATAATTATAGTAAACCTAATTGACCTAAAACAGGAAATGTTTAATCTGATTTCATGTCAGATAGTGAGAAAAGCATGTATATGCATCTTTTTTTTTTTTTGAACCATCATTTTTATTGGGTTTTAGTCATATAAACAATTGTACAGAATTCAGAAAAATATACCATACAGGTTAAACAACTATACATGAGAACTGTGTAAAACATTTAGGGATAAGCACAAACGATCATCTTTAATAGTGCATTACATTTCCCTATATCCCTCCCTCACCCATCCTTGAGAATTATCCACAAATATTATCAGACATCAATATGAATAAAGAAAATATTCAAGTTACTAATATCAGAGTACCAAGTTTTATTGCATCACCTAAGCCTAACACCTCAACCTACCCAATGTACCTCCTAACTCTTCCAATGCATACCATGTTGATGATCGGAAGGGTATCATGAAACTTTTTATTTCCACATCTGTAAGCTCTTTTTCAATAAAACGTCTCCATTTGAAGAAATTTTTTTTGGCTAATTTGCTTGGATTACGAAGCGTGTCTATAGATTCGAGTGTTAGTGTGTGACGTAACGTCATTTTAATTCGAGACAAATCCGGGCGTCTATCATTGAGCCAGTGTTGGAGTAATAGTCTCTTTGCTACTAGTGAAATGTAGTGCCATAATATATGGGGTTGTCCTCTAGTATTAGAATTTGGGTGATAATGAAAAAGCCAGCGTATCGGGTTCAAATCTCCCGTATCCCCACAAATCTCTCTAACCCACGTGCCCACCTCTCTCCAATATTTCTGCGACTGAGAGCAGGACCACAGACCGTGTTCCAGGTCCGTCATAGGTGTCTTACATTTTGGGCAATGGACCCATCTCTCTTGATTGGCCTGAGAAGGAGGTATATTGAAATCCTGAATGGTTCCGTGCATGATCCTAAATTGAGAATCTCTCCATCTCTCATTAATAATATGGTGTCTTACCATGCCCCACCCCTCAAGGATCTTCTGAGGAAGTTCCGAATCATTAAAATGTTTACGCCATTTGTTAAAAAATCCTCTCCTTCTTTGCTGTCTTAGAACCTGCTTTAGTTTGGCGTATAATGAAGTAATAGATATATTACCTTCATTTATAAATATCAGTTCAGACCATAAAGAATTCTCAATTTCTCCAGAGAGGTCCCGCAAATGTGATAAGAGATGATAGTTCAACTGACGATACTGTATAGCGTGGAATTGGGGTAAATTATATGCGGTCAAGACCTCCTTCTCAGTCATCCACCTTTTCTCTTCTAGATTCATGAGATCCCCTAATGTGTTAATTCCCTTATCTCTCCATGCTTTAAATAAAGAGTTTTCGCGCCCTAATGGAAAGGCCGGGCAACCCCAGGGATTAAGTAGTCTCGAAACCCTCCAAGCTAATTTGAGTTTTTTCCTAACCTCTTTCCACGTTATAATAGTATCTTTATATATCACCGTGTTTTTCAAAGTGGGGAGCAAACAAGTCATCGGCGAGTGTAGTAAGGCAGATAGATCCGAAGGTCTGGCCCAGTCCCCTTCCAAGGTTATATCTGAAAATCTATTAGTGCCTCTGATCCAATCAAGGACATTACGTAAAATGCATGCTAAATTATATCCCCGAATATCCGGAAGCTGAAGGCCTCCCTCCTGTTTGGACTGGATCAAGGCTGTATAGGCTAAACGGGGTCTCCTTCCTCCCCACAAAAACTTAGAAAAAGCTTTATTCAGTCTCTTTATGTCAATATGTCTCAAGAGCATGGGGATAGTTTGAAGGGGATAAAGTAATCTTGCGAAGCTAACCATTTTTAGTAGATGGCAGCGTCCCATCAGAGATAGTGGCAATCCCACCCATTTCGACAATTCTTGCTCTATCTTCAGAATGACCGGTAGAAAATTAAGTTTGTATGTCAATCCATGTGATCTGGCCAAGTGTATTCCCAGATATTTAATACTATCTTTCGCTATTGGCAGGCCACAAAGATATTTCCTTCTCTGTGATCCACTCCCAGGATTTATAAAGAGAATTTCGCATTTACTTTTATTTAGGGAGAATCCAGAATGTTTGCCTAATGTCTCTATATCTGCCAGGATATTTGGAAGATCTCATTCTGGATTTTGAACATATAGGATGACATCATCAGCAAACAGTGAGCGTTTAATCTCGTTGGCTCCCACTTTAAAGCCTTCGTAAGAATTACACTCCTCCAAATATAGTGCCAGAGGCTCTATGGCCAGATTAAAGAGAAGGGGGGACAGTGGACAACCTTGTCTTGTTCCTTTCTGGAGGGTAAAGGAGTCTGACAGAAAGCCCGGTATACTCACGCAAGCCTTAGGATTAGTATAGAGAGCTTGGATATATTGCCGAAAAGGACCTGTAAGACCTATAGTATCCAAAACTCTACCCAGCCATGACCACCGAACATTATCAAATGCTTTTTCAGCGTCCAAGGTGATCATGGCTGGGTTTCCTCCCTCTAGTCTCTCTTTCTTTCCGATAATATCCATCAGAAGCATCGCTTTTCTTATGTTTGTAGTCGTTGATCTTCCCTTGATGAATCCTGCCTGGTGTGTAGATATTAATTTGGGTAGAATCATTGCTAATCTATCAGCCATTATTTTAGATAGAAGTTTCAGATTCTGATTTATTAAAGAAATTGGTCTGTAACTTGCCGGGTCAGTGGGTGTCTTTAATATTTTAGGAATCAATTTAATGTAGGCCAAATTCATTCTATCTGGTATAGGCGATCCCCGTAATATCTCATTATATAGATCACAAAGAACCGGGGAGATCTGTTCTCTCATAGCTTTGAAGAAGGCACCATTATAGCCATCCGGCCCTGGGGCTTTACTTGGGTTTGAATTTTTAGTAGCCGCCTCAATTTCTCCAGTCGTAACCTGGCAATTTAAAATTTGGATGTCTTCTTGGGAGATAGATGGCAATTTGATTCTACTTAGCCAGGAAGATCTTTCTAGATCATTAGTAGTATTCTCCTTGTATAGAGAAGCATAAAATTTGCCTAAAGTTTTCACAATATTCTTAGGATCATTCCAGGTATTGCCATGTCTATCTTTTATCGATTGAATAGGGGGAGAGGTGAACTTACCTCGGGCTAATCTTGCTAGTAAACGTCCCGCTTTATCTCCAAATTTATGCAGTTCCAACTCTAATCTATTTTTAAATATATTCTCCCGTTTTCCTGCCCACACATCAAATTCTTTCTTGGCCTGCAGCCATGTCTCTTTGTCAGGAGCCGCCATTGTGTTCTTGTACTGTAAATAAGCATTTCTTACTCTCCTACTAGTTTCCACAAATTTTTCTTTGGCCTTCCTTTTGATCCCCATGCTGATGCCATAATATGTCCTCTCATGACTGCTTTTGCCGTCTCCCAGAACAAACCCGAATCAGATCTATGTTCTTTATTGTCTATAGTATAATGTGTCCACCACTCCCCAAGCAAGTTAATAAAGTTTTCCTACTTGGTAAATGTGTCAGAAAACCTCCATAAATAGTCGGATCCTTTTTCATAATTGTCTTTAATCTCTAATACCAATGGGCTATGGTCCGAGATCACCATATCTTCGATTTTAATATCTGTCATTCTTTGTAATATCTTAGGTGACCCAAAAAACATGTCTATTCTGGACCACGACCCATGGGGATGTGAGAAATGGGTAAATTCTCTACCCAAAGGGTTCACTAGTCTCCACGTGTCCGTCAGGCCCACTACTCTAGTCAAGGATTCCAAAGTGCTCTCTTCCCATGGCCCTCCTCCGACTTGACTTCCCCCCCGTGAATGTGTTGAGGAACGTCTATCTTCTTCCACTCTCATTACCGTATTGAAGTCACCTCCCATTATTCTATTAACCCCTGTATCCAGAAGCAGCTTGTTCTGTAGTTGTTGGAAGAAAGGTCTCTGATTTACATTGGGGGCATATACATTATAAATATTAAAGATGTCATTTTGTATTTGTATTGTCATTTGAAACAATCTACCTTCATCATCACTCGAGGTAGAGATAATTGAGTGAGCCAATGATCTGTGAATCAGAACCAGGACCCCGCCTTTTTCTCCACCGCACTAGACCCGAGGACCTCCCCTAGCCACAACTTTTTAAGTCGGAAGAAGTCCTCCGAGGCCAGGTGGGTCTCCTGAAGCAAAGCAATATCTATACGTAGTCTTTTAAGATGGCGTAAAACCATCATGCGCTTTGCAGGGGAGCGCAAACCCTTAACATTCCAGGAGACCCACCTAACCATCAGAAACCTCCCCGTACAGGGCCTCAAGTTGTTTCTTAGTTAACGTCCACACACATATGGTATGATCAGGTGTTGACCAAGGTAAGATGAATAGGGTAAAGGTGATGCATATTTTGACTAACTTAGGCCTGTGGATATTTCCCAATCTTTCGCCCTTACTTTTCCCTCCGCCCCCCCTCCCTAACACACCAACTCCATACATCTTTCCAAATGGATCACTTCACTTCTTCCCTCGAGTGCCGCCAACAAATATAGCCCCGTCCCGCCTCGGCCTCCATCCTAACTTATATAACATATTAGAGTAATAACATGAAATCTCCAACTTCTCGCCCGATTTATACATGCACCCAAAGGAGCTCCAACTCCCAACCCTCACTCAGAGCTCTCACCCCCGCCACGTCTGAGATAATGTGGGTCCATAATCCAAAACCTATGTTAGTAACATTTCCACCATATTATGAATGCATTTAGCACCTAACTATAGGCGTTATGATATTCATCTCTCAGATTATTTTACAGTTATTATCCTACTTAAGGCTCTAGAGTATAAAGGACCAAAAAAAAAAAACTTTCATGCTTTCAACCACTTATCATTAAATCCATGAGTGCACAGAAAAACGAGGAAATCTAAGAGAGAGAGAGAGAAGCAAAAGGGGAAAGAGTGAAGGAGAAGAAGAAGAAGGGGAAAGAAAAAAACAAAAAAAACCAAACAGAGCACATATGCACAAATCACCGCGATTCACGTATATCTCTCTCCTCCCTTTTCCAACTAAGCGAATTTACGGTAAATTTGCCCAGCAAGAAGGTACAACAGTTTCATTTCAATTCCATCTCACTCCCTCTTCATCTCTTCCTCTGCCAACGGGATACGGCCTGCCTCTGTTGTCTTGGGGTTCCTGATGTTGGCTTCCTCCTTGCTCCCTCATCTATTAGGGAGTTTGATCTGAGTCTGTAGGATCTCACAGAGTCTCTGTCAGTCTCGGATTCCAGATCTAAAGTAGAGTTGGGCTTCGCAGGTGATCCAGTCTCATTATGTGATGATGACGGTGACACCGTTGCTCTCGGGGAACTTGTGTTGTCACGGATAGCTGCCATTGCTTCCTCGGGATCAGAGAAGGTCAACATGGCTCCCTCTCTAGACCTGAATCTTAGTATCGCTGGAAAATTTAATTGGAAACGAATATTTCTTCTATGAAGTAGCGAGCACGCTTCGCTGAAGGACCTCCTGCGGCGCGTAACTTCTACAGAGTAATCCACGAACACCAATGCTTTGTGACCATGTATTAATAGAGGATGCTTTTTGGCCTTATAAGCGCGAAGAATCTCCTCCTTGTCTCGGTGGTTAAGAAATTTCACTATAGCGTGTCTCCTAAGTGGTCTTTTCCTGTGGCTCTCTTATCTGGCCAATTCTATGGGTACGTTCCGTCTTGCATCTATGATTAAGACCTAAGGCTTTGGGTAGGTCTACCTCAAAAATGTCCTCCAATTGGCTCACAGGGATAGATTCAGGGAGACCCACTATTTTAAGATTACTTCTCCTCGCTCTATTTTCAATGTCCTCTAATTTTACATGTGCATATACAGAGTGTTGTTGCAAAGACATTATTTGTTCCTCAAGCTCTTGTATTCTGTCCTCTGCTGCACCAATTCTTGATTCAGCCTCAATGAGTTGCTGATCATGTGTCTCAACTTTAACACTCAGGTCCTTTGTTGTGGCTGCTACCATTTCAGCCACTGCTGTTTTAAAATCTTCAGCAAGATGAATGGCCAATTCCTTTGCCAGTGTTTTATAGTCAAAATGTTGGGCTCCCCATCTGTCTTGAAATTAAACAGTAGTCCCACAAAAACGTTCAGAGACGAACTAAAAATCCTTCTAGACGGAGGTCTCCAAGAGGGCATCATAGACAAAAAGGAATATGATTTCCTTTACCCTGACCACCCGGTGTTGGCAATCTTTTATTGCCTACCAAAAGTTCACAAGGGTACCACCCCCTTAAAAGGAAGACCGATAGTTTCCGGAATTGGAAGCCTCACTCAAAATCTAGGTGTGTATGTGGACAAGATCTTAAGGCCATTTGTAGTCTCCCTAGACTTCTATCTGAGAGACACTACTGATCTACTCAGGAAAATTGAGGGTATTACCTTGGAAGAGGATATGTTGCTATGCAGCATCGACATTGAGGCCCTATATTCATCTATATCTCACGACAAGGGGTTGGAGGCGGTAAGGTATTACCTGAGGAGTAGGGGGACACAATTTGAGAGGCATAATAAATTTGTCGTGGACATGCTGGAATTCTATCTGACAAAAAACGTGTTTACGTTCTGCGGTAAGTACTTCCACCAGCTCAGGGGCACAGCGATGGGGAGTTCCATGGCCCCATCGTATGCTAATCTGCTCCTGGGCTGGTGGGAGGAAACTACAGTTTTTGGCGAAACACCCCCCCTAAATGTCGAAAAGGTGATCCTGTGGACCAGGTTCATCGACGACATTTTTGTGATATGGAGGGGAACCGAGGAGGATTTCAGTACTGTAGTCGATGACTTAAACAGGAATGATCTGGGTCTACGTTTCACCTTTGAAACGAGTAAGATGAGACTTCCCTTTCTGGACATCCTAATCGAGAGGGACAGACAAGGTGGTCTACAAACGAGTACCTTTAGAAAGGAAACGGCCACCAACTCCCTCTTACGGTGGGATAGTAGTCATCCAGTCAGCCAAAAGAAGGGGATACCCAAGAGCCAAATGTTAAGAATGAGGAGAAATTGCTCCACAGAGGAGACCTTTGACTCTCAGGCTGAGGATCTCAAAAAACGACTGAAAGAAAGGGGATACCCGAAAAAGATAGTAAAAAAGGCATGGAGTGAGGTAAAGAGGATGGACAGAACTAAACTTCTGACACCAAAAATAAAACCACCAGACGGGGAGGAGGATAATGAAATCCGTCTAATCACTACTTTCACCAGTGGGGCAGACCGGGTAAGGGGGATTCTTGCCAAATTTTGGCCCATTTTAAGAATGGACAGTGACCTTAGTCCATTCATCCTAGAAACACCTAGGATCACTTACAAAAAGGCAAGATCACTGAGAGATAGATTGGTGCACAGCCATTTTGATAATAACAAAAATTGGCTGAGATCTAACCTCAAGGGCTGTTACAAATGTGGGAGGTGTGTCGCATGTAGCTCGGTAGAAACAACTAAGTACTTTGAAAACAGTTATGATGGTAAGCAATATGAGATAAGATCTTTCATCAACTGTAAAACAAGGGGAGTAATCTACAAAGCAGTGTGCCTGTGTGGGAAGGAGTACGTGGGTAAAACGATCAGGGAGTTCAAGAAAAGGATTGGAGAACATAGAGGGGATATAAGACACAAACGAGACACCCCCATTGGCCGCCATGTGAACGCAGTGCATGGAGGTGACGAGACCTGTATGCGTTTTACTGGGATCGATCACATCCCCCCCCCCCGGTACGAGGCGGAGACTGGGACGGAAAAATCCTAAGAAAAGAATGCTTCTGGATCTTTACCCTGGGGACAGTAGCCCCGAGGGGCTTAAATGAAGCTCTGTCCTATACTCCATTCTTGGGGGCACACTAGAACAGGGAAAGTGTAGGAGGGAAAGACGACGTCGAGTGGGGGCGCCGACTCCGTACATTGGATGCCAACCTCCACGGCTAGGCAGGGATAGTCCAAATGTGTATAGGATACCTGTAGTGGGGAGGGAATGGACACTTTGGTGCGGTTTCTGGGTCCTATCTTCCTTCACTGTACCCCAATACGAACTCTCTCCACTATGCCAAATTGGGAGACCTTGGTTATTGCAAGTATACATCATGCACCATAATCTCAAAATGTGAGCCTTTAAACCCCCCCCCCCCCCCTTGGCCTGGTCTGCAGCCGCTGGGAAATGTATGATTGGATTGGGAATATGGACTCTGAAGTGGGCAATCTCTATTAGGAGCACTCCACAAAACGCAAGTATAAAACAATTAGGAAGTGTAATATGGTATACTGATGCGACAGGAATCCTCTAAATACCCTTTTGGGAAACACAGAGAAACCTCGCTTTGGATAGGAGATCTCTGATGTAAAGGAATGTGTGTAAGTAGGTGATTCCCACATTCCTGAGAGGCTCCTCCCCCTGGAGGGAGTGATTACACCTCACACTCACTCCCCACAGATGCCATGCACAGCTAGGCTGGGTAAGTGTTACCAGTGGTGAGGGCATGGAGGGTGGTGTAACTACAATTGGGAAACAGGATTGAGCATTGCTGCAGTGTAACCAGTGTACTAATGTAAACTTTTTGCACTGCTTCAGGCATCAAAACTTTGCCATAGACCACAAGGGGGATCTGCAGCGGTGTAGCGGTCCCTGCTTCCAGAAAACCATGACTCCCCTGATGAGAGTTTGACACGAAATGCGTCGGGAGGAAGGACGTGGTGGCATGTATGAAATGAACTATTGTTGAGTCGGCAACCCGTTGGTCGAAAAAGTCATAGGACCATATGGAGTTGGGAAGACTCAAGTGGTAACGACAAGAGACAACCCGGTGAGATCTTTCTAATTTGGGAAGTGTGGGGTTACTGTGCTCTTGTTACATATCTCTTTCACCTAAGGACCACAAGAGATAGTGGGACCTTGATCTAGGTAGTGAGAGATATAGGGGTATACCTCTGGTACTGTTAAATAGAAGGTGCGAGGTTGGTAACCCTATACACTATGACCCTGTAACTATACAGGGATAGTTTTTTATATCACTGACACTGGTGACAGTCACAGTGCTATCTTGCACTATTTGTAGTATTTTTTATATTTTTATTGACTCTATAGTCATTTTTAAGAGATGACAATAAAGGTTAAGTTTTAACCCCTTCAACCTTTCACCCTTTAATTTCAATATATTATTGGGCAGTTGCTTCAATTTGTTGTAGTAAGCCCTATACCCTGCTATCATTACTCCCCATCTGTCTTCCAGGTCCTCTCCCCATCCCCCTGGCCCCTGTCTCTCTCCTGTATTCTCATCATCTGCAGGGGAATAGCTCTGGGGTTGTTTGCACATGGCGGCTGCTGTTATCTGTAGCTGCTCTGGTGAGATTCCCTGCGGACCCACTGCAGCCTTTTTTATAATTCCCCTCTCTTCTTCCACTCCACCCTCCTTATCTCCGGTCCCAGACCTCTTCTCTATTCCTCCTTCTAATAGCGCTTTATGCGCGCTGAACGCGCCATGCCCGCCCTGCCCGCCATTACCGGTCTCCTCGTGCGGTGTCGCAGTTTCTTGATCCTCAGGTGGAGCGTTGTCTCTTGATCCTCAGGTGGAGAGTTGTCTCTTGATTCTCAGGTGGAGAGAGGTGTGCCTCAATCCACGCGAGGTGGAGAGCGTTGTGCCTCAATCCATGGGAGGTGGAGAGCATTGTGCCTCAATCCACGCGAGGTGGAGAGCGTTGTGCCTCAATCCACGCGTAACAAACACGGGGAGTAATCCAAGAATAATCCAAGAATAAAGTGTCGCTTTTGAGAGCAACAGGAGCCGGTCTTAACTCTTAACAGAGCAATCACTGACTGGCACCAACTGTCATTTCTTCTGTCTCTTTATGTTCAAATTCTGCGATGTGATTGGTTGACAGTTGTGTCGCATGCCATGATGATGCAATCGGCAGTTTATATAAGAGACAGACAGTGCACTCTAATAATATTATAAGGAGATACAATATATTACTTTTATAAACTTTGTTATGGTAAGCATACTTATTCTTTGTTGTGTCATTTGGGCAAGCTGCGGTGATCTCACAACCATAATGTGACCGCTGCAGCTAATCACTGGGCTCCATCAGTCACATTTATCATAAAAGATACAGAAATCTACATGTAGACTGAGATTAGCAGCTCAGCATCTTCCAACATTTCACTTTATCATCATTTGTAAAACTGGTTGTGGACTTAAAGGGATTTTCCCACCATCAAAGTTCAATTTAATCAATAGATTTAATATTAATCGGTTTTGTGGTATACACCCATTTGGATAACTTTGCATGTTTATTTCCGGGGGAATTGGTTTAACTTTTAAAAATCTAGTGAAAGCTCCTTTTAAAGGGGTTTTCCATTAGCAAAGATTATTTAAATTAATGGATCTTGGAATAATGATAATTTTTACAATTGGATGTGTTTAAAGGAGTTATCACAATAGCTGAGCATTGTACTCTTTCTTCAGCAGTCCTATAGACTGTGCATGGAGCGATGGACATGCATGCTCGCTAATTTTTGATCCATTGAAGGGAAGTTGGACGCCTTGTTCTCATTCTTGGCTGGGGACACCATATATTGTACATTTATCACTTATGCTTGGGATAGATGATTAAGAGAGCTGAGCCAAAAGTTTTGCAGGACCCTTGTTCAAAAGCCTCATCTGTAGTCCTTGACTGATGAGAGCACTCTGAACGTCTTACTAAGTGCTGCATCCCCGCTGGTCCCATGACTTAATTACATTGTAGGGGGCCTACTAATGAGAAGAGGCACCAGGGATAGTAAAGGTAGAAGATTTTCAGTGCTGTGACTTGAAGCCACAGACTACTGATGAGGACGTTGGATCAGGGTCCTACAAAACTTTTTGCTTAACTCCATTTGGGGAAAAAGAAATGAAGTTTTTAGTGAAAATAGCGTAAGAACACAGCTCCCATCATCAATACTGATCATAGATTGGGTTAACTCTTTGTTGTTAAAATGGAACATTCCTTTTAAGTGTTTTTCTTGCAGTCCAATTTAAAGATGAAGATAAAATGTTAAAGTTGATAGATATAGTCAGCAGGGCTGTGGAGTCGGTAAGCCAAAAATTCAACTCTGACTGTGACTCTGCAAACCAAACTCCACCAAAATGGACACCGACTCCACAACCATGGCTGTGAAGTCAGTAAACCAAACATCCGACTCCTCAATTTCCCTGAATCCGACTCTACCCAAAATAGACTCTGACTCCGGCTCCACGACTCCGACTCCACAGCCCTGAGTCAGTATATTATATAATATTAAAATTATTTTTTTCACACCAGGTTCACAAGGAATCTGTTTCCTGATATAATCAACCTCAGCACCCTGAAAGGAGAAGGTCAGTTGACTAACTTGGAACTTGATGAAGATGTTCTCCAGAACATGTTGGATTTACCCACTTGGCTCGCCATCAATAAAGTGTTCAGCAACAAAGCTGCTATTCGGGTAAGTTCATTTTTGATGGCTCCCAACAAACACATCTGATTAGGCTGCACCAACTCTTGACCACCTACTATTTTCATTTATTCAACAACATATGTTTGGGTTTTGGGTTAAGGATTTGGTGAGTAGAATGTTGTTGAATAGCAATATTGAGAATTTTGATGGATGGGTTTGGACTAGTGATGAGCTAGCACTACCAAGCTCAAGTGCTCAGTATTCAAAATTAACAGGTCCGATGCTCATTCTAGCACAACTCGAGTACCGAGTACAATGGGTGTTAATGCAAAAGATGCTTGAGTTTCCCATTGACTTCCATTATACTTGATTTAATAATTGTTGGGTTGAACTTGTTCAAGCATCCAACCTGCTCGTTTCAAGTATCGCGCACCTGAGCATGGTAGTGCTCGCTCATTACTTTTAGTGAAACCATAAAACACTGCCTACCTAAAGCTGTACCAAGGTTTTTCTTTGCTGTGGGCAAAGATTTGCTTTTCTACATCTGTCTATTATCTGAATAGTCTGGACAACCTAACGTGGCTCTCATCTTCTGTCTACTAGCCAAAGAACCTCCTTCTCTCTTCCAATGTACAGTATTACAGAGATGCCCATAGACCTAGTTGGTGCTGTAAATTGTCCTATTCTCCTCTCCAGTGCTGCTGTAGTAGAGGACTAAGGGAGCTGTCTTTTTTCATGAGTACCTAACAGTAGGACACAATCTGATCCCACTTTTTTGGTCTACAGTTCTGATCTCTGCACACTCATAAATTAATGACAAATATCAGCGATATCTACAGGTTTGGCCAATAGTCTAATGTGCATGATGTTGTCGCCCAACGATGTCTATCGGGTATTTGCAATTGCGGATTGTTTTACATTATCGTCTTTATTTTTGGCGGTGAATCACCTATTAATATAAGATAGCTAATACCTTGCATTTACTTGTTTTGCAGATACCATGGACCAAACTGGAGACTCACCCAATTACTCTGGTTTGATTTTTCATCTACAATTTCAGAATGACTATTCCTGTGAAATGCTAAAAAAAATTCCTTATGCTTAAAGGGAACCAACCACCAGGATATTAACATATAAATGAAAGATGATGCCATACAGATGCTGAATGCAATTATACCTTTACTTGATAGATTGCAATACAAAAGAATATGAGCGGCATTGGTGCATGTGCAGATTGATTTTGTTTCTTCATCTGCGCATGCGCCGATGCCGCTCATGGTCATCTCCACAGTGTCTGCAATGACTCGGGCACCATTTTAATGAAGACAACATCATGATAGGAATGTGCACGCGCCACCAAGAAAGACAATGGCGGCGTGACCCTACATTTAAATAAAGAAAGGGGGTAAGCCAGATGGAGAAATAATAACGGAAGACCTTACCCACATAGTCCCATCCATGCTGTACTCGTTTCTGTAACTTTGATCAAACCTTTTACTGCAATCAAACATACAGTTGTGGCCAAAAGTATTGACACCCCTGCAATTCCGTCAGTTTCTTCCTGAAAATGATTGCAATCACAAATTCTTTGGTATTATTATCTTCAGTTAATTTGTCTTCAATGAACAAACACAAAAGACAATGAAACAAAAAGCAAAACATTGATAATTTCACACAAAACTCCAAAAATGGGCCAGACAAAAGTATTGTCGCCCTCAGCCTAATACTTGGTTGCACAACCTTTAGTCAAAATAACTGTGATCCGGTAACCATCAATGAGTTTCTTACAATGCTCTGCTGGAATTTTAGACCATTCTTCTTTGGCAAACTGCTCCAGGTCCCTGATATTTGAAGGGTGCCTTCTCCAAACTGCCATTTTTAGATCTCTCCACAGGTGTTCTATGGGATTCAGGTCTGGACTCATTGCTGGCCACCTTAGAAGTCTCCAGTGCTTTCTCTCAAACCATTTTCTAGTGCTTTTTGAAGTGTGTTTTGGGTCATTGTCCTGCTGGAAGACCCATGACCTCTGAGGGAGACCCAGCTTTCTCACACTGGGCCCTACATTATGCTGCAAAATTTGTTAGTAGTCTTCACACTTCATAATGCCATGCACACGGTCAAGCAGTCCAGTGCCAGAGGCAGCAAAGCAGCCCCAAAACATCAGGGAACGCCCGCCATGTTTGACTGTAGGGACCGTGTTCTTTTCTTTGAATGCCTCTTTTTTTCTCCTGTAAACTCTATGCTGATGACTTTGCCCAAAAAGCTCTACTTTTGTCTCATCTGATGAGAGAACATTCTTCCAAAACGTTTTAGGCTTTCTCGGGTAAGTTTTGGCAAACTCCAGCCTGGCTTTTTTATGTGTCGGGGTAAGAATTGGGGTCTTCCTGGGTATCCTACCATACCGTCCCTTTTCATTCAGACGCTGACGGATAGTACGGGTTGACACTGTTGTACCCTCGGACTGCAGGGCAGCTTGAACTTGTTAGGATGTTAGTCGAGGTTCTTTATCCACCATCCGCACAATCTTGCGTTGAAATCTCTCATCAATTTTTCTTTTCTGTCTACATCTAGGGAGGTTAGCCACAGTGCCATGGGCTTTAAACTTCTTGATGACACTACGCACGGTAGACACAGGAACATTCAGGTCTTTGGAGATGGACTTATAGCCTTGAGATTGCTCATGCTTCCTCACAATTTGGTTTCTCAAGTCCTCAGACAGTTCTTTGGTCTTCTTTCTTTCCTTCATGCTCAATGTGGTACACAAAAGGACACAAGACAGAGGTTGAGTCAACTTTCATCCATGTCAACTGGCTGCAAGTGTGATTTAGTTATTGCCAACACTTGTTAGGTGCCACAGGTAAGTTACAGGTGCTGTTGATTACACAAATTAGTGAAGCATCACATGATTTTTCTAACAGTGCCAATACTTTTGTCCACCCCCTTTTTTATGTTTGGTGTGGAATTATATCCAATTTGGCTTTAGGACAATTCTTTTTGTGTTTTTTCATTGAAGACAAATTAAATGAAGATAATAATACCAAAGAATTTGTGATTGCAATCATTTTCAGGAAGAAACTGAGTATTATCTGACAGAATTGCAGGGGTGTCAATACTTTTGGCCACAACTGTACAATCTGGAAACTGAAGGTTAGATTTCATTCACCTTTCTAGCACTTAATACAAGAATTAGGGAAACCATGTTGGACTCACATGACAACAACTCATTGGCAATATATAAAATGTGAGAACTGAGTTTTGTGTTGTAGTAAAGAACCCCGGCAGAAAATAACAATGTTCACTGAAATGCTAGGGCAGACTCTTTTATTTAAACAGTGACATGTAAAATGCTAGGGAAATCAAAAAAATCAGGTATAAGGTTTAGAGGGAGGTGAACAGGGTCACCACCCCTTTACATATGTAATATTTTATTTATGTAAAGGGGTGGTGACCCTGTTCACCTCCCTCTAAACCTTATACCTGATTTTATTGACTTCCCTAGCATTTTACATGTCACTGTTTAAATAAAAGAATCTGCACTAGCATTTCAGTGAACATTGTTATTTTCTGCCGGGGTCTTTACTACAACAAAAAACTCAGTTCTCACATTTTATACCTTTCTAGCACTGTATGACACCTTCCTTTATTTCATATGGAAAAATTCTAATGGTTGGTTCTCTTTTACTTTAGCTGATATTATGGGGACTGAATCATTAAAGGGACTTTCTATAAGAGTCCTCCGGCGATAAGCAGGTGATGACTACTTTGCTGGCAACCCCAGCAATAAGTAGTAACATGTACAGCAAGGATCCCCAACCTTTCTTACTTTAAGAGCCATATCCAACACTGAAAAAATGGTTGCAAGTCACCTGCTATTAGAAGAAAACTAGAACACCCTTTATAACTATTTTAATTCCCTTGGTGCCCCCTTTATAAAGTATATAAATTAAAAGAGAAAGGAAGCGCACATAGAGTAGTATTGCTATTATACAGGTCCCTCAGACCCCAAATGGTTAAACTCAACTGATGTAGTTGTGAGTGTCACAACTACAATAAAAGCACACAGGAGGTTGCTGCAGGCTCCCAGCTGAGAACTGAAGAATCCAGAAAAGAGTGAAAAAGAGCTGGGATCAAATGCCGCGCTGACCACAAAGATAAACACAGAGTAAATCACACACTCTGTTTATTTTGCCTACACGTGTTTCATGGCTCATAGCCACTTCCTCAGGGATGCCCTGAGGAAGTGGCTATGAGCCATGAAACACGTGTAGGCAAAATAAACAGAGTGTGTGATTTACTCTGTGTTTATCTTTGTGGTCAGCGCGGCATTTGATCTCAGCTCTTTTTCACTCTTTTCTGGACCCTTTATAAAGTAAACATACTCTATGTTCCCTATCATGACCTAATAGTGATCCATGTGCCCCTTTATAAAGTACGGTACTTATGCCCTGATTTCGCACTTACGAAGTTATAATGCCCCCCTTTAATAAAGTATGTGTATGATTCCCTGGAGTGACCCTTTATAATAATGGCCTGAATGCTGCTTATTAAGTAATAATGACCCTTCATTACCCCCTTGGAAAGTAATAATTAACCTTAACAAGTGTTTAAAGAGGACCACTCACCAGTTTGAGCATGTTAAATTAACTACATAATGGAATGAGGGTGGCAGAGCTGAGTAAAACATAGTTGTTTTTTTTTAATTTAGTCTTTCTGTTGCAGAGAATTTAGATTGTAATGTTTAGGTTATAATTTAAGTCAAGTCTAAGGGGTTGTTCCCATAGACTTGACTTTGGGGGCGTGTATTTCTTACCTTGTATGATATTAACCAATGATAAGCAGGCAGAAAAAATGGAGGGGAAAATAAACACCCCTTCCCCTCCGCAATAGCTTAGAATAGGTTTTCTCCTGTCTGAGATATGTAATGATAGTCTCCTCTCCTCGCTGATCTCTTGGCAGAGATGTGTGCCAGGAGTAGAGCAGATTACAAACATCTTTCAGCTTTCATATAACAGCAGTCAGTGTGTGGGTTGGTGGGAAATGGCAGCATTAAGTGTAATTACACGTTCAGCTTTTTGCCTAATGGCAGTCAGTGTGGGGGAGGTAGATTACAGCAGAGCTGACAGCATTGTGAGAAGAAAGCTGAAGCTTCAGAGATGCTTGAAATAAGATAAATCTCAGCTCTGAAATACTCCTTTCCCCCCACACTGACTTCTGCAAGAAAGCTGAAATATGTTATTAATCTCGGCTCTCATTCCAGCCCTTCGCTCTAACTGCAGAGTTGTCTCTGCTTACAGACTGTCTGTCATTCCATGTCTCACGCCTTGAGAAATTCTGTTGTAAGCAATTGTGGGTTGCGTTCTTTTTTTCTCTACATATTGCTTCCTGATTATGATTGGTCAACCTTATGCAGTGGAAAAACTACAGGCCTCGCAAGTGTAAAATATCTGGCTATGCCCCTTGGAGTTTACATTAACTATAATCTAAATTTTACAAGATAAAATCTCTACAATGGAGAGGAGACATTAAATAATACAACCATTTTGCTCAACTCAGCAGCCACTATTCCATGATTAGGCCAGTTTAACATGATCAAACTTTAATGTCCAGAGTTTCCAGTATAAAGTAATCATGCTCCATGAGTGCCCCTCAATATGTGATAATGTTTCAAGTGGACGCCAATTACGCAGACAGCCTCAGGTTGGAGCCCTCCTGTATAGAATGGAGGACCCCCTTTAATTGAAGCTGATGATCAGCTGATCTCCACCGATTTGGATTGCCTGGGAAGTCGCATCTATTACTTGTTTAGTGGGCAAATTGCAGAAATTTACCTTTTGGGGGGAGGCCATTGGATTCAATGACCATTGGGCAGGCACGGTGGCTCAAGTGGTTAGCACTGCAGCCTTTGCAGCACTGAGGTCCCGAGGTCCTGGGTTCAATTCCCACCAAGGACAACATCTACAAGGAGTTTGTATGTTCTCCCCATGTTTGCGTGGGTTTCCTCTGGGCACTCTGGTTTCCTCCCACATTGTAAGGACATACCGATAGGATGTTTAGATTGTGAGCCTCAATAGGGACAGCATTACTGATGTATGTAAAGTGCTATGGAATTAATAGTGCTATATAAATGAATAAATATTATTATGTAATGCAGCAATGTACCAGGTCTGCCAGAAATGGAAGACGTTCCAAATAGGGGATCAGATTAGGACAGCGGTTATCACGGCAGTGGGATTGGGGGTGGGGGTTTCAATTTATTCTTAACCAGAATAGAAATAAGTTGACTTTCTAATGGCTGCTACATTGGGAACATGCCTTTTCTTATTATCAGTAATGTATGTGAACTTTAGTTAACTTGATTACTTTGCAAATAATGTAAGAGTTCAGTAAAAGTAATTATTCCCTGATTCTTATCTGTTGCTGTCACTGTAAATACTGACCATATTTATGAGCAAATCAATCATCAAGATTTTATTGTAGTTATTTCTTTAGTCCCTAGATAAAGTAATACTGGAGATGAGCACATGTGAGGAGCCCTGGGCGTGCAACGGACCCTCGCCCCTGGTGACTGCTTCTGGGCATAGGTGAGACCATAAGCAGAAATATCTGCTTTTATATTGTTGCACTAGGATCTAAGTAGTTGTCGGAATATACTAAAGTAGTGAGAATATGACAATCCTTGATAAATATATACTTATATTACCGGTACATGAAGACAATATCTACGTTTTAGGCTCAAAAGTCTGTGCTGATCAATTTCGCAATATACTTTTTTTTTAGAGATTTGCCTGCACAGAGGTAGATTACTGCCACATTTCTGATTGCTGGGAACCACCACTAGAGGGAGCTGTCTGCATGCAGCAGTGTGATTGAGCTCAATGTATAAATAGTATGTGCTACTATAGTGATTAAAGTTTTGGGGCTGCAAGCCTCAAGACCAGTGGTGTAACTTCAGACTCATGGGCCCTGATGAAAAAGTTCTGACAGGGCCCCCAATTATTGCAAGTCTTTAATAGTATTGGTTATTTGATATAGGCCAGAGGGACTTTTGAGGGCCCTCTAAGGCTCCAGGGCTCAGGTGCGATTACAACCTCTACACCTTTTGTAGTTACGCCCCTGCTCAAGACCAATATCACCTCGCCCCATAAAACTATGTGATGGCTCATCTGATAACACAAAGTAATGGTCTTCCTGACTGTAATAATTCATACTTTGTAACCCACAGTAATAGTGACTCCACTTGGTAAATTTGCTCCTTTTTTGATTCCCACACAGGGTCTTGCTTTATGCCCCCATTCGATGATTTTACCCCTTTTTAATACCCACATAGAGTCCTGGCTTATGCGCCCACTAACCTCTTTTTAAGTCCTTTTTTGTACCCCAGCCCAATTATTTTGCCCCTTTTGCGTCACACATAGTTATAATACCATGATATGCCCTCTAGTAATAATTTTCTGCTCCCATAAAGTAATAGCGCATCCTTTTGGACCCCTACAAGGTCATTTTGCCCTTTCTTCCCATCTCAAATAAATAATGCTTTGCCCTATCTCCATCCTTTGGAACTCAAATGATGTGTCTACAACAATTTAATAGTTCTTCCACTCCACTGTTTCCCCAAAAAATAAATGTCCCTTATCTACACCCAAAAAGTAATGGTGCCCACACAAACTAAGGCTGTTCTTTTGGACGCCCCACAATGTATTAGTATTCCCTATGCCTCCCCACAATTTAATAGTGTCCTCTCAAAATAATAATGCCTTCACTTAATGCTAATTCTCACTTTGTTCCCTCAAAATAATAAAACCCTGGCACAGAAAATATGTTGACCTCACTGCACCATGCTGCCAGGATTGACCTGTACACAGCCCTGGCTTTTTGGCGTGAAGTACTAACTAGAGTGAATTATCTCTTTAAAGAAGAGGATTTGAACTCTAGTTCCATCTATTGGAAGTAGCAAACCTAAAAGTCAATATCGACCCTTTAACAAGCCAGAAACTCAATTTGCAGACACGGTGTTTCACGGTATTGCTCTATGTCAGTGCAAAGTATGAGATCTGGTTTGGTTAGGTGAGAGGCTAAGACTGGGATGTAAGGGGTAAGAGTTCTACTTATGGAGAGTAAAATTCCAGGTCTGGCATGTCAGCATGAAGAGACTTGAACGCCTAAGTCATATGACAAGGCTCATAAAAGGGTCAGTATTGACTTTTAGGATTGCTATTTCCAATAAGTGGCGCTAGAGTTCAATTCCTTTTCCTCTATGAAAAGGCAATTTGTATATTTCCCAGAGAAGCATTGCAGCATTTAAAAGGTTATCCGGTCTAAATTGATAATTCTGCAGTTGCTCTATGGGACTGCACACTTACTGTATATACTTGAGTATAAGCCGACCCAAGTATAAGCCAAGGCCCTAATTTTACCCCCCAAAACTGGGAAAACTTATTGACTCGAGTATAAGCCTAGGGTTGGAAATGCAGAATCCCCATTCTGGTATATAGCCCCTCATCACTGGTATATAGCACCCCCATCACTGTTATATAGCTCATCATTACTGTATATAGCCCCATCACAGTATATAGCCCCCATCACTGGTATATGGCTCACATCACTGGTATATAGCTCCTCATTACTGTGTATAGCCCCATCACAGTAAATAGCCCCCATCACTGGTATATGGCTCCCATCACTGGTATATAGCTCCTCATAACTTTAAATAGCCCTCCATCACAGTATATGCCCCCATCACAGGTATATGGCCCCCATAACATGTATATGGGCCCCATTCACAGGTGAAAAACTCAGCTTATACTTGAGTATATACGGTAACAACTCCAGCGTTCGCACTGTTCATTGTGATGATTGCCCGGTCTCTAAGACGAGAATGAACAGCAATTGTGCAGTATGCAAGTTCCCAGTCACTCGGCCAGATTCCCTGACTAGTGGACGTGGCCTTGCTCCATACAAGTATACTTCCGTACCTACTAGTCAGACACGACTGCTCTATACACATGTATTGAGGGAGGCCATGCCCACTAGTTGTGTTGTGCTGGGAACATGCATACCGCATTACTGCAGTCTGTTCCCAGTCTAGGAACTGCTCATCCTCACAGCGCTCAGTGCTGGAAGGATTAATAAATCTGCAGTCACATAGCATGACTGCAGGCTTATCGGTTTAGCTCGGACAACCCCTTTGAGTCTCCTCATACTCGTATATCACTCCCACAAGGAGAAACCTTACACCTTAGATCCCAGTACTGGAGTGAATGTTGGGGCAGGGGGTGGACAGCCCCTTGCTTCACTGTACCAAGGAGCTACATGCACATTATCATTATTTATTATTGCAGCGCCACTTATTCCATGGCACTTTACATATGAAAAGGGGCATACATAGACAAGTACAATAATCATGAACAATACACGGCACAAACAAGTACAGAAAGAGGGAGGACCCTGCTCACTAGAGCTCACAGTCCACTAGGGATGGGTGAGGATACAGTAGTTGAGGAGAGAGGACCCTGCCTACAAGAGTTCACAGTCTACAAGGAATGGGTGAGGATACAGTAGGTGAGGAGAGAGGACCCTGCCCATGAGAGCTCACAGTGTACATGGGATGGGTAAGGATACTATAGGTGAGAGAGGACCCTGCCAATGATGGCTCACAGTCTACAAGGAATGGGTGAGGATACAGTAGGTGAGGAGAGAGGACCCTGCCCGCGAGGGCTCACAGTCTACAAGGGATGGGTGAGGATACAGTAGATGAGGAGAGAGGACCCTGCCCATGAGGGATCACAGTCTACAAGAGATGGGTGAGGATACAGTACTTGAGGGTATAGCTGGTTGTGCGGCAGTTTAGTGGACTGAGGCGCACTGCAGGTTGTACATTCAGAGGATTCAGATCCAGCTGACTGTAGTGTTTGGAAAGGGATTGTGGGCATCAGGCCAAAAATGTAGAGTGGGTACTCCGGTGCTGGAGACATCAATGTGTTTTACCGTAAAAATAGTATAAGATTCAATGGCTAGCACACGATAGGTGCGGGGGTATGGTGCTAGTGAAGGAGGCTCGTAAGTCCCACATAAATGTCTATTAGAATCACTGCACACATACACTTAAGGTATTTTTTGCTTGTTAGTGAAATTTATTGAAACAAGTGCTCTTAGGGTACCTTTACACGCCGCCACTGTGGCTAGCAACAGGTATCCACCGCACGTGCATGCGCACGTTTTTAACGGTGGATGCCGATCACTGATGCCGCATATACACGCTGCCATTACGTTCTCCACTGAAGGTATCTTTGTTCCCCGGAAGTGCCGACGGGTGCTGCGGCTTACTTCCTGTTGAATACCTTCACTACTTCACACGCCGCTACCACAAAGGAATATGGGCGTACATATTTCGCGCCGTAAGTACATAGGTGTGACAGAGTTGTGTGTTCCGTGATGCACAAGCGTTGATTGGACAACGCAATAGAGTCATGATTGGCCAGCCTGCACAGGAAGGTTGGCTAATACATGACGCCATTGCAATTGTGGACTGTGAATGGATAGCTCTTTAAATATGGTACCCTGTGAAGGGACAACCAATCGTAACGCAGGAGCCTCCACCAATGATCGCTGATGGGGCGTGGTATCCATGACACTGTGGCACGCCCCAGGGAATTCGTGGGCCACGCAAATACCTTGCCTGTGCCCCGTTTACACGCCACCACCATAGCAATTGTGCCTTCCTGTTTTTGAGCACGGCTCAGCAACAGGTATTGGAAGGAACTGCAGGACATCGGGAGGAACTACCCTATTTACACGCCGCCATTTCGTAGCAATTTCATGGCAACAGGCACAATTGTCCCCAGTGCCCGGCAGTTGCTGCCTTCCTGTGGCGGCGTATAAAGGTACCTTTATAGTGATTGCGACAGAATGACGTTTCAGTCATTCAAGACCTTGATCACATAAGTCGCTGAAAAAAATGGAGGTATATACAATCAGGTGCTGTTGTTACATAGATTACATATTTACATTATATTTACAGCATACAATACATGTACAGTCTAGTATATCCATGTCTGACATCTGGTGATGCTCATAGTAGAAATGCCAAGACTATGGTAAATATGATAGTAGGACTATACAAGTACTGAGAGTGAGATAGGAGGGCACAGATGGTTGCATCATTAATCAAAGTCAATAGTCATGTGTGAGAAGATATTGAAGCATAAAATAACAAGAGAACATGCCTACCCTTGAGCTATGTTGTGGTTCATGTAGAATGAACATTGGCTGAAATCTCCCAGAATTCCCTGCTGATTTCCCTGGGCAAATGACCTGGGCTGTATAGACCTTGCAGTCATTACAACCGACACTGTATGTAGGTTAAATTGTCCACTGAATCTTATTAGTTCGGCTAGGTTAGAGGTCAACATCAGATCAAGCAGAATTGTTAATACAGCTCTGAGTATTATACAGGGTGTAACACAGAAATTTCAACACAAGGGATGCATTTACAGAATGACTACATTTTCTGAATATGTTATATTTTTGAACACCCAACATAATCTTTCTGCGAACTGCTCAAATAGCTCTGACCCTCAAGATGGCCTCCACAAGAGCTGTCAAATCATCCTGGGGTATTTGGCAGCAATATGTTGCCACCAGATCCTTTAACTCCTTTCTGACGTGTGACGTGCATAAAAAGTGCCGCAGAGCCCACCCGAGACACACAGCAGTTGCCAGCTGTGTTAAACCACTGTCATCCACCTCTAACTACAATGACCAGACCTAGCTCTGATTGGTGTTGTTTAACTCCTTAAATGCCACTATCCATCTCTCTTTATTAGGCTTGCTATTTTGGGTAAACATCTTTTTTCCCCTTTTGACCTGCAATGTTATCTTACAGTCCCTGACAGAAGTTATGTCGCTTATCCATGTTATGTATATAAAAGTTTATAACATGACGTTAAATTCATCCATTGGTTCTATAAATTACTCTTATGAAAGCTGAAACCTTCCCAAATTTAGTTCAGGTTGAGAAAATAAATTGGCATCAATGCTGAAATATTGATCATTTAATGAACACAGAATGGTCAGATTTTGTCAAGATAAAAGTTTTAAAAAGAAAAAATAGTGTTGCGCCACCTGTGGACCTCTCCTGTCTTTAAAGCGGTCGTATTGTAAGTGAACTAACCTTTAAAGGTTGTGCCCGATCCGCACAACCAGATTGTGAGCGTAGTTTTGTGGCTGAGGCTGCCAGCCTTGGATCTGTAGTGCTCCTGTATCCTCAATCCCCTCTGCTCCTGGCCTCGTGCTGTCCACGCTCTCTCTCCAGGGTTGGGTCAGGAAACACCAGGTTGATCCATTAACCCTATCCTTCCTGCAGCTCTGTCACTGCTTTTCCCAATGGAATTAGATTAATAGAATTCAGATAGAATATGCAGTTCTAAGGTAGAGTGCAGGTATGAAACGGGATACTTTAATCTTTATCTCCGTAACTTTATTCATAAAAAGCTTCAAGACGTACGTCGAAACGCGTTGTGGTCTGAAGCTTTTTATGAATAAAGTTACGGAGATAAAGATTAAAGTATCCCGTTTCATACCTGCGCTCTACCTTAGAACCGCATATTCTATCTGAATTCTATTAAGATAAAAGTTTTGTCACCCACAGAAAGTAATGTGATATTCAAACAAATAATTAACTTAAAATACAAATATATGTTGCATAACATTAGTGAATGAAGTTGTGGTGCTGTAAGAGTCATATTTAATATTTTGTGTGACTTCCATGAGCTTGAAGTACTGCATCCATGCGGTTCAACAATGATTCATACAATTTATTAATGAAGTCATCAGGAATAGCAAAGAATGCAGTCTTACATGCCTCCCAGAGTTCATCTAGATTCTTTGGTTTTGTCTTCCAAGCTTCCTCTTTCATCCTAACCCAAACATGCTCAATGAGGTTCATGTCTGGTGACTAGGCTGGCCAGTCCTTGAGCACCTTGATCTTTTTTGCCTGGAGGAACTTTGTTGTAGCGATGGATGTATGAGATGGAGCACCATCCTGCTACAGAATTTGACCCCTTTTATGATTTGGAATGTAAGAGGTAGATAATATTTCTTGATATTTTAGGCTATTGATATTCCCTTCCACCTTGCAAATGTTTCGCAACACCCCCATACTGAATGTAACCCCAGACCATGATCTTTCCACCACCAAATTTAACTGTTTTCTGGGTGTATTTTGGATCCATTACGGGCTCCAGTAGGTATCCTGAAGTATTTGCGGTGGCTGTGGTGTAATTCTACTGAAGATTCATCAGAAAAAATCCACCTTCTGCCACTTTTCCTGCTTTTAGCAGGCTGTGGGACTTTGCAAATGTCACTCGTTTTTTTATTTGCCTTTTGTTTAGTGCAGGCTTCTGGGCACTGATTCAAACCATGGAGGCCATTTCGAGACAGAATCCTACAAACTGTTCTAGTTGACACAGGGACTTGAGGTGACCAGGCCTGTTGGAGCTCTGCTGCAGTTGAAGAGGGGCTTGCTTTGGATTTTCTAACCAACAAACGCTCCTCTTGAGCAGTTGTCTTGCGGGGTCTGCCGGACCTGGGCTTGTCAAACACATCTCCAGTCTCTTCAAATCTTTTTTTAATTCTTTGTACTTGACGCTGAGACACATTAAAGTTGCCAGCCACCTCTGCAGTGGATCTGGTCTTCATCCTCTTGATAATCAAGGCTTTGGTCGCAGGGTGGATTTTTGACATGTTGTCAGAGCTCAAGTTGAAGTTCAAGTGAAGGTCTGGGGTGCTGGGTTTCTTTATATACACCCACTAACCGATCATTTACTGAGCACAGGTGAGGATGTAAACTAGGATTGGGTGCATTATATGACCAGGCGCCAAAACATTTGTCTTACCAAAATCTGACCATTCTGTGTTCATTAAATGATCAATATTTCAGCATTGATGCCAATTTATTTTGTTAACCAAAACCACATTTGGGAGGGTTTCAGCTTTCAAAAGAGTAATTTATAAAACCAATGGATGAATTTAACATCAGGTTATAAGCTTTTATTTACATAACTTTTGTCAGGGACTGTAGATGCCCATGTTTTGGCATGGCAGCTGGGGGTCATCTGATGGCCTTCATTGGGGCCACCTTGATACTCCCATAAAACCCAGTCTTCATAGTACACCATCGTTTACACTATATACTGCACTGTATATCGATCAAGTAATTACAGATTTGAGTAGTCTAATAAAGCAAAAAAATAAAAGTATTTAACACCGTTTTGCCCCAATTCCCCTGGGTCCCCCAATCGTTGGAGGCCCATATAAGTGCCACCCCCAAGCCTGGCAAAGATCATACCATTGTTGCTAAGTTTAGGCCAATATCCTTGATTAATGTGGGTATAAAACTTTTCTCTAAGACCTTGGCCAATAGGCTCAGTCCTTTTTTAATCCATACACATCAAGTTGACTTTATAGGAGGCAGAGAGGCCAGGGACAACACAAATAAACTGTTCATCCTGTTAGGCTGAGCGAAGGCCAACTCTGTCCTAGTGTGTCTTTTTTAAGTGGACGCGGAGAAGGCCTTCGATCGGGTGGATTGGAGCTTTATGATGGCTTCTCTGTGACAGATAGGTCAGGGAGGTTCCTGGGGAAAATTGCTTGTAAGCCAAAGTTAAGGTGAATGATCTATTTTCCTCGCCATTTGCCATTCATAACGGCACTAGACAGGGGTATCCTTTGTCGCCTCTGTTATACATCATCACTATGGAACACTTGGTGGAAGCCATTAGGAGAAACACAAATATACATGGTGTCCTGGTCCCAAACAACCAATATAAGGCTGCATTGTTTGCTGATGATCTCCTTCTCTTTGTCACTAATCCCCGAATCTCGTTCCCTTCATTGGTGGAGGAGTTTGAGAGGTTTGGTAACCTTAGCAATTTTAAGGTGAAGTTCAGCAAATCAGAGGCACTAAACATCACTCTCCCGACAAGAGGAGTAGACGTTATTAAAGATAATTTTTAGTTTAAATGGCAGACCTCTGATTTAAAATACCTTGGAGTCTGGATTACTACGGACCCCTCTCAGATCTTCTCTTTAATTTATGCATCCCTCCTGGAAAAAACTATTAGAGATTTAAATAGATATGATAAACATACTTGATTGTGGTTTGGGAGAATCAACGCAGTTAAAATGGATATACTACCCCGTTTTTATATCTTTATCTTATAACAGTACCCATTAGGCTATCGGCGTCCTTTTTTTTCGAAACTTCAGTTAGTCCTGACGAAATTCATTTGGAGCACTCATAGGCCCTGGGTGGCAATAGCTACACTGTATAGACATAAAAATAGAGGTGGAGCATGATTCCCCAATCTCAAACTATATTACAAATTTGGCCGTATTGACTTGATTATTTGATTGGCACTATAATAAAACCTCTAAACAATGGGTCAGTCTGGAACAGAGTTACTTGAGGGCTCCCCTACACAATTTGCCCTGGATAAACCCTATCAACAGAGGAGAGTTTGGTCCAGGTTAGAGGCTCTATGGGTTGCCCTCCTGGTTTGGGATCAGGAGACCACGAAAGGGATCTTATCTCGCGGCAGAGGGTCCCTTTCACCCTTGTTTAACAATCCACATTTTTCCCCTGGGGTCGTTAGTGAGACTGCCACCATATCTTTGAAGGGTAATACCCTGATGCCATTTGAAACCTTTGTTAGGTCTGTTGGTGATGTTCCCTGGATGGAATACTCACAAAGGAGTTAGAGGGACTGACTATTCCTCCCAGCCTTCCCCATTCGAGAAGTTGTTCCTACTGGATTCTCCACTTGCCCATGGTCTTTCCGCAATATGCTCACTCAAAAATCAAAATTAGAGGGAAGACAAACCTAAATATACCAAGAGGTGGGAAGAGGTGTTGGGGACAATCATCTTGGGGGCTGATTTGGATAAAGCATTCATCTTATCTCATAAATTGTCTATGGCATGTCAAGCCCAGGAAAAAATTTTTAAAACAATTTTCAGGTGGTATCATTGCCCAGTAGATCTTCATACAGCGTTCCCATCAGAGACCGATAGATGTTGAAGATGTGTTGTAGAGAGTGGGACAATGACCCACGTTTGGGGTAGTTGTGACAAAATACAGCCCTTTTAGGAGAGTGGTTTCTCTGTATACAAGATGATAAGTGGTGGGGATGTGGAGACATCACCACAAATTGCTTTACCCTCCATGCTCCCGGTTTAAATCTCAAAAGAAAGATATCTTGCGGTTTTGCATAGCAGCAGCCCATGAAATCATTCTGAGATACTGGGAAAAGGCGGTTTGTCCACCACTTGACAGACTGGCTCACAGAAATGCAACGTCTCTATAGAATTGAACATCTCACTGCGGAACTTTAATAGCTCCAGTGACAAATTTGTATCCGCGTGGGGATTCTGGGTGACATTTATGTACTTCCCGAGGTTTCACGAGATGTTTGGTGCCTCCTGAGGGGGGATTGCCCAGTCCCCACCCTTCCCTCCCACACCATAATCCCTCACCCCCCTTCTTCTTTCCCTTCCCTATTTCTCCTAATATTACTTTTCTTCTTTATTCTTACCATAAAATCACGAGTTACTATTAACTGAGATGAGTTCTTTAAATATACCATTCGTTTACCTATAGTCCACCACCCCCAGCTCCAAAAGGAGCACTTGTTAAAAAAGTTGACTAAGGCCCCTTTCACATCAGTGTTTTTGCTGATTTGTGGCAGATTTACAGGATTGCGGCAAAAAACGCATTTTCCGCACCTGCCGCAAGTCCCATAGAGAATGAATGGGGCTTGCCGCAAGTGTGCCGCGAGTGCAGCCGTGACGCGGCAGAAGAGGTAAATCTGCCGGATCTGCCATAAATCAGCAAAAACGCTGTTGTGAAAGGGACCTAAGTTTAGTTCTTGTTGGGTTAACAATATGATTAGAACCTATGTAATAATCTTACAATAGATTCAATACTTATCTGCCTATTAAGCGGCTCGATTCCTTTAGCATACTTTACAAGAGACAATTGTTCAATTCTGTTTTGTTGAACTTGATTTATGCTTTTGTCCTTGACTTTATAAGAGATTGTCTTGTTTGATTGTTTAATTTCTTGATTATTTCAATAAAGAAGGATTAAACATAATAAAGCAAATAACAAGCTAATTGTGCAAGGGGAATTCAGATTGATTCCCCCCGCACCTCTTTTTTCAGTTTGTTAAAGAAAATCTATCATTTACTAAATTTTTTTATTTAAATACAGAGTAAAAATCCCTGAGCTTCCCTGAATGTGCTGCTGTTTTCTGTTTTGCGCTGCAATGCTCCATTGCAAAAATACTGCATTACAGAAGAAACAAATGTGAGTATGTGAAATCTCTGAAGATACGCCCAATTGGGCTGCAAAGCAGAGTCTTTTTCTGGGGTGTGCGGCCTCACCCCTTCTTTCCAGTTGCTGTTAATCATAGCTCTGCAGCATCAAAGACTGCTAGCTCAGCTGCTGAGCTGTAACTGTCAGTATCCAAGAGAGAGGGGTGAAAGCGCTCTCCTCCCTCCTAGATCCCGCTTCCCCTCTTTTGTTGCTGCCAACACATTAACTTCAGGAACAGACCATTCATTTGCGGCCTTATAACTTAACCTGGATAGGAGCCATTGTAACCAGATAATCACGTTCACATCATCTGTCCATAGTTTTTAACATTATGACTGATTAGTCATTAAAAGGCGACTTGCCCTTTAAAGAAAAACTTTTACTAGATTTCTTAAATTTTAACCAAGTTTAGTTTAGTTCCAGCAGCCTCTGCTCCACTGATTTTGGAACAGTTTTTCTTTTTCTGCTGTGACCCTATCTTCCAAAGTTATGCCCCTGGTTTCCATTCAACTAACTGGGTGTATATTGCTGAAGTTCTTTGTGGGCATTTACTATTCCTCCTGGCCAATCAAAGCATGGCCACGCCCACACAGAACGTCTGTGCTACAAGCCCAGTTCATTGGAGAAAATTTACTCCATTTCCAGGGGGCATAATTTTGGAACGGAAGGACACGGAATAAAATGAAAAACTGTTCCAGAATTAGTGAAGGAGGGACTCTGTTTAAAGTAAAAAAAAAAGACACAAAAAAATGTGAAGTGTCCTCTTTAAGACTTCTTTTCACCCACATCCTCCTCCTTGGTTGTTTTCTTTTAAGAGGTATTACAGAAATTGGTGAAGACACAATAGAGGAAACCATTTAAGTTGAAGTATGATAGGACTGAGGTTTGAGATATGGACCTATATAAAATGTTGTGGTTTAGTGGCATCGGGCCAAATGTCTATCTTAACATAATTGATTCCTGTGCAGATGAATGCATTTGGATCGTCATCATATTCCGTTTATGCTATAAATATGTATCTTTGTCTATGTTATTGTTTGGCTATACATTTTTTCAAAATTAAAGCCATTTTTTTTGTTGACTTTTAGGTAAAGGTTTAGTGTTTGACGTGATGCTCTTTCCTATGTATTACAATATATGATTTACCAGATAACCCACGTTGTTTTTTATTTTCTTTTAATTTGTAGTGAATATGGATTTGCTGAAAAAGTGGTAGAAGGAATCTCCCTCTCGGTGAACTCCATCATTATCCATATTCGGGCAAAGGCCTTCAATGCTTCTTTTGAATTATCCCAACTAAGAATATACAGTGTGATCGCCAACTGGCAGCTGAGCTACCTGCGCTTCACCCGGATACAAGATCCCCAGCGAGGAGAGGTGAGGGGTCAACCAAAAGGGAAATAAAGGGACAACCATTGGCATTGTTGCCTTAAAAGACTCACGACCTGAGTTCGAATCTTAGGACATGGACTGCTGGTCTGGATTTCCACTTGGAAGAGAGAGAGTAAACCAGTTGGCTTCCTATGATTTGTCCGACCTCATCTCATAAGACTACTGAATTGACAAATTTTGATACTTTTGGGCTACCAACATGTAAAAATAACATTTAAAAGCCAACAGTGGACTATTGTCTGCCAAAAATCCGGATTTTCGATTTGCACATTGTATTCTTCCATTTAACTTAATTAAATTAAAAAAAATAGTCATCTAAGTGCTGTCAGTTTTTGCTGTTTAATAAGTAGAAAAAGCTTGGAATTTATTTTTTTATGAGAAAAGCAGTTGATACCCTGAAACAGACATGGGCCAAAAATGAATGAATATCGGATGCAGCAAACCGATTTAAAAAATGCTTATTTTTCTCATACATCTATCTTAATCAAGTTTCTGTACTGCAGGAGATAGAGACAAGGAGCATCAGCTCCACTATGCACAGAGAGCCGGCAGCTGCGGGTATAGACAGGACCGGCTCTCTTTGCAGTGGAGCCGATCATGTCCATGCACAGAGAGCCGGCAGCTGCAGTCCTTGGCTCCACTTACAGCGGCCAAGGGACTAGATGATGCACACACCATAATACAGGGCTACAGGGTGAGCACACACACATAATCAGGGCCACAGGCAGCACACACACCATAATACAGGCCACAGGGGAGCACACAATCCATAATACAGGCAGAGGGTGAGCGCAGACACCATATACAGGACCACAGGTGAGCACACACCCCATAATACAGGGCCACAGGGTGAGCACACACCCCATAATACAGGGCAACAGGGTGAGCACACACAACCATAATACAGGGCCACAAGGTAAGCAGAAACACCATAATACAGGGCCACAGGGTGAGCACACACACCATAATACAGGGCCACAGGATGAGCACATACCCATAATACAGGGCCACAGGGTGAGCACACACACACACCATAATACAGGGCCAAAAGGTAAGCACACACACCATAATACAGGACCACAAGGTGAGCACACACACACATAATACAGGGCCACAGGTGAGGACACACACCATAATACAGGGCCACAGGGTGAGCACACACACCGTATAATACAGGGCCACAGGGTGAGCACATGCACCATAATACAGGACCACAGGGTGAGCACACACACCATAATACAGGGCCACAGAGTGGGACACACACCATAAACAGGGCCACAGGGTGAACACACACACCATAATACAGGGCCACAGGGGAGCACACACCATTATACAGGGTCACAGGGTGAGCACACACACCATAATACAGGGCCACAGGTGAGCACACATGCCATAATACAGAGCCAAAGGGTGAGCACACACACCATAATACAGATCCACAGGGTTAGCACACACACCATAATACAGGGCCACAGGGTGAGCACACACATCATAATACAGACCACAGGGTGAGCACACACCCATAATACAAGGCCACAGGGTGAGCACACACCCATAATACAGAGCCACAGGGTGAGCACACACACCATAATAGGGCCACAAGGTAAGCACAAACACCATAATACAGGGCCACAGGATGAGCGCACACACCTTAATGCAGGCCACAGAGTGAGCACACTCACCATAATAAAAGGCCACAGTGTAGGCACACACCATAATACAGGGCCACAGATGAGCACACACACCATAATACAGGGCCAAGGGTGAGCACATGCACCATAATACAGGACCACAGAGGTGAGCACACACACCATAATACAGGGCCACAGGTGAGCCCCACACCATAACACAGGGCCACAGGGTGAACACACACACCATAATACAGGGCCACAGGGGAGCACACACCATTATACAGGTCACAGGGTGAGCACACACACCATAATACAGGGCCACAGGGTGAGCACACACATCATAATACAGAACCACAGGGTGAAGCACACATACCATAATACAAGGCCACAGGGTGAGCACACACCCATAATACAGGGCCACAGAGTGAGCACACACACCATAATACAGGGCCACAGGGTGAGCACACACACATAATACAGGGCCACAGGGTGAGCACACATCATAATACAGAGCCACAGGGTGAGCACACACCCCATAATACAGGGCCACAGGGTGAGCACACACACCATAATACAGGGCCACAGTGTGAGCACACACACCATAATACAGGGCCACAGGGTGAGCACACACACCATAATACAGGGCCACAGTGTGAGCACACACCCATAATACAGGGCCCAGGGTGAGCACACTCACCATAATACAAGGCCTCAGTGTAGGCACACACCATAATACAGGGTCACAGGGTGAGTGCACACATCATAATACAGAGCCACAGGGGAGCTCACACATCATAATACAGGACCACAGGAGATCACACACACCATAATACAGTGCCACAGGGTGAACACACACCATATACAGGGCGACAGGGTGAGCACACACACACCATATATATCATGGCCACAGGAGTGAGCACACACACCATAATACAGAGCCACAGGGTGAGCACACACCATAATACAGAGCCACAGGGTGAGCACACACACCATAACACAGGGCTACAGGGGAGCAGACACATCATAATACAGGGCCACAGGGGAGCACACACATCATAATACAGGGCCACAGGGGAGCACACACCATATTGCGTTCAGCAGTCCCCTCCTCCACTGACAGTGTGCTGAATCTCCTTCATAGCTGCAGATTCGGCACATTGTGTCAGTGGAGGAGGGACCTCTTTATGCAATGGGGGTGGGTGGTCAGTTTAGGGGTTGGGGAGGGCGTGTAGGAGCCTGGTGGTGGCTGGTCATACTGTAGACTGGGGGAGGAGCGCGTTTGTTGAAGTCAGAGCGTTGAAGTCCGGTTCTCCATTTCCATGCAGGCTCCAACACAAACACGCCCCCTGGATGTTCCCTGGCTGCCGACAAATAGGTGATATCTGGGTAACTATGCAAAATGTTGAGATAGGATGTATATTACAAACTGTCAACGTTTGCAGCCTGGATACACATAGAAATGATCCAAAAAGCCCGGACAACCCCTTTAATATAGCTGTTCAGTCACACAGATATAGACCATCTATTCATATCTTGTGACAGAAGCACATTTATTTTGGTGTTGGTCTTATGATAAACATGTCACACGAGGATACCTAAAATCAGAAAAGTTCACAGCCAACAGCAATTGATATTGCAGAATACTGAGAAGTTCCCGATTGAAAGAGAAGGAAATATAACATAAACAAAATTCATACAGTGAAATGCTTCCATTTTCCACCTAAATTATACTTTCTATCCTGGAGGGTAAGGATATAAACACAAACACTCTCTGACAACATACACTAAAGATGTAAGAAATAGGATGGGAATCATTGGAATTTACTACGGGTACGTAGTCTGCTCCCAGCACCTTAAATGTACAGAGTGAAGATGGCTAAGCAGCCGCCAACCTGCACTGTCAGCAATGGGTGTCACTTGTGACATACGGCTGACAACCTGCTGCACATCCTGAGCTGACATCCCACTGTTTAACCCTTTAATACCATGGTAAGTGACAACTGCAACTAATGGGATTCCCAAAGGGAAGGAGCTCTCACTTTCAGAGCTGGACAGGATCACGAAGTGCTAATAAATTGTGTCTGCAGCATAGGCCCTAACAAAAGCCTCTAGGTCTGTCATGAATGTGACATGAAATTCAAGACATGGCCTCTCCTGCTCACTTCAATGTACTCTTTGTATGTGAATTTTTAGAAGATTCGGGCATCTTGCTGGCTTGCAAGTAATGTATTCTCAAAGAAAAATGCACCATTCTTTCTATAAAAATGTTAAATAATACAAGGCACACCTGACCAGATGGAGCTCTATTGGGTGCAACCCCCTATGCATAATTAGGGTAAGAATTTGACGGTGAAATATACAAACTCAAGTTCAAATGTGTCAAGACTCTGAACTTTATCACATAAATTATGTGGAAGAAATAAAAATAAAGATAATAAAAAAGTGTACATGTCAAAAGTAAGCTATCAAATATAGGAATAACACCATACATAGGTCAATCGTGGAAAACTGAAGATGCAGAGCTCAGTATAAATGAGTACACATCAACTGATTTGTCTGAAAACCTTTTACCGTATATACTCGTGTATAAGCCGACCCGTGTATAAGCCGACCCCCTACTTTTGCCCCCAAAATCTGGGAAAATCTATTGACTCGTGTATAAGCCGAGGGTGGACCCCAGCACAGGTATACAGCCCCCAGCAGTGTGGTATACAGGCCCCCCAGTGGTATGCAGGCCTCCCCAGTGGTAGTATACAGCCCCCAGCAGTGTGGTATACAGCAGCCTCCCCAGTGGTACATACAGGCCCCAGCAGTGTTACAGCAGCCTTCCCAGTGGTATATACAGCACCATCCCCAGGGGTATATACAGCACCAGCCCCAGGGGTATATACAGCAGCAGCCCCAGGGGTATATACAGCACCAGCCCCAGGGGTATATACAGCAGCAGCCCCAGGGGTCTATACAGCACCAGCCCCAGGGGTATATACAGCAGCAGCCCCAGGGGTATATACAGCACCAGCCCCAGGGGTATACAGGCCCCCTACCCATCAAGATCCAGGGCCCCCCCCTTGCTCGGCAAACCTGTAAAGTAAAATCCTTATACTTATCACTGTCCTGTCGCCGCCGTCCCACCGCTGCCGACACCGCGATCCTCCATCTTCATTCAGCGTCTTCCGGCTTCAAGTGGTCGGCGCTGACAATGACGTCATTGCCTGTGACCACAGGAAGCCGGAAGACGCTGAATGAAGATGGAGGATCGCGGTGTCGGCAGCGGCGGGACGGCGGCGAGAGGACAGTGATAAGTATAAGGATTTTACTTTACAGGTTTGCCGAGCAAGGGGGGGGGGCCCTGGATCTTGATGTGGGGGCCTGTATATTGATGCGGGTGGCGGGCGGGCGGTATATACTCGCGTATAAGCCGAGGGGGGGACTTTTCAGCCCAAATTTTGGGCTGAAAAACTCGGCTTATACGCGAGTATATACGCTATTTTCTTTCTATGGGATACCATATCACAAAATACTCCCACAAATGTAGGCCATTGATTGCAAGCAAGATTTTTTATTTTGCACACCCAAAAAAAGGAATTTTCCAACTATTTGATTCAAGGCCATGTTGCAAAAATTAGTGCACCTCAGTGAAAGTGTTAGGAGCAAAACTCATGGTGGTGCTAGTGTCCTTATGTGGGGCTGCATGAGCGCTGCTGGTGTTGGGGAGCTATATTTCATTGATGGTGTCATGAATTCATAGATGTTCTGCTTGATGTTGAAAGAGAAGATGCCTCCATCATTCCATACTCTTGGTAGACATGCACTGTTACAACATGAAAATTATCCAAAACACACATGTTGCATGTTCCATGGCCATTGTTACATTTCTGAAGAAGAACAGAGTGACTGTGATTAAGTGGCCAAGTTTGTCACCTGATCTGAGCCCAATGGAAGAGGTCGTTCTTAAAGGGAACCTGTCAGATGGTTTATGCCTCTCCAGCTATCACTGTCTGTACCTGCAGCTTTATAATACCAGTCTAATCATCCCTGTCTGAGCTCAGAGTGTAATGAGAAAGGTGAAAAAAAAGCATTTATACACTTACATTTCCTTATGTAATGAGACAGTCAGTCTCCAGCTTGGAGGATGGAGACTGTTTGGCAGGTTAATAGTTAACATTTCAGCCTTGTGCTAGAACATGTTGGGAGACCTGATGTGATGTCACAACTATGTGACTACAATAGGCGGAGCTAAGTCCCTATAACATAATATGAGTTTGTTTGCTTAGCTCCACCCACTATGGTCACATGATCGTTACATCACACATGTCCTTTAGCCATCCAAGTTAATAGTGAGTTAACTATTATCCTGCCAGACAGTTCCTGTCCTCCAAGGTGTAGACTGAAATGTAAGTGTATAAATGCTTTTTTTCACCTTTCACATTACACTGTGAGCTCAGACAGGGATGATTAGAATAGTATTATAAAGCTGCAGCTACAGACAGTGATAGCTGGAGGGCATAAACCACCTGACAGGTTCCCTTTAAAGAATAATAAGATAGATAGATGTTGCAATATGCTTAGAAGTCTTGGTGCTGTCCTTAAAAATCATAGCGGTTATACAAAATACTAAAAGTAGTGGATTTTCATGTGGGGTGTATTCATTTTTGTGTCAACTAATTTGAGTTAAGCAGAATATTTTGTAATGAAATGTATATTATTAACCATACTTTCATGTTATTAGTTAAAAAAATGTTCTATGAAAGCTGGTCAAAATTCTTGTTTTCAGTGAAATATTGATTTTACGGCTTTACGGTATTTTCAAAGGGAGTGTGCTCATTTATGTGAAGCACTCTGTAACTTAACAAAGATAACACATGAGAATCCAAAAATGGGGGCTATGTATGTATAATAAATGGTTGCATCTGGGTTATAAATGAAAATGTATTTAGACAAGCAAAATCAAACCATTGGTCAACAGAGATGAAAATGTAAGAACACAGGTATGTGAGTCTGATTCCTGTAATATCTAAAAATCATGGTACATACAATACTTGTAATGTGCTCACACAAAATGTATCCTGATAGTAACAAGGAGTAGATAAATATGAAATACATACATATAGTTTGTTCACTGGCGCTACCAACAATATACACCTATTTGTATCACCTACAGCTGAATAGAATTCTCATTCCAAAAGAGAATTGCAAAAAATATTAATATTTAAAATACTATTCGTTCAAGATAACAACACAAGCTAATATAATGTTATACACGTAAACTTAGTAAACACATAAAACCAAGGCCAGTCACATGCTAAAAATTGTGGATGTATCTGGCTCCAAGTGTAGTTCTGTGTGCTCACCCGCATAACTGACAAGTACAGGAATTACTTGCTATTAACATGCACTAGTCTGTCTGGTCTATAAATTTAGCCAAAGTATTGCATGCCGTGATTTTTTTTCACATGGACACTCAGTTTGTGAGAAAAATGAGTCATCTGAACATTCCTATTGACTAACAAGGGTGAGTGTGCTGCTCAATTCATACGCTCAACTGAACAAACCCATAATCAGAGCCTTTCTCCAGTCTCCTCCGCATGCAGGTTTCTTAGTTTTTTATAAGATGAAGAATTTGACATATTTCTACTGCCATTCTGGACTTCCACACATTGTTTTGTAGCTCCAGAAATAGCAGAAATCTTCTTATTCTAAATATCTGCCATGTGTTTGGCAATTCTAGTTAATTTTCTAGTAGTGCAGTCAACATATAACAGATTACAACTTAGACCTTGTCCACACATACCATCATTTTTGGCATTCTCTGCGTTTTTTAGCTGTTAAAAAAAAACGCACATGCATTAACGCATGGTGCACTTAAGTGTAGCTGCGTTTTTTAACAACACATGCATTTTTTTCCACCATTCCAAAAAACACTGCATGCAGCGTTTTTTGGGTGCTGTAAAAAAACGCATGGGTTGTTTAAAAAACGCATGCGTTTTTTTAACATGGGGCCCTACGGTAAACGCATGCGTTAATGCATGGGACATATAGGCGCATGCGTTAACGCCTATGCGTTTTTAATGAAAATATGACCAAGAAGTCCAAAAATTTCTCAAAAACGTTCAGAACAACAAGGGACACTATTTAGCACCCTTAGAAAAACTGATCAGTTTTTCTAAGGGCTAAAAAAACACATTGGTATGTGTGAACAAGGCCTTACACAACTAGTCATATAAACTACATAATTGGTGTCACAATTTATAAACAATCTGATGTTATATTGACCCAGGTTAGAAGTACCGGACCACTGTTTATTTACATACTGAACATTTTCTTCCTTCACCTCTGAAAAAGCCCTTCTGAGAAACGTCTTTTTGATATTCGCATTTCGTATACAGGGACGTAACAATCGCAGTGGTTGCTGCCGCGACCAGACCGGGGGTATAGGGACCTGCTGACCCCAGCATCTACTTCAGCTGGATGTATGTCCGAGTATACACATCCAGCTGAAATGCATTGTGGCACAGAGGCCTGTTGATTCCCTGCACTGCGATACATGCTGCTGGTCAAGCAGTGGCTGGCAGCTAAGTTCGGCAGTACCACAACATGGCGTGCACTCCCTGATGTCAGCTGCTGGCGATTGTGAACTGGCTTAATACGTATTACAAAAGATATTGCACATTCAAGAGAAGGAGGAGTTTCATACATAATCAATGCCTACTTTACCCTCTTGGAGACACCCTGAAAAAACTGGCTTTTGAGTTCAGGGTTGTTCCTCTGAGTTTCCATGGACCAGAGTCAGAATTCGGCACAATAATCCTCAGCAGGCCAATTTCTCTGTTGTAGTGAAAGGATTTTAGACTCGGCTACCGATATTTAGTCTGGATCATCTTAGATGAGCCCGAGTGCAGAGAAAAATCTGTCCACCAACATAAATAATAGTGCCTCAACTGGGTCCATGTTGGAATATGAAGTCAAGCCAGCGATAATGTCATGATGACTATGGGATAACAGGGAACCAGGATGCATGATCTGACCCTGAAGCTAGGTGACCCCATGCTATCCCTTATCTCAGGGAGGCCTCATCTAATGGTGGGGATGCCTGAGTCTTCCACCTGGTTCTTCTCCTCCCCAATTCTTATCTGATTACCCCTTACCCTTGGGACAGGGGAGTAATGAAATCCACAAATATTAGCAGACAAGGTAAAGCCATAAGGAGAAAAAAAATCTATAGCAGCACACTGTTGTGCCAACCATATGCATGTATAGCTACTCAAGATTAAAATCTAGATGTTTGAAAAAATATGTAAAAACTTGCATTTTTTCTTTAAATTCGAAAAACATTTTTTATAGAATGTAACACAGTGTATGTATTGGCCAATAGATGCTTGCCCACCAATCAGGGTAAGGTGACCTTTATCTGCTGGGACCCTAACCTACAAAGATACCTCTCAGGGACCCCTCCAGGTCTCCATACATGGGACGTAGTAGCATACATACACACCAGTGACCCCCACAGCTGACGGGAAGTAGGAGATGCAAGCCAGTGCACTCCCTTTTATGCTAGAGAAATGAAAAAAAAAAAAAAAACTGAGACAGCACCTCACAAGACATTAAGATACAGATGCACGGTATAACACTGGATAATATACACAAAGAGAAAAAATCTACAGCAGCACACTGTTGTGCCAACCATTGTGAGGTGCTGTCTCTGTTTTTTTCTTTTTTCTAACATAAAAGGGATTGCACTGGCTTCCTAGTTAGACTTTGCATCTCCTCCTCCCATCAGTTGCGAGGGGCCACTAGTGTGTATGTATCCTACTACGTCTCATGTATGGTGACCTGGAGCGGTCCCTGATATGTATATTTGTAGGTTAGGGTCCCACCAGATAAAGGTCACCTTTTCGCGGTTGGTGGGCAGGCATCTATTGGCCAAGACGTGCTCTAAGAAACTTGTTCCATTCTATAAAAAATGTTTTTCGATCTGAATTAAAAAAAAATGCAAGCTTTTACACATTTATACTAACATCTAGGTTTTAATCATAAGTAGCTACGGTATATATGCATATTGTTGGCACGACAGGGTGCTGTAATAGACAGGGGTGTAAGTACACTGTGATGAGATCATGTAACCTCATCACATTAAGGAGGCAGCTGCCGGGTTGGGGGGGAGCGCTAAGTGCTAAGCTCAATTCAGGAGTTGAAGAGCTACAGCTTCTTGAGAGGGGGGGGACTGTGTGTGTGATGTTATGTAGGGGGCAGTGTTTGTGTGTGGGGGGCTGTACAGGCGGCAGTGTTTGTGTGAGGGGACTGTACAGTGGGCAGTGTGTGAGGGGGATGTGGGTTTATACAGGGGGCAGTGTGTCTGTGTGAGTGGGGCAAGTTATACAGGGGGCAGTGTGTCTGTGAGTGGGGCAGGTTGTACAGGGGGCTGTGTGTCTGTGTGAGTGGGGCAGGTTGTGCAGGGGGCAGTGTGTCTGTGTGGGTGGGGCAAGTTATACAGGGGGTAGTGTCTCTGTGTGAGTGGGGCAAGTTATACAGGGGGCAGTGTGTATTTGAGTGGGGCAGGTTGTATGGGGGGCAATGTGTCTGTGCCGGGAGGATGTATGCTATATGGAGGGCTATGAGACTGCATTATACGATAGAGAGGACTATGAGACTGCATTATTGCATTATACTATATGGAGGGTTGTGATGCTACATTATACTATATGGAGGGCTGTGACACTGCATTATTCTATGTGGAAGGATATGAGGCTGCATTATACTATATGGAGGGCAATGAGGCTGCATTATTCTATGTGGAAGGATATGAGGTTGCATTATACTATATGGAGGGTTATGAGGCTACATTTTACTATAATGGAGGACCATATATAGCAGGATAAGGGCATATTCCAGGAGGAGGACCAAATATAGCAGGATGAGGGACATTAATACATAATGAAGGAGAGAGGGGTCAATTCGTGAGTAGTGATGAGCAAGCAGTAAAATGCTCGGGTGCTCGATGCTTGGGTCAAGCATGTTGAGATGCTCCGGTGCTCGACCCAAGCACCGAGCCCAATGTTACCCTATGGGAAACTCGAGCATTTTTCTGGTGGCACCCCCGGCAGCCTGGATAAACCCTAAAAAAGTCACAAATGTATAAGAACAATGCTCAAATGACATGGGAACAGCATGTGGAAGACCTCTTTAATCATTTCTGACTCCCAGATCACTGCTGTGAACAATGTCTGAATATTCTGCCACTTTTACGGACTCACAATAAAACATCCAAAAACTAAGCAAAAATGGATTTTCCTGGGGAAACTGTTAAGGGCTCATACTCACTTGTGAGAGAGTGTTGGTGTGTTATATATATTTTTTTTTATTGCATTAAAGATTTAAAAAAAATATATAAATTGGGAGGCACTCCAATGCCCCTTTTAAGAGACGTGGAGGAGGGCCTCTTTAAATAATGTTCCCATTATTAGGAAGTGGGTCTCCCATAGTGTTGCCCTCTGCAGGGCTGCCAAAAATTGGGAGTCACTCCGATGCCCCTTTTAAGAGACATGGAGGAGGGTCTCTTTAAATAATGTTCCCATTATTAGGAAGTGGGTCTTCCATAGTGTTGTCCTATGCCTGCTGCCAAAAATTGGGAGGCACTTCGATGCCCTTTTGAAGACACTTGGAGGAGGGTCTCATTAACTAATGTTCCCATTAATAGGAAGTGGGTCTTCCATAGTGTTGCCCTATGCAAGCTGACAAAAATTGGGAGGCACTCTGATGCCCCTTTTAAGAGACGTGGAGGAGGGCCTCATTAAATATTGTATGTTCCCATTATTAGGAAGTGGGTCTCCCATAGTGTTGCCCTTTGCAAGCTGCCAAAAATTGAGAGGCACTCCAATGCCCTTTTGAAGACACGTGGAGGAGAGCCTCATTAAATAATGTTCCCATTATTAGGAAGTGGGTCTTCCATAGTGTTTCCATATGCAAGCTGCCAAAAATTGGGAAGCACTCCGATACCCCTTTTAAGCGACTTGGAGGAGGGCCTCATAAAAACATTCCCATTACAAAGGAGCGGGTCTCCTATACTTGTAATGCCCATGCACTAAGAATGGACTGAAACATTTACCCCTGGGTTACGGGCATCATAAACACCCTTTAAAAATATTATGTGGGTGTTGCATCATGGACCACGGTCACCCTGGTGATATGGTGGTGGAGGATGAGGAGAAGAAGGAGGACTAGAGCAAATAGCCAAAATCAGGAAGCGTATAGCAATATGTGGGGTTGAAGAGGAGCATGGGAATATACCTCCCCAAAAAAGACACTGGCTTCGAGTTTACCGTATATTACACTGTTATCATTTGGTGGTGTTGAAAAGTCTGGCCCAATCCAACCCTTGTTCATTTTTATAAGTCAGCCTGTCAGCATTTTCAATTGACAGGCGGGTGCGTTCATCTGTAATAATTTCCCCTGCGGTATTAAAAACCCGCTCTGACTAAACGCTAGTGGCAGGGCAGGCCAGGACCTCCAAGGCGTACAGACCCAGTTCATGCCACATGTCCAGCTTGGATACCCAATAATTATAATGCACAGAGAAATCACGGAGGACATTGGTACGGTTGGCAAGGTACTCTTTCAGCCAGTGGCGTACCATCCGCGGTCGCAGGGATCGCAAGTGAGACTGGGCCCGGAGATACAGGGGCCCGGAACCCGCCGACCGCTGCCCCAGCTTTACATGGATGTGTGTCCCTGAGGACGCACATCCATGTCACTGCGCAGCGCTCTGCCCGGCCGGTCCCCAGGGGCTAATCACGGCAGGACTGGCAGGCTCTGCCGCTTTAAATCTCCCGCGGCCACTGCTGCTGCACTGTTATGAGGTCATGTGACCTTATCACAGACAGGATGGAGCTGCCGGCAGGAGCGGTGAGGCAGGGGGGCTGCAGCTCTTGGAGGGGGGGGGAGGGAGTGTGTGTGTGTGTGTCTGACTGTGTGTGACTGTGTGCTGAGACTTGTAGTTCTACAGCCAATAGACCACCTACAACACCCTATGCTGATCTTTGTGGTTCTTCAGGCACAAAGCACTGACAAGTCCCTATGCTGAGACTTGTGGTTCTACAGCCAATAGGCACAGATCTCTAAAGTCCCTATGCTGAAACTTGTAGTTCTATAGTTAATAGGCACAGATCACTTACAAGTCACTATGCCAAGACTTGTAGTTCTACAGCCAACAGTCACAGATGACTCCAAATCAATTGTGCTTAGACTTGTAGTTCTACTGCCAAAACACCCAGACTGTTTAAATCCACTATGCTGAGACTTGTAGTGCAGCTAATAACCCACTGACAAGCCAATCTGCTGAGACTTGTAGTCCTTCACTCAATGGACACAGACCTTTAACATTCCATTATGCTGAGACTTGTGGTGCTTTAGACAATTGAAATAACCTGCTGATAAGCCATTGTGTTGGGACTTGAAGTTCTAAAATTGTATTCTGCCTGAGATGAACAATGCATTTAATGACTTTCCATATTATGCCTGGTACAATTAGGATCTGCCCATCAGACAACGCACAGTGCTCGCACACCCACCCTGTGCCACTCCCTTATCTAACTGGATCCAAGGGAGAACATCTCCTGTGATGCTGCATTATATTCTTTGGAGGGCTGTGATGCTGCATTATATTATATGAAGGGCTGTGACGCTGCATTATATTATATAAAGGGCTGTGACACTGCATTATATTATATGAAGGGCTGTGATGGTGCATTATATTATATGAAGGGCTGTGACGCTGCATTATATTATCTGGAGGGCTATGAGTCTGCATTATATTATCTGGAGGGCTGTGATGCTGCATTATATTATATGAAGGGCTGTGACACTGAATTATATTATCTGGAGGGCTGTGACGCTGGATTATATTATCTGGAGGGCTGTGACTCTGCATTATATTATGAAGGGCTGTGATGCTGCATTATATTATGTGGAGGGCTGTGATGCTGCATTATATTATCTGGAGGGCTGTGATGCTGCATTATATTATCTGGAGGGCTGTAACGCTGCATTATATTATCTGGAGGGCTGTGACGCTGCATTATATTATATGACGGGTTATGAGGCTGCACTATAATATATGGAGGGCTATGAGGCTGCATTATACTATAATGGAGGACCATATATACCAGGATAAGTGCATATTCCAGGAGAAGGACCATATATGGTAGAATGAGGGACATTGATACATAATGAAGGGGAGAGAGGTCAATTTGTGAGTCTTTATAGGATTTAGAACATTACATGGGGCCCATACATCTGACCAATGTGGGTGCACGGGGGAAGGGGGGGCCCATTTCCAAATTTTGCATCGGGGCCCTCCGGACTCTAGTTACGCCACTGCTTTCAGCGTCTTCCCAAACTTTGCAGCCCTTGTGAGAGTACCCTGCGCCTCAGGGCATGTGCCATGTGAGACGCTGAGAAAACTCTCCCAGAACTTTGAGAGTGTTCCCCTGCCTCTGCTGGATTGGAGTTGTGTCTCTCTCACCTGTACTTTTTGGTTGTCCACTGAACTGTGATCTCTGCCGCCAGCGTTTTCAGAAGGGATGGTGACACTAATGATGGAGTCATTGCCGCTCACCATCTTGGTAGAGTCCTCAAAGTTTTGGAGGATGGTACATATGTCGGACATCCATGCCCACTCCTGAGGTCTTACAGTCATATGAAAAAGTGTGGGCACCCCTCTTAATCTTACTCTTTTTTTTTTTGTTTAAAATTGTTTTTTTACAATAGCTATTTCAGTGTGATATATGTACTAACTGATGGACACAGTAATATTTCAGGTTTGAAATGAGGTTTATTGTACTAACCAAAAATGTGAAATATGCATTATTTCAAAATTTGACAGGTGCCAAAGTATGGGCACCCTTCTGATTTTCATGATTTGAATACTCCTAACTACTTTTTACTAACTTACTGAAGCACTAAATTGGTTTGGTAACCTCATTGAGCTTTGTACTTCAAAGCCCGGTGTATTCAATCATGAGAAAAGCTATTTCAGGTGTCCACTTGCAAGTTGTTCTCCTAGTTGCATCTTCTCTGAGGAGTGGCATCATGGGCTCCTCAAAACAGCTCTCAAATGATCTTAAAAAAAAGGTTGTTCAACATAGTTGTTCAGGGGAAGGATACAAAAAGTTGTCTCAGAGATTTAACCTGTCAGTTTCCACTGTGAGGAACATAGTAAGGAAATGGGAGACCACAGGGACAGTTCTTGTAAAGGCCAGAAGTGGCAGGCCAACAAAAATATCAGAAAGGCAGAGAAGAAGAATGGTGAGAACAGTCAAGAACAATCCACAGACCACCTCTAAAGACCTGCAGCATCATCTTGCTGCAGATTGTGTCCCTGTGCATCGGTCAACAATACAGCGCACACTGCACAAGGGGAAACTGTATGGGAGAGTGATATGAAAGAAGCCGTTTCTGCATGCACGCCACAAACAGAGTCGCCTGAGGTGTGCAAAATCTCATTTGGACAAGCCAGTTTCATTTTGGAAGAAGGTCCTGTGGACTGATGAAACAAAGATTGAGTTGTTTGGTCATACAACAAGGCGTTATGCGTGGCGCCACAAAAACACAGCATTCCAAGAAAAACACTTGCTACCCAGTGTCAAATTTGGGGGAAGTTCTATCATGCTTTCGGGCTGTGTGGCCAATGACGGCACCGGGAATCTTTTTAAAGTTGAGGGTCGCATGGATTCCACTCAGTATCAGCAGATTCTTGAGAATAATGTTCAAGAATCAGTGTCAAAGTTGAAGTTACGCCGGGGATGGATCTTTCAGCAAGATAGTGATCCAAAACACCGCTCCAAATCTACTTAGGCATTCATGCAGAGGAACAATTACAATGTTCTGGAATGGCCATCCCAGTCCCCAGACCTGAATATCATTGAACATCTGTGGGATGTTTTGAAGCAGGCTGTCCATGATCGGCGACCATCAAACTTAACTGAACTGGAATTGTTTTGTAAAGAGGAATGGTCAAAAATACCTTAAAATTACTGTGTCCATCAGTTATTACATATATCACACTGAAATAGCTGTTGCAAAAAAACAATTTTAAACAAAAAAAAAGAGTAGGATTAAGAGGGGTGCCCAAACTTTTTCATATGACTGTATGTGTGGAGTCTGAACCGAATACCGACTGCCTTGTTGATGCTGGTAGTCAGCAACTGCCCTCTTCTGCTCACAAATCCTCACCAATATCTGCAGTGTCGAATTCAAACGCGTGGGGACCTCACACACCAGTCTGTGAGCCAGAAGCTGTAAACGCTGCTGAAACCTGGCAAGGGCGGCCAAAGCAGTAGGTGACTTTCTAAAATGGGCACACAGATGGCGTACTTTGATGAGCAGATCTGACAGCTCCAGGTAGGATTTAAGAAACCGCTGAACCACAAAGTTGAGTACCATGGCCAGGCATGGGACATGTGTGAGCTCACCTCGCCTCAGAGTTGCCACCAGGTTCCGGCCATTGTTACACACAACCATGCCTGGCTGTAGGTTTAGCAGTGTGAGACACAGATCGGCCTGCTCTTTCAGAGCTGTCCACAACTCTTCAGCATTATGTGGTTTGTCACCTACGCATATTAGCTTCACACAGCCTGTTGCTGCTTGGCCGAGGCAGTGCTGCAGTGCTTTCAGCTTCTGAATGATGTGGAAGGTGAAGAGGAGGAGGAGGCTGAGGAGGATGACGTGCAGGAGCTGTAGACTGTGGGGCAACCCTGATTGAGTTAGGGCCCACAATCCTTGGCATCAGGAGGACATGTTCCATCCCAAGGTCTGACTGGGTCCCGGCTTCCACTATATTAACCCAGTGTGCCATCAGCGAGATGTACTGTCCCTGCCCACAAGCACTTGTCCACGTGTCCGTGGTTAGGTGGACTTTTCCGGAAACTGTGTTGTTAAGGGTACGACTAATGTTTTGGGACACGTACTTGTGTAATGCGGGACGGCACACTGGGAGAAATAGTGCCAGCTGGGGACTGAGTAACGCTGGACGGCCGCCGCCATCAGGTTGTGGAATGCTTCCGTCTCCACTAGCCTAAAAGGCAACATTTCGAGCGCAAGCAGTCACGAAATTTGCAAATTGAGTAGTGTGGCCTGTGGGGCATTGACTGCGTATTTGCGCTTGTATTCCAAGGACTGGGGTATGGACACCTGAATGCTGTGCTGTGACAAGGACATGGACGTGGTTGCTGATGGTGGTATTTCTGATTGTGCAATGACAAATGCAGGACAGAAGGTATCTTCACGTGCACTATGGACAGGGGATTGTCTTGCACGCACAACAATGGAAGAAGCAGTGGTGTCAGCCACAGACACTGCTCCTGGACCCTGGGGATCAGCCCACAAAGTCGGGTGCTTTGCTGCCATGTGCCTGATCATGCTGGTGGTGGTCAAGCTTGTAGTTTTGCTACCCCTGCTGATGCTGGCATGGCAGGTGGTGCAAATGGCTTTCTTGGAAATATCAGCAGACTCTTTAAAAAAACATCCAGACTTGGGAAGACCTAAAGGCCCCGTCACACCTGGCGACGGGGCTGGGGATGTCGGCGGCGACTGGCGGGAGCGCACACGTTTCTGGCGCCCCGCCAGCGTTGCCATCCCCCATTTACAGGGGGCGACACCTCCAGCCCCGCGCCAGTGAGCTGTCAGGCGGCATCGCCGCCAGGGTGTCTGGAAACCCCAGCGACGATGCAGGACAATGGGAGCCTATGGCTCCCATCGCCTGACAGGTCACCAGCGCCCGGTGACATGGGCGATGTGTGCACATCGCCCCATGATGGTCACCTGGTTTCAGAGCACTGCTCTGAAACCAGGCGACCGGCCGGCACTGCCGACATCGCCCCTTTGCATGAGGCGACATAGGGGCGATGTCGCCGCCGATAGGCAACGCCCCTACTCGCCTATGTAATAGGCGGCGATGTCGCCCCTTGTAACGGGGGCTTAAGAGTTGTACTGGCAACTTCTGTTGTGTTGATGTTATGGGGAACGGTTACCCTCCTTCTGTCTGTGACAACCACACTGCTTCTTCCTACCTGTTGGAGTGCTACGCCTCCCTCCCGCTGTGCGCAGCTGTCCTTGCTCTGCATGTCCTGCCAGTTTGGGTCAGTTACTAGATCATCCACCTTGTCGTCTTCCACGTCCGCAGCCTGGTCCTCCTCCATCGTCTAGCTCTTGTGACACTTCCCCACTTTCGCCTTTGTGTGACCGTGGCTGCTCAAATATTTTTGGGCATTGCTACATATGATCTCCTCATGCCCCACTTCAAGTGGAGCTGGTGAGAGGCCCGAATCTATGAATGGAAAAGTGAATAGCTCTTGAGAGTGTCCAAGTGTGGGATCATTTTTGTCCGGGCACTTGGCATGGTGGGAGGAAGGAGGATCATGGTGAGGAATATGCGGTCCAGACTCACTGCTGCTGAGACTTGACTATGTGGTTGTGGTGGTAGAAACTGACCGGTAGCATTATCCGCTATCCAACTAACAACCTGTTGACACTGCTCTGGGTTTAATAGTTGTGTGCTGCGGTTCCCTTATGAATTGGGACAAGAAGGTCGGGCAAGGAGATGTAGGTGTTTGTTTTGGCACAATTCTAGCTTGCCCACGGCCTCAGCCTACGCATGCACCATCACCATCACGTCCAGTTCCTCGTCCATTGCCTTGCACATTTTAAACGGTATGCTATATTGGTTTTAAAGGGAACCAACCACCCCCAATGACCCCCCCAGGCTATGAATGTGCTTCCATACACCCAGCACATACATGTGCTGAAAGGTTTTTAGCTAAAAAAACGGGTTTTTATAAGTAAAGAAAATGCTATATAAACTTTATACTGAAACGACGGTTGGGCGTTACCTAGATGCAGTAGAAGCCGAGATTGATCTGTCAGTCTTGTTCCTGTGCACGTCGCTTCAGTAAAGCACAGCCCTTTGTTCCTCCTCCCAGGCTGGTGCACGGGCTCTCATGCCCGTGCACACGTCAGCAGCTGGAGGCGGGTCCCGAGCGCGCGCTCTCTCACTTCCTGGAATCAGCTGTTCATTCCACCGGGCTGAAGCTATAGGACAGTATGTTTGTTTTCACTGCAGGCGGCCATTGTTGTTATGTGGCAGGGGGCACATACAGGCCATAGTAGCAGTCCAAGGGAGATGTATAATGGCTATCAGTGTTTACTGCTGGGCATTTTAGGACATGTATATTGCAGTGTCTGGGCTGACATTTTTTGCATTGTATTGCATGTGTTGTGCAGTGCCTTGGCGGACATGCTGTGCATAATAGTACTTGTATTGTTCTGTGGCAGGGTGGACATGCTGTGCGTAGTAGTACATGTATTGTGGAGTGGCAGGGTGGACATGCTGTGCGTAGTAGTACATGTATTGTGGAGTGGCAGGGCGGACATGCTGTGCGTAGTAGTACATGTATTGTGCTGTGGCAGGGTGGACATGCTGTGCGTAGTAGTACATGTATTGTGCTGTTGCAGGGTGGACATGCTGGGCATAGTAGTACATGTATTGTGGAGTGGCAGGGCGGACATGCTGTGCATAGTAGTACATGTATTGTGGAGTGGCAGGGTGGACATGCTGTGCATATAGTAGTACATGTATTGTGGAGTGGCAGGGCGGACATGCTGTGCGTAGTAGTACATGTATTGTGCTGTTGCAGGGTGGACATGCTGTGCATAGTAGTACATGTATTGTGCTGTGGCAGGGCGGACAAGCTGTGCATAGTAGTACATGTATTGTGCTGTGCCTTGGCGGACATGCTGTGCGTAGTAGTACATGTATTGTGCTGTGGCAGGGTGGACATGCTGGGCATACTAGTACATGTATTGTGGAGTGGCAGGGTGGACATGCTGTGCATAGTAGTACATGTATTGTGCTGTGGCAGGGTGGACATGCTGTGCGTAGTAGTACATGTATTGTGCTGTTGCAGGGTGGACATGCTGTGCATAGTAGTACATGTATTGTGCTGTGGCAGGGCGGACATGCTGTGCGTAGTAGTACATGTATTGTGCTGTTGCAGGGTGGACATGCTGTGCATAGTAGTACATGTATTGTGCTGTGGCAGCGCGGACAAGCTGTGCGTAGTAGTACATGTATTGTGCTGTTGCAGGGTGGACATGCTGTGCATAGTAGTACATGTATTGTGCTGTGGCAGGGCGGACATGCTGTGCGTAGTAGTACATGTATTGTGCTGTTGCAGGGTGGACATGCTGTGCATAGTAGTACATGTATTGTGCTGTGGCAGGGCGGACAAGCTGTGCATAGTAGTACATGTATTGTGCTGTGCCTTGGCGGACATGCTGTGCGTAGTAGTACATGTATTGTGCTGTGGCAGGGTGGACATGCTGGGCATACTAGTACATGTATTGTGGAGTGGCAGGGTGGACATGCTGTGCATAGTAGTACATGTATTGTGCTGTGGCAGGGTGGACATGCTGTGCGTAGTAGTACATGTATTGTGCTGTTGCAGGGTGGACATGCTGTGCATAGTAGTACATGTATTGTGCTGTGGCAGGGCGGACATGCTGTGCGTAGTAGTACATGTATTGTGCTGTTGCAGGGTGGACATGCTGTGCATAGTAGTACATGTATTGTGCTGTGGCAGCGCGGACAAGCTGTGCGTAGTAGTACATGTATTGTGCTGTTGCAGGGTGGACATGCTGTGCATAGTAGTACATGTATTGTGCTGTGGCAGGGCGGACATGCTGTGCGTAGTAATACATGTATTGTGCTGTTGCAGGGTGGACATGCTGTGCATAGTAGTACATGTATTGTGGAGTGGCAATGCAGATATGATTGGCATTGTAGTGAATCAATTGTGCATTAGCAGGGCGGAAATGATGGGCATTGTAGTGCAACACTTTATGTTTTGACAGCAGAGAAAAAGAAGTTTATTACAATGTCAAACAAAGTTTGTGTGAGTGTCCTTACTCCTGGGGCCGTTAGTGACCCAATGTACAGTTTGACTTCTGTTCTCAAAAGTAACACCACAACACAAATCAAACATACGTTCTAAGTAATAAATCTATTGACAAATAAAAATGTATGCCAAACAACATACTAAATCCGAGGTGCGCATCGAAGTAATAATACCATTATACATTGACTGCATGGCTGCAAAAAAAAAAAAAAAATCTGGTCCTAAACAATATGGATGTTGGCTCAGTGTTTACCACTGTATATGTTGGCTCAGTGCTTAGCACTGTATGGTGGCTCAGTGGTTAGCACTGTATGGTGCCTCAGTGGTTAGCAGTGTATGGTGGCTCAGTGGTTAGCACTGTATGGTGCCTCAGTGGTTAACACCATATCGTGGCTCTGTGGTTTGCACCATATCGTAGCTCAGTAGTTACTACTGCATATGGTGGCTGTGTGGTTAGCACTGTATATCGTGGCTCAGTAGTTAGTACTGCATATGGTGGCTCAGTGGTTACCACTCTATGGTGTCTCACTGGTTAGCACTGTATATGGTGGATCAGTGTTTAGAACTGTATATGGTGGCTCAGTGGGAATGAGAGGATATACAGGCAGATCTATAAGTCCCACACTTTTCAGGTAGCTCTGTGGGAAGCATTGCCTACACATGCAGCATTTTGAATAGTAGCGTATACTTGTGGTTGTCGGGTTGGCTTAGTATATACCTGCTGCTATGTGGATAGCAGAGTATACCGGTGGATACGTGGGTACGGATGTTTAATGTCGTCTGCTTGTGTAACTAAATGTTTGCAGGCTTCTCGGTGTGTGGCGTAGTGTTAACATGTACTACTACGCACAGCTTGTCCGCCCTGCCACAGCACAATACATGTACTACTATGCACAGCATGTCCACCCTGCAACAGCACAATACATGTACTACTACGCACAGCATGTCCGCCCTGCCACTCCACAATACATGTACTACTATGCACAGCATGTCCACCCTGCCAATCCACAATACATGTACTACTATGCACAGCATGTCCACCCTGCCACAGCACAATACATGTACTACTATGCACAGCATGTCCACCCTGCAACAGCACAATACATGTACTACTACGCACAGCATGTCCGCCCTGCCACTCCACAATACATGTACTACTACGCACAGCATGTCCACCCTGCCACAGCACAATACATGTACTACTACGCACAGCATGTCCGCCCTGCCACTCCACAATACATGTACTACTACGCACAGCATGTCCACCCTGCCACTCCACAATACATGTACTACTACGCACAGCATGTCCACCCTGCCACAGCACAATACATGTACTACTATGCACAGCATGTCCACCCTGCAACAGCACAATACATGTACTACTACGCACAGCATGTCCGCCCTGCCACAGCACAATACATGTACTACTATGCACAGCATGTCCACCCTGCAACAGCACAATACATGTACTACTACGCACAGCATGTCCACCCTGCCACAGCACAATACATGTACTACTATGCACAGCATGTCCACCCTGCAACAGCACAATACATGTACTACTACGCACAGCATGTCCGCCCTGCCACTCCACAATACATGTACTACTACGCACAGCATGTCCGCCCTGCCACAGCACAATACATGTACTACTATGCACAGCATGTCCACCCTGCAACAGCACAATACATGTACTACTACGCACAGCATGTCCGCCCTGCCACAGCACAATACATGTACTACTATGCACAGCATGTCCACCCTGCAACAGCACAATACATGTACTACTACGCACAGCATGTCCACCCTGCCACAGCACAATACATGTACTACTATGCACAGCATGTCCACCCTGCAACAGCACAATACATGTACTACTACGCACAGCATGTCCGCCCTGCCACTCCACAATACATGTACTACTACGCACAGCATGTCCACCCTGCCACTCCACAATACATGTACTACTACGCACAGCATGTCCACCCTGCCACAGAACAATACAAGTACTATTATGCACAGCATGTCCGCCAAGGCACTGCACAACACATGCAATACAATGCAAAAAATGTCAGCCCAGACACTGCAATATACATGTCCTAAAATGCCCAGCAGTAAACACTGATAGCCATTACACATCTCCCTTGGACCGCTACTATGGCCTGTATGTGCCCCCTGCCACATAACAACAATGGCCGCCTGCAGTGAAAACAAACATACTGTCCTATAGCTTCAGCCCGGTGGAATGAACAGCTGATTCCAGGAAGTGAGAGAGCGCGCGCTCGGGACCCGCCTCCAGCTGCTGACGTGTGCACGGGCATGAGAGCCCGTGCACCAGCCTGGGAGGAGGAACAAAGGGCTGTGCTTTACTGAAGCGACGTGCACAGGAACAAGACTGACAGATCAATCTCGGCTTCTACTGCATCTAGGTAACGCCCAACCGTCGTTTCAGTATAAAGTTTATATAGCATTATCTTTACTTATAAAAACCCGTTTTTTTTAGCTAAAAACCTTTCAGCACATGTATGTGCTGGGTGTATGGAAGCATATTCATAGCCTGGGGGGGTCATTGGGGGTGGTTGGTTCCCTTTAATCCCTTCATAACCTTGGAATTTTTCATTTTTCATTTTTGTTTTTTGCTCCCCTTCTTCCAAGAGCCATAACTTTTTTATTTTTCCGTCAATATAGACATATGATGGCTTGTTTTTTGCGAGACGTGTTGTATTTTCATATGCAATAATTTATATTACCATATAGTGTACAGGGAAATTGCAAAAAAAATTGTAAATGCAGTGAAATTGCAAAAAAAGTGCAATAACACATTTGTTTTTTGGGTATTTTAGTCGCTATGTTCACTATATGGTATAACCGATGTGACGGGGTGATGCCTCAGGTCGGTACGAGTTCATAGACATCCAATATGTATACCTTTACTGGTATCTAGGTGGTGAAAAAAAATTCAGAAGTTTGAAAAAAAAAAAAAACGGACGTTTTGCGCCATGTTCTGCGACTCGTAGCATTCTCATTTTTCGGGATCTGGGGCTGTGTGATGGCGTATTTTTTGAGTCTTGAGCTAACGTTTCTAATGATACAATTTTTAGGGGGATCCGCAGTGTTCATCGCCCGTTATTGCATTTTATATCAATGTTGCGGCGACCAAAAAAACAGAATTTTGGCGTTTGGACTTTTTCCGTTATGGAGTTTAGGGCTCAAATTATTGGATTTAATATGATGATATATCAGGCGAGTCTGAACGCGGCGATACCAAACGTGTATTTTTTTTTAATACTTTTATTGTGATCGGGGGAAAAGGGGGGTGATTTAAACTTTTATATATATATTTTTTTTTACAGGTTTTTAAAAACTTTATTTTTTTATTAATTCTTAGTTTTACACTGCCCCATAGAGAGGCACCCTGCTGCACAGGCTGATCGCTTCTGGGAGATACCGATGAACTGCAGCTCATTAGTATCTCCCAGAATTGCGGACGGGCTGTGGTTGGCAGCGCCTGTCAACCACAACCCGAAAGAGCTCTCTGACAGCATCCGGGGTCTAGCCAGGACCCCGGGCTGTCATGTGAGTGCCGGGGATCCCGCGATATTATCGCGGGATCTCCGGAGAAGGTGGGGAACAGCTCGTTCCTCGCCGCGGCCGCCTTGGATCCCGCTGTCAGTGATTGACAGCAGGATCCAAGGGGTTAACAGTGCCGATCGGATCCTGGATCCGATCGGTGCTGTTACCCTGATATCTCAGCTGATGAGATCAGCTGAGATGTCGGGTGTTTGATGTGAGCGCCGCGCCGGAGCTCACATTAAACGTCCCCCTACCGGCCCATGACGTTGTACAACGTCATAGGTCGGGAAGGGGTTAAAAGTGTGCTATATACCCTGCCTGTATACAGCTAAATTAATCTTAAAAAGGACTGTTGTTTTGATGGATAGATGTTAGAAACCTGTACACCAGCCCCAGATGTGCTGACTGGTATACACAGGGGCGTATCTGGGGGGGGGCAGCCGGACCTTCAGCCCCGGGCGCCAGCCAGTGGGGGGCGCAGCGCCGCCGCCAGAACTAATCACCTCGCAGGCAGCAGCTCGCAGCATATTGTGCACGGCCACGGGCGGCCGCGGAGCTGCATGCATACAACCATTCCATCCTGCTCTGCTTGGTCCGCCCCGCCCCCTGACACCTCAACCCCCCCCCCCGGGCACGTCGCGCGCACGTCGCGCTGTGGCTGACGTGACGTCACCCGGCGCGCCGCATAGACGGAGTCACGGAGAGAGGCAGAGGAGCCGAGGTTAGGAGCTGCTGACAGTGACCGCTGTCTGTGGCCTGCCTCCTCCTGACCTGAGTCGTCCGGGTGCCGGTCCGTCCTCCTAGGCTAGCTGCGGTGCGCGGGCGCGGCTGTGCCTACAACTCTACTCGTCTCTCCAGACTCCAGTCCAAGTAAAGTAAAAATTAACCATAAACAGGCGGGGTTAATGGGGGGGGGTGGTTGTCTGTGGGAGTTATTAGGTGTATATGTTATCTACATCAGGGCAGGTACAGGCACACACTAAGAGGTATAATATAATACCTCATGCTGTGTGCCCCCTGCCTGGTGATGTATACATATATACACCTCACGGTGTGCCTACCTGATGTATACATATATATACCTGAGGTATATATATGTATACATCATCAGGCAGGCACACCGTGAGGTGTATATATGTATACATCAGGCAGTGAAACACAATACACAGAGCACAGCTGAGAAGAGGGAGCAGCAGGGGTGACTGACCGAGGAAAGCCCAACCCCCCCCCGGTCCTCAATCAAGGCTGCAGGGGTGGCGATTCTACCCCCCCCCCCCCCCCCCGGTCCTCACCTACCTTGGGGGGGGCGCCAAAATAGATCTGTGCCCCGGGCGCCATCAATCCTAGTTACACCACTGGGTATACAGCCTCTTGTGGTACACCGAAGTGTGCTACAGTGCTGTGCAAATTAATTGGGACAAAGCAAGCCTTTACTTGTTTTTCTTGCATTAGTTTTACTATTTATGATAAGTGTTTTATTAGTTCTTGATGTAATTTTCCTTTTTCTTCCATTCTTCCCTTTTCGTTTTGGAGGAAACGATCCAGTTTCATTGTGTGCGAATTATTCTTGAAACCGTAGATTTTCCAATGCCAACAGTGGAAGCGATTTCTCTTACAATCAGACTTGTATGTTCATTAAGAGTAATAATTCTAGATCTCTTCCGTGGAGTAACATCTATTTTTACAGGCACAAATCACACTGAGAGAAAAAGTACACTAAACCGCTCCTCACAGAAACAAGCTCTCAACTGAAGCTGAGGGGGCAGCTAGCTGTTATTTCCTAACTAAAACCAGTGAAACCACATTTTGTTACTCAAGGTTGTACACTCACACCTGTTCAAAGCAGTTAAAACTGGTTTGAATCACTGACTGGTAACCCCAACTTACAATTTTACTTAAAAAATGCTTTGCCCCAATTAATTTGCACAGCACTGTATACACCTCTCTTGCCTGTATACAGCTAAATTAATCCTTAGAAGTTGTTTTGAAGGATAGATATTAGAAGCCTGTACACCAGCCCCAGATGTGCTGACTGGTATACAGCCTCTTGTAGTACACCGAAATATGCTATATACCCCTCCTGTCTATATACAGCTAAATTAGTCCTTACATTGACTGTTGTTTGATGGCTAAATATTAGAAGCCTGTACACCAGCCCCAGATGTGCTGACTGGTATACAGCCACTTGTGGTATACCGTAGTGTGCTATATACCCCTCCTGCCTGTATTCAGCTAAATTAATCCTTAGAAGGACAGTTGTTTTGATGGATAGATATTAGAAGCCTGAACACCAGCCCCTGATGTGCTGACTGGTACACAGCCTCTTGTGGTACACCGAAATGTGCTATATACCCTGCCTGCCTGTATACAGCTAAATTAGTCCTTAGAAGGACTGTTGTTTTGATAGATAGATAGATAGATAGATAGATAGATAGATAGATAGATAGATAGATAGATAGATAGATAGTCCAAGTAAAAAATGGAGACAGCACTTCCTTCAGTTCAGTTATATGGGCTTTATTCCCAGGACAGCAACGTTTCGACTCAGTGGTCTTTCTCAAGCAGTGTCACAAATACACCTGAGGTGCACATATTTATAGCACCCATGCAAGGCTTATTAAGTGTATAATTAGTATTTAACAATAAATATTTCATATATATAGAATATACAGTGTATACAATTTCCATCTTACTACATATGAAGTGCATTAAAAGATGACATAGTCATTAAAGTAGTGCTTAAACATGTAAAAACGTCCCTATGGACTTAATTAATATATTGTGCACATGTGTAAATAAGTAAAAATCATCTTACTCATATAATATGGCTTGCTGCACATTCATCATTATTCCAAACAGGAAACCGCTGGACTTCCAGCGTGTAGTTTCCTTTACTGCCCATGCTCAGTAGCTCTACTTCCTCCTTCCGGCCACTACTAACTATTATGAGCCCTCGCGCATGCGCACTAGCGCACCGGGACTCTCAATGTGTAGTTTTTTGTTATTCTGTGACCGAATTCTCGCGCATGCGCAGTGCCGCTGCGAGAATCTCGGGCGCCATCTTGGAGTTCCATTATTTTAGATAGGGATGAAGCTTTTTCTATGTCTAGGAAGGAGCATTACCTTATTTATTATCCAATATATAAATCTCAATTCTTGATCACTCAGCGCCCAGCTAATTTTTAATCAATAATTAGAAGTTGCCACTACTTCATCATCATATAATGATGACTATATCATATCCAACTTAGTAGGATTGATACTTTCAACATAAAGCAGCTTATAAATATAAAGGCATATTATTAGCTAAAGGGCATTTTTATAAGACATATAGTCACCGTTCAGAGGACTATACACAGTTAAGCACCTATATTTATATAGGCACTAATGATATAGACATTTGACTCACCGCAGGCCCGTGGACTCCGGTTTAAACAGGCTGTAGCTCCTTCCTCCTTGTCACGGGTGGGCCGCGCCTGCCGGTAGTCAGGCCCGGTTGAGTGCAGATCAAAAGTTGAAGACGTCTTGTAGGAACAGATTAAAGGGGTTAATTTATTCGTGACGCCACCTATGAGTAGTTCGGTAAGTCCTACCGACGCTGCGGAACCTCCGGGGGATGGATAGCAGCAAGATGGAACGCTCCCCACAGGCTGAGCGGTGATCCCCAGAGGCTGGAGCTGCTTAAGATGTTGTGCGGCAGCTGCGGTTACCTTGTGTGCGAACGGATGCAATCATAAGGAAGCACGGACACTGTAAGTCTCTGTAATGGGTCTTTACTGTAACCAGCAGGCAGTACATGGCATACAGTTAACGAGTAGCAGACCGGGCGGACTCAGCAGTGATAGGTGTCCCTCAGAGATCCGTAGTGTTCCTCCATTCTAGCTAAGTGTTTGCCATTGTCGCCCAGGAATACCAGGTCGGGCACGGGGAGGCTGCTTCAATCCCTATCCAAGATGTACGTTATGGATGTTCTGGGGAGCCTTGGGTCCCTCGGTGGGTACACCGCTGGTTAGACGACTGGAATTTGGCGGGTGGTGGGGTGCTCCTGTGAAGCTGCTCCTCCACGCTTCTGGTTCGCGTAGCAGAGGTGAACTGCTGCCAGCTTCGGTACCAGTGAACCGGCTGTGAGTTGGGCACGGGGGTCTTGTGGAACCCGTGGTTAGTGATGCCCGATCCCGGTTGTTCAGGCCTCAGTTGCTTACTCCCGACCGGTGACGGCCCGGGGGCTGCACAGGGTGCAGAGCCCCCGCTCCTACTCCAAGTTCAAGTCTGTTTCTTGTCTAGACTACTCCCAGACTCCTTCTGCTCTAGACTAACTGTACTTCTCCTACCCACTAACCTTGCACTCCGCCCACCAGGACCTTGGATTGGCCCTCTATGTTAAGTGATGCATGCAGGGTTTGGATCTCTAAGTTAACCCAATGACTCCTGGGTGGGAGAATATTGCGGCTGCATTTATGGCTGCAATACCCTCCTGTGACGCACTCGTTGCGGGGCGCCACACTCCCCCTTGGTTTAATACGCTTGTCCCCAAGCGTCACGCTACCCACATTACAGAGGTTTTTATATTTTATAACAGGTAATACACTTTTATTAATGACAGGTCATTATTTTGCATAAAAGTGAGGCAGATAAAATAAACAGGTGGCACTTTTGCGAGACTGGTGGACGGTCGGCTGTCCTTGGTGAAAGTTCAGGCTGTAGCCGCCAGATCACACAGTCAGTGATTAACAGGAACAGAGTCATTTATTGAGTGAGTCCAAGCTTTTAAGTCACTGGCGCGGAGAACGATGGCGCACCCGGATAGCGAACCACCCATCTGGTCAAGCATAGCGCTCATAGGTGATTATATCACCCCGGTATAGGTCGCGATCGGGATGTCCTCTGGGCAAGTGTGACTCAACTTCCCGGCGCCCCACAAACACCTCCTCATTCAAACCCACCTCCCAAGCGAACCCCCACCCGGTAGATAAATTAAAGGTGGAAATTCTACCTTCGCGGCAGAGTTCATCAGGCAGCGGCGGCTGGCGGCGAGCCTCGGCACGGGCCTGCATGTTGGCGCGTTCACGGGCTTGCCACTCCTCTCGTCGGCGCTGGCGTACATCTCCGTCGGTACGACTCAGGGTGTGAAGATGAACGGTGGAGCTGGTGGTTTTGGTAGGAAGCTTGGGCTTGGCGAGCAGTCTGGACCGGCACCCGGTGGAACGGCACAGGGGAAGGCGTTGCACCCGACCAGTGTACCCGAGCTGGCTGCTCGGACGGAAGGTACTCGCTGTCTCCCCAAGCAAAACCGGTGTCGAGATCCTCAGGGATGCTGCGGGTCTCGTCGTCGTCATCTACCTCTTCACCCTCAACGACCACATCGGGCTGCTCGATGGTTGGAGATGCTGGAGCTGGTTCCTCTGTACAGCGGGGCGGTGGTGATGCGGATCCTTCCTCAGGGACGTCCTGCAGGGCTTCCAGGCTGCCTGCCTCTTCTTCTGTTTCTGCAGGTAGAGGTGTCTCAATCCCGGTTACCAGGTAGGCCTCGGCAGTTGCAAAGGAGGTCTCCGGTACGGGGACGAAACAGGCAACAGTCTCTTGAGTAGTACAACTGTTGGCAGGTTCCTCAGGGGAATTTGGTAAAGGTCAAGCCCTTCGGTGGAGCGTATTGTAAGCTCCGGCTCAAAAACGGGGTCGGCTGCGGTTTCAATCGCTGGAACGGGCTGCGCTGGGGCCTCCACTGGAATGAGGCAGTCTATCGGCTCAGGTGACAAAGCAGGACAGGTGGTGGGCGACGGTGAGGCGGTTGAGAAGCTGGCGACGTCGTCCGGTCCTGGAGTAGCTGTACCCGGTCGGCTCTGCTGCATCGCATGGTGTAGTCGGCGGCCCAGGCTCACGCTCCAGCTGCGCATCGTCCATTCTACAGTCTCTATTAGCCTCACACGGAGGTCTTGCAGAGCCTCCTGCCAGAAGTCAGGGCTGCCGTCAATGGTAAGGACGGGACCCGGACCCGGATGGCCTATGGCTGCTCTGGCCTCCGCCTCGACCTCCCGCATTAGCTCTTGGAGTCTTGTGCTGGCCATTCTCTTCTTTGGAGGGAACCACACCCGTTCAACCGGTAACCGTTCTGGTAGAGAGCTGGTGAAGAACTGTCTCTGACACTCCCCTTTCCTTTGGGCTTCTGTAGTCCAATTGTGGGAAAAAGTCTTTGGGGTCCGCCCCCATGGTTGATTCGAGCAAAGAGTTTGGCGCCTTTGCCTTTAGCCCTCCCACGATGAGGGGCGTTGGCTCACCCCTGGGCTTGCCCGTGGCGGATCCTTATGGCGGGAACGCCATCTTGGGCGCCATCTTGGCCCACGGTGAAAAGGCGGGAAAGTTCTTTTAGGGACGAACAAAGTCCAAATTGTAGACATTAAAGTCAGTTTTAAGCACATTATACCCATTAGGGAACGGGCCTGCTCGTATCCTGTTTGTGACGCCATTTTCTAACTCACCGCAGGCTCGTGGACTCCGGTTTAGACAGGCTGTAGCTCCTTCCTCCTTGTCACGGGTGGGCTGCGCCTGCCGATAGTCAGGCCCGGTTGAGTGCAGATCAAAAGTTGAAGACGTCTTGTAGGAACAGATTAAAGGGGTTAATTTATTCGTGACGCCACCTATGAGTAGTTCGGTAAGTCCTACCGACGCTGCGGAACCTCCGGGGGATGGATAGCAGCAAGATGGAACGCTCCCCACAGGCTGAGCGGTGATCCCCGGAGGCTGGAGCTGCTTAAGATGTTGTGCGGCAGCTGCGGTTACCTTGTGTGCGAACGGATGCAATCATAAGGAAGCACGGACACTGTAAGTCTCTGTAACGGGTCTTTACTGTAACCAGCAGGCAGTACATGGCATACAGTTAACGGGTAGCAGACCGGGCGGACTCAGCAGTGATAGGTGTCCCTCAGAGATCCGTAGTGTTCCTCCTTTCTAGCTAAGTGTTTGCCATTGTCGCCCAGGAATACCAGGTCGGGTACGGGGAGGCTGCTTCAATCCCTATCCAAGATGTACGTTATGGATGTTCTGGGGAGCCTTGGGTCCCTCGGTGGGTACACCGCTGGTTAGACGACTGGAATTTGGCGGGTGGTGGGGTGCTCCTGTGAAGCTGCTCCTCCACGCTTCCGGTTCGCGTAGCAGAGGTGAACTGCTGCCAGCTTCGGTACCAGTGAACCGGCTGTGAGTTGGGCACGGGGGTCTTTTGGAACCCGTGGTTGGTGATGCCCGATCCCGGTTATTCAGGCCTCAGGTGCTAACACCCGACCGGTGACGGCCCGGGGGCTGCACGGGGTGCAGAGCCCCCGCTCCTACTCCAAGTTCAAGTCTGTTTCTTGTCTAGACTACTCCCAGACTCCTTCTGCTCTAGACTAACTGTACTTCTCCTACCCACTAACCTTGCACTCCGCCCACCAGGACCTTGGATTGGCCCTCTATGTTAAGTGATGCATGCAGGGTTTGGATCTCTAAGTTAACCCAATGACTGCTGGGTCGGAGAATATTGCGGCTGCATTTATGGCTGCAATACCCTCCTGTGACGCACTCGTTGCGGGGCGCCACACATTCATAGGTAGAATCCCACCATATTATGTCAATCATTCTGTTTAGGTGATAATACGGTATCTTACAATATGTGATTTATCTGAGATATCAAAAGTTATTCATAGGTGTCTATGTCACCGTCCAGAGGACTATTTACAGTTAAGTGCTCTGTTTCAACATGAGCACAAATGACACTATCATACATTAGTGTATATACATCTAATTATGTCAGTCATTCTCTTTAGGTGACAATGTACACAATATATTCCTTCAACTTCACAGAAAACTTCATATTTTCTTTCGCAATAATTCTTTATTAATATACAATTATGTCATATAGTCATAGTAAACCGAAAGGAGGACATATAACAGCAAAAACACGGAATAAATAAATAGGACAGCAGTTAGAATGCCATATAGATGTTCTAGTGCAGCATTCCCATATTTCCGGTATATCTATAATAAACATAAAACAAGACAACATTAAAAACAATACATTTTTTCTAGCCTTAAAAAACAGAGAAACATAAAGATACCTATTTCCATAGACTTTTTTAAACAAGGCCACCAACTTTATAGTCCACGTTAAGACCTTTTGGTTTTAGCGTATCCAACTTTTGGATCCATTCTAACTCTCGCTTTTTCAAAAGCTTAATCCTATCTCCCCCTTTTCTTTGTACTGGTATACAGTCAATAATTCGGAATTTCAAATCCCTCTCGGAGTGTCCCATGTCCAAAAAATGTTTCGGTACTGGTAAATATTTGCGTTTCTTTTTAATTGTGTACCTATGATGGGCTATACGTGTCCTGAAATCAAGAGTCGTTTCGCCAACATACCATAAATGGCACGGACACTCCGAGAGATATATTACAAACTTCGACGAACATGTAAAAAAACCTTTGATCTCAAATCTCGTACCTGTTGTTGGGTGTACAAATACTGATCCTTTAATCATTAGATTGCAATTGATGCATGAAAGACACGGGTAGCATCCTTTACGTTTAGATCCAGTTAAATATTTCTGTCCTTTTTTAAAACTACCGATGTCTGAGTGCATCAATCTATCCCCTAAGCTTTTACAGCGTCTATAGGAAAATAATGGAGGTTCTTGGAATTCTTTTACATTGGGCAGACATTTCCCTAACATCCCCCAATGTTTTTTATTGATTTTTGACACTTCTTTACTTTGTGCACTATAGGTGGTTACCAATGGAATTCCATCCAATGATTTGCTAGGTTTTTTTTCAGATAAAAGTTCCAATCTATCTTTCTTTTCAGCTTTTTCTCTTTGGTTCCTCAACAGCTGTTTAGGGTATCCACGTGACACAAATTTCTTTTCCATCATATCAAATGACTTTTTCTGATCTTCCTGATTACTCACAATTTTCTTTACCCTCAGGAATTGACTATAGGGAATGGATTCAATCATTTTTTTAGGATGATGGCTATTAAACAGTAAGAGGTTATTTCTATCTGTTTTCTTTACAAATAACTCTGTGTTAAAACCATTTGAATCATATCTAATCAATACATCCAAAAATTGTAATGATTCTACCGACGAGACTAAGGTAAATTTTATAGTCTCATCAATAGTATTCAAATACTCATGAAATTCATTTAATGTTTCCATTGTCCCTGTCCACACGAGGAAGACATCGTCTATGTATCTCCACCACGTGGCTACCAGGCCATAGTGGTGGGATACATAGACGAAGTCTTCCTCGAGCACACGCATAACCACATTTGCGTATGCCGGCACCATATTGGCGCCCATTGCAGTTCCCCTGCATTGTAGAAAAAATTCATCACCGAATAAAAAATAATTATTAGTCAATACCAACTCTAACAATTTAAGAATAAATTCTATAGAGTCGGGAGTCATTTCAGTCTCCTTTAGCTTTTTTTGAACAGTTTTTAAACCTCTCCCGTGATCAATTGAAGTGTAGAGGGACACAACATCAAATGATGCTAATATCACCTCTCCACTTATTGACAGCTCTCCTAGCTTATTTAAAAATTCTCCCGTATCCTTGATGTATGATTCTGCGGCTTTTGCAATAGGATTCAAAACTTTATCTAAAAATGTTCCAATATTAGACAATATAGAATCACACCCAGACACAATTGGCCTTCCCGGGGGATCAACCAGGGACTTGTGAATTTTTGGGAGTATATACAACACTGGTGTTGTAAGAAAATCTATAGTCATATACTCAACCAAACTCTGGTCAATGAGCTTCTTTTCTTTTGCCCACTCCAGAATATGCTTGATTTTAGTAGCTATATCAAATTTTGGATCCCCCACAAGTCCCTGGTATACCCCAGGTCCGCCAACTGTCGTCTGATCTCTTTGATGTAATTGACCTTGTCCATGACGACTATAGCACCACCTTTATCAGCCCTTTTTATTATAATGCTGTCGTCATGGACAAGGTCATAGAGAGCCTCAATCTCCTTAGATGTAATATTAGGTTTAACATGTTTCTCAATCCTAATTTCATTTTTCAAATCATTTATCTCATTGGTTACCTCCGACGTAAACGCATCAATCACACGGGAATTTACAGGTGGGGTAAAATTACTCTTCTTTTTGAGACCTACTGTTTGTATGTCGAATTCACTATTGACAATTTTACCCAACATATTCTTTGTGCTGAACCATTCTTTTAATTTCAACATTCTAAAGAAATGTTCTAAATCTAGAGACAATTGAAAAAAATCAGCATTGGTATTCGGTCCAAATCCCATACCCTTATTCAACACAGATATTTGCATTTCATTTAACACCTTATTTGAAAGATTAACCACAAGAGTCTCTCTTAGTTCTTTGGCATCTTCTTGGGCTGTTTCCCTTTGCCCTTTTTGGCTTTTTTGTTCCCTGTGGTGTCTCCTTCCTCCTCTTCTTTTTCTTCGTTTTTCTTTAGATCTAAATCTGGAGATAACATCCGTCACACAGATTTCTCTACCACATACACAGTTAATTTTGTTATTCAAGGCACCTTTGTTCTGCCATTTCCCAACTCCATCCCTCTGCCAGTTATATACATTCCCACTAGCGTAATCTTCAGTGTCCCTTAGCCATTTCCTCTTTTTTCCTTCCTCCAAATCCTGTCGCATTTTTGTTAAACGGGTTGTCACAAGATTTCTAAGCTTAATTAAATCCTCTTCTTTTACTAATTCTTGTAACTTTTTATCAATTTCAGTATATTGTACACGTACACGTTTTAGATCATGTTGTATAAATTCTATGTTTACCAGTAACAAGTCCAATCCATATTTATTGGAAATTTTGCAAAATTGGGAGCAAAAAAACGCATTACCAAACATCAGATTCGGTCTTACGTTAGATCTTAATCCTCTTGGTATGATCTTTGCCTTGTAATATTCTGATAAGGTTGACAAATGCAATTCCAACGTTAATAATATTTTTGATAGATTCTCAAATTTTTGTTTGAGATCTATCACTGAAGGAGTACTTAGAAAGACTGCATCAACATCAATATCTTTAAAAATACGATCTTCCTCCTCTGCTGTATAACTGAGAGTTCCTGGTTCAAAGTTATCCATTAGCCCAATTAAAAAAAAACAAAAAATACTAAACAGAAAAACTTTTTGTGCAGATTTTTGTATAAAAAATTAGAAAAACAAAAGCAAAACAGCACAACTGTTGTTTGACGGGTGCAAAGCCCCCCTACCATACAGGTGATGTAAATCCAAGTAAAAAATGGAGGCAGCACTTCCTTCAGTTCAGTTATATGGGCTTTATTCCCAGGACAGTAACGTTTCGACTCAGTGGTCTTTCTCAAGCAGTGTCACAAATACAACTGAGGTGCACATATTTATAGCACCCATGCAAGGGGCTTATTACGTGTATAATTAGTGTTTAACAATAAATATTTGATATATATAGAATATACAGTGTATACAATTTCCATCTTACTACATATGAAGTGCATTAAAAGATGATACCGGTGAGTGCGGTTATTTTTGTCTTTTTTGATCATAACATGGATTTGTTTATACCAGCACCACGAGGCTATACTCTGTGCATTAGTCACTAAGTGTGACACAGGCTGGGACTCAGTTGCATTTAGTGCCCAGTACCCTCTATTTCTTGAATAAATATTTCATATATATAGAATATACAGTGTATACAATTTCCATCTTACTACATATAAAGTGCATTAAAAGATGACATAGTCATTAAAGTAGTGCTTAAACATGTTAAAACGTCCCTATGGACTTAATTAATATATTGTGCACATGTGTAAATAAGTAAAAATCATCTTACTCATATAATATGGCTTGCTGCACATTCATCATTATTCCAAACAGGAAACCGCTGGACTCCCAGCGTGTAGTTTCCTTTACAGCCCATGCTCAGTAGCTCTACTTCCTCCTTCCGGCCAGGGGCGGACTGGCCCGGGTTCCTGGGGGGCAATTGCCCTCCAGGCTGCCGGTTTAGTGACAGTTCAGGGCCGCCCGATACTGCCGGCAGCCGCCCTGAACAGTAAAATGATCATCTGAGAGCGGCCAGCTGTCAGCTCGGTGCGGCCGCAGTGGGACCGCTCCGGGCTTCAAATCACAGCAAGGGCTGCGTCGTCCTGGCAACCGGCGGGACGCCGGGCGCGGGCGGGATTGAGTCACTGACTGAGTCAGTGCTACAATACTGCTAGCGCCGACTGTCGGCTCAGCATGGCCGCAGCCGCACTCACCTGCTCTGAGCAGAGCTCTCAGCTCTCTCTGCAGGCAGCGGGACCGGTCCTGGCTTTCTGGAAGCAGCAGCCGTTGTTATGGCACCCGGCCGGCCTGCGGGACGCCGGAATTGGATGGCCACTCAGTTTCAGGGCCGCCATTATGGCCAGATCGAGGCTGTGTGTGTCCTCGGGAGCCCCCCCACCTCAGTCATCCGGCCCGCCCCGCCCCGGCCTGCTGCCTTTGCAATGCATCTCCCTTCACACAGGCCGCGGCGGCAGGCAGCTGAAGGCTCACTCAGAGAGGAGGGAGGAGGAGTGGAGGAGGAAATTTGAATTTCCCGCCGCCAGCACATCGCTGGGGCCGGCGGCTGGTGCTGGGTGCGGGGCGCTCCCGGGTGCCGGCTGCTGCCTCGTGCCGGCAGCTGGCGGCTCCCAGTTGGTGGCAGTTGCCGGGTACCGGCAGCTGCCACCTGGTGCCGGCTGGAAGCTGCCCCTGCTGCCGGGTGCTGGCAGCTGCCACCTGGTGCACGGTGCTGGCGGCTGCCACCGGGTGCTGGCAGCTTCCACCTGGTGCCGGGTGCTGGCAGCTGCTGATGGGTCCTGGCGGCTGGTGCTGGATGCCTGGTACTGGTGGCTGCCTGCTGGGTGTTGGTGGCTGCCGGGTGATGCCGGCTGGCGGCTGCCACCTGGTGCCGGGTGCTGGCGGCTGCCGCCGGGTGCTGGCGGCTGCCGCCTGGTGCTGGCTGTTGGATGCTGGCGGCTTGTGTCGGCTACCGGGTGCTAGCTGCTGGTGCCGAATGCTGGCGGCTGCCATTGGCTGCCTGGTGCTGGCGGCTGCCTGCTGGGTGCTGGTGGCTGCCGGGTGCTGACTGATGTGGGATGCCGGCAGCTGCCGCCTGGTGCTGGCGGTTCCGGGTGCCACCGGATGCTGTCTGGTGCAGGGTGTCGGCTGGTGACGCCAAGCGAGAGACCAGGAGCGGCAGAGGAAGAAGCTGTCGGGATCCGGGATCAGGAGTGTGGAGTCAGGTAAGGCGCTATTACAGCCGAAGATAGCAACCTGGGGGGACAATGGGATGGATGGATAGTAGCAGCAGTTTCTATTGTGTATTTTCGATTGTGTGTATAGCCTACAGCCATCCCCATTGTCTATACAGCCAGCAGCCATCTCCATTGTCTATACTGCCAGCAGCCATCTCCATTGTCTATACGGCCAGCAGCCCTCTCCATTGTCTATACGGCCAGCAGCCCTCTCCATTGTCTATACGGCCAGCAGCCCTCTCCATTGTCTATATGGCCAGCAGCCATCTCCATTGTCTATATGGCCAGCAGCCATCTCCATTGTCTATACGGCCAGCAGCCCTCTCCATTGTCTATATGGCCAGCAGCCATCTCCATTGTCTATATGGCCAGCAGCCATCTCCATTGTCTATACGGCCAGCAGCCATCTCCATTGTCTATACGGCCCGCAGCCATCTCTATTGTGTATTCTCTATTATGTATATAGCTATTGTGTATTCAGCCCACAGCAGTCTCAAGTGTGTATGTGTGTAATCCTACTATAACATTGCCTTATCGCGTCTTTCTTTCTGTAACGGAAATCCTGCATTGCTGATTGGCTGCTCCGCGACCAATCAGCGACGTGTGATTTCCGTTACAGAGAGACAGCGCTTCACTTCAAATAGCGGCCAGGAAAGTGGGCGGTGAAGTCGACTTTCCCACCGGCTAGTTGAAGTGTCCGTCCTTTCAGCCCCCCTTTGTCAACCCTCGCTGCACTGTGAATTCTCAGCCCCCTTCCCCCTCGTTGTTACCCACTCCCCGTACTGCGGTGTCACATCTTCCATGATATCCTGCATCTCTCCCTCTGTGCGATTGAGCATGTCAGGCCATCACTGCATGACACTCCTCCCACAGTGGAAGCGTCCGCTATCATGGAAGATGTGACACCGCCACAGCTGAGGTGGTCAGGTGGCATTGTAGTGTTTGTTATAGGAGTGCAGCTCAATCTACAGCAGCACAGATATCACAATGCACAAACAACACAGCATGAACTCTGCTACATCTAAATATATAGATGGCAACTGTTGGAAGGCTGGGAGCAGTATATAAGTGTAGATGTAGCACAGTTGTGTATCGTTCATAGTTTGTTATTGGAGTGCAGGTCAATCTATTGCAGGACATACAGACATCACAATGCACAAAAAAATACAGCACCAGCTCTGCTACATCCTACTATATAATTGTCTAATCGCGTCTTTCTGTCTGTAATGGAAATCCGCCGTGACAGGAGGAGAGATGGAAGAGCGGTGATATGAGGAGCGATGGACGAGCGGTGACAGGAGAGACGAAGGAGCGGTTACAGGAGAGACGAAGGAGCGGTGACAGGAGGAGCGATGGACGAGCGGTGACAGGAGAGATGAAGGAGCGGTGACAGGAAAGATGAAGGAGCGGTGACATGAGGAGCCGTGACAGGAGGAGAGACGGAGGAGGCGCGATAGGAGGAGTGGTGACAGGAGAAGCGATGGACAAGCAGTGACAGGAGAGACGAAGGAGCGGTGACAGGAGGAGCGATCAACGAGCGGTGACAGGAGGAGAGACGAAGGAGCGGTGACAGGAGGAGCGGTGACAGGAGGAGAGACGGAGGAGAGGTGACAGGAGGAGAGATGGAGGAGCGGTGACAGGAGGAGAGATGGAGGAGCGGTGACAGGAGGAGAGACGGAGGAGCGGGGACAGGAAGAGCAGTGCCAGGAGGAGCGGTGACAGGAGGAGCGGTGTAGTTCACTCACGTTGACTGAACAAGTTCTGTCAGTCACAGTATGTAAACTACATATATATTCTAGAATACCCGATGCGTTAGAATCGGGCAACCGTCTACTATATAATAGAGTTATGAGTGTAAAAGTAAAAAAAAAGGAAAAACAGCACAAAAATATAGAAAAAGTGGACTTTTTTGCCTAATGGCGTTAGACACGCATTGGTTCTTGGTTCTGCTCCCTTATCTCTGTAGTAAGCTCGGTTCTGCTCTTTTTTTCCCTGTAGTAAGCTCGGTTCTGTTCCCTTATCTCTGTAGTAAGCTCGGTTCTGTTCCCTTATCTCTGTAGTAAGCTCGGTTCTGTTCCCTTATCTCTGTAGTAAGCTCGGTTCTGTTCCCTTATCTCTGTAGTAAGCTCGGTTCTGCTCCCTTATCTCTGTAGTAAGCTCAGTTCTGCTCCATTATCTCTGTAGTAAGCTCAGTTCTGCTCTCTTATCTCTGTAGTAAGCTCGGTTCTGCTCCCTTATCCCTGTAGTAAGCTCAGTTCTGTTCCCTTATCTCTGTAGTAAGCTCAGTTCTGCTCCCTTATCTCTGTAGTAAGCTCGGTTCTGCTCCCTTATCCCTGTAGTAAGCTCAGTTCTGTTCCCATATCTCTGTAGTAAGCTCGGTTCTGCTCTCTTATCTACTATATGTATCAGCCTGTTTTTAAATCCTTTTACCTCTGCTGCTTTAATGTAGCGGCCAGTGACAAACTGGCCAAAGTTGGGCTGCCGCTGCAGCTCGCGGGCCACTACCTTGTGGTTGCCCCCCCGGCTGAAAAGTGCCAGCCAGCCCCTGCTTCCGGCCACTACTAACTATTACGAGCCCTCGCGCATGTTGTGCTGTTTTGCTTTTGTTTTTCTAGATAGATAGATATATTAGAAGCCTGTACACCAGCCCCAGATATGCTGACTGGTATACAGCTTCTTGTCGTACACCGAAGTGTGCTATATAATCCTCCTGCTGTATACAGCTAAATTAATCCTTAGAAGGACTACTTTTTTGATGGATAGATAGATATTAGAGACCTGTACACCAGCACCAGATGTGCTAACTAATATACAGCCTCTTGTGGTACACCGAAGTGTGCTATATACCCTGCCTGTATACAGCTAGATTAGTCCCCAAAAGACTGTTGTTTTGATGGATTTTGTATCCCAGCACCTACATTACCTAAAAGACCCAAAATCTGTCTCTCACTAAGCAGCACCTCTCCCTACACTAGCTGACAATGTGGAGCAGAGTGACAAGCACAACGCCGTCAGGTCTTATATAGACCTGATGATGCTGTGCGGCCAGCCTATCACTGTAATGCCACAACCAACATGGCTGTGGCTTTACATTGTGTAGCAGCTAATCCCTGCATGTGGTCTGGCTCTGTAAAGAGCGCCAACATGCAGAGGGGTGGAACCGAGCATGAGCCTGAGCATCTCATCGGTGCTCGCCGAGGATTGCAAGTACTCTGATGCTTGGATGAGCACCGAGTACCGGCGAGCATGCTCAGCCATTACTATTCGTGACTCTTTATTTGATTTAGAACATTACATAGGGCCCATACATCTGACCAATGTAGACACGGGGGGGGTAGGCAGGTCCAAATTTCGCACCGGAGTCTAGTTATAGTTACGCCATTGGTAATTTTTCTCTCTGTGTATATTGTCCAGTGTTATATTGTGCAACTGTGTCTTCATGTCTTGTGAGGTGCTGTCTCTGTTTTTTCTTTTTTCTAAGGTAAAACCATAACTCTGTCACTAAGCATGTACACACATAGGTAAAGACAATAAGAGTTGCAGGAGTAAAAAAAGCAGGTAGGAAGCAACAAAACAACAGGGGGGAATTTCCACAGCTGCATCAAGAAAATAGCACAGCTTTCACCAGAGTCTGGGACTTCACACCTCACAGACCAACATAGGATAAGCTGTAACTGGCATGATTAGAGGGATTCCACCAGCTAAATAGGACGGGAGTGCTTCCCTACCGCATGTGATGATAGGAGCAAGCAGACAGCAGAGATACTCTTGTCAGCCTGCCTATGAATCGGCATACAGCAGGTTGACGCCAGCGTTTACCTGTGTTGATCCCAGACACCAGGGAAACCCTTGGGTGGGCTGTCAGAATCTGCAACCTGAATAGAGTCCAATGCCGCCATGACAGTTGGTGAAATTTGTGCAAAACTCTGTGGACACGCCAGAAACAGCTGATCAGTAGGGATGATGACTGTTGCACCACACCCATCAGAAATCAATTACTTATCTAAAGGATGGACCATCTATATAAAAATGCAGGGTCTACCCCTTTAACAAACCAAAGAAAGGTCAAAATGTTGTTTTGGCATAAAGTTCAGTCCTCTTGCCAAGGTCTCTATTAGTGCTACAGATAGCGATGGTGACAACATGATAACACTGTCCAATAGGCAACTCAGATTAATCATTACATTTCATGCTCCAAGATAAAAATCTTCCGCTCTCGTTTTCTCTTCCTGCTTCATTTTTTTTTACATTCTGCAATGGCCAATATCACCATCCTGAAAAGAATATGAAGGAAATGGTGTCTCTTCAGGTCTGTAGTAATTGGCCTTTGAGAAATCAATATTGGGTCCTAATGTGTTTGAGTTTATTGTTGTTAACTTCACACAATGGCAGTTTCTGACTGATGTTCATAGGAGTCTGTGATTTGTGGTATACACAACAGTACTGTAGTATTGCTGTGTATATTAAAAGTGATCAATCAATCACAGGTTCAAGTTCTCTTATAAAACTAATTGTACATTCTTAGTACCCAGATTTGTGAAGGATATATTGGACCTCATAGGTAAATGGTGCTACGCATGAGCTTATTAAAAAAACAACGAAAGAAATCGTATAATGCACCAAAATAACAGGTATAAGAGAAATAGTTTGTTTGCAAGTAAAAAATCTTCAGTTTATTACAGTTAAAAACAAACAGACAAACTCCGAAACCAGTAATTACATAAAAGGAAGGTGCAGACAATTTAGGAGACAGAAGGCACTATGTGCCTCAAAGTTCACAAACACCTGGGGTATACATCACAGCCGGAACAACATGTTCAAAAAGCATGTCGGGTTACAAAAGTTACAATCCATATAGAGTAACAATAAATAAAGAAATCACATCGCCCCCTGAAGAAAACAGGGAAACACATGTGTCGGGGCTCTGACACTGTGTGCCTCTCCTTCCACCTTTGTGGGTATTAACACTTACCAGCTGCAGCAGCATGTAAGATCACTGGGTTATCTGTTATACTCTTTTAACAAGGCGATGTGATTTCTTTATTTATTGTTACTCTATATGGATTGTAACTTTTGTAACCCGACATGCTTTTTGAACATGTTGTTCCGGCTGTGATGTATACCCCAGGTGTTTGTGAACTTTGAGGCACATAGTGCCTTCTGTCTCCTAAATTGTCTGCACCTTCCTTTTATGTAATTACTGGTTTCGGAGTTTGTCTGTTTGTTTTTAACTGTAATAAACTGAAGATTTTTTACTTGCAAACAAACTATTTCTCTTATACCTGTTATTTTGGTGCATTATACGATTTCTTTCGTTGTTTTTTTAATTGTACATTCTGACGACTGTATAAATTGGTCCGATATCGGACCACAATGTTCGGACTGGCTGCGGTTCTCCCAACCTAAGTGTGACAGCTGCTTATACAGTATTTCTGAGAAAAACTGCTTGGTTGGTATCATCACGAACATTTTGATCTGGAGAATCATATTGCCAGGTGCGTTTTTATGTATAATGAACAGTGTAAATAAAAAATCCAAAGAACAATTGTGGAATTGTGTTTTTTTTTTTACAATTTTGCTGTACTTGGAATTTTTTTCTACTTTCTAGTATATCATATACGGTAATTAATTAAATGATGTCATTTAAAAATACAACTCCATCCACAGAAAATCAAACACTCATATGGCTTTTTGGATGGAAAAAATTATGACTTTTGGAATAAGGAAAGGAAAAAATGAAAATTCAAAAATCCTGTAAAAAGAGCACATTACATTCATTAGACCATAATAAGTAAATCTTTAAAAAAGTGCCAGAGTTTATACTTTTGTTTATCTTGCTTTTAGATGAAAAAAAAAACTGGAAACCGAAAGCTACATGTAGTAGATGGCACCTGGGTGTCAGCCTCCGGTAGGGGTATAGGTCCAAAAATGGTGTATGACAGAATACATTGCGAGTCCATCTGCAAAATTATGGCCCCATCGGCACACACCTCCGAATCCTGTTTTGTGGGGGGTTAGAACTTAAGCCCCGATAGGACTACTGAATGTGGGAAGAATGTAGTATGAAATTGAAATTAGTGCTTTTAGTTCATTTTTTATTAAATCAATTTTTATTCAAAACATTCAGAATAAAGAACTGACAACAAGATTAGTAAAATAAGTACAACTTTTTGTATAGAAACAGTATGATAAAAATGAAAATCCCAACCAGTACATAAATGCAAGTGTATGATAAATGTCCAAAGAATGACTCAATGGGTTCTTAGGTGGGGACCCCCTCCTCCCCTATTGCCAAAGTAACACATACTCATCAGTCCATTTATAGGTTGTCAGATGAAAATAAACCCGTTTGCTAAGTTGGACCATAGTAAATAAAGGCAAATAGAAAGGACTGGCAAAGGGATTCATAATAAGAAATAACGAAATAGAAACAGGAAAATCAGAGAGGAAAGAGGAAGAAAAAGGTGTGAAAACAAGAGAGATAAAGAAGGGTAAGGCATAAGATTCCCAGGGGAGTGTCACAGTTCATGAAAAAAATAAAAAGCTCCATGACCATAAGCTTAATGAGATAACCAATTGGCAAGCGCTGGGGAATCTCTAAAAAGGATCCAGGTAGTCCAGGTGACGATGTATTTGTCAGTGCCTGAGTTCTCTGCCAAGGATTGAGCAATGAGATCTTCCAGTCTGCAGATATCATTAATCTCAGATACTAGTTCCTCAGGAGATGGCATGTGAGACTGCTTCCAGTATCTAGGAGTCAATCTCCTAGCTGCAGTGAAGAAGGGACGAAGCAAGCTGCTTTTGAAAGAGGAGGTAGAAACGGAGCTAAGATTCAAGAGAACCAATTCTGGAGTCGAGATAACATGGATTCTATGTGACCTTATTATAGAGGTCATAGACCATAAACCAGAAGCGATTAATAGAGGAGCATGTCCATCAAACATGTAAATAGGAGCCTTCTTGGGTTTGGCATCTCCAGCATCTCTCAGAAGTCAGGGGAAACATTGCATGTACATCCACAGGGCATCTATACCATCTCGCCATTACCTTATAATTCCTTTCCTGCAAGATTGCGTTAAGTGACGCCTTATATGTGTAAAGAAATATTTTACTTTCTTTCCAGTGGAGAGAAGGTTCTTTGCAAATCTCTTTCCCACTTCCCCACAATTGGGGGAACTGATTAAGCGAATCAGAAATTTCAGCCTGGAAAATCTTGTAAATCACCAATATAAAGTTCCTCCTGCTACACATCTCCTCTCAAAGAGTCATAAAGAGCGGAAGATATTTGAGGATGGCAAAGTCCTGATGTATCTTTTAAACCTAAGATAGTGAAACCAGGCATCCGGGGGAATGGGGCCTGCCTGGAACAGATCATGAATATGTTTCACTCCCGACACAGTGAGAAAATGTAAAATGACAGGGTGTTGTGGTTTGGGGAAATTTAAAAAGGAAGTAGTATGCTGGTCCAATGTGAAAGTAGAGTTGTTATAAATCGGGGTCAATGGGCCTAGGAAAGTTGTCATGAGCAATATTTTGTTATGACGTTTGAGAAAAGTTTTAAGATTCTTTGTGATGAATGGAAGATCCCTGTCCTCTGAGGAGCCAAAGAACCAAAGAGATGCCAATGGATTAACAAAGGCATGAGAAGATTCTACCTCGACCCATCTTTTTTCTGTGTTGATGTGGAAAAGATCTAGTAAACAAGTTCCCAAGGCTGATTAGTGATATAATCGGAAATCTGGAAGACCCACTCCACCCTTCTCTACCCTCCTGCAAAGCTGTAGGAAAGATATCCTCAGTCTGCCATGAAACTAAAGGAATTTCAATATTATACTCTTTAATCTGGAAAAGAATGAGGCAGGTAGGAGAAAAGGGATTGTCTGAAAAAAAATAATAAACGGGGTAATAGATTCATTCTGACTGAAATTAATCCTACCTAACCAGGATAGATTGAGCCTATGCCATTTAGAGAGATCAGAATCAACCTGCTTGAGGGTCCCAGTGAAGTTTGCATTGAACAGATGAGAAGGATCAGCGGTCAATTTGATACCCAGATATTTAAGTGAGTCAGACCTCCAGTCAAAAGGAAAATTCATCTTAAAGTGTGCAACCACTTCCCGCGTCAGGGAGACATTCAATATCTCCGACTTGCCAGTGTTAATTTTAAAGTTGCTGCGATGGCCAAACATTCGCAATTCAGAGATAATGTTGGGAATACTAATGTGTGGATTTGTAATATAAAGGAGATCATCTGCAAAAAGCGCTAGTTTATGTTCCCTTAAGGCTGTTTTGACTCCGAGTATCGCGGGGTTGCCTCTAAGCGTGATTGCTAAGATTTCCATAGTAAGAATATATAATATCGGAAACAAAGGACAGCCTTGGTGGGCGCCATTTCGGATAGTCAGGGATTCTGAGAGGGAGCCATTTACCTGTATGCGGGCCGTGGGGTATGTGTAAAGAGCCTCAATCCTTCGCATCATCACCTCTCGGAGACCCATGGATCGTAGTGTTGCAGACATGAAACACCAGTGCACTCTGTTAAATGCTTTTTCGGCATCCACAGACAGGATGCACATGGGGATCCCCCTTCCCTTTGCCCTATCAATCAAGGCAATTGAACATATGGTGTTGTCCCTGGTCTCCCGACCAGGAACAAAACCTACCTGGTCTGCATCAATCACTCCAGGGTGATGAATTTTCAACCTGTTCGCAATCATTTTTGCATATAATTTGATGTTCAAATTAATCAGTGAGATTGGACAGTATCTACTACAGCGGGTGAGATTTTTCCCGCTTTAGGTATGAGTACTACTATGTGTACTATAAGAGCTTGTGATGGGAAAGAACCTCCCACAGAAATATGATTGCACATTTCCAGGAGTATCGGGTTCAACTTGTTGGAAAGAATTTAAAAAAATCCTGCCATGAAGCCATCTTGCCTCTGACCTTTACTCGCTTTCATATCCTTAACACCCATTGCCATCTCCTCCAGCTTAAAATCACGCTCTAGATCAGGGGTGGGGAACTTTAGGCCTCAAGGGCCGCACACAGTGCAGGTTTTCATGATTTCCTTAGTATTGCACAGATGATAGTATAATCACCAGTACTGGTGATGATTCCAGACTCTGTGCAATACTAAGGAAATCATGATAACCTGCACTGTGTGCGGCCCTCGAGGCCTGGAGTTCCCCACCCCTGCTCTAGATCCTCAAGAACAGAATCCGATAAAAGAGGTAGTTTATGTTTTTTGAGAAAAGTGGAGAACTTTTCCCTACATTGCAATACAGGGTAGTCTTGAACATGGCTTTTTATATTATAAAGAGATGTATAAAAACAATGGAAACAAGAAAGAATATCCTTAGTTTTATAGGATATTTTCGCCGCACTGTCTTGGATTAATGGGATATATGTGTTGGTGGTTCGGGGATGTAAGGCTCTGGATAGCAACTTGCCACTCCTATTACCTAGTTTATAAAATCTGTATTTAATCCTGTCTTTAAAGCTGCGATCTTTTTGATCTAATATTGTCAGTAATTTCTGGCAGAGTGACAGGAGTTGGGAGTATTAGGAAGCATTTGGAGTTTGCTTATGTTGGGCTTCAACCATGATATTTGGGAGAGAAGAGAAATAATTTCCGAACTTCTACTTTTTTTGAGGCGTGCTCCATGTGAGATCAGAACACCTCTTAAGACGCTCTTAAGAGCTTCCCATTTTATCGGAACGGGAGTCGAGTCATGAGAGTGATTTAGAAGAAAATTATTGACCGTGTTCCTCAAATCTGCCAAGCAGGTTGGATCTTGTAGTAGGTTTTCATTAAGATGCCAGGTGAACTCAGGTCTAGTGTCTGTGTTCAGTGACAATGAGAAATATATGGGAGCATGATCCGACCACAATATGGATCCAATTTCTGTCTGACATTAAACTCTAATAAAGAATGAGATATGAGGAAGTGGTAAATCCTACTGTAGATCGAGAAAACGGGGGAGTAATATGTGAAGTCTTTAGTGGTGGAAAAGAGGGTCCTCCAGACATCTACTAGGTGTAAGCTGTCCCAATGGCGTCTAAGGGTACCTTTACATGCCGCAACCTTTGGCGGCGATCTGAGGCAACCGAACGTGCACGTTTTTCATGGTTGCTTTCGAACGCCAAAGGCGCATTTACACACCGCAATTGCGCCCTCAACCTAAGGTGATGTGTCGTCCCGGAAGTTCCCACACCAACATTGGGAAACATCTAGTTGACTCCTGACGCCGCTTCACAAGCCGCAATCCCCAAAGGAATGCGGGCGTACATGATCAGCGCCGCAAGAACATAGGCGTGACAGACTTGCGTATTCCGCGCCCCAAACACGCTGATTAGACAACGCAATAGCGTCATGATTGGCCAGCCTGCGCAGGAAGGCTGGCTAATACATGACGCCATTGCAATTGTGTAGTGTGAATGGACAGCTCTTCCAATATGTCGCCCTGTGAAGGGACAGCCAATGGAAACACAGTAGCCACCACCAATCAACGCTGGGGGGCGGTATCCAGCACGCTGTGGCGCGCCTCTGGGAAATCAGTAGGCGATGCTGATTCCATCCCTATCGCCCCTTCACACGATGAAACCAGGGAAATTCACCTTCAGGGCTGCGTCTGGTTTTTGAACAATGCTCTGAAATCGCAACCGGGAGCAACTTTCAAAATCACCACCGGGTTCCACAATTACACGCCGCAATTTCGTAGCAATTTCAGGGCAACGGTGACGGAACTCCGGATTGCCTCTCAGTTGCTACACCGTAGTTGCAGCGTGTAAAGGTACCTTAAGGTGATGGAAAGATGGCAAAGAGTGATAAGATTTACCTGAGGAAACATCGATCGAAGGATGCAGAGGGAAATTAAAGTCTCCTCCCTGAATGATCAGACATGCCCCTGCAAAGTCCTCCAGTTTCTTCCGGCAACCCGCTCCAAAGTTCCTCAGACCACTGTTGGGATAGTAAATGTTAGCAAGAGTAAATGTGTGCCAAGACCATGATACCTGCAGAAAAAGAAACCTCCCCAACGGGTCAATCAGAGATTTGCGAACATCAGGTACAAAAGATCTATGGAACGCAATTGAGCATTAACACTGACACTTTAAGTTTATGAGAGGAATATACGATTTGTCTCCTTTTCTCAGGCTGATTAAACCCTTAAGATTTTATGAATAACATTTAAATAATGTGCCCATTTTAAGCAAGTGGGTCTTTTGTAGGATTGCCCTAGGAAGGGCTGCCAAAAATTGGGAGGCATTGCGATGCCCCTGGGAAGAAACATGGAGGAGAGCCTCTAAAAATCATTCCCATTACAAAGGAATGGGTTTCCTGTACTTGTAACGCCCATTCTGCAAGCTTGGACTAAAACATTTACCCCTACATGAAACTTACGCCTAACTTTTGAACGGTTAAGGTCATCATCATCATAAATATGATGTAACAAAATTATGGTTTTGTGGCATCATGAACCACCATTACACTGATCATATGATGGTGGCGGATGAGGAGAAGGAGAAGCAGTACAGCAAGTAGCCAAAGACATGAAGTGTGTACCGATGTGTGGGTGTGCGGAGGTGCATGAGAATCTACTGGCACAAAATTTTAATTCCGCTATCATTTGGTGGTGGTATGGTGAAGTCAGGCCCAATCCAACCCTTGTTCATCTTGATCAAAGTCAGCCTGTCAGCATTTTCAGTTGACAGGCGGGTGTATTTATCTGTAATGATTCCACCTGCGGCACTAAAAACACGCTCTGATAAAACGCTAGCGGCAGGGCAGGCCAGGACTTCCAAGGCGTAGAGAGCCAATTCCTGCCAAGTGTCCAGCTTGGATACCCAATAATTATAAGGCACAGAGGAGTCTAGGAACACTTTACTACGATCGGCAAAGTACTCCCTCAGCATCTTTGCAAACTTTGCATTCCTTGTGACACTATCCCGCACCTCAGGGCCTGTGGTACGAGAGGCGCTAAGAAAAGTGTCCCAGATCTTTGAGAGTGTTCCTCTACCTCTGCTGGATTGGACTTGTGCCTCTCTCTGCCGGACGCCTTGGTTGTCCACTGAATCGTGACCTCTGCTGCTAGCGTTTTCAGAAGGGAATTTTTTAAATAATTCTGCGACTATGGCCTTCTGGTACTGCAGCATTTTTGTAGACCTCTCCGCTTCGAGAATAAGAGAAATAAAGTTCTCTTTGTAGCGTGGGTCTAAAAGTGTCACCAACCAGTAATGAGTATCCGCCAAGATGTTGATAATGTGAGGGTCACGACACAGGCAGCGTAACCTAAAGTCAGCCATGTGCGCCAGACTGTTAACAGGCAAGACTTCTGGGTCCTCACCAACAGCATGACTGGCCATGCTGACTTCCTCCTCCGCCTCCTCCTCCTCTCCCCTGTCCTCTGGCCATCCACGCTCAACCGACGGTCTGACGGTTGTGCATGTATTACCGTCAATTCTTTATGAAAGTAGCTCCATTTCTTCATCCTCCTCCTCGTCATAGTTCTCCAATGCACGTTGGGATGAGATGAGGCTGGGTTGTGTGTAATCACCCAGTACGGTTTCTTGCTGCAACTCATCCTGTTCCGCCTACAATGCATCGTCTTTGATTTTGAGCAGAGAGCGTTTTAGAAGACAGAGAAGCTGGATGGTGACGCTAATGATCGCCGCTCACCATCTTGGTGGAGACCTCAAAGTTTTGGAGTACGGTACATATGTCGGACATCCATGTCCACCCCTGTGGTCTTATGTGTGAAGTTTGAACCTTATACAGACGGCCTAGTTGATGCTGGTACTCAACAACTGTCCTCTGTGGCTCACAAATCCTGACCAACATGTGCAGTGTGGAATTCCAACGCGTGGGGACATCACACAACAGTCTGTGAGCCGGAAGCTGAAAGCCGGCAAGACTGGCAGAAGCAGTAGGTGACTTTCTGAAATGGGCACACAGGCGGCGTACTTTGACGAGTAGATCAGACAGCTCCGGGTAGAATTTATTAAACCGCTGAACCACGAGGTTGAGCACATGGGCCACGCATGGAACATGTGTCAGCTCGCCTCGCCTCAGAGCCGCCATTGTCACACACGACCATGCCTGGCTGTAGGTTCAGCGGTGTGAGCCAGTGACCTGCCTGCTGTTTCAGAGCTGTCCACAACTCTTCAGCATTGTGAGGTTTGTCACCTATGCATATTAGCTTCAGCACAGCCTGTTGCCGCTTAGCCGAGGCAGTTCTGCAGTGCTTCCAGCTTGGGACTGGTGTGGAGGGTGAAGTGGAGGAAGAGGAGGAGGTGGAGGCTGAGGAGCATGACGTGCCAGAGCTGTACACTGTGGGTGAAACCCTGACTGAGTTAGGGCCTGCAATCCTTGGTGTCGGAAGGACGTGTTCCGTCCCAAGGTCAGACTGGGTCCCGGCTTCCAGAATATTAACCCAGTGTGCCATCAGTGAGATGTACCGGCCTTGCCCGCAAGCACTTGTCTGCATGTCTGTGGTTAGGTGGACTTAGCCGTAAAGCTGCGTTGTTAAGGGCACGTACGATGTTTTGTGACACGTGCTTATGTAATGTGGGGACGGCACACCGGGAAAAATAGTGGCGGCTGGGGACCGAGTACCGTGGGACAGCCACCGCCATCAGGTTGCGGAATGCTTCCATCTCCACCAGCCTAAAAGGCAACATTTCCAGTGCAAGCAGTCGCGAAATGTGTGCATTTAGAACTGTGGCATGTGGGGCGTTGGCAGCGTATTTGCGCCTGCGTTCCAAAGATTGGGGTATGGATAACTGCATGCTGCGCTGGGACAAGGACGTGGCTGATGATGGTGCTACTTCTGCTTGTGCAAGTACAGGTGAAGGACAGGAGGCATCTTCGCCTGCAGTATGGACAGGGGATTGGCTTGCACACACAACAGTGGAAGATGCAGCTGTGTCACCCGCAGACAATGCCCCTGTACTCTGCTGTACATCCCACAAAGATGGGTGCTTTGCTGCCATGTGCCTGATCATGCTGGTGGTGGTCAGGCTGCTAGTTTTGCTACCCCTGCTGATGCTGGCATGGCAGGTGTTGCAAATGGCCTTTTTCGAATTATCTGCAGACACCTTAAAAAACAGCCAGATTCGGGAAGACCTAGCAGTTGTACTGGCAACATCACTCGTGTTGTTGTTCCGGGGAACGGTTGCCTGCCTTCTGCCTGCGGACACCACCCTGCTTCTTCTGGTCTGTTGTGATGCTACGCTTAACTCCCTCTGTGCACTGCTGTCCTCGCTCTGCATGTACTCCTGCCAGGTTGGGTCAGTTACTGGATCATCCACCACGTCGTCTTCCACTTCCGCACCCTGGTCCTCCTCCTGACTTTCTGGCAATTGTGTCTCATCATCGTCCACCTCTTGTTGAGACACGTTCCCACCGTTGCCTTTGTGAGACTGTGGCTGCTCAAATATTTGGGCATCGGTACATACGATCTCCTCATCACCCACTTCAACTGGAGCTGGCGAGAGGCCATAATCTACGAATGGATAAGTGAATAGCTCTTCAGAGTGTCCAAGTGTGGGATCAGTTATGTCCGGGGCTGGGCACTCGGCATGGTGGGAGGAAGGAGGATCAGGGTGTGGAATGTGCGGTCCAGTCTCATGGCTACTGACACTTGACCGTGTGGAAGACAGGGTATTTGTGGTGGTGCCAAACTGACTGGAAGCATTATCCGCTATACAACTAACAACCTGTTGACACTGGTCTTGGTTTAACAGTGGAGTACTGCTGCGTTCACCTAGAAATTGGGACAAGAAAGTCGAGCGAGATGATGTGGGCGTTTGTCGTGGCGCAATTCGAGCTGGGGCCGGGCACTCGGCATGGTGGGAGGAAGGAGGATCAGGGTGTGGAATGTGCGGTCCAGTCTCACGGCTACTGACACTTGACCGTGTGGAAGACAGGTTATTTGTGGTGGTGCTAAACTGACTGGAAGCATTATCCGCTATACAACTAACAACCTGTTGACACTGGTCTTGTTTTAATAGTGGAGTACTGCTGCGCTCACCTAGAAATTGGGACAAGAAAGTCGAGCGAGATGATGTGGGCATTTGTCGTGGCGCAATTCGAGCTTGCACACGGGCTCGGCCTCTGCCTGCACCACCATCACGTTCAGTCCCTTGTCCCTTGTCACTGGACTTGCGCATTTTCAATGTGGTGCTGACCGTATACAGCTAAATGAGTGTAGACAAGAGTTGTTTTTTAGCACGAGTCTTTTGGCATATCCTAATTTACGCTGCAACCTACAATAGCAGCACTAAGATGATAAATTAGTGCAGACAAGAGTTGGTTTTTAGCACAACCCTGAGATCTGAAATTAAGGCCCTGCAGGTGGACTAGTCAGACACAAACGCTGACTACAATAGCGAGTTTTTTGGCGTATCCTAATTTACGCTGTACCCTACAGTAGCAGCACTAAGATGATAAATTAGTGCAGACAAGAGTTGGTTTTTAGCACGACCCTGAGATTTGTAATTAAGGACCTGCAAGTGGACTAGTCAGACACAAACACTGACTACAATAGCGAGTCTTTTGGTGTATCCTAATTTATGCTGCAACCTACAGAAGCAGCACTAAGATGATAAATTAGTGCAGACAAGAGTTGGTTTTTAGCACGAGTCTTTTGGCGTATCCTAATTTACGCTGCAACCTACAGTAGCTGCACTAAGATGATAAATTAGTGCAGACAAGAGTTGGTTTTTAGCACAAGTCTTTTGGCGTATCCTAATTTACACTGCAACCTACAGTAGCAGCACTAAGATGCTAAATTAGTGCAGACAAGAGTTGGTTTTTAGCACGAGGCTTTTGGCGTATCCTAATTTACGCTGCAACCTACAGTAGCAGCACTAAGATGCTAAATTAGTGCAGACAAGAGTTGGTTTTTAGCACGAGGCTTTTGGCGTATCCTAATTTGAGCTAAAACCTACTCCTGCCTATAGTGAGCTAAATTAATCCCTAAAAGCACTGTTTTGGGATGGATGAGCCTGGAAACCAGCCCCAGATGTGATGCAGGCAGGTATACTGGCACAGCGAAGTTTGGTATATATCCTGCCTCCTTGTATACAGCTCTATTAGTCCTCAGAAGGACTGTTGTGGTAATTAGACTGGCAGCCCTGTGCCTAAACTAGCTGAAAGGCCACAAATCTGTCCCTCAATCAGCAGCAACTCTCCCTACACTGACTGTTTAATGGAGCAGAGTAACGAGCACAGCGCGGTCACGTCTTATAAAGACCTGATGACGCTGTGCGGCCAGCCAATCACTGTAATGCCACAACCAACATGGCTGTGGCATTACAGTGTCTGTCAGCCAATCCCTGCATGCGGGCTGGCTCTGAAAAAAGCGCCAACATGCAGGGAGGTGGACCCCGCTCATAGCAAGAGTATCACGAGATTACTCGGTACTCGCCGAGTACCCCGAGTACCGAGATATTCGTGCGAGTACCGAGTAGTGACAAACATACTCGCTCATCTCTAATCTGCAGCCCACCAATCCTTTGCGGCCTTGAGTATGGCCGCCTTGTGGTACAAAGATAGATTTGGTACACCCATTCCACCACGAGAATATTGGAAATGTAGAGCCTTGACCACCACTCTTGTTTTTTTGTTTTTTCCAAATAAACTTATCAAGTAGGGATTTTAGGAGCCCTATCCATCTAGATGGGAAGTTGAGAGGGAGACATCTGAACAAGTAGGTAATCTTAGGCAGCAACATCATTTTTACAATTTGTATTCTGGCAACCCAGGACAGAGGGAGATGGATCTGCTTTTCCAAGTCCCCACGAACTTCCGAAATCAGTGATTTTGTAATTTTAATTCTGAAGTATGTAAATCCCACTTCCCCCCACTTAAAGGGAAAATTCTCTTCACAAGAGGTGTAATATTTATGGGGAAATGGGGAATATGATAGATTGGCATTTAATTTGTAATATGAGATTCTGGAGAATTCAGCCAGGGTGTCCGACTCCCACAAGGGACCCCTCCACGCCGGTAAGAGATAATATAACATCATCTGCATACAATCCCATCACATGGTCTGTATCTCCCACACGGACTCCATGTATACTTGGATTAGTTCTAAGAGCCTCTGCCAGTGGCTCCTTTAACAAAGCAAAGATAACCGTCGAGAGAGGGCAGCCCTGCCGGGTGGCATTAGTTATCTGAAACTGGTCTGAGGTGAAGCCAGACACACTCACTACCGCGTTCTGATTAGAGTATAGGGCCAATATAGCCTTTTTAATATCTCCCACAAAACCAAATTTATCCAGAACCTTACCCATATAACCCCAGTGCACTCAGTCAAACACCTTCTCGGCATCAAAAGACACCGGAGAGTTTATTAGTCTCCATTATCTATAACAAATCTATTACTCTTCTAGTGCCGTCCTTGGCTTGTCTCCCAGGGACAAACCAAACCTAGTCAGGTGCTATCAGAGAGGGAAGGACAGACATTATTCTGGCTGCAAGGATTTTAAAACATATTTTTAGGTCAAAGTTTATTAAAGAGATAGGCTTAAAATTACCAGGAGTGTTTGGGGATTTCTCAGGCTTAGAAATGGTTGTGATTAGTGCCTCAAGGTTTTCATGGCTTAATGAAGAGCTACATTTCCAGAAATTAAAAGTTTTTAGGAGGTATGAAGCTAATATTTTGATGAAACAATGATAATAGGTATTAGAAAAACTGTCTGGGCCTGGAGCAGAGGACTTTTTAGTAGATTATTTGTTCTATTTCAATGATAGATATGGGAGTATTTAGATCACTTAGCTGAGCCACTGATTCTTTGGGGAGTGAGATTTTTTGTAGGAAGTTACCAATTTCTTGGGGATTAGGCTGAACTGTATACGGATCCTCTTCCTCATAAAATCACCTAAATTCTTTAGCTATGTCGATCAGATTTAGTACTTTAGTCCCATCAGGTTTATTCAGGTTTATTCAAGTATGCAATCCTATTTCTTATCTCCCTTTTATTGATTCTCCTAGCTAAAATCTTCCCTGCTCTATCTCCCATTGCATAATATTTTGTTTTGGACTTTTTAAGTGCTTTTTTGTACAGGAATAAAAGTAGAGCATGCAGCCTCATTCTATGTTCTGTTATTTTTTGGGACAACTGTGGGGTGGGGTTTTTCTTGTTGATTTGTTCCAGATTGTTAATTTGAGCTGATAGGTTTGACACTGCCGCCTCTCTTCTTTTCTTTTCTACTGCTGCCATCTTAATAAAAATACCGTATATACTCGTGTATAAGCCGACCCGTGTATAAGCCGACCCCCCTACTTTTGCCCCAAAAATCTGGAAAAACCTATTGACTCGTGTATAAGCTGAGGGTGGACCTCAGCACAGGTATACAGCCCCCAGCAGTGTGGTATACAGGCCCCCCCCAGTGGTATACAGGCCTCCCCAGTGGTAGTATACAGCAGCCCCAGTGGTAGTATATAGCATCCCCAGCAGCCCCAGTGGTAGTATATAGTAGCCCCAGCAGCCCCAGTGGTAGTATACAGCAGCCCCAGTGGTAGTATATAGGAGCCCCAGCAGCCCCAGTGGTAGTATACAGGAGCCCCAGTAGTATACAGGCAGCCCCAGTAGTATATACAGCCCCAGTGGTAATATACAGGCAGCCCCAGTAGTATATACAGCCCCAGTGGTAGTATACAGGCAGCCCCAGTAGTATATACAGCCCCAGTGGTAGTATACAGGCAGCCCCAGTAGTATATACAGCCCCAGTGGTAGTATACAGGCAGCCCCAGTAGTATATACAGCCCCAGTGGTGTATACAGCCCCAGAGGTAGTATATTGCAGCCCCAGTGGTGTATACAGCCCCAGTGGTAGTATATTGCAGCTCCAGTGGTGTATACAGCCCCAGTGGTAGTATATTGCAGCCCCAGTGGTGTATACAGCCCCAGTGGTAGTATATTGCAGCCCCAGTGGTGTATACAGCCCCAGTGGTAGTATATTGCAGCCCCAGTGGTGTATACAGCCCCAGTGGTAGTATATTGCAGCCCCAGTGGTGTATACAGCCCCAGTGGTAGTATATTGCAGCCCCAGTGGTGTATACAGCCCCAGTGGTAGTATATTGCAGCCCCAGTGGTGTATACAGCCCCAGTGGTAGTATATTGCAGCCCCAGTGGTGTATACAGCCCCAGTGGTAGTATATTGCAGCCCCAGTGGTGTATACAGCCCCAGTGGTAGTATATTGCAGCCCCAGTGGTGTATACAGCCCCAGTGGTAGTATATTGCAGCCCGAGTGGTGTATACAGCCCCAGTGGTAGTATATTGCAGCCCCAGTGGTGTATACAGCCCCAGTGGTAGTATATTGCAGCCCCAGTGGTAGTATACAGCCCCAGTGGTAGTATATTGCAGCCCCAGCGGTAGTATACAGCAGCCCCCGTAATCCAGGCCCCCCCCAGCCTGACTCCGGTCACCTGTAAAGGAAAATATACTTATCACTGTCCCACTGCCGTCCGCGCCCGCATCTGCCGACATCCGCAATCCTCCATCTTCATGCGTCTTCTTCCTGTTTCCTGTGTTCGGCGCCGGCAATGACTTACACACGTTCTGTGAGTGCAAGGCCTAGGAGCGCAGAATCCGTACTGAGCCAGTGTGAGCCAGAGGGGAGAGAAAGCCCATCCAACGCTGATGCCACCAGGAGTGTGACAGGACAGAGAGGGACGGTAGAACCCGTGCCCTAGACAGCAGCTGAAGCCACTGACTGCAGGCGGAGTAGCCCTCCTAGAATACTGAGAGGAACAGAAAGGAGAGAGCCTGGTAGAGCCTCACACCTGAGGACTGCTGGAGGCTGGGCTGAGTAGAGTGTCGGCTCTAGAGGGGACCGCAGTTTACCCGGAATCCCCAGACAACATGACGAGGGGTCTGAGTTTCAGATTGAGATCCTTACCCTAAAGGACAGGCAGCTAAGTGACGCACTAGGACTCACAGAAGCCCGAGTCACCGCCATACTGTCCAGCGCACCACACACCACCCGTACAGACGGAGACCGTAGACAGCCCGGAAAGGACACTAAAGACTGTGTGAGGGGTCACAGAGAGAGAGGTCTGGCTGCAGAGCAAAAGGAACCCGGAGAGGGAGAATGTGCCGTGTACTGTAACTTGTAAGAACTGCAAATGACTTATACAATGACTAAAAGAACTTGGAGTAAAGCTTTGGAAAACCCTGGAACTGCTTCCCTGGAGTCTCTGTGTGCAAGTTATATCTCTCCATACAGGATCCAGCCTGTCAGCACCAGCCAGGAGGAGAGATCCCTGCAGCGTCTGCAAGTAAGTGTGCTACAACCTCACCATAGACTTAACCCTTATTGCCACGGGGGATACAGTTCTTCCCACTGGAACTATAACATCACCGCTGCCACTCCATCACCCCCGGAGGTTCTGCAGCAGCGGCGGCCCTCATCACTGGCCGCATCAAGTGGGTGGCGTCACGAGTGACATTTTCCCTGTAAATAATCCCCTTTATTTGCCGAGCCCGGGACATGGTCCGGACCAAGCCACCCGTGACTTCCCCGGCACCATCCCGTCCGGTACCGAGTACCCCCGTCCCGTGGGGCCCGACATACTCTCTTGTGTTTGTCTGATAAATGAAAACTGATGTGTATTTGGATCATATAGAGATACAATCGTGTACCTAGTGTTGTTTAAAAAACAATCAAGGAAAATAAAACACCCCTCCGGATCAGTAGTAGTGTCATACAGTTTAAAAGATAGGGAGTCTCTTATAAAAATAGCCACTCCAGCTCTTTTAGTCTTGTTTACAAAAAAATATCGAGAGATATCTTTAGCTGAGCATTGTCCTGCGCCAACAAGTGTGTTTCTTGAACACAAACTACATCAGCTGTTTCTTTGCAAATATTCTTCCAGAAGATGAATCTTTTACCTGGCGAGTTCAAACTATTGGCATTTATAGATATAACCTTAATATGCATTGTTAATACTATATACTGCTTTATGTGAAACCATTGCTACTAAATGAGTGACAAACATAGGGAGGACAGACAGGGGGAGAAGGGAAAGGGAAACAAATTTGCTTGTATAAACAAATGCAAGGTTATCAAACCTAAATTTTTGCTTCATCATAAGAGGAAGTCCCCTTACAGTTCCAAAATCAAGCATACAGTAAAGAATAAAAAAGTGAAAAAATAGTTTGAAAGAGAGTGAAAAAAGGCTCTCTGGGGACAACTTTGTCTGGTTTCAACATTGCCATAGAGACACCAGACAAAGAGTAGAAAGCAGGAATCAGAGAATGGCTCTCCAGTAATCAATCATGCCGTAAACCAGTCTGGGTCCTGTTTTTTCTTTTTCTGTGCCTGAGGAGCTCTTTTGTCATTCGGATATATAGGCTGAATCTTCCATTTTAGCAATAAATCTCTCAACTTTTCCGGGGATGTACAGACAAATATGGAATTGACCTTTAAGACCTTCAATTTTGTGGGGAATCCCGAGTGGTACTTTATTCCTTCTTCTCTGATGACTGTAGTATGTGGCATATACTCCCTCCTCTGAGCTAAAGTACCTACCATCTGGGAATACCTTCAAGTGGGCCAAGTTATCTGGAAGTTTTGGCCTTTTCCTGAGATCAGCCATAAAGGTCTCCTTTATTATATAGAAATGAATGCGGGCCTGTGTAAAATCCTGTGTATTCTATCCACAATTAAGTCCTTGTTGTCTGCAGAAAAAATCACCATGTGTATGAAGCTTTGCAGAAGACTTGGCAAATCTTTGTCAGGAGTAGATTCATCAATCCTTGTAAAGCGGCCGTCACACGCACAGATATCTCTTGCGATATTGTAAGCGATCACGTGCACGCGCGATCGCTTACAATATCGCTCACATCGCTGGTGAGATGTCACACAGACAGACTCACCAGCGATGTGGAGCCGCGATCTCGCTGGTTACTATGGTACACATCGGGTTACTAGGCGCCGCGCGGCGCTTAGTAACCCGATGTGTACCATAGTTACCATCTCCCAGCATAGGCTCTGCCACTGGGAGATCGTTCATCGTGGTGTCATACACCACGATGAAGCAGATCGTGTCATCGTTCATCGCTAGATCTGAGCTCCGGAGCTCAGATCTGCGATGTCACGATCAAGCGATTTTACATAGTAAAATCGCTTGATTACATGCAACGATGCCAAAACGATATCGCTTAAGCGATCAAAAAGGAAATCGCTTAAACGATATCGGGCAAGAAATCGTTGCGTGTGACGGCCGCTTAATGCAAATATTATTCCTTCTGGACATTTCCTTAAAATCCAGGGTTTTGTTATGGATGTGAGAAACCTTCTTTTCTAAAGCCTCATTAGCATCTATTAGTTCATTATGAGATTTAGTAAGTTCTGCCATCTTCTGCTACAGATGATCTACTCTAGTACCCAGATCCTTCAGTTCTCCCCTGATCTCTACCTTTGTTGAGGATGGAGAGACATGAAATGTCTTTATACGGTTAAAAATATCACAACATATCTCTAAAATATATAAATTGTGACTCGGAGATATCATGTTGTCTGTTATAAACTAGCTGGGGCCCACGTTCCATAAATACACCTGAGACCTAAGCCAACCCATTAAGGGAGGAATTTAGATATTAGAATAATTTGATAAGAATTGACCAATTAGGAGATCATCACTTTGTAGAAAGTTCTAGAATAACTAACACCTCTTTGCTTTCTGTATAAAAATGTGTGTTTTAATAAACGCTTGTGCAGTGTTTAATCTCATTTGGCATAGGCATGAGTAAGGCTTGAGACGGATCTGGTGTCCGTATCATTTACTTGCGGCGTGCAGACGTGCATACTTGCCTATATAATAATTAGGAGTGGCTGGTGGGCTTGTGATTGAACTGAGACCCTCAACACCTTAAACTCAATTATCATTCTTTTAAGATCTGCTTGGAGTTCTTGCCTGAGAGCCTTAAAGGGAATCTGACCCCTAAAAATCACTCCCCAGCCTACTAATACCTGTGCCTGCACCATCAGTATGTTATTCTTGCTATACCTTTGTGTAAAAATTGCTCATGCGCGAGGTCCTCGATACACCCAAATGGGTGTACCGACGTCACGATAGCTGGATATGACGCGATTAGCATCATACGGCTAAACCGCCCATGGAGGAGGGCGAGGAAGATCACTAACGGGCGTTAATAATTGCAGTAAAGGCGGTGGGTAGAAGCCACAGGAAACGCCCCGTGTGACTTCTCAAGAGCTCAGAAGCAGTTCAGGAGGTAATAAAAGCACTTTTATAAACTTTGTAAATACACAATTTTTGCACAAAGGGATAGCTAGAATAGCATACTGATGGTGCAGGGACAGGTATTAATAGACTGGGGGGTGATTTTTAGGGGTCAGGTTCCCTTTAAGCAAATTGTTTTCTGTGTAAGGGGAATATCTGTCTGAGGTTCTCTCCCCCCTCCTGAAACTGCCACATGTGAAGAATGAGCTGGGGAGTGAGAAGTTGCAGCCATGTTGGTGGTTGTATTAATTACCTGGTCTCTGGAGAAATATGCAGTCACCTTCTTTGGAGATCTCCTTCTTGCTGACTTGCCATGCACCATTGGAACTACTGTGTCCTCAGGTAATCAGGTAACTTATTTAGGGCTTCCCAGAATGGTTTTTCACCTTGTTGTGCCGAGTTAAATCCGAGCTCCTGCTCTAAGCAGCCTATGCCATTGAAAACCAGGCCACCGCACCCGCTTCTGTCAAGCCTCAGGCCCTGGGGTACTCGGGTATTAGGCTAGGTGGGTGTTTACACGGGGATGTCACAGGTGGCAGCGCCAGAGCCCGTGGCCTGGGTGACACTTCAATAAGGGGTTATGTACAGGGGATAAGATTTTCTTGTTGTCACGTGACGCCACCTGTAGTACCTGGTAATAGGTCACCAGAGGGCGATGGTAATGCAGCTGGGATGGCAAAGCTCCCTACAGGTGGAGCTGGGCCTCCGGGGCAGCGTGGAGTGAAGGGACAGCTTGGAGAGGGACTTGAGGTCAGGGTAGGGACTGGTGGAACAGTCTATATGGGCACTGGGAACGGAGAGGAATGACGCACACTCTCTGAAGAAGTCTCTTTTATCTTTTACTGATGGTCTGCACAGGTAAAGACGTCCAGAGCACTGTCGGGTCTCCACAGCAAGTGGGTATAAGGACACCTCCGTTTCCCTATTGTCTCTGAAGCCCTATCTGTATAGAGCACGACTGGCCTCCTCGCTTTCTCTGGTCTCTACTCTCTCCTCCTGGGCGGTCCACGGGTTACCATCTGTGATCACTGCTGTGCTAATCTACACTGCGGTGTCTAGCTCCCTCTTTCTGGGTACGCAGGGGGACCGGGTGACTAAAGTCTCCACGGTGTGACGGGGTTTTCTGCAGTCTTGGAGTAATCCTGCAGGTGCGGATCCCCAAAGTCTGGTACATCCTGGGTGAACCTCCACCGGTTCCTCGCTCCCTTGGCTCTGCTCCTTGCCTTCTGTCCCCACTCCTAGGCCTGGCTTGGCATAGAAGGGCCACTCCGGGTCACTGGTTTGGGCCTAACCACAGCACCGATCACCAGGACGTCTTCGCAGCTCTCCTAGCGTCTGCACACTCTAACTCCTCCCCCAGCAGCAGTATTTATAGGGGAGCTCACCTAAAGTCAGTGAGTTGGGCTCCCCCTACTGTGCCGGGGTGGAAGGTGTTGCATGTAGTAGGTACCTGCTGTGGAAACCCAGCTGTGCAGTAGGGAAGGCTGTGGATTCCTGCATGAGCAGGGCGCCACACTTCCCCCTTTTCCATACAGATCCCACCACATGTTGCCCCCTTTTCCATACAGATCAGATCCCATCTTGCAGGCTGCCCCGTTTTCCGTACAGATGCCACCCAACACACTGCTCCCTTTTCCATACAAATGCCACCTTTCAGGCTTCCCCCTTTTCTATACAGATCCCACACCATGCTGCTCCCATTTCTATACAGATCCCATACCATGCTGCGCCCATTTCCAACAGATCCCACACCATGCTGCCCCCATTTCCATACAAATCCCTATCCAATGATGTCCCCTTTTCCATACAAATCCCACTCCATGCTGCTCCCTTTTCCATACATATCCCACACCGCAGGCTGCCCCCTCTTCCATACAGATCCCACCCTGCAGGCGAACCCCTTTACCATACAGATCCCATCCTGCAGGCAGACCCCTTTTCCATACAAGTCCCACCCCGCAAGTTGTCCTCTTTTCCATACTGATATCACCCATGCTGTCCCCTTTTCCATACAAATCCTCACCCCATGATATCACCTTTTTCATACAAGTCTCCACACCCATGCTGCTCATTTTCCATACAGATGCCACCCATGCGGCCCTTTTCGAAACATTCAACCACAGGCTGCCCCCTTTTCCATCCAGGTCCCAACCGATGCTGCTCCCTTTTCCATGCAGATCCCATCCCGCAGTCTGCCCCCTTTTCCATACTGATCTCACCCCATGCTGTCCCCTTTTCCATGCAAATCTCACCCCAAGCTGTCCGCCTTTTCCACTGAGATCCTACCCCATGCTTCTCCCTTTTCCATGCTGGTCCAAACCCATGCTTCCCCCTTTTCCATACAAATCTCATCTCATGCTGCTTCCTTTTCCATACAAATGCCATCCCCTGCTGTCCTTTTCCATACAAATCCCACCCTATGCTGCTTCCTTTTCTATACAGATCCCAGGCCTCATACTCCTCTGCGGCAATCTGCACAGACGTCGGCAGTGTGAGGAGGTAAACTCATTGTGCTGAGGTGATTTTTGGAGCATCTTAGGCTACGTTCACACGTGGTGTATTTGCCACGTATTCCTGCATTTACACAGTGCTTTTTAGCGCTAGCGTAAATGCAGTGAAACACAATGCTGGAAACGCAATCTAGCAAAACCTATGGCTTTTGCTGAAATGCGTTCACACACCGTGTATTCTGGCATCTTTTTCTGGATGCGCTTTCACTGCAAAGCGCGCCATCAAAAAGAATTGACATGGCAATTCTTTGCGCTTTTTTCGGTGCGCTTTTCCCATAGGCCACATTATAAAATGGACTCGACAAAGCATAGCTGAAAAAGAGCGGCGTGTGAATGAAGTCACTTTTTTGCACAAAACACCACTGCACAATTACACGGCCAGTACGCCACGTGCGAACGTAGCCGTAGAGACGCTAATACAAATTAATACAGAGACTTCTGCCACACTGATAACGACACCCCCTCCCCCTCAATGACTCCTTTTTTTATACAAAGTTCGTGGGGAGGTAGTGTGGCGCCCCTGCGGTCTGGTCGCCACTATTAGTTTGCGGCAACCGGGATTGGTACGTCCAGTCACCCACAAACAGACCCAATACACAGTCCCAAAGCGAGTGGGTGAACCCAGGTAGTGGGACGGCTCAGGCAGCTGTGGGACACCAGAGGGAGACAGGTTGTGGGTGGAAAGTGAGCAGGAAGTGGTTACGGAAAGAAAGAGAACAAAGGTAAGACACCACGGGAAGTAGTTAGTCTGTCGGAAGAGGACAAGAGACAGTAGACAGAGAGCATGGACCCAGAGGCCCGATCTATGATAAGGCCTATAGGCCTATCCCGGGTCAAGGGCTACAGATCGCAGAAATACAGAGGGAGTCGTAGGGCGTGAGAAGTGAGCGATCCACCCGCGCGCCCAAATCAGCTGTGAAACAGAAGGACAGGGCGAGAACCAGGGACCCGGCCCTGAAGGCAGCGGGAAGGCTCCAAGCTCCAACCACGGAATCAGGGGCCATGAGATCTCCAAGAGTCGTGGCCAACTCCCGACTCAGCGCAGAGAAGGCAGCCATACTAGGGCCTGGGGACTCTGCCAGTCACCCAAGAAGGCTCAGGGCTCTGCATGCGGAGGCACGTGCAGGAAGGAGGAGAAAAGCTGAGAAAAGAGGCCCAAGAGAAAGGAACACAAAAGGGGGTGTTCTGGACAAGTCATCCTGGTTGCCAAGGACTACCCAGGCCACCAATGTATGTATGCTGTAACCTGAAGAGCCTGACGAGAGAAGCCTAGTAAACTGGGTTGAAACTCAGTATTGTGCCAGACTGTTCATTTCGCTTCTGAGAAGCAGTAGACTGAAACGCCATGCAGGTAGCAGGAGCCTGCCTGACAGTATTCCAGATCCTGGTTTGCAGCCAGCTCAGCCCTGCTGGCTCTCCATCACCTCAAATCACCTTGACTCCGGATGCCCTGGGGACCCGCTCCTCCTGTGGGGAGCTACACCATCACAGCTGCAACTCCATTATCCCCAGAGGTCCCGGACCGCAGCAGTGGCCCATACGGCTGCCTTCCACGGTTCGCTTCACGACAAACTCTTTTTATTTTATTTTTTTTACTTTTCTTTTTACCCCTTTTCAACCCCCCCTCCTTTTACTGACCACTCAGTTGGGAACCACGGACTGGGTCATACCACCGTGAGAGCATCCCACAGCTCCGAAGACGTTGAGAGGGCACGGTTCCGAGTATCCCACGGCCCCTGCTGGGGCGAGTCATACTGATTTTAAAAAAATATATTTATTTTTTATTTTGACCTTGGCGTCGCCGAGGAGTGGTAAATACGGCCCTAACCCTAAGGCCACATACACAAGATGGGTATTTAGTTAATTTTTTACTTCAATATTTGTACGAGTGGTTTCACACACTCGTTTCCCCTCAATGTTGCAACTGGATGCATCCACATCAGTATTATCACTGTCTCACAGATCAGTGATAATACTGGTGCGGGAGCATCTTGTTGCATGCCTGTTTTCGCAGGATTCGGTGGAAAATGACATGCCCCCTTAGGGGTGTGTCAATTAGAATTAGAGCATGCTCAGACCAAAATCTCGCATCTGGATCCAGAGTCCACCAGATCCGGGTTACATAGAGCCACATTTTAATTCAACTCGGAGAGCCCTGGATCCAAGTCTTCACGTTTTTTGACATGGACACCAAATTGCAACATGGTGCAATTTTCGTCTCAGTAAAAAATACGTGGCCACCCAGATCAGGGGGAAACGGGAAAAACTGGATGCACCTGTGGCTCCATTGAAAGTCAATGGGGCTAAAAATGGATGTGGGTGCATCCAGTTTAAGCTGGAATCACATGGATTCTAAAAAACGGCAGTATGAAACCAGCCTAACATAAAACCAGGAGTGGTGACATGTTTCTATTAGGGTATGTGCCCACAGGACATTTTTGCTGTGTTTTTGCTGCGGTTTCTGCATGCAGCTTACCATAGGTTTTATGGTAATGTATGCTAATTTGTTCCTGCGGTTGGGATTCCCAGCAAAACCAATGTGTTTCACAGAAGCGCTGTGCACACACATTTGTTTTACAAGTGTCAAGAAATGTCAAATCCCTCCAGTTTTTCTGCGGATGGAAGAGAATTGACATGTTCTATTTTCCTGTGTTTTTGCTGCAGTCAATGCAAAAACACAGTAAAAACGCACAAAATCTGCACGAAAAACGCAATAAAACCACAGGACCTGAATGCAGCAAATCTCCTGGCAAGGACTCTAGGACCCTGGAAGCCAGTACAGGTTTTGCTGCGTTCAGAACTGTTAAAAAAACGTCCTGTGGGCACATACCCTATACTTTTCCTCTGATTGTTCCACTCCTGGTTTTCGCTACAAATACTGAGGTAATAAACTCACGAAATACTCAACGTGTGCACGCTGTCTTAAATGAATGGACACTAAATATATGACAAAAACTGATGTGTGAATGAGCCTGTTTAGACAACACATTGTTTTGCCATGATTTTCCAAAAAAGCTGTGTATGGCCAGGGTCACACATACCAATCTGCTTTTTTAAGCCCTTAGAAAAACTGATCCGTTAAATTTAGGGTGCCAATAGTGTCCACAGAGGTCCTGGCCGTTTTTTGGACTTAGGCTGGGGTCACATTTGGAAGGCACAATCCGGTAACCGCATCCATTACCGGATGCGGTATTACCGTGTGCCTTCACATTTGGCATCACATTGCAGATGTGGATCCAGTAATGGATCCAGATCTGCAATGAGAAAAAATTGTGGTACCAAAATCTGGATTCGGCACCATTCATGTACCTTGCAGTACCGGATGCAGTTGCGATAGGCGCCCATTATAAAAAAAAAAAAAAACAGATCCGGTTTTTCAACCGCTCTCAAAAATGCAGCCTGCATGATTTTTACCACAGGCTGCAAAACCGGATGTGGTAACCAGAATGCATTAAGTTATTTTCTAGTACTGTAACCTATAATCTGCATTTTGTATGTAACCTCTTCTCATGTACAGCACCATGGAATAATGGTGCTATATAAATTAATAATAATAACACCAGGGCCATACTATAACACTATGACTACCCTAAGTGTACCAGGGCTGTGCTATAACACTATGACTGCCCTCATGACACCAGGGCTGTACTATAACACTATGACTGCCCTCATGACACCAAGGCTGTGCTAAAACACAATGACTGCCCTCATAACACCAGGGCCATACTATAACACTATGACTGCCCTCATGACACCAGGGCTGTGCTATAACACAATGACTGCCCTCATACCACCGGGGCCATACTATAACACTATGACTGCCCTCATAGCACCAGGGCTGTGCTATACACCATGACTACCCTCATAGCACCAGGGCCATACTATAACACTATGACTGCCCTCATGACACCAGGGCTGTGCTATAACACTATGGCTGCCCTCATAGCACCAGGGTCATATTATAACACTATGACTGCCCTCATGACACCAGGGCTGTGCAATAACACTGACTTGTCCTCATAGCACCAGTGCTGTGCTATAACACTATGACTGCCCTCATGACACCTAGGCTGTGCTTTAACACTATGACTGCCTTCATGACACCTAGGCTGTGCTTTAACACTATGACTGTCCTCATAACACCAGGGTCATACTATAACACTATGACTGCTCTCATAGCACCAGGGCTGTGCTATAACACTATGACAGTCCTCATAGCGCCAGAGCTGTGCTATAACACTATGACTGCCCTCATAGCACCAGGGCTGTGCTATAACACTATGACTGTCCTCATAGCACCAGGGACATACCATAACACTATGACTGCCCCCATGACACCAGGACATGACTAAAACACTATGACTGCCTTCATAGAACCAGGCTGTGCTATAACACTATGACTACAATAAGGCAAAAGGTTTGGCTCTTCCGGTCTTAGGTGCTCAGAATAAAATATATTTATCTCAAAGATCATAATATTTCTGGCACACTCTAAATGAATAAATGAATGAGGAGACATCAACTCATACTATTGTTTTTTATTATGGTGTCAATAGTGTCCAAACAGAACTATGCTCCACCCTGCCGGTTCGACCAATAATGGTCCTCTCTGGTGAGTCCGGAGCTTTAAGGGTTGGTCACCCTTGTGGAGTGAGGGGTCTCCTGTGGTGTGGAGGTATTGTCCCCTGTAAAAGGCTGCATACTCACGATCAGTATACGCAGTGTTTTGCACGCAGCATCTTGCCGCTGCATCCAACATGCTGCGTAGTACAGTATAAGCATAGTGGATGGGATTTCAAGAGATGATTTACCCGACCCAGCGATCTGACAGCTGCGGTGCGGGTTGCCACCATTACGCTCCTCTGCAGCATGTTCATTTCATGCTGCAGAGTCGGAAGCGGCTCCCATCGGATGACTGCAGGGAGAAGTCTCCCCGCACCTGCTGCACATGGTGAGTACAGGGCGGCTGCGGTCTCCCGGCTTCACTCTGGTCCGGCCACTATTTTGAATGGTAAAACCTTGATTTTGATTGTGGTGTGAACTGGAAGTGTAGACCACCTGGTGTCGGCATTTGCTCGTTTGAGCAAACGCCGATGATGCGCCCCAGGCTATGGGGTACTCGGGAACTGGGCTGGTGTTGTCTCTCTGGGGTATCACTGTAGACCCGGTCCCGTGGCCTGGGATCAGTCCAAAAAGGGGGTATTTACAGGGGATTTGTCGTGATGCCACCCGGAGTGTTGTGGCCAATGAAGCCACCGCTGCCAGGTTGCAGCTGGGGACGATGACTTAGGGGCAGCTGAGATGGCAAGCCCTCTTTGGGTAGGGCTGGAGGTCCCCATGGCAGGAGTAATAGTCTATGATGGGATTGGGTAGGGCTTTTTGAGGGATGATGATTCACACAGTCACTTACTTTGCTGCAGCTTCTCCAGCCAGTGTGCAGGGACGACAGTCTGTGGCTCCTCAGGTCGGATTCTGTTATAGAGCACAGGGCAATAGACATAATTAACACACACTGACTCCTGAAAGCAGTTTCTCAGTCTGTTTACTGGAGCTAAAGCAGATGTTACAAGCTGTCCCTGGAGCCTGGAGAGCAATTCAGGGTATTTCTCACCCAGCTGGATCGTGTTGGCTTTCTCACTGCGCTTCTATGGTGGCTCTTGCAGCTGCTTAAGGTAGGCTGCCGGCCCTGCCTCTATCTGCATCTACCAGTATGACAGGCAACTCGAGTCCTTCACTTCTCTACCCCACTCCGGGAAGTCAGTGTTTCTGGATTCTATATGTTGCTGTTACCCTGGTATCATGTAGCTGGAAAATCTAGAGTCCCCCACTCTCCGGTGATGACTGTTGGTGTGTGTGAACCTGCACAGTCTCGGACTCCGGTGTCCGTTCTGGCATAGTTCCTCTCAGGGAAGGGAAGCACGGAGTGGTGCAACCTCACGGTAGGTTTCTGTCTCTCCTCTTTCCTCAGACCCTAGCTTTAGGCCTGGTGTTCAGCAGTGGACCTTGGGATGGGCCTGGCACAGCCCTTTTACACCCAGGTCAGGTTCTCAGTTTGTACAGAACCTGTCCTCTTCATAGTCCTCACAGGAACTGCACTGAACTTGTTGCTCCTCTGACCAGAATATATAGGGGAGCTCACCCTTTTGCCGGGCTTGGTTTCCTCCTTCTGTCTGGGAGATGTTGGTGTTGTTTGTGTATTGCCTGAGTGGAAAACCCTTTACTGCTCTCTGGTGACAACTAACAATGGTGACACTGTGGCACTATGACTCTGGGGTGCCACATTCCCTCTTAGTGAAGGACAGTACTCCACGACTGTGGCAATTTTTCAATAAATAACATCGTAATAACATTTTTAAGTGTACAGAGTCTTAAAAGTAAAAATTACAAAAAACAATCAATTCAAAAGAGTTCAAAAGCAGTCTCTCCAGAGATTACCGTATATACTCACGTATAAGCCGGGCTGGGGCTGCTGTATATAGGGGCTGCTGTATACACCACTGGGGCTGCAATACCACTGGGGCTGCTGTATATAGGGGCTGCAATACCACTGGGGCTGCAATACCACTGGGGCTGCTGTATATAGGGGCTGCTGTATACACCACTGGGGCTGCAATACCACTGGGCTGCTGTATATAGGGGCTGCTGTATACACCACTGGGGCTGCAATACCACTGGGGCTGCTGTATATAGGGGCTGCAATACCACTGGGGCTGCAATACCACTGGGGCTGCTGTATAGACCACTGGGGCTGCAATACCACTGGGGCTGCTGTATAGACCACTGGGGCTGCAATACCACTGGGGCTGCTGTATATAGGGGCTGCTGTATACACCACTGGGGCTGCAATACCACTGGGGCTGCTTTATATAGGGGCTGCAATACCACTGGGGCTGCTGTATATACCACTGGGGCCTGCTGTATATCATACTGCTGGGGCCTGTATACCACTGCTGGGGGCTGTATACCTGTGCTGGGGTCCACCCTCGGCTTATACGCGAGTCAATAGATTTTCCCAGGTTTTGGGGGCAAAAGTAGGGGGGTCGGCTTATACACGGGTCGGCTTATACACGAGTATATACGGTAGTTTATTTCCCTCCGGGGCTGGTAAATATTTATGTAAAAGAAGTCTGTACCACAGCCAGTCCAGTGGTATGTAATAGTCCATTTTTAAAAGTAAAAAGGATAAAAGTTCAAGAATACGCAATGAGTTCATACAAGAAAGTCTCTGTAGGTACTGGGCTTAAAGTTTCTTAACCTTGCATATATATAGATATTATGGCCCCTTTACATGCCGCTACGGAAAGGTAGAAACCGGCAGGTATCAGAGACAATTGTATCTGATACCTTGTAAACACCACGCAGTAGCGGCGTGTAATTCAGGTTGAAAGACAGGTATCCAAAGAGACAGGGAGGAACAACCTGAACTACATGCTGCTACTGCGCGGTGTTTACAAGGTATCAGGTACAATTGTCTCTGATACCTGCCGGTTTCTACCTTTCCGTAGTGGCGTGTAAAGGGGCCATAACACATAAATAAACAACTTCACTATGGGTGTCTCACTCCTGCCTGTAAGTGCTGCAGGCCTCCTGGCCTTCAGGTCACCGCATAATGTAGCCAAGGTCTCACTCTCCGTATTTACCACCTTACGCCACTCTCTCCTCACCCTTTCTGTACACTATGTTTACCGGGTTCTATTTACACTTCTTTACACTAAAACATATGTACATTGTATATTCAAAATTCACTATTTAGTCTTTGTAGCGAGCTGGTAACTGACCCTGGGTACTATGTAGTGACCTTCTTACTACAGGTGTACCTGGTGTACTAAGCAAGATGCTGTGAGTAGAAGTGTACCTTACTGGTGTTTCTAGTTTTGATGGGGATGGGGATCTGCTAGTAGGACAGGCAAGTTCACTGGGTTTAGGAATCTGTTCTTCCTATTCCTCCTCTATGGATTCAACTTCCAGTTCTTCTAATCTTGGAATTTGTTCTTGTTGCTGCACGAGTTCAGGTGGGAGTGCAGGCACTGGTTCAGGTACCTCTACTTGATGAAATGCGAGCATTGGGACTAATACTGCTCCATGATAGTTCATCCAGGTTTTTGGAAAATCTCCTAAGACTGTATGGAACACATATTCTTCTTCTTAGGTTCATCTGGTATAGTTACAGGATCTTCTGGTGACTTCAGGGTTCCAGGACACAACTTCAAGTGGTCTCTGGATACTGCTGAGGATATCTTGCCTCCATCTTTGCTGATTAAACATACTTTAGTATTATCAAAGTTTGATGCGAGAACGGTGTATGGTGTTGATTCCCATTGATCATCCAATTTGTGAGTCCTTCTGTTTCTCTTCAAGACTTGTTCACTAGGTTGCAAAGGAGCTGCTGAAGCATGTTGGTTGAAGGTTCTTTCTTGCTTCTCTCTTGCTTGCTGGAGACTTCTTTCTACACATTCTTGGATTTGTAGATACTTCTGTTTATGTAGGGTATCCCAATTGGTTGAATCTGAATCTTCTGCATTCTATTTGACAATTCCCATATCAAGATCTATTGGCAGCTTACCAGGTCTTGCTCTCATGAGATAAGCTGGAGTACAATTGGTTGAAAACACTGGAACATCGTTGTACAAGTTTACCAAGGCAGGTAACTTCTCTGGCCATTGATTCCTTTCTGATGCTGGTAAGGTTTTCAATAAGTCAATCACTATGTGGTTCATCTTCTCACATAAGCCATTTGTCTGTGGATGATAAGCTGTTGTCCGAATCTTCTTACATCCATACATGTTACAGAATTCTTGGAATAACTGAGATTCAAATGCTGGGCCATGATCTGCTAATACCTGTTCTGGGTAGCCATGAGGTCTGCAAAAGTACGTCTGGAATGCTTTTGCTGCAGTGTTCGCTGTAAGGTCTTTTACTGGTACCACCACAAGGAAACGGGAATAGTGGTCCAGGATTGTCAATGCATAGACATAGCCAGATCTGCTAGGTGTAATTTGACGTGGTCTAGGGCTACTAATTCTAATGGCTGCTTGGTGATTATGGACTTGAGTGGAGCTCTCTGACTCTCTTGATCCTTTCTCCTTAGGTTGCACGGGCCACATTTTCTACAATATTCTTCAATTGATTTTCTCATGCCAACCCAGTAGAATCTTTCTCTTAAGAGCACTTCCAACTTCTTCCATCCAAAGTGTCCTGCACCGTCATGGTGAACTTATAAGACCATCTTGGCGTCTTTCTTGGCAACTATGATCTGCCAGACCAACTCATGAGCCTTGGGATTCACATGTCTTCTGCATAACTTTTCTTTATACAGGAACAATCTACCTCTCTCCTTCCAGAGTTGGTGTGCGTCAGCTGGAGCATCTTTATCAAGGTATGCACCTTCATGGGTCAGCAATCTCTAGTCCCACAGCCAGGTCACTGTCCTGTACATCAGCCCATCCATGATATGATAAGGGGTTGAGTGTCGCATGTTGATTCTTCTGGTGCACACTTGTTGCTTTAGGGCAGTGAAAGGCCGTTAGCTCTATTTCTTCCAGCTCCACCTCCACATCTCCTAAGTGTGGCATTCGGGACAAGGCATCTGCCTTCCCATTCTTGTGTCCTGCTCTGTATTTGATGTTGAAGTCGTAATTAGACAGCCGGGCCATCCATCTCTGTTCTAGCGCACCTTATGTTGCTGACTCCAAGTGTGTTAACGGATTGTTGTCAGTGTAGATGGTAAACTTTGCAGCTGCCAGATAGTGTTTGAAACATTCTGTTACAGCCCAAACTACTGCCAGTAGTCCTAACGTGAAGGAACTGTAATTTTCAGGGTTTCGTTCAATAGGCCGGAGCTTCCTGCTTGCATAGGCAATGACTCTTTCTTTGCCTTCTTGCATCTGCGATAGCACTGCTCCCAGTCCCACGTTGCTGGCATCCGTGTACACAATGAAGGGTTGATGGTAATCAGGATATGCCAGTGTCTCTTCCTCCGTCAATGCTAACTTCAGCTTCCTGAAGGATTCTTCTCTTTCTTCACTTCACTGAAAAGGAGGACTTTGGGCTGAAGACTTCTTAGACTGTCCTACCAGAATGCTTTGTAGAGGGACTGCTAGCTTGGTGAAGCCCTTGATAAACCTTCTATAGTAGCCTACCAGTCCCAGGAACTGCCTCACCTCTTTCACGCTGGTGGGTCTTGGCCAATCCCTTATCACTGTAATCTTCTCGGGATCCGGTGCTACTCCTTCTGAGCTCACTACATGTCCCAGGTGCTGCACCTTTGGTTTCAGCAGTTGACACTGAGGGTACCTTTACACGCCGCAACTATCACTGGCGATCGGTAGCAACCGTACGTGCGCGTGCACGTTTTTAACGGTTGCTAACGATCGCCGATGCCACATGTACACACCGCAATTGCGCCCTCAACCTAAGGGAACATGGTTCCCCGGAAGTTGAAACAGATCCTGTGGAAAACATCCGGTTGCGTCCCTACGCCGCTTCACACGCCGCAATCCCCAAAGGAATGTGGGCGTACATCTTCAGCGCCGCAAGAACATAGGCGTGACAGAGTTGTGTATTACGCGTTCCAAACACGCTGATTAGACAACGCATTAGCGCCATGATTGGCTAGCCTGCGCAGGTAGGCTGGCTAATACATGATGCCATTGCAATTGTGTAGTGTGAATGGACAGCTCTCTAAATATGGCGCCCTGTGAAGGGACAGCCAATGGAAACACAGTAGCCCCCACCAATCATCGCTGATGGGGCGTGGTATCCAGCACGCTGTGGCACGCCCCTTGGAAATCACTAGGCGACACAGATTCCATCCCTATCGCCCGTTTACACGCCAATACCAGGGCAATGCACCATCTGGGTTGCCTCTGATTTTAGAACAATGCTCTGAAACCGCAACACGGAGTAACTGCAAAAATCACGATCACTTTCCCAAATTACACGCCGCAACTTCGTAGCAATTTCAAGGCAACCGTCACAAAAATCCTGATTGCCTGGCAGTTGCTACACCGCAGTGGCGGCGTGTAAAGGTACCTTTAGATGGCTTGATCTTCATGCCATACCCGGACAACGCTTCAAATATTTCAGCTAGATGTTGTAGATGCTCTTCATACGTCTTGGAATAGACTATGATGTCATCCAGGTGCAGGAGGACAGTTTCGAATTTCTTGTGTCCTAAGCAGTGTCGAGCCCCGAACTCCGGGGTACTCGAGAGTCAGGCGGCAAGGGTTAATGCTCCGGTTATCATGGGGAGTGGTGGCCGCGTCTGATCCCGTGTCCTGGGTGACACTTCAAATAGGGGTTTTATGTACAAGGGATTATATACAGTTTGTTGTCGTGACGCCACCTGTAGTTTCTGGTGATTTGCACCAGCGCCGCCACAGTCCGCTGGAGGTAGATGGGATCGCGGCTAGGGTGGTAAAGTCCCCCACAGGTAGGGCTGGACCTCCGGGGCAGCGTTCCTGTGAAGGGAACAAGTTCATGGAAAGAAAGCAAACTAAGTCCAAAGTCACTGTTCCTCTGGGTACTTTACTGGCATTTGTATTAATTGCATACAAAAGTTACAGTACAGTATTCCTGATGGTGTGAGGACAGGTAGCTGAACAGGTGGCTGCAGGCAGACCCTAGGTGGTATGGTGGACCCTCAGTGTGTGCCTTCGTATTCTGCCCTCGTCTGCTCCTTTCCTGCTTCCCAGTGGTGGTGAAGTCTGGTTCCTTAAAGCCAACCTGACCTGTCTCTCTCCTTTGCTCCTGTCGGATAACCCTCTGCTGGCTGACCGCTGAACCATCAAGCAGTGCCTGGTACCCTCTTTTGAGTCACTCAGGTGCCCAGGAGAAGTGTAGACTCCACGGGTCTCCGGATTTTCTATGGTCCTAAAGTATCCCACAGGTGCGGGCTCCAGTGCCCGGTAACTTTCTGCGCCTGGGAGCTTTCCTTCCTTAACTCAAGGCCCCACTCTCTCTCTGGTCCCTCAGCCAAGAGACCCTTCAGCTTCCTAGTTTGCCATTCTGCACCAAAAGCCCTAGCCTTCTTTGTTCCCCTTAGAGGTGGTTTTACTCCCTCCCGGGTAACCTCCCACCATGTGATCTAGTGTGTGGGTGCTGGTTAATGGGTCTCACCCACCATAGTAGGATCCACCTGCAGCTGGAGTATCTTCACCTCTTTTACGGGTGCAGTACCCCTCTGTGATGCCTGCTTGGCAGGGCGCCACATACCCCCTTGATGGAATATACTCGTCCCCGAGTATCTGTACCTGTTGCCGGACAGTGAAAAACAATTTTTTTGTTGTATATTCATAATTTATGGATAACTATTTACAACTAAGCATATTCAGATTTTCTTCCCATTACTGGGAGGCACTTTCTTACGTTTCACATATACACACAATGCAGTAGTTAGTTTCTAGACTTCACAGTCCTCGGGCCATCGGTTGGCAAAGTTCTAACTCTCTGGCTATGACTATCTGCAGGAAAGACATTATTAACTCGGCCCAATGTCGATCGGTACTAACTACGTGGGCCCAGCTGTAATACATTGTCCAGCACAGTCCAGTGTGTTTTATCACCGCTGGGCCGCTGCTCATTTAGCGCACATCATCACCAAACGGGGAAGAGGAAAATTCCAATGGGAAAGTTCAAAGCAAAGAGTCACTAAGTCTTCAGCCGAAGACATACTCAGGGGGAGAAAACTCACATTAATCTTGGGCTTGCAAAAAGGGGAATTAAAGGGGCTATTTACAATGCAACGTCTCTGCAACGGGAGTCTTTTGCAATTACAATGTCTATGATTAGCGGGGATTGTCTGCACAACGGAAGATCCGTGTTGTGAACCAGCCTAAGGGGCCGCGGTGTGCTCATACATGACTTGCTCACCTCTATATAAGTCTCGATTTGGATGCCCTCTGCGCAGATATGACTCCACATTTCGCCGTGAGAACAATATGTCGTCCGGAATCATGTAAAAATCCCCAACTGTTTTCCTGGTAAACGGAGACTCCAGTTCCTAAGCAGCAGAGTTCCAATGGAAGCGGGGGCTGAGCTCTTGCTTCATCTCGCAGTCGCCTTGTTGATTGCTCACGTTGATACCACTCCTCTCTTCTTCATTGCCTTGCCACTTAGTCCTGTGGAGCCCACTGGGACAGGGTACTCGGCGCCGAACCGGGGTACTGCTGGGGGATGTCACAGCGGTCCTGGTCCGGACCGTGTCCCGGGCCCGCACAATAAAATGGGAGGTTATTTACAGGGGATTTGTCACTGGTGACGCCACCCACTATATGCGGCCAGTAATGGGGCCGCCGCTGCTGCAGAACCTCTGGGGATGATAGAATAGCAGCTTGGATAGAATAGTTCCTGTGGGCAGAACTGGGTTCCCCGGGGCAGTGGTGGTAGTAGTTAAAGTCTGTGAGGATAGTTATTGATGCTGCAGGAGAGTAGGGGTAGCAGTAGAGATGATGAGAGTAGAGGTGATTGCAGTATATGAGGGCAAGTGGGGCTTCAGTACAAGGATCACACACACTCACGGTTTCTGTTGTTTTCCAAGTCTTTACTTGCAGATGGTATATCACAATATTGTCCACGGAGTCTGTACCAGGTTGCTCCCACCCTGACCGGGTCCTTGGCTTCCTACTTATGCGCTGTGTGTGGCCCTGCTGCTGCTTGTAGCTGTACTGCTGGCCCTGTCTCTGCTCACGGGTACCAATATGCTGGGAAACTTGAGTCCTCTGTGTCACTGACCCCTCCGTGTTGCTTTGCTATTGTACAGTGAAGATGGTGGACCTTCACTATGCCGGTGTTTACTGTCCTGTCTGTCTCAGGCACAGCCTCGGATCCGGTATCCGCCTAAGCTCCTCCCACTTTCTAGTGTAGTGTTGTGTGGTGATTAAACCTGTGTTGATGTTTCTGTGGCACCTTTCCCACATTCCCTTTCGTCCAAAGCTGGCCGGGAACACTGTAGTGACTGATACTGTGGGGGTGGTGAGTTGCCGGTTGGGACTCGCGGTACCACTCGTGTCTCCGCTGAGCTCAATATGGCGGGGGCTCCTCGCTGCTGCCGCTGCCATGCAGTCCACCACGCAGCTTCTGGGGTGCTCCCTCCTGAGGCTCCCACTGCGTCCTCCGGTTCCTCGTCGTAAGATTCGTCATCATATTCCTCCTCGATCTCAACTTCTGGTGCGTTGGGTGATGTTCGCGCTGCCTCCAGCCGGAGACAACTGCTGGTCCGTTTGAACTCCCGTGTCCTGGGTCTGGATGGGTGGTGCAACGGGTGGCAGGAAGGCGCAATATTCCAGAACTGCGCGTTCGGCTACTGCTTCCTCTCACGCTGCGTGGTCCGCTCTCATGGAGGACAGTTCAAATGTCCGCTCCGCGCTCCACCGCCGGCACAACCAAGTCAGGGCCTCCTCCATCTCCTGGCGGAGCCGTCCAAAAGCATCCCTCCAGTAGTCGGCATCCCCCTCCAAGGTTAAGAGGGACTCTGCTGCCGGGTCGCCCTGCGCGGCTCGGGTTTGCTCCTCAAGCTCGCACACAATGTCTCTCCACCGGGGTGCCGCCATGCTGCCGGGTACGAAGGAGCCTTGTCGTTTCTGTCCTTCTCTTCCGGTTTGTCTTGTTATCAGCAGCCACTCTCGCGGAACTTCCTGTGGGCCGCCCCCCTGATTGATTGATGGCAATCGGGTCGGCCACACTTTTTGGAGCCTCTGTCTTGGCCCTCCTTCCTCTAGGGGCTGAGGCACACCCCGGGCCTGCACATGGCAGTTAGTACATGGCTACGGCGCCATCTTGGGTCCTCCTGCAGTTATGGCAAGAACCCATTTTTGGCACCAAGCAAAAAGTTTGTTTTAAGTCCAAGTTCAAGGCGCACAGTACCCAGTGGTACCGGGCATGATATCCTGTTAGTGACGCCATAAAGATATGTAGCGCCCAGGCTTTGGGGTACTCGGGTGTCAGGCGGCAAAAGGGTTAACTGTGTCACGGGGAATGGTGGCCGCGCCTGACTCTGTGTCCTGGATTATCTTTCAAAAAAGGGGTTAATATTTACAGGGGATCATATACAGTTTGTTGTCGTGACGCCACCTGTAGTTTCTGGTGATTTGCACCAGCGCCGCCACAGTCCGCCGGAGGTAGATGGGATCGCGGCTAGGGTGGTTATATGCCCTACAGGTAGGGCTGGACCTCCGGGGCAGCGTTCCTGTAAAGGGAACAAGTTCATGGAAAGAAAGCAAACTAAGTCCAAAGTCACTGTTCCTCCGGGTACTTTACTGGCATTTGTATTAGTTGCATACAAAAGTTACAGTACAGTATTCCTGATGGTGTGAGGACAGGTAGCTGAATGGGTGGCTGCAGGCAGATCCTAGGTGGTGTGGTAGACCCTCGGTGTGTACCTTTGTATTCTGCCCTCGTCTGCTCCTTTCCTGCTTCCCAGTGGTGATGATGTCTGGTTCCTTAATGCTAACCTGACCTCCTTCTGTGTCTCTCAATTGCTCCAGTCGGATAACCCTCTACTGGCCGACCGCTGAAGCATCAAGCGGTGCCTGGTAACCTCTTTTAGTCGTTCAGGTGCCCAGGAGAAGTGTAGACTCCACGGGTCTCCGGATTTTCTGTGGTCCTAAAGTATCCCACAGGTGCGGGCTCCGGTGCCCAGTAACTTTCTGCGCCTGGGAGCTTTCCTTCCTTAACTCCTGGTCCCACTCTCTCTCTGGTCACTCAGCCGAGAGACCCTTCAGCTTCCTAGTTTGCCATTCTGCTCCAAAAGCTCTAGCCTTATTTGTTCCCCCTAGAGGTGGTTTTATTCCCTCCCGGGTAACCTCCCACCATGTGATCTAGTGTGTGGGTGCTGGTTAATAGGTCCCACCCACCATCCTATGATCCACCTGCAGCTGGAGTATCTGCACCTCTTTTACGGGTGCAGTACCCCTCTGTGACGCCTGCTTGGCGGGGCGCCACAGCAGCACTCCATTAGTCTCTGGAATGTACTAGGTGCGTTGCAGGTTCCAAATGACATACAACTGAACTCACAGAGGCCCATGGGCGTGGTGAACGCTGTCTTCTCACAGTCAGCGTCTGTCACAGGAACTTGCCAATACCCACTAGTCAGATCTAAGGTGGAAAAGTAGTTATCAGATTTTAATGCAGCTAATGATTCTTCTATTCTGGGTAATGGGTATGCCTCCTTGTGTGTAATGCGGTTGATCTCACTGTAATCCACACACATCCTCATGGTCCCATCCTTTTTTTCACTAGCACTAAAGGAGCTGCGCAGGGGCTACAACTGTCTCTTATTATTCTTCCTTCATCTCTTTGAGCATGTCTTTAGCACATTGGTAGTGAGCGGGTGGTACGCGTCTATACATCTCCTTTATGGGTGGATGACTACCTGTGGGTATGTTATGTTCTACACTTTGATCTGCACAAAGTCTAGAGGGTGTTTGCTGAAGATCTGCTCGTACTCCCTCACTACCTGGTATACTCCATGCTTCTGGTGAGAGGGTGTACAACTGGTGCGTACATGCAACTTTTGGCACCAATCCTCTAGTTTTCCCTCTGAGTCATTACAATCCGCCTGACTTGACGGGTTCAATGGTTCAACTGTAGTGATGGCGTTGTTATCCACAGTGTATAATTTAGCCATGGTAGCTTACCTTGGTAGGATTACCTCCTCCTCCCCGCAATTTAGAAGGCGTATTGACACTCTCCCCCTGTGTACCTCAACTACTTCTCGGGCCATCAGTACAGTGGGCCTACTGTCTAAGCACACGGGTTCTATCAGGGCTTGATAGTCTCATCCTCTAATGCCTATTGCGGCTCTACACCAGATCATCATTTCAGTTTTGGGAGGTATCACAATGGGTATTGAATCACTTACTCTTGCACTGCCAATCTCTCCACCTGACAACTCTACCTGCTGCTTAATCATCAGAGCCTTTATATTCTTCTGCAGGACTCGCTGTTGCCCGGAACGGCAGTACCGGCCATGCACTGTAAAACACCAATAATTTCTGCAAGACAATGTTCTATCACATTCATGCCTATCAAAATAGTTGGATCATGCTCATGACGGTCAACATCAACAATTATTATACCCTGATATTTTAATTCAACCTTCCCAATTTTAATGGTCATTTCTTTAAAACCAATTTGTGGTACCAGTTTACCATTACTAGCCCATATATTAAAGCCATTGTCTGGACCACGGGTAATGTCTGAATCAGCCCAGTACTGCTTAAAAAGGATATAAGGTATGGAGGAGATCTGTGAGCCAGTGTCCAACAAAGCATTCAGGGGAATTCCATCCAGCACGACAGGTATAATTGGACGTCCTCCCAAGTACCTGTCCCGCCAGCTTGAAGGGCCTTGGGAATTCATTCCTGAGGAGCAGCCCGCTTCCCCAGGGGATCCTCGTTTAAAGCACACTCTCTGGCGAAATGGCCAGCTTCTCCACAGCGGCAACAAATGGGCTGTTCATCCGGTTGGTAGCGGTCGTTGGGTCGTCCTCTCTTCACTGGGTATTTCCTGGGTCTCATCCATGGGACATCCTCCTTGCTTGTAGCCATCTCAATCTTCTCCACGGGTTTGGATCCACGCAGCTGTTGCATCACTTTGGCCATGTCAGCTACAGTTTTAGTTAGTAAACTAAAAAAGAGAAGCAAGCGCAGATAGGGTCTTATCTTTTTAACAATCGGCGGCTTAAGAGCCGTAATAATCACTGCTCACCTGGTCTAGTTGTGTGACACACAACCAGTATGAAAAGCATTTAATGGCGGCTGCTGCTGGACCCACACCTCCATGTGCTATGTGGTCAAATTCCAGAATTATCCAGGGACAATGTGTCGTCGGTCCATGCTGCCACAAAATAATGAGTTATTTGTGGCAGGGCGGACCGATGACACATTGTCCCAGGAAAATTCTACAGTTTTAGTTAGGGCATCTTCTGGATCTTGTGGTTTAGAGCCTCATTAGTGATGGGTTCCAGCGTGTTTGCAGTAGCCCCTGGTATGGCTGACGGGTTTTGCGCTGTAACTAAACATTGGGCAGAGTCAGTATCATGAGGCTCTTCTGCCTGCAGTATGCGGATTGCCCTCTCTTTAAACTCCACAAAGTTCAAGTCTGGATTTTGTATAGGCATCATCCGCAGTCGTCCTCTATGAGGAGGGAATAATAGTCCATCAACAATTTGGTCAATCAACAATTTATCTTCCCCTTGTGCCCAGGCGGGTTCTGCCTGTTTGAGTGCCCTGAGTACCTCCTGCAAATTTAACGCAAAGTCTCTCACACTCTCTTGTCATCTTAGCTCGGGCATCCACACTGATCTCAAAGGTAGCTCTCAACCTGGTCATCACATGCTCTGCAGTGTCTTTTCCATCATCTGACCAGGACTTTACTTCCCGCTGTGCATGTCCAGTTAACTGTCCCATTAATATGCTGACACGCTGACCCTCCGTCAGGGAATATATGCTATAGTAACTGTCCAGCTTTTCTTTGAAGTCCGTGAGGGTACTGGACTCACCTGAATATTGCGGCAGCCACGTCACTCCTGGGGTGTACGGCATCAGGAACGGCATGATCGGCGACATCCCTTGCTTTCCAGCACCGCCGGGTGTTCCGTCCCCTCACTGGGCGGACCCCGCCAGCTGCGACATCTTTCTGCCCTTAGTTAATGCTGACCCTTCTGGTCTTCTTCTTCCGTCGGGGTGTACAAGAATCGTTCTGCTGGTGCAGAAGGATTTTGCATCCCCGCTGAATGTCGTCAGAGCACAGGTCGGGCCTCGCTTTGCGCTCTTTTGAGGGTGCCGCCCACGATGACACGTCCCCTCTGCTTCCCGCGCACCGCTTTCTTTGCAATGGCGACAGTTCCAAAACACATATTTTCCACAATTCACAGCACACAGTACCCGGGTTTAATGGGAACGGGATCCTGTTTGTGATGCCAGAAAACTGATGCGCCCCAGGCTATGGGGTACTCTTCAACCGGGCTGGTGCTGTCTCTCTGGTGTATCACGGTAGTTGTGACCTGGTCCCGTGGCCTGGGATCAGTCCAAAAAGGGGGTATTTACAGGGGATTTGTCGTGACGCCACCCGGAATGTTGTGGCAAATGGAGCCACCGATGCCAGGTTGCAGCTGGGGACAATTTATATCCAGATTAGCTAGGCACACCACTTTTTAAGAAAAAAATTTTTTACAAAAATTTTTTACAGACAATCTCTTGATAAAGAAAATTTTTTTATTTGGTTACTAGATCACAACAGGTATTTGAATCCTTCAATTCAATACGTTAACGTTTCGGCACTTTTTTGGCCTTAGTCAGTGTGAGGCACCGCCGGCATGATCCTCATGGCCGGGGCGCATCACATGCAGGATCAGGGTATGAGCCTGTGCACACTGACCGGTTTTGCCTGTGATGAGACTGTGTGAGCCAACCCGGAACACAAGGTGTTACATGTAAGAGCGACTGCTGTAGATCTGTTACTTTCATGAGCCTAATGAGCTGCAGTGAGAGTGGGATGAGATCGATGAGGCCCTAAGGAATGAGGGCTGAATGCTGACAACCCGGAACACAGGGAGTTAACATAAGCTGTGTGGAAGCTGATTATCAGCAGCTAAGGGGGTGTGTCCATGTGGGAGTGGCTGGCACGATAAGAGGCAGCCAGCTGAGTGATTGAGAGATGAGATCCATTTTCAGCCAGACATCAGCCTGAGAGGATGTGGGCTGATTACCAGCCTCAGAGCTGAGCAGACCCAGTCTGTATGAGGGACTGGGAGTGCAAGTCCATGCCGCCATTTTGAGATGGTGAAGGGAGCATGCTAGCTCCATGCCGGTGCCGAGGTCCGAGGTTGTGATAGCACCTGGTGGGAAAGCCGTGGCTGAACCCGGTGGAGACTGGTCCGGGCGTGGGGTGAACCACGTCCGGGAAAGGAGCCTTGGGGGACGCTTGGTGGACCCGTTACACAGGTAGCGAGACCCGGATCCGTGCCCGGTAAGACAGCGGTTCCCGTGTAACGGAGTGAGCTGTGTGTGAGTAATGCCAGGCGGCATAACCGCTATTGGGTCCGACTAGGCAGTCGGTAAAGGACCCGTTGATGTATGTAGGGGCTTAGGCAATTGCCCTGAATGTAAGATGATGACCTATGTAAGAACATTGTATAATAATGTGGGGAGAAAGTGACCCAGCCAGTATGGATGATGTTGGAGGCGTTCCGTCCCTGTGGGACGAGAGGGAGGCTTGCCCTGCTGCTTGCAGAGGGTACCCGTCCCTCAACCACGGCCTCTAATGGTGTGGGTGTGCCTGTGGTGCCAGACACAGGGGTAATAGGGCTCCTAGTAGGTAACGGATGAGGTTCCCGTGTACTATGGTTTGCCAGTCCCTGTAATGGGCCATGGAGGAGCCACAGTCCATGGATGATGGGCTGTGAGCGTGTGGAAGAAATGTATGTGATCCATGGACGTTTGAATGATGGATCACACATGGTATGTAAGGCCCGGTCAGGCAGGAATCCTGACTACGGGGTAATGTTATGTCATCGAGCTGGGTGACTAAAGCCAGGCGGCAGGAACCGCCATTGGGACCCACAGGGCCCGTTGAGGCGTATGTAACGAAGGTCAGAAGCAGGGGTTAAAAGGGCTCCTAGAGTGAGGACACCATGGTTGAACCAGGTGGACTCTGACCGGGACGTAGGCGGAGATACGTCCAGGAAGGAGCCCCTTGGGGATACATGACATACCCGGTACTCAGGTTGCTCAATCCCTGTTATGAACCCGGAGGGGTCATCGTCGAAATATAACACATGTATTTATTATAAATGTACTGTAAGATGTGTAAGTAGGCCGGAGGCCGTAGCTACCCCGGGAGCAGGTGTTAGAGCTCCAATGGGGAGAGAGTCGTGGTTACAGGTCCCGGGTTATTGTGAATGTATATGTGCAATGTTCTATGTAATGTATGATGTATTTATGTAAAGTGTTTATAATCAATGTGATATGTGTCCAACATGCTAACCGGGTTATGCTATTAATATGTGAAAATAAACGGGTACACATTGGTTAAACTTATAAACACGTGTTTTGTCGTTATGCAAGCGGGTTCCCCGGTTGCTACCTCACATCAGTTATCTTAATGAAATAGAAAACAGAAATATGTAACATGTCATCATCCACATATTACAAGACAATAAAGAATTTTTTATATATACAAAAAGGACTATTTTACAAATACTCATGTTGAATCGCATAAACATCACATATGGCATCAAAACAAGAAATATAAAAGAGTTCTTTCAAAATATTTCAAGAGAAAGAAAAAGAAAAGGAAAAAGGAAAAAAAGGGAAAAAAAGGGGAAAATTCTTTATTCCATGAAGATGGGTTAAATAGGAAAGATAAAACTAATAGAAAAAAATATAATAGAAAAAAATATATAAATAGTATATTGATAAAATTTATATTACCTCTATAGTAACCACTACACATACCACCAAAGCCACGAATATTTGAAATTAGGAGACACAAAATCCTATGTTTAATTAAAAAAAGGTATGATCAGTAATATATGGTAATATCACCACAAGACTTGTCACAATCCAAAAATACACCAAAAAATACCACGACCGTGCATCCTGGTCGTATCTTTATTGAAAAACTAAACCACGTCATTCTGCATAAACTATCTTCAATGACAACTAATACAATGTCACATGTAACGAAGGAACAAAAAATGATGTATTACCTGAGAGGAGATCACTAAAGTGAATGTGAACAAATTGGCCCCCTGGTGGTAAGTAGTAATAATATCTGTGTAAAGACATTAATAGCTAATAGTAATCCATAACCCATCAATAAACCTCTACTAGGCAAAGAAATACAAATGTATATATCCAAATTACAACTATAGGAATGAGACTAAGAAGCGGCCAATGTTAGCTAAATTTCAGAATATAATAGTAACTACATACCAGTTATAAAGGGAAAATGCCCTAAGAACCTATAATGCAAAAGGTTCTCCATTACTACAAAGAAATACCAAGTCACATAAATGACTAAAGCAAAATACCGCTGGTTCTCTACCTGATGTGTGCAGTCTGCGATCCTGAATCGGTGTGCGCCGCTATAGTGTTCACGTGCGAATCTAAATAGAGGCGAGGCGGGACATCGTCACGTCGTCATATTCGCCCAATGAAACGCAAGCGAGTCGACACGCGAGCGAGCCGACACGCAAGACATGCGTGTAATGTTATTTGCCTCATGAAACGCTAGCACGCAAGACCGTGCGTGCGCATTAAAGAAAAAGAGGAAATAAAGCAAGAAAACCAAGGAAAACAGCATGTCATGAAGTGTCAGATGCCAGAAAGAGCGATCGTACTGCCACATGATCTTCTCAATAATGCATCTAGAATAAAAAAGCAATTATTAATAAGTGTGAACACCATTTATATTCTTCTTCTTATTATTATTATTCTAGGGGACAAAATCAAGCTAGGACTTCAATCATTACGGATATTGAAAATAATTATTCAAAAATCCATATCTTGATAAGTAATCAGAGCAAATAGAGGTCATCTATGTAAAATATAGAAACATAAATAACCCACTGGCATAACATGTGACATTTATACAGCCTAACCCACCATAATCCATATGTAAGGAATTATCCCAACTATAATTATCATTATTAAAATGGGGACAATGACTTAGGGGCAGCTGAGATGGCAAGCCCTCTTCAGGTAGGGCTGGAGGTCCCCAGGGCAGGAGTAATAGTCTATGATGGGATTGGATGGAGCTTTGTGAGGGATGATGATTCACACAGTCACTTACTTTGCTGCAGCTTCTCCAGCCAGTGTGCAGGGACGACAGTCTGTGGCTCCTCAGGTGGGATTCTGTTATAGAGCACAGGGCAATAGACGTAATTAACACACACTGACTCCTGATAGCTGTTTCTCAGTCTGTTTACTGGAGTTAAAGCAGATGTTACAAGCTGTCCCTGGAGTCTGGAGAGCAGTTCAGGGTATTTTTCACCCAACTGGGTTGTTTTGGCTTCCTCACTGTGCTTGTGTTGTGGCCCTTGCAGTTGCTTAAGCTAGGCTGCCGGCCCTGTCGCTGTCTTCATCTACCAGTATGACAGGCAACTCGAGTCCTTCACTTCTCCACCCCACTCCGGGAAGTCAGTGTTTCTGGACTCTATATGTTGCTGTGCCCCTGGTACCGTGTAGCTGGAGAATCTGGAGCCCCTCACTCTCCGGTGTTGACTGCTGGTGTGTGTGAACCTGCACAGTCTTGGACTCTGGTGTCCGTTCTGGCGTTGTTTCTCTCAGGGAAGGGAAGCACGAAGTGGTGCAGCCTCACGGTAGGTTTCTGTCTATTCTCTTTCCTCAGACCCTAGCCTTAGGCCTGGTGTTCAGCAGTGGACCTTGGGATGGGCCTGGCACAGCCCTTTTACACCCAGGTCTGGTTCTCAGTTTGTACAGAACCTGTCCTCTTCATAGTCCTCACAGGAACGGCACTGAACTTGTTGCTCCTCAGACCAGAATAATATATAGGGGAGCTCACGCTGAAGCCGGGCTTGGTCTCCCCCTTCTGTCTGGGAGGTGTTGGTGTTGTTTGTGTATTGCCTGAGTGGAACTCCCTTTACTGCTCTCTGGTGACACCTAACACTAGTGACACTGTGGCACTATGTCTCTGGGGTGTCACACCAACACCAGGAGGTCCACACCTCCAGTTCATACTGCAACCAAAATCAAGGTTTTACCATTCACCATTATTGGTCGAACCGGCAGGGTGGAGAATACTTCTGTTTGGACACTATTGACACCATACTAAAAAATGATAGCATGAGTTGATGTCTCCTCCTCATTAATTTATTAATTTAGAGTGTGCCAGAAATATTACGTTCTCTCTATAACACTATGACTGTCGTGCCCTAAGTGTACCAGGGCTGTGCATATAACACTATGACTGCCCTCTTGACGCCAGGGCTGTGCTATAACACTATAACTGCACTCATAGCACCAGGGCCATACTATAACCCTATGACTGCCCTCATGACACCAGGGCTGTTCTATAACACTATGACTGCCCTCATAGCACCAGGGCCATACTATAACACTATGATTGCCCTTATAGCACCAGGGCTGTGTTATAACACTATGACTGTGTCGAGCCCACTGAGACGAGGGTACTCGGTACCGGACTGGGTTTGCTGGTGGGGAAGTCACGGGTGGTCCTGGTCCGGACCGTGTCCCGGGCCCTGGCAATAATAAGGGTGTATTTACAGGGGAGAATAGTTTATCGTGATGCCACCCACAGTGTGTGGCCAGTAGTAGGGCCACTGCTGCCGCAGAACCTCCGGGGATGATGGGATGGCAGCTAAGATGGGATAGTTCTCTGTGGGCAGAACTGAGTTCCCCGGGGCAGTGTTGGTAAAGTCTATGATGGATGTGAATAGTGGAGACGGGTTAAAGGGATCCTGTCACCTCCAGAACGCCTCCTAAGCTATCAAAACATGTCCCTGCAGCATCCCATCACTAATCTCACACTCCTTTTGTCTCCTAAAAGCATCCTGTGAAAGTGCATAAAAACGTTTTAATACCTACTCATTAGTGATTATAATTAGCAGGGGCCATATTCTTTAGTCATCAGGGGGTGTTGTTTTGCAGCCTCGAGGATCCAGCCTCTCTCTGTCTATGCTGCTGTGAAACTGAAACTGAAGGCAGGACTAATGATTTACATTCTGTGAGTGATAGAGAGAGGGGAGGGCAATGCTTGCACATCACAGCAGAACACACAGTGACAGGGTGGATCCCTGGAGCTGCAAAACAGCCCGCCTTGGTGACTAAAGAATATAGTCACTGCTAATTATAATCACGAATGAGTAAGTATTAAAACGTTTTTATGCACTCTGACAGGATGCTTTTAGGAGACAAAATAAGTGTGAGATTAGTGATAGGAAGCTGCAGGGACATGTTTTGCTAGCTTAGGAGGCGTTTTGGAGGTGACAGGATCCCTTTAAGGAACACACACTCACGTTTTGTAGTTTCCAAAGCTTTACTGCGATGTTGTTGCAGATCGTCCACGGAGTCTGTACAGGGCCGGGTTTTCCTCCCACCCTGTCCGGGTCATCAGCTTCCTCGTGCTGCGCTGTGTGTGTGTGTCCTGGCTGCTGCGTCTAGCTTAACTGCTGGGACTGTCTCACTCTCTCTCTGTTCTGCTGGTACCACTTGGCTAGGCAACTTGAGTCCTCTGTGCTGTGCTGACCCCGCCGTGTTGCTTTGCTCTGGTACTGTGGGTGTCTAGAGACTCCACTACTCCGGGATTCACTGTGCTGTGTGTGTCAGTCACAGTGCCGGATCCGGTGTCCGTTCTGTGCGCTTCTCTGGGGCGAGTGGTGATAGCACTCAAGCTCCCAGACGTGTTCCTCAGTCTTTCGGTTCTCCTTCCCTCAGACCCTAGCTAGGCCTGGAATCTAAGAGCAGACTGTAGAGAAGCCTGAGGCAGCCTCTTTGACACTACAGTCCCTCTCTCAGTTCCCCCAGGAACTGGACTAACTACTTCCCGTGGACCTGGAGTATATAAGAGAGCAGATTGTGCTCCCCCTCCTGGCCCAGAGGTGCTAGTGTAAGTCAGTGTGTTGTGGGGAGGGAACCCGTGTGATGTTACTGTGGCACATTAACCCATGGGGTGCCACAACTGCCCTCATGACACCAGGGCTGTGCTATAACACTATGACTGCTCTCACAGCACCATAGCTGTGCTATAACACTATGACTGCCCTCATGACACCAGAGCTGTGCTATAACACTATGACTGCCCTCATAGCACCATGGCTGTGCTATAACACTATGACTGCCCTCATGACACCAGGGCTGTGCTATAACGCAATGACTGGCCCTCATGACACCAGGGCTGTGCTGTACACCATGACTGCCCTCATGGCACCAAGGCCATACTACAACACTATGACTGCTCTTATAGCACCAGGGCTGTGCTATAACACTATGACTGCCCTTATAGCACCAGGGCTGCGCTATAACACTATAATTGCCCTCATGACACCAGGGCTGTACTATAATACTGACTGCCCTCATAGCTCCAAGGCTGTGCTACAACACTATGACTGCTCTCATAGCACCAGGGCTGTGCTATAACACTATGACTGCCCTCAGCACCAGGGCTGTGTTATACCACTATGACTGCTCTCATGACACCAAGGCTTTGTTATACGACTATGACTGCCCTCATGACACCAGGGCTGTGCTATAACACTATGACTGCCCTCAGCACCAGGGCTGTGTTATACCACTATGACTGACTTCATAGCACCAGGGCTGTGCTATAACACTATGACTGCCCTTATAGCACCAGGGCTGTGCTACTACACTATGACTGTCCTCATAGCACCAGGCCTATGCTAAAACACTATGATTGCCCTCATGACATCGGGGCTGTACTATATATAATACTGACTGCCCTCATAGCTCCAAGGCTGTGTTATAGCTGTGCTATAACACTATGATTGACCTCAGTCATAGCACCAGGGCTGTGTTATAACACTATGACTGCCCTCATAGCACCAGGACCATACTATAACACTATGACTGCCCTCATGACACCAGGGCTGTGCTATAACACTGACTGCCCTTATAGCACCAGGGCTGTGCTATAACACTATAATTTCCCTCAAGACACCTGGGCTGTACTATAATACTGACTGCCTCATAGCTGTAAGGCTGTGCTATAACACTATGACTGCTCTCATAGCACCAGGGCTGTGCTATACCACTATGACTGCTCTCAGCACCCGGGCTGTGTTATACCACTAGGACTGCCCTCATGACACCAGGGCTGTGTTACACCACTATGACTGACCTCATAGCACCAGGGCTGTGTTACACCACTATGACTGACCTCATAGCACCAGGGCTGTGTTATAACACTATGACTGCCCTCATGACACCAGGGCTGTGCTATAACACTATGACTGCCCTTATAGCACCAGGGCTGTACTACTACACTATGACTGTCCTCATAGCACCAGGGCTATGCTAAAACACTATGATTGCCCTCATGACACCAGGGCTGTACTATAATACTGACTTCCCTCATAGCTCTAAGGCTGTGTTATAACACTTTGACAACCCTCATGACACCAGGGCTGTGCTATAACACTATGACTGCCCTTATGACACCAGGGCTGTGCTATAACACTATGATTACCCTCTTGACCCCATGGCTGTACTATAATACTGACTGCCTTCATAGCTCCAAGGCTGTATTATAACACTATGACTGCCCTGATAGCACCAGCAGGCTGTGCTATAACACTATGATTGCCCTCATGACACCAGGGCTGTACTATAATAATGGCCACTTTACACACACCAACTTATCTGTCCAACTTCTGAACAACTTACTGGTTGCAGTGAAATCATGGACACATTGTTCCATTTGTACACAGCCACCAAATGGAGCAATGTGTCCATGATTTCACTGCAACCAGAAAGTTGTTCAGAAGTTGGACAGATAAGTTGGTGTGTGTAAAGTGGCCATTACACTATGACTGCCCTCATGACACCAGGGCGGTGCTATAACATTATGACTGCCCTGATAACACCAGCAGGCTGTGCTATAACACTAAAATTGCGCTCATGACACCAGGGCTGTACTATAAACACTATGACTGCCCCCATGACACCAGGGTTATGGTATAACCCTATTACTGCCCTCATAGCACCAGGGCTGTGCTATAACACGCTTTATGCCCTCATGACACCAGGGTTGTGGTATAACACACTTTATGCCCTCATGACACCAGGGTTGTGATATAACACGCTTTATGCCCTCATGACACCAGGGTTGTGGTATAACACGCTTTATGCCCTCATGACACCAGGGTTGTGGTATAACACGCTTTATGCCCTCATGACACCAGGGGTTGTGATATAACACGCTTTATGCCCTCATGACACCAGGGTTGTGGTATAACACGCTTTATGCCCTCATGACACCAGGGTTGTGGTATAACACGCTTTATGCCCTCATGACACCAGGGTTGTGATATAACACGCTTTATGCCCTCATGACACCAGGGTTGTGGTATAACACGCTTTATGCCCTCATGACACCAGGGTTGTGGTATAACACGCGCTTTATGCCCTCATGACACCAGGGCTGTAGTATGCTCTCGGCTCTCGCTGAGGTCCCTGGCGCCCTTCTTGCCGGCTTCCCCGGGGCCGCCTTCTCCTCAGTGTCGTCACTAGGAAGTGACCGGCCTCCTATATAGAGGCGCCGCTCTCCTTACCCAGCACTGAGCACAGACATGTCTCCTGCTCGGGCATTTCTAGGAGGCTGCTGCCGGCTGGCCCTGGGTAGGAGGGTGGCAGGGAGCCCTGGGCCTCCACTCAGGGGCCGGAATGGCTGGCTGCGACACCTTTCTTCCAGCGGCCCGGAGGACGGCGACATGAGGAGGTATCTGAGTGCACACTACAACGAGGCGAAGAGAGGCATCAACGGTGAGAGTGAGTGCCTGTGCTGGTGTGTGTGTGCCAGGGTAGGTGAGGGTGAGTTCCTGTGCTGGTATGTGTATGTGTGTGCCAGGGCAGGTGAGGGTGAGTGCCTGTGCTGGTACGTGTGTGCCAGGGCAGGTGAGGGTGAGTGCCTGTGCTGGTATGTGTGTGCCAGGGCAGTAACATGGCAGGTGAGGGTGAGTGCCCTCTATGCACTCAGGATCCTGGGGTCAGCCTAGGTCTGCAGCCCCTCAGTACCCTCCACATTCGGAGATGGAGCAGCTTACTCCTAGACCTCTAGTGACAGATGTGCCATGTGTCTGAATACCTGCTGTAACTGCAGCAATGGTGACTTGTAGAAAGTTTCTACAGTACAGACATGAAATGGTTCTACACTGTGATTTCTGTACCACTCAGACCCACATATCACAATAAGGATAGTGTCACAGATGACACTTCAGAGGCTTGCCCTGTGTTACACGGATATGGCTGCTCTGATCCTGTCACTTCATGGGCAGTGTTATAGTTGATAGCCCTGATACCTTTCCTCTCCTTTTAGGAATTGCGGGGATTATCTCTGGACCCCAAAATGTCAATAGCGTATGATGTAAAGCAATGAACTAATATAATTCCAAGTCTGCTGTGTGGCTCGTGGCCTCCATTGTAAACTGGATGCATGGCGCTTGATGACCGATGGGCACGATGATGACTGATGGGCACCATTGTCTTATATGGTCTTTTGGGTTTCTCTACAGTGACAGTAATTTTGACAGAAAAATAACGCTACCTGGCCGTCTGTCTTTCCCGTTATAACTACAAAACCTGCAATAGAGACACTGACTTAAACACAGTCATACATTACACTACCAAGGTATTGGTGGCTGCCTGCTTCTTGATAACATAGCAGAGGAGACAAGCTGGGTACCTACAGTGGGGATAATAAGTATTTGATCCTTTGCTGATTTTCTAAGTTTGCCCACTGACAAAGACATTAACAATCCTATAATTTTTAAGTGTAGGTTAAATTTAACAATGAGAGATCGAATATCAAAAATAAAATCCAGAAAATCAAATTGTCTATATTATATAAATATATTTACATTTTGCAGAGAGAAATAAGTATTTCATCCCCTTCGAACCATTAGGCATTCTGGCTTCTACAGACCAGTTAGCCGCTCTTAAGGTGGGTTTGCACGTCACGATATCGGGCCGATATCGTATCCAACGTCGCGGGAGCGCGCTTTTCCCTGCATTGCATCGCCGGTTTACACAGCGCGATATCGGGATACAACGTCCCGACGATGTGTACGCCCCCCAACCCAGGAACGACCAGTTAACATGGGAGTGAATGGGTGACGTGCCAGTACACATCGGAGTTGGGCTGTCACACAGCACGATCCGGTTCCAATCTCCATTCAATATCGGACCATTGGAGAGCACGCTCATTCAATCCCCGATATCGCATTGACATCGTTTCTGCATCGTATTGGACGTTCACACCATACAACACAGGAACGATATCGGCTCCAACGATCGAACCACGTGACTTTTCATTGAAATTGGACGCCGATACTGCAACGTGTAAACCCACCTTTAGTCAACTTGTTAGATGCTTCTAATCAACTGCATTAAAGCCAGCTGTCTTAAATTGTCACCTTTTATAAAAGACTCCTGTCCACACACTTAATTACTCCGTCAGACTCTATACTCTACAACATGGGCAAGACCAAAGAGCTTTCTAAGGAGGTCAGGGAAAAGATCCTAGACCCGCACAAAGGCTGAAATGGGCCATAAAACCATAAGTAGGGCCGGCTTCACACCACGGTTTTGTGCTATCAGGTTCTGTCCGGTGTTTTACAGGATGCACCTGACAGCAAAGGAAAAGCACAAACTGTGGGCAAATATGCCCTCCGATCGTGTTTTTAGCAGGATTCGTTTGTGCTCGTCTCTGCTGCTCTCCGTAGTGCTGAAATTTCAGCCCACGTGTTTAGTGCTGCTGTCAGCGGTGCTGAATGTTCAGCCCGTGTGAACAGTGGAGCTCTCTATGGTGCTGAACATTCAGCGGTGGCTCTGAAATGCTGCTGCTGTCCATGGTGCTGAATGAGCAAGGTAGCATTTCAGAGCCGACGCTGTTCTATAATGGCATCCGGGAAATTATTCGGTTTATTTTCCAGATCTGGGGCGATCCGTCACCCATAGACTCCATTGTTATGGGCGCCGGATCGCCCCGGATCAGGTTTTGTTTGTTTTGTGCACCGAACACAAAAATTGATGCAGACTCTGATTTCCTGTCCTGTGGAAAAATGAACAAAACCAGATCTGGGTGAAAAAAAAACACAAAACCGAAGGCCAAATAAGATCAATCCGGCACCATAGGGACACGTGGACAAAACAGGATCAGTTTCTGTCCGGTTTTAAACCGGACAGAACCTGAAACCAGAAAACTGTGGTGTGAAGCCGGCCTAAGATGCTGGGTGAGAAGGAGACAATTGATGGTGCAATAGTAAGAAAACGGAAGAAATGCAAAATGAGTGTCAATTGACATCGATCCGGTGCTCCATGCAAAATCTCACCTCGTGCGGTATCCAGGATTATGAGGAAGGTGTGAGATCAGCCTAAAACTACACAAGGGGAACTTGCTAATGATTTCAAGGCAGCTGGAACCACTGTCACCAAGAAAACCATTGGTAACACATTACGTCATAATGGATTAAAATCCTGCACTGCCCGCAAAGTCTCACTGTTCAAAAAGGAAAGTAATAGTATGTGGTTATCTATAGGGAGCGCTGGGGTACAAAGACAAGGGGAAAATTCTTAGTTTAACAAACCTCTTTATTAGAGAAACACCACAACGCGTTTTAACAATGATCTGTTGTCTTCCTCAGGTGTATTTACAGCTTAATGGTGGAATGGACACATTAAATACTCTAAAGCACCAATAACAATCTGCCAATCAATGATGTCAAATTTCACTCTAACAACCCTAATGTGCACCAGATGGCTGAAAGGGTCTTAGTGGTAAATAAAAACAGGATAAACAGATATATGTACAAATTAAAAAAAAAAATCTGACCAAGGAACAATATTAAAATGTATCAATGACAAGTTATACAGTTGCAAGCTAAACATTAATAAATGGATAAAAACACCAAAACCAATATAATTGATAAAATCCTCAGACAAGAAATATAATGCCATATTAATGATGGCAAAAAAACATTAAGAGGACCTGTCACTCCCCCCCTTCCCATCCTCCATGGATGTGAATCTAAGCCCAGCACTGGATGCAGCATGTCTGCTGCATTCCGGCAAGGGGTCCCCCATGTATATACCCCGATATATAGGCTTATAAAAACTTAGTGATTTTCCATGGAGGCGGCCATTGTGCTGCAGCCTGCGCCTCTGTACCACCCATATCCTGCCAGTCATGAAATGCAGACATGCTGCATTCAGTGCTGGGCTTAGATTCACATCCATGGGGTAAGGTGACAGGTCCTCTTTAAGTTTATTATCTCAAAGGGCAATGATAAAAGGGGATGGAGGGGAGAGAAAGGGGGTCACATCCCATTACCCTTATGTACTCATTGTATCATGGGTATTAGTAGTGTACACGTGTATACAACACTGTGTATATAAAATCAGTCATCCACTTTAAACAAAAAAAAAAAAAAAAAAAGGGGTGTGAGTCAAGCTATCAGCAATTATAAAACTTATACCGCATTGATAGTTGAGGAGGAAGTTTCGTTGGTCAATCAAGGCTTGAATGCTTGTTCTGTTTGCATCACTCCAGGTTGCCTATGTTGCAAAACCATTTTAAATGGGCCTGCTTCTTTCCGTTCACTGACGACTGGGGAGAGTTTTAGTATAAGGGTGGAGGCACACTATCATGCATCAAAAACGCTGCGTTTTTGATGTATGACAGTGATGCGAGTGCAGTGCTAGTTTGGTGCGAGTGTGGTGCGTGTGGTGAGTGTGCCTGGCTGTATGTAAGTGTATGTAGTGCGAGTGTGAGGTGTGAGTGCGTGTGTGTAGTTTTTTTTCTTTGCTGTCCATGGTCTTGATGGACCACGGAACAGCATTCCTGCTATCCCCATACAGTTACAATAATGTTTCATTGCTGTGACAGCAGCAGTGAAGCAGTATTGTATGTATAATTTATTATTTTTTGCAAAGTTACACTTTTCAGCTTGATTTTACATGTTTTTACCATGTCGGCTGTTCAGGACTTCACTCAGCACTGTGCTACCGGAGGGGGTTTTAACCCGGTGATTAAGGGGTTAATCAGACGCTGGTGTCATGACACCATCTGTCCAGGGGTTGTCTCCTCCCCCCCCCCCCCCCCACTGGATACATGGTGACATGACATCATGTGTCTGAATGGGTTAATTATTCTGTAAACCAAGTTTAAATTTATGTCGGGTGTATAGATGAGACAGAATAAGCCGGTGATTTATGAATGGAAGCTTCAGCACCATGGACAGCTCCTCACAAATCACGGCTCTTTCTGTCTCATCTCTACACCCGACATAAACTGAAACTTGGTTTACAGAATAATTAACCCATTCAGACACATGATGTCATGTCACCATGTATCCAGGTGGGGAGGACAACCCCTGGACAGATGGTGTCATGACACCAGCGTCTGATTAACCCCTTAATCACCGGGTTAAAACCCCCTCGGTAGCACAGTGCTGAATGAAGTCCTGAACAGCCGACATGGTAAAAACATGTAAAATCAAGCTGAAAAGTGTAACTTTGCAAAAAATAATAAATTATACATACAATAATGCTTCACTGCTGCTGTCACAGCAATGAAACATTATTGTAACTGTATGGGGACTGCGGGGGGCCAGTGATTTTGACAGCACACGGCTGCGATTATCGCACGGAGTGCTGTATGGGTGCGAGCTAGACTCGCACCCATATACTTTTGATGGCCACTCGCGCGAGGGAATCGCGTGCAATCGCAGCATGCTGCGATTGCACTCGGATTGCTCTCGCAAAGCGAGTTTAATGCCAGAAACTCGCAATAATGTGACCTGTATCATTGAAAGATACAGGTCCGAGTTTAATGCGAGTTTTTCTCGCATTAAACTCGCGCAAGTTCAACGCCAGTGTGCCTCCACCCTTAGTTGTAAAGTGGACTGCCATTCTAGTCATGTGATATATTTGCTACAGTGCACTTGTGGACTCCAATATGTGGATCACACGATTCAAATAAATGCACGCGAGGCTAAATAAGCATCGTTCAAACATCCGTAACAGGTATCCTCTGCACAGTGTATCCAAACATTTTTGTGCTGTACATTATAAGGCTCCACAACATCTGACACTTACTATTATTGATCAGGTTCCCAAAACTGTGTGTAACCGGATCAATCTTGATAAAAAGGGAGAGCTGTTAGATCTTCAAACTTGGGACTTTGAGCCCAGAGGGTCTTGACCTTACAATTGAGAATATTTGTAAATTAATTTTTCAATTATTCATTTGGTAGAGTCCCCCAGAATAGAGAAATATCTTTTATAGTTGCTGAGCTGATAGCTCGACCCCCACCCCCAATTTTTTTTTTTTTTTTTTTTTTTGTCTTTCCACGTGGATGACTGATTTTATACTCAGTGTTGTATGCACATGTCTACACTATTGATGCCCATGATAAAATTAGTACATAAGGGTAATGGGATGTGACCCCCCCCCCTTCTCACACCCACCCATCCCCTTTTATCTTTCGCCTATGAGATAATAATCTTAATTTTTTTTTGCAATCCTTGATATGGCATTATATTTCCTGTCTGAGGATTTTATTAATTATATTGGTTTTAGTGTTTTTAATCATTTATTTTTGCTTAGTTTGTAATGTATAACTTGTTATTGATAAATTTTAATATTGTTTCTTGGTCAGACATTTTTATGCAGTGTGTATCTTTTTAATTTGTACATATATCTGTTTATCCTGTTTTTATTTACCACTAAGGGTACCTTTACACGCCGAAACTTTTGGCAGCAATAGGAGGCAATCTAACGTGCGCGTGCATGGTTGCCTCCGAACGTCGAAGGCGCTTTTACACGCCGCAATTTCGCTCTGAACCTAAGGCGCCGTGTCTCCCCGGAAGTTGCCACACAAACAGCGGGAAACATTCGCTAGACTCCCGTTGCCGCTTCACAAACCGCAATCCCCAAAGGAATGTGGGCGTACCTGTTCAGCACGGCAAAAACCATAGGCGTGCCAAATTGTTGTACACCATGCCCCAACCACGCTCATTGAACAATGCAATAGCGTTGTGATTGGCCAGCCTGCGCTGGAAGGCTGGCTAATACCTGACGCCATTGTGTGTCGGAGTTTGGCACCAATACACGCTCAAATATGGTGCGCAATCAACTGACAGCCAGTGGGAACACAGTAGCCACCACCAATCATCACTGACGGGGTGCAGACTCCAGGACGCTGTGGCACACCTCCGGGAAATCAGTAGGCGACACAGATTCCATTCCTATCGCCCATTCACACGCCAAAAGCCGGGAATTTCGCCTTCATGATTGCCTCTGATTTTGGAGCAGTGCTGTGAAATCGGAACCAGGCGCAACCTTTTTTATCGCCGCCAAATTCCCCAACTACACGCTGCAATTTCACAGCGATGGTGATGGGGCTACAGATTGCTGGTCAGATTTCTCGCCGCGGTTGCGGCGTGTAAAGGTGCCCTCTGACGCTTTCAGCCATCTGGTGCACATTAGGGTTGTTAGAGTGAAATTTTACATCATTGATTGGAAAATTGTTATTGGTGCTTTAGAGTATTTAATGTGTCCATTCCACCATTAATCTGTAAATCCACCTGAGGAAGACAACAGACTATTAGGGAAACACCACAACGCATTTCAACAACAAAGAGGTTTGTTAAACCCTAAGAATTTTCCCTTTGTCTTTGTGCCCCAGCGCTCCCTATAGATAACCACGTACTATTACTTTCCTCCCTGAAAATCTCGCCCTCCTGGGTGATGTGGTTTGGAGCTGTGGGTGCCACGGACACATAGGAAGCGGCCCAGGACTGCAGGACCTGCAGTGACATCACATCCCCATGACGTGCGGGTCACATGACCGGAGACCCACGTGACCGGCCGAGAACTGGATGCCTGCTACCGTGACACCGGGAGCAGTAGAGACACGCTATACTGAGGTTATGCAGGGGTGCACATCCTCCTCAGGTGAAAGGCGATTTCCCCAAACCCCCGCCCCCTCTCTCACTTCAACCTTTCCCCCTGCTATATTATCAGATTCTTCCTGTGGGAGCGCTTCTCCCTCTCCTTTTTATCTTCCACTGCTCAAAAAGGCACATGTGCAGGTCTGGCTGAAGTTTGACAATGATCACCTTGATGATGATTCTGAGAGTGATTGGGAGAAGGTGCTGTGTTCAGATGAGACAAAAATTTAACTCTTTGGCATTACTCAACTCACTGTGTTTGGAGGAAGAGAAATGCTGCCTATGGCCCAACGAAAACGATCCGCACAGTCAAGCATGGCAGTAGAAACATTATGTTTTGGGGGTGTTTCTCTGCTGAGGGCACAGTACTTCACCGCATCAATGGGATAATGGATGGAGCCATTACCGTAAGATTCTGAGTGACAACCTCCTTCCCTCTGCCAGAACATTAAAAATGCCGGGTCTTACAGCACGACAATGACCCAAAACATACAGCCAAGGCAACAAAGGAGTGGCTAAAAAAAAAGCACATTAAGGTCATGAAGTGGCCTTGCCAGTCTCCAGACTTTAATCCCATAGTAAACTTATGGAGGGAGCTGAAGTTCTGAGTTTCCAAGTGACAATCTCTAATGGTACCTTTACACGCCGCCACGGCAGGCTGGATACATCCCGCTACTTCACGTGCACGAGCACGCTCAAACGGCTACAAACGGTCAACGCACCCTCTTTACACGCCGCCACAAGGTTCGCTACGCCACGCTACATCTATAGCTAGCTACATCGCCGGGTGTCTCAAGTAGCCAGCTGTTGCTCATTTACACACCGCTACAACCAGCTACTATGGGCGGACCTGGTGCAGCAGGGACAGCACATAGGCGTGCTCCAATTGTGGATTACAAGACTTCCGTACGCTGATAGGACGAAGCAATAACATCCTGATTGGGCAGGCATCGCAGGAGGCTGAGTAATACAGCACGCTCGAGCGATTGTGTAGTGTGACTCGTCAGCTCCTTAAATATGCCTCCCTATGCAGCGACTACCAATCGTCATGCAGCAGCTTCCACCAATGATCGCACATGGGGCGCGGTAACATGGAGCCGAGGTCACGCCTTGGCTACATTGCAGCTACAGCCCCGGGTGTCCAGAGTTCCCTTCCGTTGCTTCTTTACACGCCGATACAGCTCGCTACCATCGGCGATATAGCCATCTGTTTTCGAGCAGAGCCCATAAACAGATGTATCTGTCGCCGGCTGTAGCGTCGCGTCTTCAGACGCCGCTACGACGGGCTACATTGACGCTACAAGCTACATTTGTAGCCTGTAGCGCGATGTATCCAGCCTGCCGTGGCGGCGTGTAAAGGTACCATAAATCATTAAGATTTTGAGGCTATCTACAAATAGGAGTGGACCAAAATTCCTCGTGACATGTGCGCAAACCTCATCATTAACTACAAGAAACGTCTGACTGCTGTGCTTGCCAAAAAGGGTTTTGCCACCAAGTATTAAGTCTTGTTTGCCAGATGAATAAAATAGTTATTTCCCTCTGCAAAATGCAAATCTAATATATAAAGCTGTGTGTGTGTGTTTGTGTATGTCCAGGATTGGCATCTACACCGTCGCAACTACAGCAACAAAATTTTGCACAGTCACACGTCTGGACCCCGAGAGCGTCATAGGCTATGCTGTGAGGTGAAATTTTAACCCCGCGTGTTCCAATTCACCAAGCAATTTTGGCCCTATCTACATAATGAAGAGAAAGTGACAGTTACCAGTTGACAGTTGTGAATGAGAGCGGCTTAATGACAGCACCAAAGACTAACAGCATATACCAGCATATAGTCCCTAAGGTGGGCCTTGACATGGAATATTCACCATGCACGGGGACCTATATACACTCCACATGCACACAAAGAGTAACAGCTAACGTGGAGCCCCAACATTGGATACTCACCACGCACCCGAACACAAACACACACATACACCACAAAGAGACACGCACAACACAGAGACACACACCGCACAGAACCCCCCACCACACACAGGGACACACACATACACACCCTATAGGGACACATGCACTCACCCCACAGGGACACACACACCACGGGGACATACACACCCCACAGGGACACAGACACACACACACCCCACAGGAACACACAGAGCCCATAGGGATAAACACACAACAGAGACACTTCTCCCCCCCACAAGGACACACGCCACAGGGTCAAACCCTCTGCTTCCCCCCCCCCCCCCCCAAAAGGACACACACCACAGGGACCCCTCCCCCCACTGGGACACACACACACCCTAGGGACGCACAGATGTGCACAAATCGCCTCACACAACTCGCCTCATACGTCTGGTATCTTTAATTTCCAAAAATAAACATCTGATTATGGCACGTGTGGCACATTGACTGCTTTTAGAGGGAATTAAGGCAGATGTCAGTCACATGAGCTGTCTATTATGTGTATGTGTGAGGTAATATATACTGCCCGGATGGGGGCAGGGTTTACTGTTGGCTGGAGATTTATTAGGCTGCCTATAGCAACCAATCACAGCTCAGCTTCTATTTTCCTATAGGTCATTAATAAAACATATTCAAATTGAATTCTGTTATAGCTAACAGCAGTTATTTATTAACCCTGGCGTAGCCGGGTAGTACAGCTAGTACATTTATATAATTTTGACAATGTGATTTTTCTGGATTTTATTTTTGATAGTCTACCTCTCACTGTTAAAATTAACCTTCCTTTAAAATTATAGACTGTTCATCTATTTGTCAGTGGACAAACTTACAAAATCAGCAAGGGAGCAAATACCGTATTTTTCGCTTTATAAGACGCACCTGATTATAAGACGCACCCCCAAGTTTGGTGAAGGAAAAGAGAAAAAAAATATTTTTTAATGTTAAATGGGTCCGTCTTATAATGCCAGTGTCCGTCTAAGGCTGGTATCACACTGCCCGTGTGATATACAACTAGGTTGGACGTGTCACACATGATTAACTTTGAATGGCCTCCCCCCCTGTCAGGACAGGAGTGTGGAGCTACTTAAAAACACAAGCAGCTGACGCTCGCATCCAGACGTCCAGAGAGGGGGAGGCCATTCCAGTTTAATCATCCATGACACGTCCAACTTGGTCGTATTTCACACTAACTAGTGAATAGGCAGAGCTGGGGGAACAGTGCACTCTGCACAGTGCTATAGTGTGATGTCCTGTAATATAGAGCCAGAGCTGGGGGAGCTGTGCACTCTGCACTGTGATGTAGTGTGATGTCTTGTAATATAGAGGCAGAGCTGGGGGAGCAGTGCACTTTGCACTGTGCTGTAGTGTGATGTCTTGTAATATAGAGGCAGGGCTGGGGGAGCAGTGCACTCTGCACTGTGCTGTAGTGTGATGTCTTGTAATATAGAGTCAGAGCTGGGGGAGCAGTGCACTCTGCACTGTGTTGTAGTGTGATGTCCTGTAATATAGAGCCAGAGCTGGGGGAACTGTGCACTCTGCACTGTGCTGTAGTGTGATGTCTTGTAATATAGAGGCAGAGCTGGGAGAGCAGTGCACTCTGCACTGTGCTGTAGTGTGATGTCTTGTAATATAGAGGCAGAGCTGGGGGAGCAGTGCACTCTGCACTGTGCTGTAGTGTGATGTCTTGTAATATAGAGGCAGAGCTGGGGGAGCAGTGCACTCTGCACTGTGCTGTAGTGTGATGTCTTGTAATATAGAGGCAGAGCTGGGAGAGCAGTGCACTCTGCACTGTGCTGTAGTGTGATGTCTTGTAATATAGAGGCAGAGCTGGGGGAGCAGTGCACTCTGCACTGTACTGTAGTGTGATGTCTTGTAATATAGAGGCAGAGCTGGGGGAGCTGTGCACTCTGCACTGTGCTGTAGTGTGATGTCTTGTAATATAGAGGCAGAGCTGGGGGAGCAGTGCACTCTGCACTGTGCTGTAGTGTGATGTCTTGTAATATAGAGGCAGAGCTGGGGGAGCAGTGCACTCTGCACTGTGATGTAGTGTGATGTCTTGTAATATAGAGGCAGAGCTGGGAGAGCAGTGCACTCTGCACTGTGCTGTAGTGTGATGTCTTGTAATATAGAGGCAGAGCTGGGAGAGCAGTGCACTCTGCACTGTGCTGTAGTGTGATGTCTTGTAATATAGAGGCAGAGCTGGGGAGCAGTGCACTCTGCACTGTGCTGTAGTGTGATGTCTTGTAATATAGAGGCAGAGCTGGGAGAGCAGTGCACTCTGCACTGTGCTGTAGTGTGATGTCTTGTAATATAGAGGCAGAGCTGGGAGAGCAGTGCACTCTGCACTGTGCTGTAGTGTGATGTCTTGTAATATAGAGGCAGAGCTGGGGGAGCAGTGCACTCTGCACTGTGCTGTAGTGTGATGTCTTGTAATATAGAGGCAGAGCTGGGGAGCTGTGCACTCTGCACTGTGATGTCCTGTAATATAGAGGCAGAGCTGGGGGAGCTGTGCACTCTGCACTGTGATGTCCTGTAATACAGAGGCAGAGCTGGGGGAGCTGTGCACTCTGCACTGTGATGTCCTGTAATATAGAGGCAGAGCTGGGGAGCTGTGCACTCTGCACTGTGATGTCCTGTAATACAGAGGCAGAGCTGGGGGAGCTGTGCACTCTGCACTGTGATGTCCTGTAATATAGAGGCAGAGCTGGGGGAGCTGTGCAGTCTGCACTGTGATGTCCTGTAATACAGAGGCAGAGCTGGGGGAGCTGTGCACTCTGCACTGTGATGTCCTGTAATACAGAGGCAGAGCTGGGGGAGCTGTGCACTCTGCACTGTGATGTCCTGTAATATAGAGGCAGAGCTGGGGGAGCTGTGCACTCTGCACTGTGATGTCCTGTAATACAGAGGCAGAGCTGGGGGAGCTGTGCACTCTGCACTGTGATGTCCTGTAATATAGAGGCAGAGCTGGGGGAGCTGTGCACTCTGCACTGTGATGTCCTGTAATACAGAGGCAGAGCTGGGGGAGCTGTGCACTCTGCACTGTGATGTCCTGTAATACAGAGGCAGAGCTGGGGGAGCTGTGCACTCTGCACTGTGATGTCCTGTAATACAGAGGCAGAGCTGGGGGAGCTGTGCACTCTGCACTGTGATGTCCTGTAATATAGAGGCAGAGCTGGGGAGCTGTGCACTCTGCACTGTGATGTCCTGTAATACAGAGGCAGAGCTGGGGGAGCTGTGCACTCTGCACTGTGATGTCCTGTAATATAGAGGCAGAGCTGGGGGAGCTGTGCAGTCTGCACTGTGATGTCCTGTAATACAGAGGCAGAGCTGGGGGAGCTGTGCACTCTGCACTGTGATGTCCTGTAATACAGAGGCAGAGCTGGGGGAGCTGTGCACTCTGCACTGTGATGTCCTGTAATATAGAGGCAGAGCTGGGGGAGCTGTGCACTCTGCACTGTGATGTCCTGTAATACAGAGGCAGAGCTGGGGGAGCTGTGCACTCTGCACTGTGATGTCCTGTAATATAGAGGCAGAGCTGGGGGAGCTGTGCACTCTGCACTGTGATGTCCTGTAATACAGAGGCAGAGCTGGGGGAGCTGTGCACTCTGCACTGTGATGTCCTGTAATACAGAGGCAGAGCTGGGGGAGCTGTGCACTCTGCACTGTGATGTCCTGTAATACAGAGGCAGAGCTGGGGGAGCTGTGCACTCTGCACTGTGATGTCCTGTAATACAGAGGCAGAGCTGGGGGAGCTGTGCACTCTGCACTGTGATGTCCTGTAATACAGAGGCAGAGCTGGGGGAGCTGTGCACTCTGCACTGTGATGTCCTGTAATATAGAGGCAGAGCTGGGGGAGCTGTGCACTCTGCACTGTGATGTCCTGTAATACAGAGGCAGAGCTGGGGGAGCTGTGCACTCTGCACTGTGATGTCCTGTAATACAGAGGCAGAGCTGGGGGAGCTGTGCACTCTGCACTGTGATGTCCTGTAATACAGAGGCAGAGCTGGGGGAGCTGTGCACTCTGCACTGTGATGTCCTGTAATACAGAGGCAGAGCTGGGGGAGCTGTGCACTCTGCACTGTGATGTCCTGTAATACAGAGGCAGAGCTGGGGAAGCTGTGCACTCTGCACTGTGATGTCCTGTAATATAGAGGCAGAGCTGGGGGAGCTGTGCAGTCTGCACTGTGCTGTAGTGCAATGTCCTGTAATATAGAGGCAGAGCTGAACCGGAGGAGCTGTGCTGTAGTGATGATGCTCGGCCTCCAGCCCTGCCAGCTTCAGATCTAGTGCAGTGTGAATGAAGATCGGCCACTTCCTGGGTCCCAGCTCTGTGACACAGGGCTCAGGAAACAGAGCAGAGGGACCTTGGAATGCTGACACAAGGTACGGATCTGCCCTGCTCTGCCCCTGTCATCATGGCAGTGATTCAGCACAAGCTCAGAGCTGATTCACTTGCCTCTGCTGCTACATCCCGCTCCTCCATTACTGTAATAGCCCGGCACGATCTCCCCAGCAGCTGCAGGAAGCTGGGGAGCAGCCAAATGTGCCGGCTATTAGAGTAAAGGAGCGCTCCCTGCTCCCATGCCCAGCTCTGTGCGCTGTCTTCAGTGCGCATGGAACAAGTGAAGTGAATATTCATGTCGGTAATGAGCCGGGGACACGTGGTGCTCCTGCCGCCTGATTCTTCAGCAGGAACCATTCCCTGCCACTTCTGACCCCACTTCACCGCTGCCCCCCCCCCCCCAAGTAACCCAGGATGCCAGAATGTTATATTCCGATTATAAGACGCACCCCCACTTTCCTCCAAAATTTGGAGGAAAAAAAGTGCGTCTTATAAAAGGAAAAATACGTTTTTTTCGCCCACTGTATATTTCAATTACAGGGGTTATTGGAATGGCCAAACTTTCCACAATTACTACAACATGCAATAGAAAGAATCAAAACCATGCATGAGTGGCCACATCTCCTTTGTCTTCTCTGTAGTGCTGATCTAGAGAGATGTGATGTATGCGGTGGATATTCCATACATGTGCTATATAGAAGCATCCCTTTAAAATAGCAATTTGGGTCAAATGAATGCACTGCTCTGTCCTGATATCAAGATACAGAACGGAGACACCAGTCATTGTCTGCACTAGTCGTAACCCAGAGATGGTTTTGTCTGGATTGATCTTTTAAAGGGAGCTTGTCACAATGTACGTGCAGTCTGATCTGTGGACAGTAAGGTGTAAAGAAGCTGAGCAGAGTGGAAAGGATTTCAGTATAACTTTTTTTTTTTTCCCTTTTTTATTAATTTACATTCCTAATGTTTGTATACATAGCAGACCAGTGAGTGGTCCTAATAGTGATTTACAGCTGTCTTTGCATGTATACAGGGATGACTGCCAATCACTGATCGGAACGCCCACTGGACTCCTATGTATATAAACACCAGGGATTTAACTGAATGTAAAACAAGTTACCGTATGATGAATCCTTTCCCACAAAACTATATATCAATCTGGTCAGCTATTCCTTCTTTATAACATCCTGTTGGCAGATCAGATATTTTTTTGCAATCTAGCAGATTTCATTGCTTAAAGATGTTGTCTGACTGCACACTTGTGAATCCTCACATCGCACGCATTCTCCGGTGATGGTGCCGGGAGTATGACCACAAGTGTGTGATTTGCAAACTTCCGTCCACATTCCCACTAGACTGTGTCTGACCTCGGTCAATACACCTGCATTGAGCGAGTCTGTATACAGTCTTGTCGGCACTTGACCGCATGCATGCAAATCACACACTCTTGGTTGTGCTCCCGATACCATCACCAGAGAATGCGTGCGATGTGAGGATTCACAAGTCTGCTGTCGTGGAGTGGCTGCAGAATTGTTGCTTGAAACCAGAACCCCCACCCCTTTAAAATAGAATCTGTACTTCCCCATATTTATCTAATTTTAGTACAAACCACTCTTTGCACCCTACAATAGTGTCTGCCAGATGGCACAGAATGGTATTGAAGGCCACAAGTACAGGAATAATTTGGTATAACCTGGGCCCTAGTAAAGTTAACAGCATTGGTTTCTCCAAAGGGAATGCTTCAGATGTGAGCATCCCCCATTGAGTGCTCATTTTGTGACTATAGATAACCTTAGTGTGGTGTCCCCTGGCTCCCATTCATAGCACGTAGATCATTTGTATTGTATGTGGCTGTACATTGCGAATGATCTCCTCTTTGTACCTGTCTGTACAGTCACCCATTGATGCCTATTGTTACAAAAACACACTTTCATATACATTCTTAGCACATACCATTTTTAATTGATTTAACATGAATGGTTTTTCCTTATGTATCCATTAATGGATGTGACATTTTAATAGTATCTCACTGAATACGAATTGCAGCATACTAGTGCATCTCAATAAATTAGATTATCATCAAAAAGTTAATTTTATTTCAGTAATTCAATACAAAAAGTGAAACACATATATTAAATAGTCATTACAAACAGTGATCTATTTCAAGTGTTTTATTTCTGTTAATGTTGATGATTGTGACTTACAGCCAATGAAAACCCAAAGGTTATCTCCGAAAATTAAAGTAGGGAGGATAAAGGGTTAAAAACCATGCTGTAGTATTACACAAGACATCAAAGGATGAATGTAATATTAATTTATTAGACACCGTTTTTCAGGGCTCCCAGAAATGCCCTGAAACATGGAAATATTACATTGATTTTTGATGATATTCTAATTCATTGAGGTGCACTATTATGTGTTTTTACTGAATAGAAAAATGTAATAAACACAAAGCAACCAAGCAAATGCCATGGGGACCTTACCATGGTAAACGCCCAGTGCCTGGGGCCCTATAGATGTGTTTGGTTTATGTGCCAAGTCATTATATACATCTTGTAACTGACATGACAGGTCCCCTATGGGAAATCAGAGGCCTTCAGAGGAAAAGGGCATTTCGACAGTGTTGATCCGAGGGGATCAGAGCATGTACTGTACCAGAAACTCAATGAAGAGGTTTTTAATGTAATCTATAGTTCTCTAGAATATATGTGAAAATGTAGTGATGGGTGTATGCACATTAATTTAATGTGTAGAAGGAATTGTCCACCCAGGACTCACTCTTTTTGTGCAGGCTCCCTGATCTGGGGATCTATGTAAAGTTCTTGCAGACATTTACATACAGCTATTGAACTGGGAGAGCATGTTAAATAAGGCCATTTAGGGGCTTCAAGAACATTAGCTCTTATCTCCATCCTGGCTCATAGAGGGCGGTATGTTTGTGGAGTATGAACAACCCCTGGGATTTTTATATATACAACTTTTACATGCAGGTTGTCCTTAGGGTATGTGCACATCAGTCGTTTTGTGGGCTGGTTTTGACCGGTTTCCGTCGGCGGTTCCCGCTGAGTTTTATGTTAATTTATGTTAATCCTACCCACCGGTAGGATTAACATGCTAGTCAATGGAGTTTATAAAACGCTGTGTACATTACAACGATTTTCGTCTTGACGATTTCAGTTTATTCACCGGTTTCCGACCGGTTGTCAAAGATAGAGCAAGCGACTTCTTTTCAGCGTTTTTCCAGCGGGTCCAGCTGAACAAGTGCAGCAAAGACCAGTCTGGAAATCGCTAAGGAACACGCCGGGGAAATCGCCAAGAACACGCTGTTCGACCGCTAGTAACCCGATCGCAAATCGTTAGCAAAACGCTAACAAAACCAGGGACACTAGCGAGTGCAGAAAACTCAGTTTCTGCTAATCTCCACCGGTTCCCGGTCGTTCTGCAAAGATGCAGAAACGACTGATGTGCACATACCCTTAGGCTGCTTTCACACTGGTAAATGTTGGAATCCGTGGGCATACAGGAAAACCCTGTATATCTACGGATTCCCACGCAACAGGCAAACTGGATGCTGCAAGCAGCACCTGTTTGTATACTGTTCATGGATCCGTAGGATCGATAATTACACGCCCCCCTAGGGGGGGTGTCATTAACAACGTCATTGTCCGCATGTCCTGCCCATAAGCAGTTCATACTTTACCGCCCAGAAGTATGGCTCCACTGGAATCTCTACTGTCTGTGGTTTTCCGTGCCTATAGGCACCCGTTGTTATGTTTCACTTGGTGCCACAGATTCGTGTGGATCCGCTGCATTACGTTACTTTTCCTGGAGACCAAAAAACGTATCGTGATATGTTTTGGTCATCGTGAAAAGTAATGTAATGCAGCGGATCCACATGGATCTGCGGCAAAATGGTGACACCAGGATGCCCATGGAAGTGTTTTCTGTCCCCGTTAAAGACAATAAGTTCGAAAACGTATCCATGGGCATCCTGCTTATCGCAGATTCACACTGATGCAGAAATCTGCCAGTGTGAAAGCAGCCTTAGTGGTATAGTTGGCAGTCCCAGATGTCTTCCCTGGTCTTGCACATTTTTTTTCCTCCTTTCATTAAGATTCATCGCCAATTTAACATCTATTTCATAAATCAATAGTACACATGCACATAACCAACTTTGTAATATATCTCATTAGAAAAATGTAAATCTTTAACCTCCTAGAATTGATGTTTGACTCTTAATTCATAGGTGAAAACTGTATTAAGTGAGGACAGATTTTCAAATTACTATGAAATGACAGTTGGAGCTCATAAGATTGTTTGCAGAGAGTGACTAGAGGAAGACTGACCTTTTACTTCAAATTCATCGGAAACAACTGCAGATCTCCATAGAACTCCTTGAGCACCAATTGCTCTCTCCTATGTCAGTATTGGGAATGTCTGTATGCACAAAAAGCAAATTGTACCTCTGAATTGAGAAATTTCAGACTGAATGATCAGTCCAAGAATAGAAAGATCCAGATTTCTCTAATAAGATATATTACAAAGTTTCTTATTTTCACAAATCCTAATTGATTCAAGAAAAAATAATGAGCTGGTTACTGTCTGAGTTGTATGTTTTTGAAGAGATTGTCTGTAGTTATACAACACGTGTGCATTACCATGCTTACCGTATATACTCGTGTATAAGCCGAGTTTTTCAGCACATAAAATGTGCTGAAAAGTCCCCCCTCGGCTTATACACGGGTATATACGGTAATTGGTGTATAACAGCCCCCCCCGTGGTATCCCCCCCGTATATACACCCCCCCTGTGGTATCCAGGGCCCCCCTTGCTGCACCTGTAAAGGAAGATGTCAGTATACTTATCGCTGCCGCCGCCGCTCCGCTGCTCGGTCACCGCGCTGCTCCGGGTCTTCATGCTTCCTGTTCCTTCTCCGGCGCTCAGGAAATGACGTCATTGTTCGAGCGCCGGAGAAGGAACAGGAAGCATGAAGACCCGAGCAGCGCGGTGACCGAGCAGCGGAGCGGCGATGGCAGCGATAAGTATACTGACATCTTCCTTTACAGGTGCAGCAAGGGGGCCCTGGATACCACGGGGGGGCTGTATACAGCTGGGGCTGCTGTATACAGCTGGGACCCCTGTATACTAATGGGGGGGGGGGGTCTGTATACCCTTGGGGCTGCTGCTGTATATACCCTGGCTGGCTATACCCCCTGGGGCTGCTGCTGTATATACCCCCTGGGGCTGCTGCTGTATATACCCCCTGGGGCTGCTGCTGTATATACCCACTGGGGCTGCTGCTGTATACTACCACTGGGGCTGCTGCTGTATATACCACCTGGGTGCTGCTGTATATCTGGGCTCTGTATACTACCACTGGGGCTGCTGCTGTATACTACTACTGGGGCTTCTGTATACTACCTTGGGGCTTCTGTATACTACCTCTGGGGCTTCTGTATACTACCACTGGGGCTGCTGTATATATCTCTGGGGGCTGCTGTATACTACCACTGGGGCTGCTGCTGTATATACCACTGGGGAGGCTGCTGTAACCACTGCTGGGGCCTGTATATACCACTGGGAGGCTGCTGTATACCACACTTCTGGGGGCTGTATACTACCACTGCGGGGGCCTGTATACCACACTGCTGGGCCTGTATACCACTGCGGGGGCTGTATACCACACTGCTGGGGCTGTATACCTGTGCTGGGTCCACCCTTGGCTTATACACGAGTCAATAGGTTTTCCCAGATTTTGGGGGCAAACGTAGGGGGGAGCGGCTTATACACGGGTCGGCTTATACACGAGTATATACGGTACATTTGTATTCACAAATCGGGGCAGTGAATAAATCTGTAGTGTGTGTATAATGTCGGGGTGAAATAATTATTACTCTGGTGTTTTTCCTCTTCACTATTACTTTTTGTTACGGTAATTTGATTTCCCACCTCTCATTTTTCTTGAACAGATGGGACTGAGGTACTTGGGTTCCAGCAAGAAATCTGTCATTATGTTGTGTAATTTTTGTAATTGTTACCATCAGGGCTGAGGAGTCAGTAAGCCAATAATCCAACTCCGACTCTTCAATTTCCCTGGATCCTCCACCCAAAATGGGCACCGACTCTGACTCCACAGCCTTGGTTATCATACAGAATGTTGATGTTACTTTCCTGGCTTCCCCAAGCTCTTCTTTTCCTCTCTGTACATTACAACAGTGCTGTTATTTTGCTTCCTAGTTTTCTGAAGTTCCTATGATGCTTTAGTGCTAAGCTGTTGGATCTTAGTCCAGCATTGTATACGGCTCTGATCACAGCACATAAGTCCTATGTTGAGGTATATCTGGTGGTTTACCAATATATATCTGCAATGTAACCTATCCTGTCACATAGGCATTCAGTAGGACCTTGTAATAGGATCCCAATTTAAAGCGACACAACTTGATGTGCGCAGAGTCTAATAAATCTATTGTTCCTGTATGTAGCCTTAATAGGGGCGAATGCCTCCAAATGGTTTGACCCAACACTTGAGATTCCCATCGGGGCTTCCGTCTGAAATGCAGAACAGGGTTGCCCTCACTTTTGTGTCCAGACAGACACGGCTAGAAAAGAGACCAGAATACAAATTGACAATGTCTCCCTCATTATAAGAGATTGTTTAAGACAGTGTTTTTTTTTTCCGGGGCTTCTTAGGCCGGCTTCACACCACGGCAAGATCCGATCCGGGGCTGTCCGATGTGAACCGGACAGCCCTGGACCCGATTTTGAAACAAAACCGGAGGGCACATATGCCCTCCGGTCCGGTTTGCAGCTGGATTCCTCATATTGCAGCTGCTGAAATTTCAAGATCGCGGCTAGCTGGGAGCTAGCTGCGGTCCTGAAATCTCTACAGGAGACAGCTCCTGGTGCTGAAGTTTATCAGCGCTCGCTGCTAAACTCCAGCACTTAGCGTCCGGCTCCAGGCTCCGATTTTATGTCGGATCTGGCGCAATAGACCCCATGTTAGGGGGCGCCGTATCTGGGAGGATCTGATATGTGCTTAATAATTTTTTTTTTTTTTTTCCATTCTCCCCGGATACAAAAACGCTGCGAGCAACGTTTTTGTGTCCGGGAGAAAAATCTGAATTCTCACGGATCCTCCGGAACAGATGGAAACCAGATGGCAAATAGTTGCCTTCTGGCCCCATAAGGCTGCATTGGTGCAAAATCGTTAGTGCAAAGTTAATTTATTTAATGAATTCACTACATAAAGTTAAACACATATATTATATAGAGTCATTACAAACAGAGATCTATTTCAAGTGTTTATTTCTGTTAATGTTGATTATTATGTATTGCGGCCAATGAAAACCAAAAGGTCATTATCTCAGACAATTAAAGTAGGGAGGATGAGTCTGAGAGATAAATTATTACCTAAATAGGTATCAGAGGCTTCACCTTGTGTGGTTGTGAGAGTCACAACCACTATAAAAGCATATCACAGCTGCTGCAGTCCCCAGCGTGGTGCATGTAGAGTAGGGAAGATGAAGGGTTAAAAACAGTATGCCGCCTTCCACAAGACATCGAAGAGTGAATATAATATTGATTGGTCAACACGTTTCAGGGCTCCCTGGCCCCTTCCTCAGGATAAATCAATGTAATATTGCCATGTTTCAGGGAGCCCTGAAACATGTTGACTAATAAATCAATATTATATTCACCCTTTGTCGGTGGAATACGCCAGCACGGTTTTTAAAGGGATCCTGTCACCCCCAAAACACCTTTAAACCTATTAAAACCTGTCCCTAGAGCATATTAACACTTTCCCTACACTCCTTTTAGCTCCTATATGCACATAATCAAAGTGTATAAAAACGTTTTATAAGTACCTCATTAGTGATGATAATGAGTGACTATGCTATTCATAGTCACTCATTCAGGCTGCCCCTCTTCATACTATGACGCCTCCATAGGCGTGATCTTCATGAGAGATTCAAATTGCAGCCTCCGTGCGCGCCTCCCCGCTGTGGCTTGTGTCGGCCGGGCTTCAGCGTGGGGCTGTATGACGCGATCCGTGTCATTTCCGGCGCCGGGTGACGTATACAGCCGCGCCGCTCTGTCAGCTTCAAAATGCGCACTGCGCATGCGCATGCGCAGTGCGGGACTTGAAGCCAACAGCGGCGCCGGTGTAAATACGTCACCCGGCGCCGGGAATGACGCGGATCGCGTCATACAGCCCCACGCTGAAGCCCGGCCGACACAAGCCACAGCGGGGAGGCGCGCAGGGAGGCTGCAATTTGAATCTCTCATGAAGATCACGCCTATGGAGGCGTCATAGTATGAAGAGGGGCAGCCTGAATGAGTGACTATGAATAGCATAGTCACTCATTATCATCACTAATGAGGTACTTATAAAACGTTTTTATACACTTTGATTATGTGCATATAGGAGCTAAAAGGAGTGTAGGGAAAGTGTTAATATGCTCTAGGGACAGGTTTTAATAGGTTTAAAGGTGTTTTGGGGGTGACAGGAACCCTTTAAGCCTACATCCTCCTTACTTTAATTTTCTGACATAATGACATTTGGGTTTTCGTTGGCTGTAAGCCATAATCATCAACATTAACAAAAATAAACACTTGAAATACACCAGACAGCCCTGGACCTGATTTTGCTGTGATGTGAAACTGGCCTTATTAGTTCTAGATCACAGAGTCCCAACATGCTATAAATCCAGACTAGAACATCTATGGGATATGACCTTAAATGATCACTGTATGTCTTCATGGATCTGGGAGCTCATAGAGATAGTATGGACTTTTCAAGTCCATACTATATTTGTAGGTTATGTCCATGTACTTTAGATAAACTCCTAGATAGGTTCACCACAGCTCAGTCTATTTATGTTCTTGTCAGCCTCATCATGTTTGTGCTTTAGATTTTGATCAGATATGCATATTATATCTATATTGCACACACTACTCACAAAGTTAGAGATTTTTGGCATTCTGTTGAAATTTATGGAAAACTTAAAGGGAACCAACCACCCCAAATGACCCCCCTGGACTATTAATATCGTTCCCTAGACCCAGCAAGGTTTTTAGCTAAAAAAACTGTTTTTTAAAAGTGAAGATAATGCTTTATAAAGATTATAACGAAGGGACGGGTGGGCGTTACTTAGCTGTGGCTAAAGCCGAGATTCTGCTGCCAGTCATCCTCGTGTGCTCGTCACAGCAGTAACGGCCAGCCCTTTTTGCAGCGTCCCAGGCTGGTGCACGGGATGTCATGCCCGTGCACACGTCATCAGCTACAGCCGGGTAGCGAGCGCGCGCTCTGACTTCCACAGCCGAGCGCAGGAAGTCAGAGCGCGCGCTCGCTACCCGGCTGTAGCTGATGACGTGTGCACGGGCATGCGAGCCCGTGCACCAGCCTGGGACGCTGCAAAAAGGGCTGGCCGTTACTGCTGTGACGAGCACACGAGGATGACTGGCAGCAGAATCTCGGCTTTAGCCACAGCTAAGTAACGCCCACACGTCCCTTCGTTATAATCTTTATAAAGCATTATCTTCACTTTTAAAAAACAGTTTTTTTAGCTAAAAACCTTGCAGCACATATATGTGCTGGGTCTAGGGAACGATATTAATAGTCCGGGGGGTCATTTGGGGTGGTTGGTTCCCTTTAAAGTTCACAATACAGTAATATAGTTGTTTTTCACAAAAGTAGGGTGTTTACGGTAAGTAGAAGCATGCAATGGTGATTTCCTCATCTCAAACATTTTATTGAAACAAAAGCGAACAGTTGTGGGTACACCCTAAGAAAAAATGTCACTGTCTCAATAACTTGGCATGTGGCCTTGAGCATCAATTAGAGCTTGACAATGACATTGCTTGTTTTTCACAAGTGGAGTTATTGTCTGATGAGGCATGGCCTCCCACTCTCCTAGAAGGGTTGCCTCAGGTCTTTGAGGTTCTGGGGTACAGAGTTACGAGCCTCTACATGGTGACGCAGCTGATCCCATAGATTTTCTACGGGATTCAGGTCTAGAGAAAGTACAGGCCGCTCCATTTGAGGTACCCCAGTCCCCAGCAGCCATTCCCTAATGATGTGACCTTGAAGAGCTGGAGCATTGCAATCCATGAATATGAAATTAGACTTTTTGCTGTTCATGCAGTGCCACAATGACTGGATTAATGATGTTATTCAAGTAGTAGGGGGATTTCATTGTACCATTCAGGGTGGAGGCACACTAGCATGCATGTAAATTGGGAGCGTTTTTGATGCATGACAGTAACACAAGTGCTTTCCACATGGTCGAGTGCAATGCGTTTTTAATATGGTCTTTCCCATGCTGTATAAATTGAGAAAAGAGCAGACAGATCGAGCTTACCAGTTTCCCACTGCTACTTCCGGGGTCACCTATCAAGCTACTTGCATAGTCACTGCACTGTGAGACAAGCAGCCAATCACAGACACTCACAGAGCCTCTGTGATTGGCTGTTGTAGTCAGACTGCGTTTCCTCAATCTGTACGGTGATTCTGCTTGGTTGCCATACACATTTGTGTATAGCATCTAACCTGCCGTTATACGGTGTTAAATAATTAATTTAAAAAAACCGTGTGGGGCTTTGCAGTATTTTTAAGTCTAGCCCAGTGATAGCGGACAGCTGTGAGGTGCCACTCTCAGCTACCTAATTATACCTTGGCTGCCCAAAAAAAATGCGTGGGCTTCGCCTTATTTTTAATTGCTAGCAAGGTAAAACTAGACCGCTGAGGGCCCATTGTTTTAGGGTCCCCCCATACCAAAGAATAGCAGCCGCCCCTGAGAATGGCACATTTATAAGAAGTGCAATTTCCAAGCGGTTTACCAGGCTCATCCAGCTGCTCTAGTGGTGAGTGGCACCTAAAACAATGGCCCATCACCCTGCTGAGGACCAGCCCTCAGCTGTCTAGTTTTACCCTGGCTGGCAATTAAAAATAGGGCTGAGCCCATGCATTATTTTTTTGCCAATTTAAAATTAAGAGAGCTGAGAGTGGCAGCTCGTAGCGGTCTGCTTTAATCGGGCTAGACTTAAAAATACTGCGAAGCCCCATGCATGTGTATATATTTTTTAAATTATTTATTGATTTAACACCCTGTGACTACAGGTTAGTTGCCCTGTGTGTGGCAACCAAGCAGAATCACTGTCCAGATAGGCTGTTGTAGTCAGACTGTCTTTTCTCAATCACAGAGGCTTTCACAGAGTGTGAGCATCTGTCATTGGCTGTTTGGCGGAGAGTGCAGTGAAGATGCAAGTAGCTTAATAGGCGGCCCTGGAAGTAGCAGGGGGAGACTGGTATGCCTGATCTAGCTATTCCTACCATCTATCTATTCTAACTTTTACCAGGATGGGAAAGCCCATGCTACAAACTCGCAGTGTGCTGTCTGTGTGCGATTTATTTTTTATTTATTTTTTTCTCGCACCCATTGACTTTTATTGGCCTCTCGCACAAGAAACATGTCTACAATCACAGCATGCTGCGATTTGACTCGCATTGCGAGTTCAGCGGAGGAAAAAAGTAATAATCTAACCTGACTGTTTGTTTAACGTTGGTCCGAGTGCAATGAGAGTTTGATGCCAGTGTGTCTGCACACTCACAAAGTGTAGGGCAGTTATGTAGTGACTAGACTCACCTGCTCACTTTGTGACACCAAATGGTCTGGTGACAACAGTGACTCATGCATAGCGCTCTCCTTGATCTCTTCAACATCGTTGGTGGCCATAATTTCTGTTCCGCGCGAATCAGAATTCATAAACGAACAACACTGAGGTCCACTGGTCCCTCGTCCAGCATAGATGCTCTCTGGCCCATGCAAGATGATGACACCTGTGCCTGGTGCTGTGGTCAGGTACCCTTTCAGGTCATCTAGCATATAGACCAGGCTGATGTAAACTGTTTCAAATGGTCTGACCTGACACTGGGGGCCTCTTGCTTCCCAGGAGTTGAGTAGCTTTCATCATATGATTCTTCAGGGTATTATTCATAAAGTACTGGCCATCAGTGTTAAATGTGGCCAAAAGATGTCCACTTCTATGCCTTTCTGTGACTCTTCCAGAGTTTGTGTCTTTGTTGCAACTTGCTGATGATACTCAGTGACACTGTAAGTCAGTGCTGGCGAACCTATGGCATGCGTGCCAGAGAGGGCACACACAGCCCTCTCTGCTAGCACGTGTCGTCTCTGAACTGCTATCGCGCCAGCAGTGCAAAGTTGTGTTGGATCGGAGGAGACATTTCTCCTCACTCCAATACTCAGTGACATCATGCGGTGGCGCGGACTTCATGTGACTACGCTCAATGCGGGAGATGACAGAAGACATGAAGAGAGCAGCAATAGTGGAAGCAGAACTAGGAAAGTGAGTGCATGTATGTTATATTTATCAGTGGGCCATCTGTATGGACACACCTAAATAAAATGGGAATGGTTGGTGACATCAACTTCGTTTGTGGTACATTAGTATATGGTAGGGGAAAACTTTCCCAGATGGGTGGTGACCATGGCGGCCATTTTGGATCCAACATTATTTTTTTTCAATAAGGAAAGAGGGTCATGTGACACATCAAACTGATTATTTTTCTTATGAAATTCTCAATGGTGTGCTTGGTTTTAATGGAACTTTATTTTTTCATGAGTTATTTCAAGTTGATATCACCATTCATTCCCATTTAATTTAGGTGTATCAATATAAATGGCCCACCTGGGCAATTGTCTATGCTGTGAAGATACGAGATGTGCAGCATCTGAAACAATGGATACTGGAAGCCTATGCTAGCATTTCTTCTGCAGTGTTGCTATCAGTGTGTCAAGAGTGGGAGAAGAGTATTGCATCAACAATCCAACACAATGGGCAGCATTTTGAACACATTTTATAAGTGGTCATAAACTTGTAAATAACTCATGAAAGAATAAAGTTACATTAAAACCAAGCACACCATTGTTTTTCTTATGAAATTCACACATAGATTTGATGTCGCATGACTCTCTTCCCATTGGAAAAAAAAAAAAAAAAAAGTTGGATCTAAAATGGACATCATGTGCCACAAACAGGAAGTTGATATCACCAACCATTCCCATTTTATTTAGGTGCGTCCATATAGATGGCTCACCCTGTGTATATATGTATAATAAATATATATACCATGTTCTAAATTATTATGCAAATGTTCTTTTTCTCTGATTTTCCTAAATGGTCGGTGCAAATGACAGTCAGTGTAATAAAAGTCATCACCCGTTAGAGTATACATCGAGTTTTATTGAAGAAACCTCCCAATGATAACTGTATAATCTTCAAAATTAAAATAAAAACTGTAAATGCACTGTTCCAAATTATTAGGCACAGTAGAGTTTCTAAAGATTTGGTATGTTTGAAAGAACTGAACATGCTCATTTGTTGAATTTGCAGCATTAGGAGGTCACATTCACTAAAATAAAAAGCTAATTAAAGGGAACCTGCCACCTCCAAAAAGCCACCTAACCTATGAAAACATGTCCCTGCATCATCCTATGACTATTCTCACAATCCTTTTGTCGGCTAAATTCTGGCTTTAAAAGTACTAAAAAAACGTTTTAATAATTATTTATTATAATGAGTAGGGATCATATTCGTTAACCCTCAGGGCGTGTTGCTTTGCTGCCTACCTCGTCAGAAGCTGACGCCCTAATGGGCGTGATCTTGTATTCATATTGTAGGCAGGCCCTGCCTGCTTTGAACTTAGCTGTCTGCATGCGCAATGTGGTGCTTGAAGCCGGAAGAGCGGCATGGGTGTACTGACGTCACCCAAACCGCAAATGACGCAGTTCGTATCATTACATGCCCAGACAGCAATCTGAGTGCTAACAAATATGGTCCCTACTCATTATTATGGATAATAACTAAATTTAAAAACGTTTTTTAGTACTTTTACAGCCAGCATTTGTCAGACAAAAGGATTGTGAGAATGGTCATAGGATGATGCAGGGACATGGTTTTTATAGGTTAGGTAGCTTTTTGGAGGTGACAGGTTCCCTTTAACTACAAAATATCCTAAAAGGCCAAGTTACATGTTAACATAGGAACCCTTTTTTTGATATCGCCTTCACAATTCTTGCATCCATTGAACTTGTGAGTTTCTGGAAAGTTTCTGCTTGTATTTCTTTATGTGAACTGCCTCCCACCCTCATAGATCTTTTGCTTGATTATACTCCAAAGGTTCTCTATAGGGTTGAGGTCAGGGGAAGATGGTGGCCACACCATGAGTTTCTCTCCTTATATGCCCATAGCATCCAATGACACAGAGGTATTCTTTGCAGCATGAGATGGTGCATTGTCATGCATGAAGATGATTTTGCTCCTGAAGGCACATTTTTGCTTTTTTACCATGGAAGAAAATTCTCAGTCAGAAACTCTATATACTTTTGCAGAGGTCATTTTCACACCTTCAGGAACCTTAAAGGGGCCTACCAGCTGTTTCCCAATGATTCCAGCCCAAAACATGACTCCTCCACCTCCTTGCTGATGTTGCAGCCTTGTTGGGACATGGTGGCCATCCACCAACCATCCACTACTCCGTCCATCTGGACCATCCAGGGTTGTTCGGCGCTCATCAGTAAGCAAGACCATTTGAAAATTAGCCTTCATGTATGTCTGGGCCGGCTGCAACTGTTTCTGCTTGTGAGCACTGTTTAGGGGTGGCTGAATAGTTATGTTTAAGCACCACAGCAAGCCTTTGAAGGATCCTAGACCTTGAGGTTCGAGGTACTCCAGAGGCACCTGCAGCTTCAAATGTTTGTTTGCTGGTTTGTAAGTCCTTTTTAGCAGCTGCTCTCTTAGGCTGGAAAACTGGCAAGTGGTAAAAAAAACGGTCCGATTGACAGATCCAAGAGTTGGACGAGTGTCCTCCGAGTTTTGCTCCGTTTTGCATCCAACTGCTTTGCGACTGTCCGACATTTTCTTGGATCACATCCGAGTGCCGTCCATGTGTTGTCCGTGTGTAATGCAATTTTAATATGGTATTTCTCATGCTGTATAAAGTGAGAAAAGAGTTGACAGAATAGAGTGATTGAATACCATAGCTAGATAGGGTTCACCTGTCTCCCCTGCTACTTCCAGGGCTGCCTATTAGGCTAATTACATATTCACTGCACTATCAGACAAACAGCTAATCAAAGAAGCACACACTGTTTGAGAGCTTCTGTGATTGGCTGTTGTAGTCAGAGTGCTTTTCCTCAATCTGGACAGTGATTCTTCTTGGTTGCCATACACATTAGTGTAAGGCAACCAACCTGGTGTTATAGGATGTTTAAATAAATAAATAGTAAAAAAAAAAAAAAAAGTGTGGGGCTTCGCAGCAATTTTAAGTCTAGTCCGATGTGAAAGCAGACAGCTGTGAGCTGTCACCCTCGGCTGACTAATTTTCCCTTGGCAGGCAAAAAAAAAAAGGCGTGGCTTCGCCCTATTTTTCAATGCCAGCCAAGGTAAAACTAGGCAGCTGAGGGCTGGTATTCCCAGCGGGGTGAGGGCCCATTGTTATAGGGCCCCCCACACGCTAAAGAACAGCCCACAGTAGCCCCTGAAAATGGCGCATTAATAAGCGCCATTTCCAGGCACCTTACCAGGCTCTTCCAACGGCCCTTATGGCGGTGGCACGCTGGGTAATAAAGGGGTTAATACCAGCTTTGTTATACAAGCTGGTATTAAGCCTGAGATTCTTAATGGAAGGCCAAGTTTGACCCGGCCATTAAGATTCTGCAATAAAAGGGTTAAAAAAAACACCAGACAAAGTATTTATTAGAAATATAGACAGACACCCTTAGGGACTCCATCTTTATTACTCCCCTTTACAGCCCTCCAGGATCCTGGTCTTCTTTTTTCTCTCTTCTTTCTTCTCCAAATGTTCAGCTCTGCTACATCACAAAGCAGGAGGAGGAAAAGCGGTTGCTCGCCCTGCTCTGTGATCACCGAATGAGCAGAGTCAGCGGCGGCTAAGCGATGATGTCAATGCTGACACCGTTACCATAGTAACCTAATAAGCTGTTACTATGGCAATGAGGGCCGGTGACAGAACAGTGGTTCCTGAATGAGCTGTTTATACAGGAGCCGCAGGAGTGAAGGCCCTGCTGACCTGTGCTGCTTACCGACAACCAACAGAATCGCTGTCCAGATTGGCTGTTGTAGTCAGTGTACTTTTCCCCAATCACAGAAGCTCTCAAACAGCGAGAGCTTCTCTGATTGGCTGTTTGTCTGACAGTGCAGTGAATATGTAATTAGCTTAATGGACGACCCCGGAAGTAGCAGCGGGAGACAGGTAAACCCTATCTAGCTATTCTATCTATCCTGTCTATTCTTATCTCTGCAAGAAACACCATGTTAAAATCGCTCTCACTACGCTGTCCCTGTGCGGTCTGTGATTTTTGTTGGACCCATAGACTTGCATTGGCGAGTCTCGTCGGACGCTCTCATGAAATTGCAGCATGTTGCGACTGACTCGTCATCCGAGTGTCGGACGAGGAAAATAAGTCTGATACTCGGAAATGTGCTCTCTGACATTGACTAACATTGGTCCGACTGCAATGCGATTTATTTTTTATTAATTTTTTTTTACTCGCATTGCAGTCGTCCGAGTTTCATGCTAGTGCGTCCGAGCTCTTAATCTGATGAACTTGCCTTTCAAAACCTTCCTCATTCTGCCTTTATCTGCACGAACACGTCTGTGCTCAGAATCGGACACAAATCTCTTCACAGTACGATGATCACGCTTACGTTTTTGTGCAATATCTAATGTTTTTACCCCTTGTCCAAGGCATTTCACTATTTGTTGCTTTTCGGCAGCAGAGAGATCCTTTTTCTTTCCCATCTTACTTGAAAACTGTGGCCTGCTTAATATTGTGGAACACCCAATTTTCCTTTTATTGGGCTCACCTGCCAAACTAATTATCACAGGTACCTGAGGTTGATTTCAGTGATCCAAAGAACCCTGATGGCCACTTTACACACACCAACTTATCTTTCCAACTTCTGACCAACTTGCTGGTTGCAGTGAAATCATGGACACATTGCTCCATTGTACACAGTCACAAAATGGAGCAATGTGTCCATGATTTCACTGCAACCAGCAAATTGGTCAGAAGTTGGACAGATAAGTTGGTGTGTGTAAAGTGGCCCTGAGGCAACAGACACTGAAGCGGGATGGTTACGCTGATAATAGCCAGATCACTGCTCACAAGCTTGGTGCACTACTCCAAGTTCTCAATAACCTCACAAATGTCAGCAATCCACACCCACTCAATAGTTAAGGTACCGTTACACGTCGCAACATTGCATGCAATTTCACTTGCAATTTGTTGGTTGCAGTGAAATCATGGACACATTGTTCTGTTTTGTTGCCGTGTACAAATGGAACAATGTGTCCATGATTTCACTGCAACCAGCAAATTGCAAGTGAAATTGCATGCAATGTTGCGACATGTAACGGTACACTGAGACACAATACCATAAAATGGGGTTCATTGACAAAAAAATTTGCATAATAATTTGGAACTGTGTGTGTGTGTGTGTGTGTGTGTGTGTGATTATTTATATATATATATATATATATATAATATAATATTTTTTTTTATTTTTTTTTTTCATCTATAAATAGCAATTAGGATAGTGCGCAATACTACATGATGGGGGCAGGATGGGGCATTACCATATAATGGGGCATTAGTACTTGATGGGGCATATTACTGCAGGATGGGGCATTATTACTACATGATGGGGCATATTACTGCTAGGGGATAAGGATTGGGCACATTACTACGTGATGGGGTATTACTACGTGATTGAGGCAGGATGGGGACATTACTGCTAGGGGACAAGGATAGGACGTTAGTGCAAGGGGACAAGGATGGATCAGCAATACTGCATGGGAGCAAGGATGGGTCGGCAATGCAGCAAGGGAGCAAGGATGGGTCGGCAATACAGCAAGGGAGCAAGGATGGGTCGGCAATACAGCAAGGGAGCAAGGATGGGTCGGCAATACAGCAAGGGAGCAAGGATGGGTCGGCAATACAGCAAGGGAGCAAGGATGGGTCGGCAATACAGCAAGGGAACAAGGATGGGTCGGCAATACAGCAAGGGAACAAGGATGGGTCGGCAATACAGCAAGGGAACAAGGATGGGTCGGTAATACAGCAAGGGAACAAGGATGGGTCAGCAATACTGCATGGGAGCAATGATGGGTCGGCAATGCAGCAAGAGAACAAGGATGGTTCGGCACTACTGCATGGGAACAAGGATGGGTCGGCAATACTGCATGGGAACAAGGATGGGTCGGCAATACTGCATGGGAACAAGGATGGGTCGGCAATACTGCATGGGAACAAGGATGGGTCGGCAATACTGCATGGGAACAAGGATGGGTCGGCAATACTGCATGGGAACAAGGATGGGTCGGCAATACAGCAAGGGAACAAGGATGGGTCGGCAATACAGCAAGGGAGCAAGGATGGGTCGGCAATACAGCAAGGGAGCAAGGATGGGTCGGCAATACAGCAAGGGAGCAAGGATGGGTCGGCAATACAGCAAGGGAGCAAGGATGGGTCGGCAATACAGCAAAGGAACAAGGATGGGTCGGCAATACAGCAAGGGAACAAGGATGGGTCGGCAATACAGCAAGGGAACAAGGATGGGTCGGCAATACTGCATGGGAGCAATGATGGGTCGGCAATGCAGCAAGAGAACAAGGATGAGTCGGCAATACAGCAAGGGAACAAGGATGGTTCGGCACTACTGCATGGAAACAAGGATGGTTCGGCACTACTGCATGGGAACAAGGATGGTTCGGCACTACTGCATGGGAACAAGGATGGGTCGGCACTACTGCATGGGAACAAGGATGGGTCGGCAATACTGCATGGGAACAAGGATGGGTCGGCAATACTGCGTGGGAACAAGGATGGGTCGGCAATACTGCGTGGGAACAAGGATGGGTCGGCAATACTGCGTGGGAACAAGGATGGGTCGGCAATACTGCGTGGGAACAAGGATGGGTCGGCAATACTGCGTGGGAACAAGGATGGGTCGGCAATACTGCGTGGGAACAAGGATGGGTCGGCAATACTGCGTGGGAACAAGGATGGGTCGGCAATACAGCAAGGGAACAAGGATGGGTCGGCAATACAGCAAGGGAACAAGGATGGGTCGGCAATACAGCAAGGGAACAAGGATAGGTCGGCAATACAGCAGGGGAGCAAGGAAGGGGCATTACTGCCAGGAGAGGGTCAGGTTGGAGCACATTAGTGCAAGATGGGGACTAGGATTTCAGTGTGGAATCTATTTACATTCCATAATAAAATCCATCTCCTATCTAATATTCTGTAATTTTTTTTTCCCATACATATCAATCCACCAGCTGTGTCTGGAAAGAGCAGTGGGAGTGGCTCAGCTTCAATGTGCAGTTTAGCACATATTTGTTTGATGACTAACTGCTGAAGAGAAGACTTTCAATGGTAAGTTTAAAATCAAATAATTAACAAAATAGCATTGCTCATCAGGGTGTCAGGACTTCAAGCTCTGTACAGGTGAGAGAATTGGCATCTGCTGACTCTTCACACTGCAAAGATTGTGATGGCCACTGCTGTAAGTTGGGCTGCGTTCACACGTTGCATATTTCGGTATTTATGCAGTGAAATGCAATGTTGGAAGCGCATCCCACCAAAAGCTATGGATTTTTGCTGAATGCGGTCGCGTTGTGCTTTTTCACGTCTTTTTGCAGGCGCGCTTTCACTGCAAACCGCTTCCACAAAAAGAAATACAATGTCAATTCTTTGTGCCTTTTTCGGCGCACTTTTCCCATAGGCCACATTATAAAATGGGCTTTGGAAAAGCGCAGCCAAAAAAAGCATGACGTGTGAATGCAGTTGCGCTTTTTTGCGCAAAACATGTCAAAAAGCACCCAACTGCATAAAAACTCAGTAGGTACGCTACGTGTGAACGTAGCCTTAAGTTTAATTGCCCTGTTGACACTTTGCTATAAAGAATTAGGTTTTGGGTTGCAGTTTGGACCCTCAGCCTTTGAAAGGTTTGCCATCACTGCTCTAAGCTCAGTGGCCAATTCTGTCTGAGAACATCTTTTTTGAAAAGGTACTGTTGATTAGGCTGCATACTCCCGGTCAGTAGACGCGGCATTCCAAAATGCTGCGTTGTACAGTATCAGCATAGTGGATGAGATTTTAAGAACTCCCATGCCAACTATGCTTAACCCGACTGCAGCATTCTTTTAGCTGTGATGTGGGTTGCCAGCATTCCACTCCTATGCATGTTCATTTCCTGCTGCGGAGTCGGAAGCGGCTCCCATCGGGCAACTGCTGGGAGAAGCCGCCCCTCACCCCCTGCACATGGTGAGCACAGGGCGGCTGCGGTCTCCCTGCGGGCACCCGCAGGTTCACTCAGGTATGGAGGAGCTATATCCAACACACAGCTCCTCCAGACCGTGAGCACATACCCTTAGGTGTCATTTTGGTCACATGATGTCAGAGTGAGCAGCATGATGAGGAGGACTGTTAAATTACCAGTTTTGATTGAGCCACAACATGTATTGGGTAATTCATGGATCACCTGCTGTGAATTTTGCCATTAAGCTCCTTGTTGGAGAAAGCAATTTGAGCAAAAAGTAGTGAAAGGCTGCATTCACACGCAGTGTATTTTGCTGCGTATTTGGCAGGGCCGCTTTTCCCGACGCGCTTTTCATGAGGCCATGCTAACATGTATTCTATGGGGAAAGTGCGCCGAAAAAAGCGCAAAGAATTGTCAAATCAATTCTTTTTGCGCATGCGTTTTTGCAGCGAAGTGCATGCGCAAAAATATGCGGCAAAACACGACGTCTGCACGCCTTTCAGCAAAAGCCATAGGTTTTGCTGGAAGGCGTATCCAGCTTTGTTTTGCACTGCTTTATGCAAGCACTCAAAAGCAGGAATACGCGCCCATTATGCTACGTGTGAACGTAGCCAAACACTGAATAGATGGACATGTGTATTCAGAAAGTATAGAGAATATCACATAAAGGCCACCTGAAAAGGTTAGTGTGCATTTTAGGTCTTTTCTGAAATTTCACCCAAAAGCCAAATATCATTACTTTTTTTTTTTTTTTTTTTTTTTTTGTGAGTACCGTAGTGGTTGTATCTGTGTGCATGTATATAATATAATAATTATTCCTCTTGTTTTATTACATTGTGTATGTGTATGCTTTGTAAAAAAAAATTGCAGGATGAAAATTTTTATTTTTAAAAAAAAAGTTTAGTTCAGTTACGGTATGTCCATGCAGGCTTTTTTTTTAAATATTTTTTTAAGATAATTTGTTTGAATTCAGTGGCTATGTTGTAGCTAGTTGATGGGCACCACAGAGCCCCTTGGTTCCTGGTGATTTGATTTATGACAGGAGATTTTGTCAGTCACATATTGTTACGTATAACCTTTTTTTTCCCCTCTTTTGCAGAGATTATCCCTTCTATTTCAGCGAACATGTTGAATCCAAGTGCTATATTTTCCAATAATGAAATGAGCCTAGAAAACATTGAAATTTATGGCTTTGATTATGATTATACTTTAGCCTTCTACTCAAAAGACCTTCACACTTTGATTTTCAACACCGCACGCGACCTTCTGATTAACGAGCATAGGGTAAGTCTTTCCATTGAATCTGCTCCTGTAAAAATAAGTTTTAGGCCTTGTGCAGATATTGAGTATTTGAGTTTTTTCCTCAGTATTTGTAGCCAAAAATGGAATAATCAGGAAAAATATAATAGAAACATGTCAAAAAAAGGCCTTTTGCTGTCCAATATGAAATGGGGAAAATGAAATTCAGCTCACCCCTTCTTGTTTCCGGCCAGCCTGTCCCAGTGCTGCCTTGCAAGGGAGTTGTCCCAGTCTGGACGTATTGCAATCCAAGAAAGAAGTTCCAGCGAGGACAAGAAGAGTTAATCCAGTTAAAACATGTCTACTTTATGTCTACTTTACATCAGCATTCAAACCTACTCTTATTTTATGTAATTTTCTACCGATCAAGTCAATAACTTATATGTGGTCAGAAACTACCGTTTATGTACACATTGACTGGTAAAGTGCAGATTTTGTTAGAATAAACTGTGGACACTGTCTTCAGAGCCCTTAAAGCTCCAGAAAATTCAAATCCACAACCCCATAAAAACGAGACTATATTTTTAGAAAATTACACTACTTGATGTAATTTACGGTTGTAGTAACTAGTTTAACCCCACTAATGTGTTCCAGAAATAAAATACTCACTGAAAATTGTAAATGTTAATCTAGCGCTCAATAGTTTCACAGCGTATTTTTCGCTTTATAAGACGCACCGGATTATAAGACGCACCCAGATTTTGAAGGTGGAAAATAGGGAAAAAAATATTTGAAGCAAAAAATGACTTTGATATGACAGTCAGGCCCTGCGACCAGTCAGCGCTGGCATCTGTCTCCTTCGGATGCAGGAGCAGCATGTGAGCAACACCAATGACTTCTTGCTCCAGTGTCTGATGGCGGGGAGACAGACGCCAGCACTGACTGGTCGGAGGGCTGAGTCTCATATCAATGTCACATGGGAGATGACTATGCAACTTCTGACAATGTTGGAACCGCTGCAGCATCGGGGTAAGTATGGTCTTTTTTAGGCTGGCTTCACACTAGCGTTCCCCTCCGCCGCTTCCTGTGGAGGGGGACCGCAAGCTGAGTGCAGGCACCGCAAGTCCCTATGTTTAACATGGGGACGCGGGTGCCTGCGCTCGGGTGCAGATTGGCATGGCACCCATTCACCGCCATATATGATTTGTACGCATGCGTATACTTGCGCACAAATCACACACTCTCGTCCGCACCCTGAATGCGACATATGTTCCTGGTGCGGACGAGACTGTATGATTTGTGCGCATGCATCCGCCTGCGTACAAATCATACATTGCAGTGAATGGGTGCGCACGCCAATCTGCACCCGAGCACAGGCACCCGCGTCCCCATGTTAAACATAGGGACTTGCAGTGCCTGCGCTCAGCTTGCGGTCCCCCTCCGCAGGACGCCGCAGAGGGGGACGCAAGTGTGAAGGCAGCCTTAATTTTACAAGGGCCAACAAGGTGAATGAGATGGGATTTGTTCATGTAGTGGCAACCCCTTGAAGAACTATAACTCCCAGCATGTACTGTAGATCCTATAGCATGCTTTGAGTTCTAGTTAAGCACAGTATTGGTAGTGTTAACTTTATTAGTGGTTATGTTACATATACATGTGCACTCACTTTAATGTGTCCTGCTTTGCCCTGTCACCCTGCTGAAATCAAGGAAGTGGCCATAGTCTGCAGATCAAGTTCTGATGTGATGTACTGTAAGAGGGAGGGCCAGGGAGGGGGTCAGTACACTGCTGAAATATGATGCTCCAGCCCTGTCTCCTAAGTACAATTCACCACAGCAGAGCTTGATCTGTAGATGCAGGGCCAGGGGAGCTGTACACTGTCGTTATATGCAGGCTCCAGCCCTGCTCTAATACACTGAAGCTCCTGACCTGCAGACCGAGCTTCCTGAATTTCTGCGCTGTGCAGGGCTCAGCAGGAGACATTACAGAGAGCAGAGGGAGGGAGGCACAACACTGTGACAAGGTACCGATCTCCCTGCTCTGCCCCTGTCTTGACATAGCAGTGAATCAGCACAAAGCTCAGTGCTGATTCACTTACAGCAGCTGTGCCCCGCTCCTCCGTTCTCACTATCTCCAGCACACAGTCTCCCCAGCAGCTGCAAGAAGCTGGGGAGAGACCATGTGTGCCGGCTAAGCAGCTTCTCCTGCTCCCCGTGCTCTCACCTCTCCTCGCTGTGCTCAGTGCAGAGAGGTGGGTGGGGAGCAAGTGAAGTGAATATTCATGTCGGTAATGAGCCGGAGACACGTGGTGCTCCTGCCGCCTGATTCTTCAGCAGGGACCATTCCATGTCACTTCTGTCCCCACTTCACTGCTGTCCCCCTCCCTCCCAAGCAACTGATTATAGAATGTTATACTCCTTTTATAATACGCACCCCCACTTTCCTCAAACTTGGAGGAAAAAAATTGCGTCTTATAAAAGGAAAAATACGGTACTTTTGGAGATGCGCACCCCCATCAATTAAATGTGTTCTCCATGCTAAAGCAGTGCATATGGTTTGTGCATGCTAGAAGGCTTGGAAGTGTATGTTTGTTTTGATTATTTTATACTGAGACATATCCTGATAGACCCTGCTTATGGGTCTCAAAGGCCAAAACAACAATTAGCACTACTCCGCTACAGTATGACCGTGCTGATGGGGTGAAAGAAGACGCTCCTCCCTCCTCTTAAAGGGTCTGTGTCAGCACAGGATGACTGTTCAAACCAATTACACGCTCTCCGTGGTTCATGGTGTGACCATTCATTTAAATGCACTTTTCCACCTTCTTGTTCCCATCTCTTCCTTTCTCTGTTTTATGTAGCCAGAGCCTTCAATGAAAGAGGAAGGATTGAGAGAGAGGGGAAAACAAACGGGTGGAAAGGTGAATATAAATGATTGGCCACACTATGATGCTTAGAGCACCTTTATTTGATATGAACAGTCCTTCTGTGCTGAGTCACTATACAACTCCACAGCAAGCAATCTGAACAGCTTCAGCACCACGGTCGGCACCCAGATTTAACGTTTTAGGACCCTAGAGAGCTCCTGCACTGTAACAGTGTGAAATTTCAGTACCAATGACAAGGGCTATAATTTTACACTCTTACAGTGCAGGACCATGGAGAGATCCTGGGTCCCACAGCTGCCGGAGATTACAGCATCTCTGTGAAGTGCGGTAATTGCCAGGTTTTAATAAATTGCTGAATTAACACCTGTGGACATATTCTGTCCTGTCCGGTTGGCAGGACAGAAGCATGGGGTTAAGCCGACATAACTGGCTTATTAACCGCATTTGCCGGCTCCCGGCTGACATGCAGCACAGAAGCTGCATTTAAAAAATCCTGTCAAAGCAGAATAAAGCCCAACATAGCTATTATATCTACAGATCTTTATCTGTAGATATATAGCTATCAGGCTTTCCTGTGTCACGTGGTTTCCCTGCACGAGAAAGCCCATGTCGCACTCGCATCACTGTCATGCATCAAAAACGCTCTGTTTTTGATGCATGACAGTGTGCCTCCAGCCTTTAAAAGAAATCTAATATCAAAACTGAGAACGACAGTTAAGGTATGTGCTCATGGTCCAGAGCCACTGCATCTTGGACGCAATGGCTTCGGGCCTGAGGGAACACGCGGGTAGCCGCAGGTGGACTGCAACTGCCCTGTACTCAGTCTGCGTTAGGTGCAGGGTGGCTTCTCATTATGTTCACCTGATTGTGGCCCTTCTGACTTCTCAGCATGAAATTAACAAGCTGCAGAGGAGCAGAATGCCGGCAACCCACACCGCAGCTAAAAGAACGCTGCGGTTGGGAGCAGCGTAGTGAGGATGGGATTTCTACAAATCCTATCCACTATTCTTCTATTGTACAATGCAGCAGTTTGGATACAGCAGCAAGACGCTGCATCCAAAACGCTGCGTTCACTCATAGTGAGTATACACCCTTACTAGATCAGTGAATGAAATTTAACTGATTTTAATTATTCACATATTTAAACATCATTTTGTTGCATTTTTTTCCCTCTCTCCTGAGTCATAATTGTGTTTTATGTGAAGACAAGTATGCGTGTATAATTATCAATAATAAGCATTCGTGCTCTCCTATTTTACATAGTCTGTCCAATGTTTGCCACTAGATCAATTTAACTTTGGGGTTTGAATGCTGGTACATGCACTAGGGTAGAGCGAATACGAACTACACTTTCACAATGTATTCTCATATTTGGCAGGCACTTCAATTACCTGCAGATAGTGGGGGTGAGTAGCTCCTGAGAGCCCTGTGCATACCCTCCATCAACCTCTTAACATTGTACAGCTAAGCAGACAGGAGTACACAGCTCCCTCAGGCTGGCTTCAGACTTGCGGACCCTCCACAGCGTCCTGCGGAGGTGATCCGCAATCTGATCGCAGCCCCTATGTTTATAATGAGAACGCACGGTCATGCGCAGGTGTGCGCATGACCGTGCACTCCCATTCACTGCAATATGTGATTTGTACGCAGGCGGATGCCCGCGCACAAATCACACACTCTCGTCCGCACCAGGAACGTGACATGGTCGTGTTCCTGGTGCGGACGAGAGTGTGTGATTGTGGGTGATTTGTGGGTGATATTGCAGTGAATGAGAGCGCACACTCATGCACAGACCTGCGCATGACCGTGCGTCCCCATTATAAAGATAGGGGCTGCGTTCAGCTTGCGGATCTCCTCCGCAGGACGCTGCAGAGGGTCCGCAGGTCTGAAGCCAGCCTGAGTATGCATACAAAGTGCAGTACATATTCAATATAAAGACTATCCAATGAATGTGTACTCCGCTATAAACATACACAGAATGGAGCTGTGCCTTCTTATAGGCCGCTTTCACATCAGCATTTTTCGCTGATTGCAGCAGATCCGGCAGATTTACTGCATCTGCCGCCTAATGGCCGCGCTTGCATCACAGTTGCAGCAAGCCCCATGCATTGTCTATGGGGCTTGTTGTCGGGTGCAGCAGATCTGGCACTTGCGGTGGCGGAAAAAAAAAAACCACTGCTGACCGTGTTTTTTTTTTTTTTTATTTCCGCAGCCGCAACTGCCGGTTTGCCGGATCGCGGCAAAACCGCAATTGCCGCACTTGCTGCAAGTCCTATAGACAATGAATGGGGCTTGCCAAAACTGCAGCAGTTAGGCGGCAAATGCTGTAAATCTGCCGGTTCTGCCGCAATCAGCGAAAAATGCTGATGTGAAAGGGCCTTATGGAGGTCTATTGAACATTCATTGGGGGTATTGGGATGCAGACCCTCACACTGACCTGCATAAAATTAAAGTGCTTACCAAATATACAAATACGGTGAATGATGAAAGTTTAGTTACTCATTTATGTCATTGGTAGATCCAGAAAGGACTTCCAAACAGGCTTTTTAAGCAGATCCAGTGGATAAGATGTGAAGCCTTTGATATAATGTGCAGATGCAGTGAATATGATGTATAGCCTTTGATATAATTTTAATTTTTGGGATGGGTACTTTAGCATAAGCAAGTAAGTGAGGGAAAGGGGGAGAGGAGCCGCTCTACCGCCAATTACTCCTGGATTCCCTCATTGGTGTGATGGTATGGCTTCTGTCCAATTTAGAAGTATAAGAGAGAGGATATCGGTGCATTCATCTTTTTCATCCTTTATTTCATATAAAGATTAAAAGCATCAAGCGCCCACCAGGGATGGCTAGATTCCTTTAGAAATTACCTTCTTATTCATTAGCACATTGAACTGTATTGCCGCTAATTTCTTTGCGGTATAATTTTGTAATGATTTTTCCCTCATCAGACACAATTAGATCAAGGAAGGGAGTCCAGCTCCCATAGACTTCTATAGTGAATGCCAAATTATAATAATTATTTTGAAAATATACTAAATCAGTTGGATTTGGTGCGGCAGACAACTTGGGCAACACGGTCCAAATTAGAAATATATCGTCTATGTATCTGTCGCACCATCGAATACAATCCAAAAAAGTATTCTCACAGCAATATATAAATTCAGTTTCCCAGCTCATCATATAAAGATTTACAAGGGAGGGTGAAAATGTGGCACCCATGGGGCATCCACGTAGCTGGATATAATACACTGTCGAATTTAAAAAAGTTTTGCTTCAAAAGGTGGTCTATCAGGTTCCTCAGAGGTATTTATAATGAACATTGCAATCCAATTTAGGGCTTCACATACTGGGATAGTATCTGAAAATATGTATCTAAAAAATAACAAATTGAGATATGAATGGTTATATGATTATAAGGCAGCAATACCACATAATAATTACATACAATACATAAAAATCTGTATAGCAGCGATGTAGTAGGTGTTCTTGCAAGGTTATGTGATCGCAGGCTTTTTGCACATTGTCTCAAAGATCTTTCACACATGATCAATTGTTGCAATTTTTTGTTCCTCAAGATTAAGGTCCTCCATATGTGTGTTCAATATGTCACCTGTTGTTTAAGTGCTTATGTACCATGTATCTATATATTTTCCTATTGTAATGTTTGACAAGACAAGGGTTAATTCTTGTTCATTTGTATATATGTACTTAATTTCAGCTGGGCTTGTGGGGAGTTGTTTTGTATATGTATATGTGCAGTTTTAATGTTCAATGTGCCAATCAATTAGAAGATCACTTTGAAACGCGTCTAGCCATCCCTGGTAAGCGCTTGATGCTGTTAATCTTTACATGAAATGAAAGATGAATGCATCGGTATCCTCTCTTATACTTTAGCATAAGGAAAGTACACACCTTTACACTGAAACTTTCCTTTAATTCCTTACCTAATTAAAAAAAATGTAAGCAGCTTTCTAAATAGTCTTCATTAACATTCCCTACCATTTTGTTGCTATTGACCCTGTGCAACTCTTCTTACATAGCTGGCTATGCCACTGCTGTTAATCGTCGGTCAGAGTATTCCTCTCCTGGCTGCTGTTGGCACTTGATTGTTGCAATTTATGTGCTTTTCAGAATCTTGTATACAGCAGAGTAGGCTATATACAGTTTTAGGGAGAGGAATGTACAAAGGTTTGCAGAAGGGAATAAAGTATAAGTACTAAGCTGAGGTAAAGAAGGCTGTCGCTTTCTGGCTTTGCAAATTGCAGACTGCATAAGGGGGGAGGTGGAGAAGGGCTAATCTGACTATATGACCCTTCATCAAGACCTTCGAGAAAATCATTGGTGTTGATGAATCCAGGCCAAAGGGTTTAGATTACTGTGTTAATTTATGGGTTAGTCACATTAGCAGCTCTAGTCCGTCAGGCTCATGTACGAATACTGTCTCGTCTGCTAACCGGACAAAAATAGTTCCTGCTGCAAAATGTTTATTATTTTCCCCATATGGCGCTTCCATCCAGATCCCTTACTAGCACATTGCACTCAGGCTGGAGTTATTTTCTTTAAGGATGAGTATTTAAAATGATGTGCAGCGTTCTTTTATGGATGGATTTATTGAGGATTTGGTAACTGTCAGATATTATAAGCATGAGGTGAAGGAAAAGAATAAAGTTTAAGCCTTGTTTATCTTACGACGATATTGAAATAAGAAAACTCAAAAGAATCAACATATCAATTTTTAGATAAATAGCAACGAGGATGAACCCGGGCACCAACAGACAAACACCTTGCTTCCTGACCACGCGAGTCGACTTCACCTTGTTCAACAGGACGCACCAAGAGGTGTTGCTTGTCTCAAAGTGGAAGTATAGTGGTATGCAAATAGAAAAGACATGGACAGCACTCGCCAATCTTCTGTAATGTGCAGACTTTATTTCAGGTAGTGAGGGTTACAGCAATTCCCAGGAGGGGGTGCAGAGGCGGACAACGATTTCATCGTTTTGCACAGTTAGACCTTCAACGGGTCCTGTGTGAATGTCCTTTGTGTGCAGTGCTAAATGCGCAAAACGGTGAAGCCGTTGTCCACCTCTACACCCCCACCCTGCAATTGCTGTAACCCTCAGCCAGGCCAGCAGAGGGCAGTGTGGGATTAGAAATTCCACAACTCGTAGAACAAAAGTGTAGGAGTTGCAATACACAACATTACTCTGGCATACACATTACACATGGCATACTCTTGGTAACTACACAGTTTAATACAAATTAATTACACACACACACATATATATGGTTCAGTTCTACTATTTTGTAATGTTTGTAACTTTCTTCCTTTTCTTATAGTATCCAAGTGAATTGAGAAGATATGAGTATGACCCTAACTTTGCAATTCGGGGTCTTCACTATGATGTTCATAAGGTTCGTATTGTACATTCACTCTTGGTGTTCATATGCTCAAACAGTACATTATGGCTGTGTTCACACTGGGCGTTTTTGGGCTGTTTTTGCTCATCAGTTTTTGTAGCCAAAACCAGGAGTAGAGCAATCAGAGGAAAAGTCTAATAGAAACACGTCACCACTTCTGGATTTAATCACCCACTGCTGGTTTTGGCTACAAAAACTGTTGAGCAAAAACAGCCCAAAAACGCCCAGTGTGAACACAGCCTATGGGATGGGGAAAGTGGGAAGATTCTTGACTACTGTGAGGCCACTTTCACATGGTAATTCCAAGTACTTGTAAGCCGAATCTAGAAACACAGAGATATAAATTGTACAAATTGTATAATTTTTTTTTGGTTTTCAAGAATTTATTTTCCAATGATATTAACAATAGCAACCATTAGAATCAATAAGTACTATCAATATCAACTGAAGCCAGTTCAATGTCTGACTTTTGATCAATATAATGTAGATGAATAGAAAAAAATCTAACAACTAAAGAATCATGTCCATACACCTAATACATACATCATAGCCCACACCCAATCATACCGGTCCCATGCCCATCATCCCCTCCCTCAAATTGTCAATTACGTAACATGTTATACAGACATATGATGGAACTAAACATGCAGAAAGTGCTAATAGGAATTCTCTTAGGTATACAAAGACAATCGCAAGTTCTGGCTTACGTGTAGTAGCCTAAGTCTCGGGTAAATGCAAAGATGGTGCATCATAATAATAATAATAATAATCTTTATTTATATAGCGCCAACATATTCTGCAGCGCTTCACAATTCAGAGATACATATTCAAACAATCATAAGAAATAGTTTTCAGAAAATATCATGCAAAATACAATACAGAATATAGTACAATACAATAATTAAACCAAAATAGTAACAGCCCTGCTCATAAGAGCTTACAATCTAACAATGAGGTGGGGTGACAAAAAGTAAAGGTGCTTGTTTACAATCATGGCATAGTCAACTTGAGGAAATAGGGAACAGATAGGCGCAGCATATGTGGCCACCAACCATTATTTGTGATGCGTTTGAGACTGGTGGAGCGGATGGGCTATGTCTAAATGACTTTGACTAGGGATCATGATAGGCCACCCTAATAAGATGTGTTTTTAGGGATCACCTGAAACTATGTAAGTTGTGGATAGACCTAATTTCTTGGGTTAGAGCATTCCAGAGAATCAGTGCAGCTCGGGAGAAGTCTTGGAGCCAAGAGTGGGAGGTTTGGAATAATGCAGAATCTAATGCAGAGTCTAAAGTCACTTCCAGAGCGAAGAGAACGGGTGGGGTGATAGACAGAGATGAGGGTGGAGAGGTAAGGAGGTGCTGCACTGTGAAGAACTTTGTGGGTGAGAACAAGCAGTTTGAATTGGATACTGTAGTGTATAGTCAGGCAGTGCAATGACTGGCTCAGAGTGGAAGCGTCCGAGTAACTGTTAGCCAGATAGGTGGTCCTGGCTGCTGCATTAGGCTAAAATCACACTGTCCAAGTGACATGCGAGTCACTCGGATGAGTCTCGGATAACTAACTTGGAAAGGCCGCCCCCCTGTCAGGATGGGAGTGTGGAGCTGCTTAGAGACACAAGCAGCTGACACTCCCATCCAGAGAGGCGGGAGACCATTCCGAATTAGTCATCCGAGACTCATCTGGGTGACCTGCATGACACTCGGACAGTGTGATTCCAGCCTGGAGAGGAAGAGAGTCTAGTGCGGGGGAGGCCAATTTAAAAGAGAATTACAATAGTCAAGGCTGGAGTGAATCAGGGCCACAGTGAGGGTTTTTGTGGTTTCCTAGGTGAGAAAAGGGAAAATTCGAAAGATGTTCTCCTGGTGCAAGCAGCAAGAGGGGCGAGAGATTGTATATATGGGGTGAAGGAAAGATCAGAGTCAAACATAACACCCAGACAACGAACCTGCTGCCTAGGCATTATTGTGCTGCCACACACCTGAGAGAGAGATGTCAGATTTAAGGAGGTTAGTGGAGGGCGGGAGCAAAAGAAGTTCAGTTTTGGAAAGGTTTAGTTTCAGATAGAGAGCGGACATGATATTGGAAACTGCGGTTAGACAGTCATTGGTGTTATTTATTAGAACGGGAGTAAGGTCAGGGGATGAAGTGTATAGTTGTGTGTCATCAGCATAAAGATGGTACTGAATGCCAAATCTGCTGATGTTCAGTCCAGTCAGGGCCATGTAGAGAAAGAAGAGAAGAGGGCCAATGACTGAACCCTGAGGGACCCCAATAATGAGAGGAATAGGAGAGGAAGTGGAGCCAGCGAATGATACACTGAAAGAGCGGTCAGAAAGCTAGGAAGAGAACCAGGAGAGAGCTGTGCCCTTGATGCCGATGGAGTGCAACAATGATAGTAGGAGATGGTGGTCAACAGTGTCAAAGGCTGCAGAGAGATCAAGAAGAATAAGCAGAGTGTTCACCATTACATTTTGCCGTCAGTAGGTCATATGTCACTTTGAGGGCAGTTTCTGTAGAATGTAGGGGGCGGAAACCAGACTGTAATGGGTCTAGAAGAGAGTGAGTGGAGAGGTAACGGGTGACGTGGGAGTAGACCAGGCGCTCCAGGAGTTTAGAGATAAAGAGGAGGTTGGAGACGGGTCTGTAGTTGTTTGTGCAGGATGTGTCGATAGAGGCTTTCTTTAATAATTGACTAATGATAGAGTGTTTGAAGAAGGAGCGGAAGATGCCAGAAGAGAGGGAGAGATTGAAGATTTTGGTTAGGTGAGTAGTGATGACTGTAGAGAGAGACTGGAGTAGGTGTGAGGGGATGGGGTCAGCGGTGCATGTGGTAGGAAGAGAGGAGCCTTCTTCTGTGACTGGGTCAAATGTGCAGAGTGAGCCGGAGGAAATGTGGGGAGAGATAGGGGTAACAGCGATTTGAGGTTGGGAGTTGACTTCCTGACAGATGTTTGATTATTATAAATGTTATTTTAATTGTTATTTTTATTAATATTTATAATAATTTGTAATAATTACATCATAATGGCTTCTCTGATATTACAACAAACGGGGATTTGCTGTATGTGTTGTACATATGTGGCTTGATAATGATCTCAGCAGTAGTGCAACAGACTCTTAAAGAGAACCTACAATGACAAAAAAGAAATGTAGACTTTGGGTTAGTGATCTATAATTGTGTGCTAAAGCTGTGAGACCGCTGTGCTGAAAGCATGGCTATAGGGGAGAAATAATTTTGCAGCTTTTGGCTTTCAATCATAGAAGCACAACTTCTGTCACTGCTCAGCACATAATGCGTGGAGTCTGTTATCTTGCCCTGGCACTGACTGACAGCCATCTCTAAGCTGATGCACTGCTGTGTCAGAGCATGGTTACAGCGTCTGCTTACTATGTGCTGAGCGGTGACTGAAGCCGTGGATAGCGGCCGTCACACGCTTCAATCTCGTGAGCGATATTGTTAGCGATCACATGCACGCGCGATCGCTAACAATATCGCTCACATCGTTGGTGAGCTGTCACACAGACAGACTCACCAGCGATGTGGACCAGCGAAATCGCTGGTATCTATGGTACACATCGGGTTACTAGGCTCCGCGCGGCGCTTAATAACCCGACGTTTACCATAGATGCCATCGCCCAGCATAGGCTCTGCCGCTGGGAGATCGTTCATCGTGGTGTCACACACCACGATGATGCAGATTGATCAAGCGTTTATCGCTTGATATGAGCTCCGGCTCTCATATCTGCGATGTAACGATCAAGTGATTTTACATTGTAAAATCGCTTGATCGCACGTAGCGATGCACAAACGATATCGCTTAAGCGATCAAAAAGCAGATCGCTTAAACGATATCGTTCAAGATATTGCACCGTGTGACGGCCGCCGATCTGTGACATTGGTGCGAGTGCTATCTGATAAAATATCAGGTATCGCTTAGGCCCCTTTCACATCAGCGTTTTTTGCTGATTGCGGCAGATTTACTGCATCTGCCGCCTAACGGACGCCCTTGCGGCAAGCCCCATGCATTATCTATGGGGCTTGCGGATGCTGCGAAAAAAAAAAATGCGGTTGCTTTGCGCGGCTGCAACTGCTGCAAGTACCGGATCGCGGCAATACAGCACTTCCCGCACCTGCCGCAAGCCCCCTAGACAATGCATGGGGCTTGCTGCAAGTGCGGCCGTTAGGCGGCAGATGCGGTAAATCTGATGGATCTGCCGCAATCAGCGAAAAAACGCTGATGTGAAAAGGGCCTTAGCCATGTTATACGCTCATGTGAGCAAACCCTAAGACTGAGACTCCATAGGCCTACATTAATGGAAGCAACATCACCCTACACAGCAGTCCCTGTGAGAGCCACCATAGAAGAGGAGTGTTTACATGATCCAGAAGAGGTCTGAAGTGGTACTGAAAACTGGGCAAGAAGAAATCTAGAGCTATTTTAATACACTGACATTATATTACAGATAAGGGAATTTTGATTAGTGGGATATTTCTTCCCACTACTTTTGCGATCAGTTATCTATTTTCTTCAAAAAGCACACAATGTAATTATATAAATTTCTGTATTTATATAGATTTTTTTAGCTTTTATTTATTTTATTTTTTAAAGGCGCTATTAATGAAGATTGATTCCTTCCATTACATCCAGCTAGGAACAGTGTATCGGTGAGTCGGGGAGGGGGGTTATAACCTAATAATTCTGCATTCAGTTTGTGTGCATATGTTGTACATTTGCAGCAGATTTTTCTGCAGCAGAAACCAGAGTGTTGGTATGATAAAACGTGTTGTGGTGGTGTGTTTTTTACACTTTTTTTTTTTTTTTTTTTTTATTACGCTGCATAGAAGGCACTAAAAGAATTGGCATACAGCAGATTTAAAAAAAACAAAAAAACAAAAAAAACAAAAAACGATTTGATGGTTAAAATCTGCAAAGTCAAAATAAGCAGCATATACATAGTTCAGAAATCTCATTCACCTTGCTGGTGGTGTAACAAAATGCAGCAACAACTGATCAAACCCTTATGGTACCTTTACACGCCGCGACGGCAGGCTGGATACATCGCGCTACAAGCTACAATTGTAGCTTGTAGCGTCCATATCGCCTGTAGTAGCGGCGTCTGAAGAGGCGACGCTACAGCCGGCGACAGATACATCTGTTTATGGTCTCTGCTCATAAACTTAAGGCAACATCGCCGATTGTAGCGAGCTGTATCGGCGTGTAAAGAAGCAACGGAAGGCAACTCTGGACACCCGGCGATGTGGCTGCCATGTATCTAAGGCGTGACACAGTCGCCATGTTACCGCGCCCCATCTGCGATCATTGGAGATCGCTCCTGCTTTATGATTGGTAGTCGCAGCATAGGGCGGGATATTTAAGGAGCTGACCAGTCACACTACACAATTACTCGAGCGTGCTGTATTAACCAGCCTCCTGCGATGCCTGGCCAATCCTGATGATATTGCGCTGTCCTATCATCGTACGGACGGCTCGTAATCCAAGATTGTTGCACGCCTATGTGCTATCCCTGCTGCACCGGGTCCGCCCATAGTAGCTTGTTGGAGCGGTGTGTAAACATGGTACGCTACGCTACAGCTGGCTACTTGAGACACCCGGCGATGTAGCTAGCTATAGATGTAGCGTGGCGTAGCGCACCTTGTCGCGGCGTGTAAAGAGGGTGCGTTGACCGTTTGTAGCCGTTTGAGCGTGCTCGTGCACGCGAAGTAGCGCGATGTATCCAGCCTGCCGTCGCGGCGTGTAAAGGTACCATTAGGAAGGTTTACCAGCGATTTCCCAACTTTTTGCAATTTTCTATTGTAACCCAATCAGCCTGAAGAAAGAGCTTATGTGCTATGAAAGCTTGCAAATATATTTCTTGGAAAAATAATTGTATCACTTCCAGAATTCTTTTTGTCTTTTTGGGACATGAGTATTTGCATCAACTGTTCTAACACAAATATTAGTGTTCTCAAATATATGATCCTAGCAATTAGATTAGAAGAAATTAATGTTGGCTGCTCTGCTCCTTTTTTTTCATTTACCAATCTGAGTGAATAGGATTGTAAAATAAACTCTTACTAAATCCAATGGAAATGGCAGCGTGTGGCCTAACAGTTGCTCAATAATGATATAATCTCTTAATCAGTAGAGTGAAATTTCTCAGGACCAAGGCTAAGCCATTATGAGTTTTATCAGCCATTAAACCAGTCTGCTTTTCTTAAATACATAGTAACATAGTAACATAGTTTTTAAGGTTGAAGGAAGACCTTAAGTCCATCTAGTTCAACCCATAGGAAGGCAAAAAAAAAACCTATGTGGCAACACTAAGCTCCACATTGGGGAAAAAAATTCCTTCCTGACTCCAGATACGCAAATCAGACTAATTCCTTGGATCAACGCCCTATCAAAGAATCTAGTATATATAACTGGTAATATTATATTTTTCAAGAAAGGTATGCAGGCCATTCTTAAATTTTAGTAGTGAGTTACTCATTACGACATCATGTGGCAGAGAGTTCCATAGTCTCACTGCTCTTACAGTAAAGAATCCACGTCTGATTATGATTAAACCTTCTTTCCTCCAGACGTAGAGGATGCCCCCTTGTCCCCGTCTCAGGGCTAAGAGTAAAGAGATCATTAGAAAGGTCTCTGTACTGTCCCCTCATATATTTATACATTATTATAAGATCACCCCTAAGCCTTCGTTTTTCCAAGCTAAATAACCCCAAGTTTAATAACCTGTCTTGGTATTGCAGACCCCTCAGTCCTCTAATAACCTTGGTCGCTCTTTTCTGCACCCGCTCTAGTTCAGCTATGTCTTTGTTATACACCGGAGACCAGAATTGTACACAGTATTTTAAGTGCGGTCGCACTAGTGACTTGTATAGAGGTAAAATTATGTTCTCCTCATGAGCATCTATGCCTCTTTTTAATACATCCCATTATTTTATTTGCCTTTGCAGCAGCTGCCTGACACTGGCCACTAAATGTGTCATCTACCCATACACCCAGGTCTTTTTCAGTGATAATTTTGCCCAGTGTTTTACAATTCAGAACATAATTATACCTTTTGTTTCCTATGCCCAAGTGCATGACCTTACATTTATCCCCAGTAAAGCTCATTTGACATTTATCAGCCCAAGCTTCTAGTTTACATAAATCCTCATGTAATACAAAATTGTCCTCCTCTGTACTGATTACCCTGCAGAGTTTAGTGTCATCTGCAAATATTGAGATTCTACTCTGTATGCCCTCTACAAGGTCATTAATAAATATATTAAAAAGAAGCGGGTACAACACTGACCCCCTGTGGCACCCCACTGTTAACTGTGACCCATTCTGAATGTGTTCCATTAATGACCACCCTTTGTTTCCTGTCACTAAGCCAGTTCTTAACCCACTTACACATATTTTTCCCTATCGCCATTGCTCTCATTTTATGTATCAACCTTTTGTGCGGCACCGTATTAAAAGCTTTTGAAAAGTCCATATACACCACATCCACTGGATTTCTTTGGTCCAGTCCAGAACTTGCTTCTTTATAGAAGCTTATCAGATTAGTTTCACAGGAATGGTCCCTCGTAAACCCGTGTTGATATTGGGTCAAGAGGTTATTTTTCTTCAGATACTCCAGTATAGCATCTCTTAGAAAACCCTCTAGGATTTTACCCACAGTAGAGGTTAAGCTTACCGGCCTATAACTTCCAAGTTCAGTTTTTGTCCCCTTTTTGAATATTGGCACCACACTTGCTATACGCCAGTCCTGTGGTACAGACCCTGTTATTATGGAATCTTTAAATATTAAAAATTATGGTCTATCTATGACAGTACCTAATTCCTGCAGCACTCTGGGGTGTATCCCATCCGGGCCCGGGGATTTGTCAATTTTAGTGATTTTTAAGACGATGCCGTACTTCCTGCTGGGTTAAGCAGGTGACATTTAATTTTCTTAATGCATTAGATCAAAGGTTTTACTACCAGCTACACTTTATTCTTGTCTAGGATGGGTTTTCTCTTTTAATTATTAGCATACCAGCTTTGCACACTGTCACTTTTGTTATGAAGGCAAGTGGTTAAGTTTGTCAGAATTTCACGAGAATGTACACGTCTTGGACCAAGCAACAAGGTCAGAAATCGGTCATCTTCCATGAGGAAAGTTTGGCCAGTCATATTATATTGATGAACCATAGGATAGAACAACTGTGAGAAAATCAGTGTACGTTACTTACCAAAGTCCAAGAAAACGCTTTAGACCATTCTTCTGAAGCATGGGCTCTTTATTGTAGAGAATGCAATAGAGCAGACAGGATACAGGATACAAAGCACACGGGCACATACAGGTGTCCAGAAGCAATGGGGTGATGATGTTGTGGTCTGGCCCCAAACTCTAGCTCGAGAGCCTTTTTATACATAATTCAAACAAGGAGGTTATCTTCTGAAAAGTAGGCGTTAAAAGTGACTTTATGAAGGCAGCAAAAGACGTGTATATGTAAAAACAAAGAGCAGAAGTTCAATATGATAATAAATATATATATACCGTATATACTCGTGTATAAGCCGACCCGTGTATAAGCCGACCCCCCTACTTTTGCCCCCAAAAACTGGGAAAACTTATTGACTCGCGTATAAGCCGAGGGTGGACTCCAGCACAGGTATACAACCCCCAGCAGTGAGGTATACAGCAGCCTCCCCAGTGGTAGTATACAGCAGCCTCCCCCAGTGGTAGTATACAGCAGCAGCCCCATAGGTATATGCAGCCCCATAGGTATATGCAGCCCCATAGGTATATGCAGCCCCATAGGTATATGCAGCCCCAGAGGTATATGCAGCCCCAGAGGTATATGCAGCCCCAGAGGTATATGCAGCCCCATATGCAGCCCCATATGCAGCCCCATAGGTATATACAGCAGCCCTTAGGTAGTATACAGCAGCAGCCGCAGCCCCAGGGCTGTATACAGCCGCAGCCCCGGGGCTGTATACAGCCGCAGCCCCGGGGCTGTATACAGCCGCAGCCCCGGGGCTGTATACAGCCGCAGCCCCGGGGCTGTATACAGCCGCAGCCCCGGAGGTATACAGGCCCCCCATCAAGTTCCAGGGCCCCCCCCCCCCCCTTGCGCGCCAGCCTGTAAAGTAAAATCATACTTACCAGTGTCCTGTCGCGCCGTCCGCAGCTGCCGGCACGCGATCCCGGGCTTCAATCCGCGTCTTCCGGCTTCCGACTTCCTGTGGTCGCCTGTTATAGCTAACAGCAGATATTTATTAACCCGGGCGTAGCCGGGTGCTACAGCTAGTGTATATGTGTATATATAAATGTGTATATATATAATATATATATATAGTATAGCGCATCACCACTAATCGCAAACTCTAAATCGACATGTTTTACCTAGATACTATTGCTAATCATATCAGAGCTTTTAGCAGACTCGTATAATTCTTAATTATTGACAGATAATAGGGTCTGTTTTGAATATTTAGAATAACTATCTTGCTGATCTCACTACCTTACATCACGAAAAATACAACATATACTTATACTTATTATGTCCTATTGTATTTGCCTAAAGTAATTTCTGTTAACTTCTGTCTGCTGCTAATGACTCAGATCATTTTTATAGTTCTTTTCTGGAGGGGACTATCATTATCTACATCTCTAACTGCAAAACCTTGTGTTCTCAAAATATTGACTAGAATAAAGATGGCTGTTCAGAACAACATCATGTCTGACTATTCTCTCACAACATTCACATATTTTGCTAGGGTAATAAACTTAAAGAATTTGTATAACTATAATATATATGCTTTATTATATCAATATAGAATTAATACACAGAAAAACACTAAGTATATAAAATGATGAGAGGAGGGGGTTAATAACCTGTACTAGCCCTACCTATCCGGCGCCCATCAGAGCACCAATTACTGGTGTCCCCGCTCACCGACAGCTCACCCTCCTTTGCTCTACACTGCAGTAGACATCAATACACCTATCTTGTGAGGGTGTTTAGTGATGCACACCCAGAGAAGGTAGTGGTGTACTCTGTCATAGGTCAAACCAGCAGTTCGTTAGTCATACCTGCAAGGTAAAAGACCTTGTGATTTCATTGGGTATATACATAGATTTGTCAAACGTTTCAGTGTGGATAATCAATAATAGTCAACACATGTAGGCATGATAGAAAGCAACGAGACAGTACAGCTAGTCCCACTAAAAGGCACAGCTGTATATAATGGTGGCATATACAACCCCTGGCAAAAATTATGGAATCACCTGGCTCATAGGATGTCCATTCAGTTGTTTAATTTTGTAGAGAAAAAGCAGATCACAGACATGGCACAAAAAAAGTAAAGTCAATTCAAATGGCAACTCTCTGCCTTAAAGAAACACTAAAGGAAATCTTGAAAAAAAAAATATGCTAGCCAGTAACTGTTGCTTTTGTAGACCAAGCAGGGGTAAACATTATGGAATAACTCAATTCAGAGGTAAAAATTATGGAATCACTCTGTAAATTTTCATTCCCAAAACTAACACCTGCATCAAATAAGATCTGCTCGTTAGTCTGCATCTAAAAAGGAGTGATCACACCTTGGAGAGTTGTTGCACCAAGTGGACTGAAATGAATCATGGCTCCAACACAAGAGATGTCAATTGAAACAAAGGAGAGGATTAGCAAACTCTTAAAAAAGGATAAATCAACATGCAATGTTGCAAAAGATGTTGGCTGTTCAATCAGCTGTGTCTAAAATCTGGTCAAAATACAAACAACATGGGAAGGTTGTTAAAGAGAAACATACTAGTAGACCAAGGAAGACATCAAGACCGGAAACTTAAAGCAATCTGTCTCCAAAATAGGCAATGCAGAACAAAACAAATGAGGAACGAATGGGAGGAAACAAGTCAATGTCTGTGACCGAACTGTAAGAAACCGTCTAAAGAAAATGGGATTTACATACAGAAAAGCTAAACAAAAGCCATCATTAACACCTAAACAGAAAAAAAACAAGGTTACAATGGGCTAAGGAAAAGCAATTGTGGACTCTGGATGACTGGATGAAAGTCATATTCAGTGCAAGTCAGGTAAAGGCACTGGGGAGATGGCTGTCATTAAATCTTCAATAAATGCCCAAGTTTACATTGATATTTTGTACACTTTTCTTATCCCATCAATTTGAAAGGATGTTTGGGGATTATGAAATCATTTATCAAGATGATAGTGCATCCTGCCATAGAGCAAAAACTCAAAACCTTCCTTGAAAGAAGACACATAACCAGGGTCGGCGTCAGCACCCGGCATACCTGGGCAACTGTCTATATTATATATACAGCCCACCCAGGAGCCTCTATATTACATATACACAGCCTGCAGCTTCTATATTATATCCATGAATCATAGTATGTGTTAAAGGGGCCCACAAAAACCTGGAGCCGGCTGTGCGCATAAGGTCAATGTCATGGCCTGCAAATAGTCCGGATCTTAATTCAATTGAAAATCTTTGGTGGAAATTAAAGAAAATGGTCCATGACAAAGGCTCCAACCTGCAAAGCTGATCTGGCAACAGCAATCAAAGAAAGTTGGAGCCAGATTGATGATGAGACTGCAAGCTGTTATAAAAGCCAGAGGTAGTGCAACAAAATACTAGTAATGTATTTGAGTGTTCGTCTGTCATGATTCCATAATTTGTTCCTCAGAATTGAGTGATTCCATAATTTTTTCCCCCTGCTTGGTCTACAAAAGTAACTGTTACTGGCTAGCACATTTTTTTTTTTCAAGATTTCTTTTAGTGTTTCTTCAAGGCAGAGAGTTGCCATTTGGAATGACTAGTTTTGTGCCATGTCTGTGATCTGCTTGTTTAATTTTGTAGAAAAAAAAAAACAACTGAATGAACATCCTCTGAGCCAGGTGATTCCATAATTTTGTTAGGGGTTGTATATCTTTGGTACACTCTTCCGATACAATATATCACAATGTTATTAAGTAGCTTTGTTAAGAAAATTAATGACAAGGAAGCAAGAACCGCTCGACACACTTCTTCACTTCAGGTGATGGTAATATAAGCAGCTCATCAGGGGCATTTATATGCGTCTCACTTTATGTATTGAATTACTGAAATAAATTAACTTTTTAAAGATATTCTAATTCATTGAGATGCTCCTGTATACAGTGGAGCTACAGCTCAGTCATGGCCGCTGCTTCCACTAGATCTGGTAATTCTTCACCCCGATTTGTATTCTTACACACTCTACACACTCTAAGGGTACCTTTACACGCCGCGACGGCAGGCTGGATACATCGCGCTACTTCACGTGCACGAGCACGCTCAAACGGCTACAAACGGTCAACGCACCCTCTTTACACGCCGCGACAAGGTGCGCTACGCCACGCTACATCTATAGCTAGCTACATCGCCGGGTGTCTCAAGTAGCCAGCTGTAGCGTAGCGTACCATGTTTACACACCGCTCCAACAAGCTACTATGGGCGGACCCGCTGCAGCAGGGATAGCACATAGGCGTGCAACAATCTTGGATTACGAGCCGTCCGTATGATGATAGGACAGCGCAATATCATCAGGATTGGGCAGGCATCGCAGGAGGCTGAGTAATACAGCACGCTCGAGCGAGTGTGTAGTGTGACTGGTCAGCTCCTTAAATATCCCGCCCTATGCTGCGACTACCAATCATAAAGCAGGAGCGACCTCCAATGATCGCAGATGGGGCGCGGTAACATGGCGACTGTGTCACGCCTTAGATACATGGCAGCCACATCGCCGGGTGTCCAGAGTTGCCTTCCGTTGCTTCTTTACACGCCGATACAGCTCGCTACAATCGGCGATGTTGCCTTAAGTTTATGAGCAGAGCCCATAAACAAATGTATCTGTCGCCGGCTGTAGCGTCGCCTCTTCAGACGCCGCTACTACAGGCGATATGGACGCTACAAGCTACAATTGTAGCTTGTCGCGCGATGTTTCCAGCCTGCCGTCGCGGCGTGTAAAGGTACCCTAATTGAGTATTGGGGCTGCTGTAATCACATAACTTGATTAAATGAACTGCTGTACAATGTGACATTGTGGATAAGGAAGTTTTTTTTTGTTTCCCTAAAGTCCTGTAACCTGCTAAAAAAAAGAAAAAAGAAAAAAGGAATTGCTGCATGATTATGTGGACATTATACTCGCAATAGCATTATTCCCATTGCAACCAATAGGGCTCTTTAGATTTTTTTTTTTTTAAAGCTTTCTTTCTTTCAAGCTTTAGCTTTAAATGTGTGAATAGCAGAATCTGTGTACCAGAACTTTGAACGTACCTTGATGTGGTTATCGGGTTTCCTTTTCAGGTGTTTCCACTTTATAGGGTCCTGTTGTTACAAGTCTGCCATGGAGACTAGCTAAACTATCCACTATTTTGCATTCTAAGCTGTTATAGCACAAATTTTGTCATCACTAAAATCTGCATTTAATGTACAGATTTAAATTTCCTGGAATGTGCATTGAGTGAAAAACAGACCTGTATTTTCTATTCCTACCTGCTGCAAACATTTCTGAAATCCTGTGGGTAATGTCTTTCAGAGGTTTTGATGTAGTACCAGATTCTGAAGTCATTGAGATGTATCAAGGTTCCCATGTACCACTGGAACAGATGAGCGACTTTTATGGAAAGGTGAACTTTATTAATACACTTACGGTATATTTTATAGAGCTATATCTACCATATTTTTCGCAATAGAAGACGCACTTTTGTTCCCCTACATTTTGGGGGAAAGTGGGGGGGGTTAGTTTTATAATCCGAATATACGGATTATATACTGCAGGTCCCAGGGGAGATGGGGGCAGCTCTGGAGCGGTGCTGGGGGCTGGGGCGGGATGGTGGAGGCTCCAGGAGGCAGCAGGAGATCTCTTGCTCCCGCTCATATAACATGCACTGCCGCTCTCCATGATCGTGGTGCTGAAACTGCACCGCAGTGATGGGCTGGGGGTGCAGCACATATTATATGTACCTGCGCCCCCTGTTATGGCACATGCTCCCCTGTGTTCGATATGGCCGCCATGCTGCTGCCCATAGTAAAATAAAAAAGCTTTACTTATCTCCTCCAGCGCTGATCTCCCGGTGTCTCCCTGGTCTCCCTGCTGCCGCTTTGATCGGGCACGCCGAGATGTCACTCTCTGCTGTGCCGATCACATGACCAGCACTGAGAAGCAGGAAGTGGAGGAGCTCAGCAGCACGGAGTTAGATACCGGGAGATCAGCGCTGGAGGAGGTAAGTAAAGCTTTTTTATTTTACTATGGGCAGCAGCATGGGGGCCATATCAAACACAGGGGGACGTGTGTCATCCATAGGGGGCCATGGGCAGCACAGGGGGGTGTGTGCCATCCCCCCACCTTCCTCCTCCCCCCTGCCTTCCTCCTCCTCCTCCTTCTCCTTCTCCTCCTTCTCCTCCTCCTCTACCACCTTCCTCCGCCTCCCCCACCGCCTTCCTCCTCCCCCTCCTCCTCCCCCTCCTCCTCCCCACCGCCTTCCTCCTCCTCCTCCCCCACCGCCTTCCTCCTCCCCCTCCTCCTCCCCCTCCTCCTCCCCCTCCTCCTCCCCCTCCTCCTCCCCACCGCCTTCCTCCTCCTCCTCCCCCACCGCCTTCCTCCTCCTCCTCCTCCTCCTCCCCCACCGCCTTCCTCCTTCTCCTCCTCCTCCACCGCCTTCCTCCTCCTCCACCGCCTTCCTCCTCCTCCACCGCCTTACTCCTCCTCCTCCTCCTCTCCCACTGCCGCCCTCCTCCTCCTACTCCTCCCCCCCACCTTCCTCCTCCCCCCCGCCTTCCTCCTCCTCCTTCTCCTCATTCTCCTCCTCCTCTACCACCTTCCTCCGCCTCCCCCACTGCCTTCCTCCTCCCCCTCCTCCTCCTCCTCCTCCCCCTCCTCCTCCCCCACAGTCTTCCTCCTCCCCGCCTTCCTCCTCCTCCTCCTCCCCCACCGCCTTCCTCCTCCTCCTCCCCTGCCTTCCTCCTCCTCCCCTGCCTTCCTCCTCCTCCCCCTGCCTTCCTCCTCCTCCCCCTGCCTTCCTCCTCCTCCCCCTGCCTTCCTCCTCCTCCCCCTGCCTTCCTCCTCCTCCTCCCCCTGCCTTCCTCCTCCTCCTTCTCTACCTCCTTCCTCCTCCTCCTCCCTCCGCCTTCCTCCACCTCCTCCCGCCTCCCCACCTTCCTCCACCTCCTCCCGCCTCCCCACCTTCCTCCACCTCCTCCTCCCCACCTTCCTCCTCCTCCTCCCCACCTTCCTCCTCCTCCTCCTCCCTCCTCCTCCTCCTACTCCTCCCCCTCCCCACCTTCCTCCTCCTCCTCCTCCCCACCTTCCTCCTCCTCCCCACCTTCCTCCTCCTCCCCACCTTCCTCCTCCTCCCCACCTTCCTCCTCCTCCTCCTCCTCCTCCTCCCCCCGCCTTCCTCCTTCCTCCTCCCCCCGCCTTCCTCCTTCCTCCTCCCCCCGCCTTCCTTCTCCACCTCCCCCCCCCCCTTCCTCCTCCTCCTCCTCCTCCTCCTCCTCCTCACCGCTCACAAGCTTGGTGCACTACTTAAGTTCTCAATAACCTCACAAATGCCAGCAATCCACACCCACTCAATAGTTAAGGTACCGTTACACGAAGCAATATTGCTTGCAATTTCACTGGCAATTTGCTGGTTGCAGTGAAATCATGGAGACATTGTTCCATTTGTACACGGCAACAAAATAGAACAATGTGTCCATGATTTCACATGAGTCAGCAAATTGCCAGTGAAATTGCAAGCAATATTGCTTAGTGTAACGGTACCCTTACGCTCAGTCTGACGGGCATGTTGAAGCTGGTATTCAGCTACTGCCCTCTGCTGCTCAGTAATCCTCACTAACATGATGTGTTAAGTTGCACCACGTGGGCAGGTCGCAAATGAGTCTGTGACTTGGCAAATTCAATAGCTTTCGCAGCACTGTAAGACCAGCAAAAGTGGTAGAGGAATGGCAGAAATGGGTGCTAATACGGCGCACCTTCTCAAGTAGGTATGGCAAGTCAGGGTATGTTTTGAGAAATTTCTGAACAGCTAAGTTCAGCACATGAGCCATTCATGGTGTGCATACCAGCTTGCCAACATTTAAAGCCGTCAACAGTTTATGCCCATTACGTAAATGACCAGACCGGGTTGGAGATGCAACGGGGAGAGCCACTGATCAATTTGTTCTTTTACACCTTGCCACAGCTCTGCTTCAGTGTGTGGTTTCTGACTTAAACAGATCAGCTTCATCAGAGAGTGTTGCTGCTTTGCCAATGCTGAAGGTAATTCAGCAGAAGATGAGTAGCGGGAGGAGAAGAGGAGACTGATGATTGGGAAACCCTCACAGTTGGGCCTGCTATTCTTGGCCTGGGTAGGATGTGTGATATTCCAGTTTGTGACTTTGTCCCACCTTCCACCAGGTTTGCCCAGTGTTCCGTGACAGAAATCTATCGTACCTGTCCACAGCAACTTGTCCAGGTGTCCGTTGATAGGTGGACCTTCTTGGTTAAGGTGTTGGGGAAAGCACGGTTGTGATTGTTTAACGTGTGTTTGTGAAACGTGGGGACGGCACACCGGGCAAAATAGTGGCGGCTGGGAACACTGTGTCGTGGGCAGCCACAGCAATGAGATCACGAAAAACCTATTTCCACAAGCCTAAATGGCAACATCTCTATGGATAACAATTTGGAACTGTACGAGTTTAGTATTTTTGTGTGGCAGGGTATTTACGCTTCCTTTGCAAACTCTCAGGCACGGACAACTGGATGCTTCGCTGGGACAAGAAAATAAACATGTTTGATGTTTGCTGTGTCTATGCAATCACAGCTTGTGGGCAGGATGTATGAGCACCTTCTTCCTGGATTGCAGATTGTGAAGGACGTAGCACAGGTGACATGGCAGTGGTTTGACCTGCAGACACAGCTTTGGTACCCTAGTGCTCCGTCCGCCTACTGTGGTATTTGACTGCCATGTGCTTCCACATTCTGCTGGTGCTCAGGTTGCTTTTGCCTTGGCCTCTGCTCAACTTGGTATGGCAGATGCTACAGATTGGAAGTTTTTTCTGTAAGTACTTAAGAGAAAAACATTATAAACAGCGACTGAACGCCCCCTTGCTCTAACTTGGGGCACAGTGGGGGTGCTCTTAGCAACAGTTGACCCAGTTTTCACTATGGGCAAACCACAACCCCCTTGGTGCCTGTGTTGGTGCTACATATCCATCTTCCTCTGTGTTACTGTGCTGGCTATGCATGCCAATGGTCCATGTCAATGGTCCAGGTCGGACCAGTGGACTCGTAATCGACCAGCTCATCTTCCATCTCATCCTCCTTCCCAATTAAGATTGCAGGCTTGTCTGATGGCAACAGTGTCTCATCATCAGCCTTCCCCTCTGGAGCCAGTAAATCAGGTCCCTCAAACTAGCTTTCTTCTGAATGTAGGTCCTCAAATACTTGGGTATCAACACATGCCACCCCCTCACGTCCTTCTTCAATGCTGCATGGTGAGAGGCCAGAGCCAACCAAAAGATACTTACAAAACAGATCGGAGTGACCAAGCTTTGGGTCATGTCTCCTGTGACTGATGATGAGGGAGAGGAAGGAGGACCAGGTTGAGGATTTTATGGGCCAGCCTTCTATGTATCGAGAGTACACTGTGTGTTTGTGGAAGATTTTATGCTGCTTGGCAAATGCGTAGAGACCTTTTCTGCCATCCAAGACAGAATCTGCTCTTGCTCTTCTGGCTTCCACACACTTATGTTCCAGACTGGGAAACTTTGCCAAAAATCTAAATGCACTATTCCAAATTATTAGGCACAGTAGTGTTTCTAAACATTTGATATATTTGAAAGAACTGAAAATGCTTATTTGTTGAATTTGCAGAATTAGGAGGTCACATTCACTGAGCTAAAAAGCTATTTAACTCCAAAACATCCTAACAGGCCAAGTAACATGTTAACAAAGCAACCCTTCTTTGATATCACCTTCACAATTCTTGCATCCATTGAACTTGGGAGTTTCTGGAGCGTTTCTGCTTGTATTTCTTTGCATGATGTCAGAATAGCCTCCCAGAGCTGCTGTTTTGATGCGAATTGCCTCCTACCCTCATATATCTTTTGCTTGATTATACTCCAAAGGTTCTCTATAGGGTTGAGGTCGGGGGAAGATGGTGGCCACACCATGAGTTTCTCTCCTTTTTATGCCCATAGCAGCCAATGACGGAGGTATTATTTGCAGCATTGTCATGCATGAAGATAATTTTGCTTCTGAAGGCATGTTTTTGCTTTTTGTACCATGGAAGAAAGTTCTCAGTCAGAAAATATATACTTTGCAGAGGTCATTTTCACACCTTTAGGAACCTTAAAGAGGCCTACCAGCTGTTTCCCAATGATTCTGGCATAAAACATGACTCCTCCACCTCCTTGCTGACGTCCCAGCCTTGTTGGGACATGGTGGCCATCCAATAACCATCCACTACTCCATCCATCTGGATCATCCAGGGTTGCTCGGCACTCATCAGTAAACATGTATGTCTGGGCCCACGGCAACTATTTCTGCTTGTGAGCACTGTTTAGGGGTGGCTGAATAGTAGGTTTATGCACCACAGCAAGTCTTTGAAGGATCCTACACCTTGAGGTTCGAGGGACTCCAGAGCCACCAGCAGCTTCAAATATCTATTTGCTGGTTTGTAAGGCCTTGTTAGCAGCTACTCTTTTAATCCGATGAACTTGCGTGCAGAAACCTTTCTCATTCTGCCTTTATCTGCACAAACACGTCTGTGCTCAGAATCAGCCACAAATCTTTTCACAGTACTATGATCACGCTTAAGTTTTCATGCAATATCTAATGTTTTAATCCCTTGTCCAAGGCATTGCACTAATTGTTGCAGAGAGATCCTTTTTCTTTCCCATGTTACTTGAAAACTGGGGGCTGCTCACTATTGTGGAACATCCAGTTTTCCTTTTATTCGGCTCGCCTGTCAAACTAATATCACAGGTATCTGAGATTGATTTCAGTGATCCAAAGAACCCTGAGACACAATACCATCCAATGGGTTTCATTGAAGAGAAAAAAAAAAAAAAAACCTATTACACTTGAAACCAATTTGCATAATAATTTGGAACATGGTGTAGTGGATGCATCAAGTTTCTTCTTACCTGTCACAGACTCAGTGCCTTGTTGCGCACCACTGACACCACCACACCCATGTCCTTGTCCCTCTTCCTTAACAAGCTTTTTTTTTTTTGGCATTTTGGTGACATATTTGCAGATGTTGATGGCACAAGCCAAGCTAAGTGGTACTGCTTTGGATTTGGCAAGCGCACTAGCACCGTATGAATGTTGGTGATGTGGCAGTACAAGGCAAGCTGTGACCTGAAAAATAGGGGTGGTAAAAGGACCAATGCTTTTAAACAAGAGGCAGCATAAAATGCTACTACCCTTTATGCTGGAAAAGAGCACTGCCTCTGATGAGAGCTCTTGTAATATGGACACTGGAAGAACAGTTTAACCTCTCCCTACCTAATCAACAATCTCTCCCTCCATGTACTGTGACCTTGTTGAGTGGTTTCAGCTCTGAAAAGAGCTATGGTATTTTGCTGCCATGGAGGTAGTGGAACACTACTTTAAACTCTCTCTGTGCTCGAAAAACTCTCCCTACCTACACTGACCTAGTATACACTGCAGGTAGCCCTGAAAATGGCGTTAGGGAGAGTTTAGGCCTCTTTATAACACAAACAGTTGCTCAGTCACTCCCTATGCTTCTCCAATGGTTGTTTTGGATGCAGTGTACACAAAATAGCGGCAGGACTTGTAAAGACCCTATGACGCTACACGGCCAGCCAATCACCGTAATGCCGCAACCAAGATGGCTCCCGCATTACTGTGATTGATCAAGAAGCCCAGCTTGTTTAACGGCTGCAAATCAGGAGCCAAAACTGCTGGGCAGGAGATAAGAACATTGCGAGGCAAGTACACAAATACTCGCAATGTAACTAGTAACCTGAATACTGTACTATTTGTGCGAATAGTAACGATTACACTCGCTCATCACTATTAATTACCTGTGCAGGCCCTAGAAATCCAAAAGAAAAATAAAATGCATTGTAGACCACAATGGCCATGTGCATGAGAACTAGAGCTGATCTTTATCTTCTCTCAAATTGACACATCTAGTATTTATTACCTATTCACTGCTCTACATATGGTTAGGGTGAGCTTTGTCTTTCCCTTTTGTCTTTGTAGAGCTCAGAAGGGAACACCTTGAAGCAATTTATGGACATATTCTCGTTACCAGAGATGACTCTGCTGTCATGTGTTAATGATTATTTCTTGAAAAACAACATCGATTACGAGCCTGTGCATTTATATAAAGACGTAAAGGTATGTAATAAATCTGTGATTGGCACACCGTAAAAGATGCGATGGCAAATGTAGTAATTTTTTTTTTTTTTTCATATACGCCTTAAAATTCGATAAATATAAGATCTCAGTGAATGAGAAACTCAGATTAGGAAACCCCTTGATGTATATGCATAGATCCTCTGCAATGGGCATACAAAAGCAAATCATTGATAAGAATATACAGTGGGGGAATAGTATTGTACACCAGCTTTCTAATTAAATATATTTTTTAAAGGTGCTATTGACATTAATTTCTCATCAGAATTTGGTGAAAGTACAGCCAATGTACACAAGCAAAGAAATCAAAGCATAGATGTCCATAAATATAGTAATATGTAATAAGTGGAAATGACACTGGAAAAATATTAAACACACTTACTGAAATGTATAGCTTTTTCATACAAAAACATTTGTTGGTGATGACTGCTTCAAACCGCCTTATGTATGGAGGAACTAGTTGCTTACACAGTTGCACAGAAACACTTTCAATCCATATAAACACTCTTCAAATCCTGTAGGTCTCATGGGCTTCTTCTATGAACGTTGAGCTTTTGTTCTTCTTCCATAAATGTTCTATTGGATTCAGGTCAGGTGATTGGCTGGGCAATTCTGGGAGTTTTTTATTTTCTTCCTCTGACCAATTGAGTTTCCTTGTCTGTGTGTTTTGGATCATTGTCTTGGTGAAATGGCCACTCTCATTCCATCTTGATCATTCTAGTAGATGTCAGCAGATTTTTATCAAGAATGTCTCCTCTGTACATTTGTCCATTCATCCTTCCTTCAATTATATAATGTTTGCTAGCACAGTATGCTGAAAAATAGCCCCACACCATGATGTTCCCACCTCCAAACTTCACTGTTGGTATGGTGTTTTGGGGGGTAATATATAGTGCCTTTTGGCCTCCAAACATGGTGTGTATTATGGCATCCAAAGAGACAGACTTTGGTCTCATCTGACCAGACTATATTCTCTCAGTATTTTACATGCTTGTCTAAATGTTGTTGAGCAAGCTTTAATCGCACTTGAACATGATTTTTCATGGTGAGCGTGCATAAAGGCCATGGATGTTGAAGTGTATTACTTTATTGTTTTCTTTGAAACAATTGTACCTGCTGATTCCTGGTCTTTCTGTAGCTCTCCACAAGTGGTCCTTGACAACTCTTCTGATCATTCTGTTTACTCCTCACCTGGTTGTGCCCATTTTATGATGAAATTATGTTCTCTCCACTTCTGGATTATGGCCCCAACTGTGATCACTGAAACTTTCAGTAGTTTAGAAATTGTACTGTAACCAATATCATCAGTATGTTTAGCAACAAAAGTTAGAGGTCTTGAGACAACTCACTGCTTTAACCCATCATGAGATGTTTCTTGCGTGGCACCTTGGTAATGAGAACCATTGTACCAGCTGATATTTTTCACTAACTGGCAGGATTGCTTTCTAATTACTGTTAGATTTCAGCTGGTGTCATGATTTTTTGCATCTTTCTTTAAGTGTTAAATACTTTTTCCCTGTGTCATTTCTCATTATTGCACCTCACTAAATGTATGCACATCTTTGGTTTGATTTTTTTTTTTTTTTGCGTTTTATGGATTGGATGAGTTGTTACCATATCATCTGGTGAGAAATTCATGCCAATAGCACCTTTTTAGAAATATATTTACCGTATTTTGAAAATTGGTGACGTGTTCTGGAGTTCTTTTGCCCACCTTGTGTAAATAAAGGAAAGTAAGAAGAGCGCTGGAAGAAAGAAAAACAGCATAGGGTAAACATGTAGGTAAGTATTCTGGGCAGTCAAAGGAAAATTATTCCAGCACAGAATCTGTATCCACCGTTGCTGACATCTGCCTGTGTAGCAAAGCTTTGTTCCAGTGAAGGTTTAGGTGTTTGATTAAATAAGTTTTTATAGACCCATAAATTGCACTTAATCACTGCAGCAGTGACCATTCCTGTGCTATACACCAATCGTGAGAGCGGAATGTCTTGCATGTCAAGGTTACCATTCAACCTTATGAACTCTAGCCCTTGACTCAGTAACATTTTATCAATGCCCAATGTTCATAAGTGTAATATTAGGTTGTGTTATATATTGTATTATAAATAGTAATCACAACTCCATTCATTTTTTTTTCTTTTTTTCGAAAGAGGGATTGAGGGAGGAATTGTATTCCATGATGAGGTCTATGTGATTGTATTGGAATGGGTAGAGAGGTTTGGCTGTTTTCACATTGTATCTGTATTTTGATCAGGATGCAATACGAGATGTCCATGTGAAAGGACTGTTGTACAGAGCTGTGGAGGCTGACATCGGTAAGTAAAGCCTTCAGTTCTCTTGTTGAGACAAGGCACATGAAGTGCTGATCTGTGAAAATGTAATGGGTTGCTTGTGAAGCATTGGATCAGCTTTTCTAGATTCTGCTTGACTGCTCATATTGTTTTATTGAGCTCAGCAAAGAGATTATACGTCTTTATGGCTGTTATGAAATCACTGAAGAGTGAACTTTATACAGTTTGTTGGGACCTGATATTAACATTAAAAGGGAACCTGTCATTTCCTTTTTTGTTATTAAACCACCCCCAATTGCATTTAGATCATATAGTATTTTAATAGCTTTTTTAATTGTTGTATTCATCCCAAAAAACATTTTAGATACTTACATATTTTTATTAGCTAGCTGGGCAAACAGTCAAGCAGTCATCCCTCTAGTTAATAGTTAACAGTTCAGCAGAAATTCAGAAAATGCTGAAAGTACCCGTGTGATGTCACGACCATGTGACTATAATAGGCAGAACGAAGTCTACTTGGACCTTAAAGGGAACCTGTCGCCTAAAAATCACCCCCCCCCCAGCCTATCAATATCTGTCCCTGCACTTTCCTAATCGTATCCTACCTATCCCTCGCTGTCCTAAAACAATCATTGCAAAGTTAAAAAGTGGTTTATAAACTTCCTGTCTCCTCAGAAGAGGCTTCATGTCTCCTCAGAAGTCTCATAGGGCGTACCCTGTGCATGATTTTCGCCGCCTCCGCTGCTTGTATTCACGCCCCAATGGGCGTGAAAATGCTTTGTAATCATTCTCTCCCTCCTCCATGGGCATATTAGCCGGTATGATGCTAATCGTGTCATTTCCGGCTCAGTGAAGTCGATACACCCTTTGGGTGTATCGTTGAACCTCAAGCTGCGCATTGCGCATGCGAGAGGTTTGCTTTACGCAGCATCTGTGATGAGCTGCACAATGCACAGCTCAAGGTTCGTCTACTGAGCCGGAAATGACGCGATTAGCGTCATACCGGCTAATATGCCAATGGAGGAGGGAGAGAATGATTACAAAGCATTTTCACGCCAATTTGGGCGTGAATACAAGTGGCGGAGGCGGCGAAAATCATGCACAGGGTACGCCCTATGTGACTTCTGAGCTAGCGCCACCCATTATAGTTACATGGTTGTGGCCTCATACAGGTCCTTTATGCTGAGCAGTCAGCATTGCTAAAAGTTCAGTGACATATCCGTTAACCAGCCGGATGACTGCTTGACTGTTTGCTTAGTTAGCTGATGAAAATGGGTAAGTATTGTGAGGTAGCAACCGGGGAACCCGCTTGCAAAACGACAAGAACACGTGTTTATAAGGTTAACCAATGTCTACCCGTTTATTTTCACATATTAATCACATAACCCGGGTAGCATGTTTGACACATATCACATTGATTAACAACACTTTACATAAATACACCATACATTTACATTTAACATCACATAACACTTATATTGCACATAACGTTTTATAGTAACCCGGGACCTGTAACCATCTCTGTCCCCATTGGAGCTCTACTAACAGCTCCCATGGTGGCTACGGCCTCCGGCCTACTTACACTATACATAAGTTACAGTACGATGATGACCCTTCCGGGTTCATAACAGGGATTGGCAAACCCTAGTAACCCGTGGGGCTGCGGCCTCCGGCCTAACCACGCGTTACCCAGTACGGGAGCCCTTCTAACCCCTGCTTCTGACCTTCGTTACATACGCCTCAACAGGCCCTGTGGGTCCCAATGGCGGTACCTGCCGCCTGGCTTTAGTCACCCCAGCATGATGATATACATTCACCCGTAGTCAGGAATCCTGCCTGACCGGGACCTTACACACCGTATGTGATCCATCATTCAAACGTCCATGGATCACACCTGCTCACAGCCCACATCCATGGACTGTGGCCCCTCCATGGCCCATTACAGGGACTGGCAAACCATAGTGCACGGGAAGCTCTACATCCGTTACCTACTAGGAGCCCTATTACCCCTGTCTCTGGCACCACAGGTACACCCACACCATTAGAGGTCGTGGTTGAGGGATCAGGTACCCTCTGCATGCAGCAGGGCAAGCCTCCCTCTCGTCCCAAGGACGGAACGCCTCCAACATCATCCATACCAGCTGGGTCACTGTCTCTCCACATGATTATACATGGGTCTTACATAGGTCATCATCTCTCATTCAGGGCCATTACTTAAGCCCTCATACACATAGTTAAACACATTGTTTCATCAGGTCCTTTAACTGAGCACTCTGACTCGGACCTAAAGGCGGTCTATGCCCGCCTGGCATTCTACATACAATTGCCTCCAAGGGCTACATACATTCCGGTTCATCAGGACCTTTAACGGACTCCACTGAGTCGGTCCCAAGGGCGGTCTATACTCGCCTAACATGATTTACACACACAAGGTGCACAGTTCACACTATCGCTCGGGAACTGCTTTCTTACCGGGCACGGATCCGGGTCTCGCTACCTGTGTCACAGGTTCCACCAGGCATCCCCCCAGGCTCTTTCCCGGACGTGAGGTGAACCACGTCCGATCTAGCGTCCACGGGTCAACCACAGCTTCCCCCTCCAGGTGCGGACACGACCCCGGACCTCGGCACCGGCATGGAGCTAGCATGCTCCCATCATGTACTCAGAGCCTCTAGACTGCTCTGCACTTGGCTGGTCTCAGCTTCCATCTGAATCAATCTCAGCTTCCAGGATCAATCTCTCCATCACTCAGGTGGCCGGCTCTTATCGTGCCAGCCACTCCCACCTGGACACACCCCCTCAGCTGCTGTTAATCAGCCTTTCACACAGCTCAGGTTAACTCCCTGTGTTCCGGGTTGTCAGCACTCACTCATTACATCCTATTCCTCATGGACTCCTCGATCTCATCCCACTCTCACTGCCGCTCATTAGGCTCATGAAACCTCATTGTGTTCAGGTTGGTTCACACAGTATTATCATCACAGGAAAACCGGCCAGTGTGCACAGGATCATCCTCTGATCCTACATGTGATGTACCCCGGCCATGCGGATCATGCCGGCGGTGCCTCACAGTATCTAAAGCTTTTTTGGGATGAATGCCGCAATTAAAAAAAAAAAAAAAAGTTATTAATTAATACTATGAACACTACACTACATGATTTAAATAACACTGGGGGCGGTGTAATAACACAAAAGGTTCCCTTTTTAAAGCTTGAACTTCAGCTTAAAATAATTTAGTTCATGTCCCTGTACGGTCAGACACATCCAATACACAGTACACAGCAGGGACACATATATAAGATTATCTCAGCACAGCTGATGTGGTATGGTCAGACCATATCCCTGTACAGTCAGACACATCCATTACACAGTACATAGCAGGGACACATATACTCTATTCTCAGCACAGGAGCTGTGGTATGATCAGACCATGTCCATTACACAGTATATAGCAGGGACACATATATAGGATTATCTGAGAACTTTTTTTTTTTTTTTTTTTTTCTTGTTAAACACATCCAATTGTAGAAATTGCTATGGTTCCAAGATCCGTTGATTAAAATGAACTTTGTGGCATAGCCTCTTTGATTATATAAGTTTTTCAAAAAGAGGTGGAAAAATGGTTAATGACAGAAGATTTTTTTTTTTTTTTTTTTTACACTTTCTTTGCGTCAAATTCATAAACTGAATCTGGAGCAATCAATGACCACGACCACCTTGAGACAAGAAAATGAAGGGACTTAAAAAAAATGTAAATTATGAATCCAGGCCTGTACCTTTTGCCTATCCATATAATTTATTGATCAACCTTGTTTTATTTAGTTTTATACTGAGGGAGCATTTATCAGTCACATTAGCTGACCGCATCTGGAAAAAGCTTCTAACTTATGTATATGGAGAAGGCTGGACTTGGCAGTCATATTAATTATTTTACAAGTGACACTCAGGAGGATATATTCACATCATGTGTTCTATACTGAAGTGCCCCAGAATCGTGAACATCTTTTAAAAAAACTTGTGTTTCATTTCTAGATCATTTTTAGACTGTCACAATGTTTAGTATCAAGTATATATGAGTAAATATATATAATATTAATTTTTTCATTTTTTTTCTTAGAGAGATTTATTCGCTATGGTGAGAAAACTCGAGCAGTCTTGGCAAAGTTAGCAAATCATGGAAAAAAGATGTTTCTCATTACAAACAGCCCCAGTAGCTTTGTGTAAGTAATTAGTGCATCTGATACCGAAATGAAGAAAAAGACTTGCAAATTCTGATGTTTCAAGTATTTTTTTCATTCTGCTACATTTTGCTATTTTCATATGGATAAAAGTGGGTTGAATTACATGTCTAAGGCCCCTTTCACATCAGCGTTTTTTTTAAATCGCGGCAGATGCGGTGAAAAAAAACGCATCTGCCGTGATTACCGCATACCGGCTGCACTTGCGGCACAGTTGCGGCAAGCCCCATACAATGTATATGCGGGCTTGCGGCAGGTGCGGCAAGTGCGGTTTTGGCACTTGCGGCAGGTGCGGCCTCGAAAAAAAACTGCGGTCAGCCGCGTTTTTTTTCGCGGCCGCATCTGCCGCAAGCGCCAAAATTGCAATTGCCGCACCTGCCGCAAGCCCGCATATACATTGTATGGGGCTTGCCGCAACTGTGCCGCAAGTGCAGCCGGTATGCGGTAATCACGGCAGATGCGGTTTTTTTCACCGCATCTGCCGCGATTTAAAAAAAACGCTAGTGTGAAAGTACTCTTATATATTTACATTCTTAAATAGTTCAGAGAGGTGACTTAATTCTACGAACAGTGCAATTATACATTATTGCAGTGTGTTGTGAAATTGCTGGTCTCCTGTGATCTCCACTAACAGGCTATGCTTCATTTAAGAGATAGATCTGACCTAGCAGACACAGAGACCTGTAGAAGACCCCGATTGCCATGACAGCTGATCAACACCGCACAATTGTGTTGTGCAAGGGGGACAATGACTATCAGAAGTATCTGCCACCATATGTTGAAAGGGAAACCACTAGCAGGATTTAGGGCAGGGGTCTTAAACTCCGGGCCTCAAGGGCCGCACACAGTGCAGGTTTTCAGGATGTCCATAGCATTTGACAGTTGGTAATCAAACTACCAACTGTCAAATTCTTAGGAAATCCTGAAAACCTGACTGTGTGCGGCCTTCGAGGCCTGGAGTTTGAGACCCCTGATTTAGGGCTATAAATTGAAGCCAGTGCCTTACAGGCTCTGGGATACTTGAGTGCAATCATACCTTTACTTCAATGATTAACATGTATGATTGCAGAGAAAACTGTTATCAAACACCTGGAAAACTGTGTAACAAATTAGCATAAGTGCACAGCGTCACTATGTAGGGTTGGATTTCTTTTAATTACTGCCCTTTTGAGGCTCTAAGACAAAACCTCCAATCTGCAGCACTGTTTTTCCGGTGTTTGATAAGCTTTCTTTGCAATCAAACATGTAATCATTGAACTAAAGGTATGATTGCCCTTAGTATCCCAGAGCCTTTAAGGCTTCACTTTATAACCCTAAAACCATCTGGTTGGTTCCCGTGAAGCTTTTTAAATGTTGCTGCCACCCTTGACAATTGGCATTTAAGAAGCTGCATACTGATCACACAGCTACCTTACCTGCATAGCGACCTTCTCTAAATTATTAACAGCCCACCAAACTGGGTCTGCATCTGAATTTTTCTTTCCCGCTGTACACGAACAATATGGACTGCATACTTAAAACTCTACGTTATACATATGCTAAAATGTAAACTAAAGCCAGGTTCACACATCTGTCACAACAGCCTCAGACATATATTGCCCTGTAGAGCAGTGTTCTCAAACTCTGCTAGGTACATAGGCCACACATAGATAAATTTAATTTAATGGGCCGCAATCTTTGCAGAACAAAGTGACGTTTTTAAAGGGATCCTGTCATCTCCAGAACGCCTCCTAAGCTATCAAACAATGTCCCTGCAGCATCCTATCACTAATCTCACACTCCTTTTGTCTCCTAAAAGCATCCTGTGAAAGTGGAGAAAAACGTTTTAATACTTACTCATTAGTGATTATAATTAGCAGGGGCCATATTCTTTAGTCACCAGGGGGTGTTTTTTTTTTTTTTTTTTTTTACAGCTCCAGGATCCACCCTCTCTCTGTCTGTGCTGCTGTGAAACTGAAACTGAAGGCAGGACTAATGATTTGCATTCTGTGAGTGATGGAGAGGGGGAGAGCAATGCCTGCACAAGTAAAGCACAAGCAGAGCAAACACACAGACAGGGTGGATCCTGGAGCTGCAAAACAGCCCGCCTTAGTGACTAAAGAATATGGCCCCTGCTAATTATAATCACTAATGAGTGAGTATTAAAACGTTTTTATGCACTTTCACAGGATGCTTTTAGGAGACAAAAGGAGTGTGAGATTAGTGATAGGATGCTGCAGGGACATATTTTGATAGCTTAGGAGTCGTTTTGGAGGTGACCGGATCCCTTTAAGCTACTTTTACATCTGCGTTTTTCAAATCGGGCAGAATTCCACCTTTTTTTAAAAAAAAATCAGTTTCCAGCAATATTGTGTTAGTGACCAATGCATTCACTATGGACTTCCGAAAATGTGTGACTTCTGGTTGCATCTTTTCTGCCACTACCGGACAAAGCAGGCACTTACAGCATTTTTCAAACCACAATTAGCTGCAGTTTTTTGATTGGCCTCCGACATGGCTATTAAGCAATTTGAGCATTGAAAATCCTGATTTGACAAACACTGATGTGAAAGTAGTCTTGGTGATGTCGTATGTATAAAATTTTTTCTTATACCTTTTGATGACTTTTTGTTATACATTTTTTGCTAGTTTATTCTTTTAAATGTCATTCATTGTATGGGTTATGGCACAGTTTTTATAGCTTGGGTCATAGAGATAAGAAAAGTGTTTTTTTTTTTTTTTTTCTTGTTTATTATTATTTATTATAGGCCATTTATTCCATGGCGCTTTATATGTGAAAAAGGACATACATAGACAAGTACAATAAACATGAGCAATACAAGGCACACACAAGTACACAAGGAAAGAGGACCCTGCCCATAAGGGCTCACAGTCTTCAAGGGATGGATGAGGATACAGTAGGTGAGGGTAGAGCTGGTTGTGCGACGGTTTAGTGGACTGAGGATAAATGCAGGGTGTAGGCTTGTCGGGAAAGGTGGGTCTTCAGATTCCTTTTGAAGGTTTCCAGGGTAGGCGAGAGTCTGATGTGTTGGGGCAGAGAGCGCCAGAGTTTGTGGGAAACATGGGAAAAATCTTGTTTGCGGTTGTGTGAAGAAGAGATAAGAGGGCAGGAGAGAAGGAGATCTTGAGAGGACCGATTGTGAATAAGTAAGTAATGAGAGACCATGTCACAGATCTATGGAGCAGACAGGTTGTGGGTGGCTTTGTATGTCATAGTTAGGATTTTGAACTGGAGTTCTGGGCAATAGGAAGCCAGTGAAGGGCCTGGCAGAGAGGAGAGGCTCTGGAATAACGGGAAGGCAGGTAAATTAATTGGGCAGCAGAGTTTAGGATAGTTTGGAGTGGTGCAAGAATGCTAGAGAGGAGGCCAGAGAGAAGGAGGTTGCAATAATCGAGGCGGGAGATGGATGCATGCCCGAGTGTTTTTACAGTTTCTTTGTCAAGGAATGTACGGATGCGGGAAATATTTTTGAGTTTGGAGTCAACAGGAGGTGGCAAGGGCTTGGATATGTGGCTTGAAAGAGCGAGGATTACCCCGAAGCACCGAGCATGCGAGACTGGGGAAAGTGAGCAGCCAGTCTCCTTCTTTTAGTAATGTCAACATTCTGGCCTTCTTGTACAGGGTGTTCATAATGTAACTATGCAGTTGTTAACACTTGCCAGTAGGTGATGTGGAAACTATAGGAGATGTTGGAATTGCTGCCACTTAAGGTTGCTACTGCAGCGCCACACAATGTTTTCCACAATCCTCACAACTGTTCTGCAATCTAATCGGAGTGGCAGACAAATATACTCTGTATTAGTACATATAACAACACCACACTGCACTGCATGGTTACTTTATGAACACCCTGTATTAAAGCCCCAATCATGGTCCTCATCTTGTAGTAATGTCGCCAATCCTAGTCCTCATCTTGTAATGACACCCTATTGTGCCATTTTTCACATATACATACACACACGTGCACGTTCTTCTCACATGTCCTCCATTCCCTTGGAGTATGCATCCCTCAGGTACTGTAGTGTCCTGGAGGATAGTGGCTCAGACTCCTGCTCTTAACTTCACTTGTATTGTCGGTGTGCAAAGAAAAGCTGCCTACACATCTCCAATGCCAGCTGCCGTACAATCGGAGCCCTGCAGCTGATGTTATATGCTGACGTTAGCTGTTGGCCTCTGGCCACCGGCTTCCATTTGTATAACTGAGCAGTACTTGTACCTGGTGGCACCAGCAATCCTACTGAACTAGAGCGCAGGCGTTGGCGACCCAGGGAATGGCATGCAGTCCTGAAGGTGTCTATGGTGCCTGTGGGCTGCATGAAACAGTCTCTGGGGCTGCATGTGGCCTGAAGGCCGCGTATTTGAGTCCCCTACTGTAGAGTATGCAGTTTGCAGCTGCGCGTTCTCTGACCCAAAGCACAGATGTGTGAATCTGGCCCAGTGTGTCAACAATGGGGGGGAATTTCAATTTTCCTGACGGTTACTACAGTTGGTCGGTCTAGTCGGCTCAAATGTTTTTAATGTTACAATTATTTTTAGCAATTCCAATCTTTAGTAACTTAAAATTTGTTGTGTACAAATAATCTTCTATAATTTTCTCTTCAGGGACAAGGGAATGAATTTCATTGTGGGGAAAGATTGGAGAGATCTTTTTGATGTGGTCATTGTTCAAGCTGATAAGCCAAATTTTTTCAATGACAAAAGGAGGTAACTATTTCTTACAGGTTTTGTTCACATCTCATTTAGCTGTCAAACCTTCATAAATCTACCTAATACCTTCAGTTCTAACTAGTTTAATTGACTCTATTAACTTATTTATAGTAAACCTAAAAGTGTGGTTAAAGACTACATGCATCTTTACACAGAATTGTATTGTAAGTTGAGCAACTTTCTAACTTGTCTTCAGTAGAGAGATAAAACATCTAGATAGCCCTCATAAAAGTAATACGCAAATGTGAGCGAGACCTTAAGTGTTCTATCAGATAGAATTTGGCCTAATGTTACACTATTGGGTAATGTGGACTAGACATTTTTTTTTTAACAATAGCTTGCATACTTTGCTAAATGCTTTTCATTTACTTGATACCTCAACGGAGAAAGCACCATAAAACAATATCTTATGGCCTCTAATGACCAGTGGCTGTCTCCGGCTTTCGAAGCTTCGTAGAAGTTCCTCTTTGTCTTTATATTCAAGAACCTTTACCACCACTTGCCTGAACTTTGCTCTCTGAAATTGGGACTGCGATTGTGGGGGTTCTCCTTGTGTTTCCCCCTGGCTAACAGGTGCCTACGAACCATTTGGAGGGCCCACCCGATGTGCTCTTTCCACTCTGTACCTGTGATTTAGCCCCAGTGCTTTAGGGAGCTCATACTCGCAAATTTTGTCTAAATGCCTGGCTAAGACAATTTCTGGCAGTCCCACCAGCTTTAAATTGTTTCGCCTTGACCGATTCTCCAGATCTTCTAACTTGTCCCCCATATATATGGATTTCTTTTGCATGCTGGCCATCTGTTCCTCTAGCCGGACTATCCTGTCTTCAGCCTCAGAGAGCCTTTGCTCAGCCTTTTTTAATCTGTCCTCATGTTGGTATGTAACAGCTTTTATGTCCGTGAGAGAGGCTTGTATGGCTTCTTTAAGAGCCGCTTTGATTTCCTCTGTGAGGTATGGAATGTTTTTGGTTTAAGATGGGGATATATGGCTCATCTAGAAAGAAGAAGTGTATAACTCAGTACACAATCCTCTGTATGGTTGTATTATGTTTAGTTATTTTCTATATTCCAAGAGGATTACCTTTTTGTGCTGCTGTGTATGATATCCCCTTGGGGATATCGTGACTGGTTCTGTTAAGTTCTTCTAGATGTAGGGACATGTGAATACAGTTAAATGACCTTGTTTCAGGCTTTTTTTCAACCACAATAAGTTCCTTTCAACATTTGTTCTGTATCAAGTAGTCACTTATTCACTTTTCATGTTTATAGGCTTCAGGTCAGGTATAATGGTGCTCCTATGTTGATAGGTTCATCTCTTTGTGATGTGCTGTGAATGAGTGATCTTGTTTGCTTCAATACTTCAACTGTTATTGTGTACTTGTTCTGAAGATCGCAGTAAGACCCCCTTCACATGTCTTGAGTTTCCAGTGTGTGGTACTCAGTGATATGTTCACATGCATACTAATTAAAAACAATGACAATCTTCACACCTCTGTATTTTTGTGTCCACAGGGAGACATGTGTTTTTTGTTTGTTTTTCTTTTACCAGCAGCACGGATGATACATACAGCACATGGATGACATCCGCGTGACACGTACTACCGTAGAAAAAAATGTACATCTGTGAAATGAATGTCTTTCTATGTGTTAAAGATGTGCAAAGACATATAGATAGAGAGGATATGGAGAGATGATGGCTATATAGATTTGTCAGCTATTAACTAAATAAAAAAATGACAAATGAAAAATACACGTGGGGTCCTTTCTCCCCATATTTAATAACCAACCCAGGTAAAGTAGACAGCAATGGGCTGGTATTGTCAGGCTGGGAAGGCCCATGGTAATTCATCCTTTCCCAGCCTAAAAATACAAACCCGTAGCCCCCCCCCAGAAGTGGCATATCACATAAGATATGGCCTCTGATCTTCGTGATTGCCCTGGTGCGGTAGCATTCAGGATAATTGTTTATGGGGTTGATATCAGCTAACCTTAGCTCTATTGGAAGTAGGAATCCTAAAATCTCATATTGACCCTTTAACAACCCTTACCTTTTGACCAAGAATATAAGCCAAATCATATCTGTTTGTAGACCTAGTGTTTTGGGGGTGTTTGCTCTTTGTCAGTGTAAAACTGGGGATCCAAGGGAAAACATTTCTCCTTACAGAGAGTGACACGCCAACTCTGACATGCCAGTATGAGGAGACTTTGACTATGTTCACACACGTAAGGTTTTGCTGTGTTTTTGGGCTCAGGTTTTGTTTTGGTTTTATGTAAGTATATGCTAATCTAATCCTGGGTTTTTGGTTTCCAGAAAAACCTATGTTATTCTGGGACTGGCTGTCCACACACATTGGTTCTTGATCTCTGCAGAAAGTGGAAACATGAGCATGTCAAATCTTTTCTGTGTTTTTGCTATAGTTCGTATGGTAAATCTGCAGCAAATCCACAGCAAACCTCCTGCCAAGAAATCAAAAGAAAAAGGCAACCCCTAGGATTTGCTGCAGATCTGTTCGCACCAAAAATCAACGTGTCTGGACATAGACTTAAACACCTTACATACTCCTCTGAAGAAGCAATTTGCATATTGAATTTCCCAAAGAGGACTTGGAGAATATGATTTGACTTGTATCCTTGGTCATATGATAAGACTTGTTAAAGGGTCCATATTGACTCTTAGGATTACTACTTCCAATAGGTGGTGCTAGAGTTCAAGTTATCTTTGAAGAGGCAATTTGCATAATAAATTTCTCAGAGGAGCATACAAGGCTTTTAAGTCTCCTCATATACTGGCATTGCAGACCAAGGTGAAATGTCCTAGCTTAGATCCCCAGATTTAGCTACTGACCTAGCCAAGTCATATCTCATACTTATCACTGTCAAGGGGCACCTCAAAACACCTGTGTCTGCAAATTGAGAATATGATTAGGCTTTTAAAGGGTCAATAATGACTTTGAGTGTGTTCACATGCTGACTTTGGCCGGGTTCACACCATGGTTTGTTCCTATCTGTGGGGATCCTGATTTTTTGCTTGACCACACAGACAGGAACGGACAGGACCAGGTATGTAACTCCAGATGCCTTTTCTGTGTTTGGATCCAGGATTTTGAGGGATCCGGACACAGAAAGAGCTGGGAGGAGCCGAGCATGCAAAGCACAGGCAAGTGATGTTGGGGCTTTACTTTCGCAGTGTATCTACATACATTGTGAAAGCGAAATTAAAGAAAGCAATGGTAAAAATAAAAATATACTCCCCTCCGCCGCGTGTCCTGCGATGCGTCCATGTCCGATGGCTGCAGGACCTAAATCGGCTGACCAGCGGCAACCGATCAGCTGATGTGTCGCATGACATCGCATGTGTCGCATTAAACTGCCTGCCAATTGGTTTTGCTGGGCGATCTAAACCGCTCAGCTGATGCTGTCATGTGACACATCAGCTGACCAGTTACCGCCGGTCAGCTGATTAAGATCCTGCAGCCATCAGACGTAGACACCTTTCATCACGGACGCTCGGTGAAGAGGGCAGCTTTTTTCCTTTCTTAAATTTCACCTTAACAGTGTGTGTAGATACACTGCTAAAGTGAAATTACACAGATATCTCACGTGAACAGAGCAGTTTTAGTGTACTGAGCATGAAACTGGATCGGGGAAACGATCCTGTTTTTTCCTGAATCTGGCGCCTATGCTATGTGCGCCGGATCGCCCCTAATCGTTTCTGTCTGTTTTGTCCACTGGAGCCAAAAACGGAGCAGTCTCCGATTTAGGGCTGGGAAAAAACAGGACAGAAACAAATCTGGGACTGAATTGACAGAATCGGATGGCCATTTATTGCTAATCTGGCACCAAAGGGATACATGGAGGCAAAACAGGATCCTGTTCTATTTTTTTTTCAAAACAGACAGAACAGGATCCCAAAAAGATGGTGTTAAGCCAGCCTTTGTGGTGCAGATCTTTGACTCCTGAAATCTACACCTCCTGTCAGATATACCAACCAAAACCATCCCTGTCTGCACGGTGTGCTTTTGGTGTGTATTTGATGAGGACTCTAGACTGTGAGCCCTCGTGGACAGGATCCCCGGCCCTATTGTACCCGCATGACTAATTGTGGATTTGTCGTCGTTTGTCTTCGTTTGTGGCCATCTTTGACCACTTGTCCTTGTCTACCCTCGAAAATGTAAAGCGGCATGTATCCTAATAGCGCTATATAAATACCTAATAATAATAATAATAATTTGAAGGTGCTTTATGTCTATTTCAATGATGTTTGGATAGTTTGGCCAAAAAAAAAATTGGAATCCTACTCCCCCCCCCCCCCCCCTTCGGAATCCTACTCCCCCCTTCCACACTAATAATACTTCCTGTGGATTTTGGTGCAAATTAGGCACAAAATAAGCAACACATACCCATACTGCGAACACTGCTGCGTATCTGCTGCTTACTTTGAGTTAACATGAGGGTCTATGTGTGAAAAATGTGATAAAATCCGCAGCAAGAATTGACCTGCTGCAGACTTTTCCGCAATACAATACGCAGCGGATCCGCTGTAGAAAAAAACGCACCATGCAGACAGGACTTCACAAATCCCATAGACTTTGCTGGGAAAACATGCTGCTGTAAACTTAGTGCGGATCTGTTGCGGATTCACACTAAATACACACCAAATATGCGGAAAAATACACACTGTGCGAACAGGCTCTTAGTTTTGCTACTTCCAATAGGTGGTGCTAGTCTAGCAGAATCCTAATAACTCCACTGTGGTATATATGCTTTTTCTCTTAAGTCTTCCAGTAAAATATGGTATTGTACCTGTTATTTTTGTTTAGTCTGTTTTCATTAAGCCAACCATGTAGCTTTCGTACTAATAGGGTAAAATTCCTATTAGCCAACTGTAATATCATTTTTTTTGTATTACCCTTTAGACCATTTCGTAAGGTTACAAATCGAGGCGTTCTACTGTGGGATAAAATTCACCAATTAGAAAAAGGCATGATATACAAGCAGGTTTGTTTTTTGTAGCTTTATTTTTTTAATGTGAGTTTTAGCAGCTTGAAACATATATTAATCTCTTACGAATCTCTGCCTTTTCTACTGTTAGGGTAACCTATTTGAGTTTTTGAAGCTCACCGGCTGGCGAGGATCAAAAGTGTTATACTTTGGTGACCATATATACAGTGATCTGGCAGTAAGTCCATCTATTTACTTTACTATATAAAAAGAGACCCAGATCAGCATGTGCAAGGTTTTGTTCTGTTTAATATAATAAATGTTGTAACTCGTTTTACTAGCATGTAACATTTTCATCTTTGGACATTAAGGAATGTATGAAGAAACTGAGCCAGCTCACATGCAGCAAATGACAGCATCTTTGCCATACAGCGACCAGGGTTTGCACCATGTAACTGCAGTTGGACTATTTAAATGCTGCTATCAATCTCTAGAAAGCAGCATTTAAATATTTTTTTTTTTCCTGCTACATGTATGTACCAACTCCCATTGGCCCCTCACGATCTGATCATGGGAAACTGATGGGTTAAAATAGCAGCTGGGAATCTAGTGGAGACCTTGTAACTTCTGTGTGAATTCTCTTAGGAGGTTTACCTACAGACTGAACTTCATATGAAAACTGAGATTTGACTATATACTGCAATAGTGTGGTATCACCGTATATAGTATAAGCAGAACAAAAAAATCGTGAACATTAACAAACTGTGAATTGTCCTCTTTTTACCTCTTCAAAAATAAATAAATGAAAAAAGGCTGATCTATCAAAATATAAAATGTATACAATACCCTAAATACACGCTTTTTATTTTATGCACCTCCCCTCAAAAATAAAAATAGAAGGATCAAAATGTAATGTCTACCACAAAATGATATTATAAGGTTAGCTCTGTGTCCAAGAAATAAACCCTTCTATAGTTATTGGTCTCAGAAAATCCCATCAAAATCTATATAGAAGATTATCCAGGTAAGCATTACGTTGACACCAAACAGAACAATGTCTCATGTTTGGTGTCCCTGTAATTGTACAGACCTGGAGAATAATTACCGTATTTTTCAGAGCATAAGATGGAATTTTTTTCCCCCAAATTGTGGGGGAAAGTGGGGGTGCATCTTATGGTCTGGATATACGGATCTATGCTGGCTGTAGGGCTGTGCTGAGGGGAGCAGCGGCTCTGGAGGAGGCTGGTGGGGGCTGCTGAAGCAGGTGGTGGTCACATGGGCTCCCCCATTAGGCTCATAATATTCACTGCATTCCCCTGTCTATCACCTCAGCGCTGAGAGATGTGCAAGGGGAGTTACTCATATTATAAGAGCCTAAAGTATACTGATTTCCCAAATGGATATGTCTCCCTTATCTTTTATACGGCTCCCATGCTTGATATAGATACCCCATCACAGTATATGCACTCCACCATGTATGTGGCCCCCATGCTGGATATAGACCCCCCATCATGGTATATACCCCCCTGCTGGCACACTCACAAAAGTAATAAACAATGTTAACTTGCCTCTCCCTAGCTCCCTGCCTGCAGCATCGCTGTCTCCCTGACACCCGGGCATCGGATCATGTGACTGGGGCGCACAGCGATGACGTCACTCTGCTGCACAGATCATGTGATCAAATGCCAGGCACAGACAGGAAGATGATGATGCTGCAGGTAGGGAACCAGAGAGAGATCAGTTAACATTGTTTATTATTTTTGTGTGCAAGCCAGGAGGGGGATATATACTGTGATGGGGGGGTCTATACCCAGCATGGGGGCTGTATACAGTACAGACCAAAAGTTTGGACACACCTTCTTATTCAAAGAGTTTTCTGTATTTTCATGACTATGAAAATTGTAGATTCACACTGAAGGCATCAAAACTATGACTTAACACATGTGGAATTATATACTTAACAAAAAAGTGTGAATCAACTGAAAATATGCCTTGTATTCTAGGTGCTTCAAAGTAGCCACCTTTTGCTTTGATTACTGCTTTGCACACTCTTGATGAGCTTCAAGAGGTAGTCACCGGAAATGGTTTTCACTTCACAGGTGTGCACTGTCAGGTTTAATAAGTGGGATTTCTTGCCTTATAAATGGGGTTGGGACCATCAGTTGTGTTGTGCAGAAGTCTGGTGGAGACACAGCTGATAGTCCGACTGAATAGACTGTTAGCTGCTTTTTTCTTGCCATAATACAAAGTCTAAGTAAAGAAAAACAAGTGGCCATCATTACTTTAATAAATGAAGGTCCGTCAGTCCGAAAAATTGGGAAAACTTTGAAAGTGTCCCCAAGTGCTGTTGCAAAAACCATCAAGCGCTACAAAGAAACTGGCTTACATGAGGACCGTCCCAGGAAAGGAAGACTAAGAGTCACCTCTGCTGTGGAGGATAAGTTCATCTGAGTCACCAGCCTCAGAAATCGCAGGTTAACAGCAGCTCAGATTAGAGACCAGGTCAGTGCCCCACAGAGTTCAAGTAGCAGACACATCTCTACAAGGACTGTTAAGAGGAGACTTTGTGCATCAGACCTTCATAGAAAAATAACTGCTAGGAAACCACTGCTAAGGACAGGCAACAAGCAGAAGAGACTTGTTTGGGCTAAAGAACACAAGGGATTGACATTAGACCAGTGGAAATCTGTGCTTTGGTCTGATGAGTCCAAATTTGAGATCTTTGGTTCCAACCACCGTGTCTTTGTGCGACGCAGAAAAGGTGAACAGATGGACTCTACATGCCTGGTTCCCACCGTGAAGCATGGAGGAGGAGGTGTGATGGTGATGGGGTGCTACGCCAGATGACCTGGCCTCCACAGTCACCAGACCTGAACACAATCGAGATGGTTTGGTGTGAGCTGGACCGCAGAGTGAAGGCATAAGGGCCAACAAGTGCTAAGCATCTCTGGGAACTCCTTCAAGACTGTTGGAAGACCATTTCTGGTGACTACCTGTTGAAGCTCATCAAGAGAATGCCAAGAGTGTGCAAACAGTAATCAAAGCAAAAGGTGGCTACTTTGAAGAAACCTAGAATATAAGGTATATTTTCAGTTGATTCACACTTTTTTGTTAAGTATATAATTCCACATGTGTTTATTCATAATTTTGATGCCTTCAGTGTGAATGTACAATTATTATAGTCATGAAAATAAAGAAAACTCTTTGAATGAGAAGGTGTGTCCAAACTTCTGGTCTGTACTGTACATAAGGGCCATATATTCTCATAGACTGTGAGCCCTCGTGGACAGGGTCCCTGCCCCTCCTGTACCTGTACGTCCTGATCGCCTAGATTTAGTGTACTTGTTCTTGTCTCCCTCATCCTCATGTAAAGCGCCATGGAACCTAATGGTTCGATATAAATAAATAATAATAATAATAATAATATACATGATCGGGGGACATATACCGTGACAGGGGGGTCTATATTCATCATGGAGTCATATCCAGCATGGGGGCAATATACAGGATAAGGGGGCATATCCAGGACAGGGGAGCCATATCCAAGATACATATCTAGGATGAGGGGCTATATCTAAGATGGGGGCTAGGCCATATACAGGGTGGGGATTCATATATTACCTGTAAGAAGCCCAGGATGGGGACATTACTCTTATATGTGTCAGCAGCAGATATCTCCCCATAACAGTGCGATATAACAACATTTTGTGCTTAATTTTTTATCCCCTATTTTCTTCCTGTAAAATCTGGGTGCGTCTTATGGTCTGCTGTGTCTTATAGTCCAAAAAAATACAGTACTAGATCATTTTTTACGCAGAATGAATGCTGGAAAATATTGGTGACAAATTTGCTTTTTATTTGGTAAAATGAATTAAGTCCATCAAAACTATTAACTCATCCCACAAAAAACAATCAAATGCCTGTAAGGAATGAATGGAAAAAAAACAACATTTCGGGGTCCTTAACCTGTTCACAACACATGTTGTACATGTACCTTATGTTGTGTCTCTGCCTTTAATGTAAAGGGCAGACACGCACTATGCGAGATGCATGAGAACATCCGCTGTCTCTCTGGACGGGTGTGGAACTCCATAGAAACGCATGCAGCTCACGCGCTCCTGTCCAGAGAGGCAGTGGACATTCTGGGTGAGTATCTCGCATGCATCTCACATAGTATGTCTCTGTCCACAGCTCTTAACTGTTAAATGAGTGTTAATCTTTGATAGTGGCACTTAACATGCATCAGCAGGGGGTCTCGCCATTATATGTGCTCATCGGCACCCTTGTGATGTAATCTCAGGGCGCCAGTGGGTTTTTATGACAGACAAGGATTTGATGAAGACCCCCGCCCCCCACATCTGCCATTTCGATCCTCCACTGAAAGCCAGTGTTTACCTGGCATTAATAGGAGGCTATGATTTTCACTTTACATCGCAATGCTGTTGGACTGCTACGTAAACGATCAGCGGAGCGCAGCCTCAGATCCCCAAGGGGACTATTAAATATGGTAATAAGTAAAAACAAAATATTTTTAATAATATGAAAAAAAAAAACACCAATTCAAATCGCCTCCACTGTAACCCATCAAAAATAAAACTATTAAAAAAAACACATTTGGTATCGCTGCATTCCTAAAAGTCCAATCTATCAAAATAGAAAATGAGTCTGATCTGTAAACCATATAACAGGAAAGAAATTAAGACCCCAGAATTATGTTTTTTGACCACCACAATACTGTTATAAAATACTATAAGGCACAAAAAATAAGCCCCAGATCCTGAAAAATAAGTGTTTTCACCATTTAAATTGAAAAATAAACTATGCATGTTTGGTATTTCATAATCCTACTGACCTGGAGAATTATATTGCCAGGACAGTTTTATTGTATAGTGAACATGGTAAATAAAAAATAAATCAAGAGTAATAATAATTTAAAAAAACTATGACATTTTTTTTTTTCCTGCTTTCCACGTGATAAAATGATTGGTGTAATTCAAAAGTACAACTCGTCCCAAAAACAAGCCCTCTCAGTTATGTGGACTGAAAAGTTAACATGTCATGGCTTCTAGATAAAGGGGAGGAAGAAATGGAAAGTCGGGTTCAAGTGTTAAGTTCTTTCAAAAATATATTAGTCAATAATGAAATTGCAACTAACAAGGAAATGTGAAATAATGAAAATCCCAGGATCACTAGACATGCAAATGATATGCAAATGATGACAAAAGAAACGGAAACAAGACTTGATCTTCAGTTAAGACAAAGACAGGTTGTCATGGCCCATTGATGTCCCCTAGCACTATTGGCGCCCCATGATCAGATCGTAGAAGGCCAAGAGGAGCTGGTGGCCAGCGGCATTTGTGATCACTTTAAATGCTGCTGTCAGAGATTGGCAAGAGCACTAAATCAACAGTGATCACAGATATCGCCAGTCATTGGTGATTCATCAATTTGCCACTTGTGTATCAGCAGGCATTTTCCAAGTATGGTACAAACCCTGCTCCAGAGCCCGCTCCATACATCAGCACCTGACATAGGACATACTATTCCATCTGATGTCAATAAGGGGTTAACTACCATGTGATATCTGTTTGATGGTAGTTCTTGTTGCCATTTATTGTTTAGAGTTGCTGAATTTAAAAGAAAGGTCATATTCTTTAAACAAGCTTTTGCTATAACTTTCTTGTCATCTAGGACCTTACATTAAAGCATGGATGGAGAACAGGAGCCATTATTCCTGAGCTGAAATCAGAACTTACCATCATGAACACATCTCAGTATATTCAGACTATGGCCTGGCTTCAGGGTTTAACTGGTTTACTTGAACGAATGCAGGTATGTGGAAAAAACAGTAATGGTATTTTATGCCCTGTGCACACAGTGAGTTTTTATCACATTTTTTAATGCCGTTTTGTCACAAAACTGCAAGCAAACCCTTATGCCAGCAAAGTCAATGAGAACCTTGAAGTTTTGTCTACATGTTCCTTTTTTTTTTTTTCCTTTGCAAATTTGGTGCAGAAATAAATCTGCAGCATGTCAATTCTTGCAACTTTTTTCCACCCCAGAATAAATGGAAAAAACATACCAAAAAATGCACATAAAAAATGCACATTTTTTTTCTCCTTCGCCTCATTGGGGGACACAGACCATGGGTGTTATGCTGCTGTCCACTAGGAGGCGACACTAGGCAGAATCTGCAAAAGAGTTAAGAGACTCCTCCTCTGTAGCATATACACCCTGGAGCAGGAAGTGCTTCTCCAGTTTTTGCTTAGTGTCTGAAAGGAGGCACACATTCTTATTTTTTCCCCATTATTTTTACTTTTTGAAGCTGCATTTTTATTCTTTGAAGGGACATGTCTACCACAGATACCTCCCCAGACACCACAGTTGGAACTCTGGGTCGAGCTATTTTGTCTGCTAAGGGCTATTCCTTTCTCGGCCCTCCACTGTTGGAGGTGCAGGGTTAAAGTGATTTCCAGACTTGCCAGTTCTGAGGCCCGCATTCCTCCCCAGTCCCCACAGTTGGGGCTCTGGGTCGCAGCAATGCTCCATGTCCCCACAGCAAGCAGCAAGACAGATGGAATAGAAAACTGGCATAGACAACCTTCTCCTCAGCTCCCCATGGTTGGGGTGCTGGGTTACAGCAGACAAGTGTCCTCTGAAGGTGGACACAGCATCCCTCCCTAATTTCCCTTTCGGGGCTCTTAGGTCGAGACGCCGCAAGGTATGGCGCGCAGCGACACATAGCTGCACTGCAAATCGCTGCAGCACACCGCAAGGGGTACCCCCAAAACCAGCCTGCTGCTGAGACATGGTGCTGAAGAACACACAAATGCTGCATCTCAATGCTGCAGCACAATGCGCACCCAGAAGAGCCAGCTCAAATGGTGCTTCCCCCAAATGCCGCAGCACATCCCAATGCTGCGGCACACTTCGTAAGCACAACTCTGCTGCATGCTCCTGATGAAACACAGTTGTGGCACAGCAGCAACAGCCTATACGTCCAACACTGTTGCAGACACTTGGTGATGAGACATTCAGCACCAGACCCTCAGCAACCACAAAAACTTGCACTTACAAAGGGGCCCTCACCTAGCTGTTGTGCGCGCAGCCTCCGGTGGAGCAATCGCTGTGTCTGGCGGGGTCTCCGCAGCTCACGGCTGCGACCTCCGCGCCGGGCCTCCGCCGTCCCGCCCGCGATTCACGCGAGGCCCCGGCTTCGGCCTAGCCGCACATCATAGGCTTTTCCCCCGCCCCCCCGCCTCCAGACGTCAGACCCTCAACGGCAGTCAGCACAGGAGGCGGGATGGGCTACATAAAGGGCGCCTTTCACATTACTTGGCGCGCTCTTTTGCGGCTCCGCCCCCATTTTATTCCAGCGCTGATGCCGCTGTATAGCAGCGGCAGACAGCGCTTCCATAGGTGGAGGCACAGGCTGCCCACAGGATTGACCAGCCTAAAAGGAAGCAGAGTTACTAACGGGGGGCACACTGCCAGGCGCAGTGGTGTGTGCCAGGCACACACACTAGGTGCAGAGCCTGCAGACACCTGCTTGTCCGCAAGGTTTTCACTTCAGGGGGACAGTGCCAGGCAAATGGTCTGCTACAGCACATACTAGAGTGCCAGCAGCCCGCAGTCACCCTTGTCACCGCACGCGTGCGCATGTGGGAGCACTGTGACAGGGCTTGCACTTCAGTGAGCACAATGCCAGGTGGAAGGTCTGCTGAGCAACACTAGGTGCCAGCAGCATGCAGTCACCTAGCCACTGCAGAGCGTGGCAGTGGGGGCGCAATGACAGGCGAAATGCCTACCGGAACGCACACTGGGGTGGCAGCCCAATGGACTCCTTTCTTGCCACCGCTCGCATTATCCTTTTGCCCTATCCTCCCTAAAGAGGTGATAAGGATTAGGGATCATTCCCCAAGGGCAATAACTCCGCAGCCATTATAGTCAACTCCCGTTAAAAAAAAAAACAAAACAAAAAAAAATCAGTACGTTTCGCTGTGCAGCAGTCTCCAATGGCAAATGAATAAACGGCAGGGATGTTCCCTGGGCAGTTCCCCTCTCCCTCTCACACCGTGCGAGGCACACCGTCATACTATCGCAGGGCAGTCAAACACGCCATTTGGTTCAGCACTGGTTTTTTTCCTGCAGTAATAATAAATAAATAAATAATGAACGTCCCTGGTTCCCATGCCATACTCATCCCGGATCCCTGGAGTGGTACGGACAAGGTCTTTACCGAACGGTTATGTTTCTCCCCACGTGCCAGATGCAGGTACCTGTTGGTACTCCGGCCACCTTATGGTTTTACCCCAGGAGGAACTAATAAAGGAGACACCGACATGTCTTTTCCCTCCGCCCTCCCAACGTTAGCGGAGCTCAGTTGTTATCGAACGTATCAAAAGGGTCGTCCAACTCCCCCCCTTCCATGGGCCTCCACACAGCTGGCACTCCTAGATTGTGGTGGGAACCCCATAGTTGGAGAGCCCAGTCAAAGGTGATGTACCCTGCAATTACCTGACAACTGTAAGGCGTCCCAGTCTGTCCGCCAATCCTCTCCAGACCCCACAGCTGGAGTTCTGATGACCGTGATGACAGCCATGTCTCACAAGACACAGGTTGCAACACCACTATCCGCAAGTGATGGGTACGTCACAGATACCCCCCTTTCAACCCTCCACTGTCGGGGCTCTGGGCTGTAGCAGAGATGCTATATGCCATACTCCTCCTCGACTCCCCACACTTGGGACCGGGTTGAAGTTGCGACTGCACAAGGCCTAACCGGCCTCCCTCCCCAGACTACAAAAAAACAAAAAAAAAAAAAAAGAAATTCTGGGTCGCAGAACGCGGAGCACGGGCTCAGCTGCCAATCTCCTCACTGCACCTATAGTAGGTTCTTAGGTTAAGATAACATGCGCAACCACTCTGCACAGCCTGCTTCAAGCTGGACCTCGCAGACTCCGACCGCATGAACCCAAAGATGGTCCCTCCAACAACCTGTTTGGCTGTGGCCCGCACCTTCTTCCACACAGTCCCTTATCGACTCAACAGTCAAAGGAGAATACAAGTTTTTCCCAGCCTGAGGTGGGCCAAATCTATGCTACATTCCAGCAGCCTCCATCTCGGACGACTTATTCCTCAATGCAACTTTTTTTCAGAGACTGCAACACAGTGTCACTTTCACTGGACTTGTTCACAGACTCGGTTGGCGGATTACCCTGCACATGTCTACTACAATTACAAGGCACACGCTGCAGCACAGCACGCACACTTCAAGAGTCCCAGCTCCGCTACGTACTCCTGATAGCCACGGGCTTGCACCATCACTTATAGAGTCTCAGCTATAGGATAGTGGCAACAGTTCCATTGCTTATCCGTAATCTCTGGCCTTTTCAATTCTCTGTACTCAGGGTTGACACGAGAACATGCTGTGATCCATCACAGTACACGTGGCCGCAGTTTCGCCTACATCCCAAGATGCCCCTCAATCTACAAAGATTTCGGGCGGTAGTTATAGCTCTGAAATCATTCAGCCTTCGTCTGACAGTCGAAATGCCAGGACGCAACCAGACAATGCCAAAGCCGCGGCATGTGTCAACCACCAGGGTGTACCCGCAATTTCCAAGCGATGTCAGAGTTCCGCCACATCTTCACCGGGGGAAACCCATGAACACTGTACTGTCAGCTGTTCTCATACCACACGTACACATCGGGGAAGTGTTTTTTTTCCCTATCCCGCCAAGAGATGGATTCATAGAATCTGTCCCTTCCTCCACATGTCCTCCATCAGGCTACCAGCCAATGGAAACTACAGACTGGGGCCCGACGGGTTTCGCCTTCAAGCCAACGTTCCATATTCCTGACCAGGCCATAGGACCCACAGTCAACAGGACAGACGCACTAGTACAAGACTGGACCTGTAGCCGTCGCCTCTATACTCCTTCCTCACTACCAGGATAGTGCGGAATGTCAACCTATAATCGTCCGTATCATCCTTGTGGTCTCGGACTGGCCAAACGCGCTTGGACGCAGGTTCGTCCAACTCATAACAGCAGTTCCAGGACCACTGACACAGTCCAGTCCTGCTCACTCAGAGCCAGTTCTCCCTTAGAACTCCTCAACTTTGAAATTAATAGCGTAGTCCTTCAGACCTGGAATTTAACCCAAGGGTCTTTCTTTCCAGGATGTTGTAGCGACCATGGTCACAGCAAGAAACCCAGTCTTATCGGCTATATACCATCACACATGTGTAATGGTTTTCCTTTTCTTCTTCATTGGGACACCTAGTGGTCATTCTCCCTGACCCTACTTTATACCAAGGACTCTCCGTTTCTTCCTCTCAGACCTAGACTTAGGGCTGTCTTTAGGGTCTCTCACACACCAGGTTTCAGCCGTTTCACCTGCTTCCAAGGGTGTCTTGCCACCAGACTTCTCCGAAAATCCTTCCTTCAAAGGATCTGCCATTAAAGTCTACAGACAACAGGACTTCTTCCATGAGACCTACACATCGTCCTCACGGCCCTGCAAGACTCACCTTTTGAAAGACTCACCTTTTGAACCTCTTCAGGATATTATCCTTCGCATTCTCATCCACACAGCAGTAGTTTTCGGTGACAATTATTTTTCTTTGCAAAGCTATCAGTGCTTACAGCGCTCTCATGTAAACCATCTTTTCTGGTTTTTCCACCTGGACATGATTACCCTAAGACTGGTCCCATCCTTCTTCTAAGACCGTATACTTCTAAGACATCTCTCTGTCATCACTGCGTACAACTCGATCCGGTCGTGAAGGTCCTACATATGCGGGACCTTGTTGGGGCCCTACGCATGTAGATATCTAATGCAGCGCCTTTCAAGGGGCTGGATTCTCTTCTTCCTTTTGCCAAAGGGCAGGCATAAAGCCACGTCAACCTCTAAGGCTCCTTTAACCAGGTGGATTCGTCTAACCATCCAAGATGCTTATACCGTCAAAACACTCATCTCTTCCGGCAGTGTCCCGGCACATCCTGCTACGGCTGGAGGGGCCTCCTGGGCCATTCAGCGCCAGGTGTCAGCGCAACCAGAGTGTAGGCAGCCAAACGGACAGCCAACACACATGATTAAGCCACTACAGTAATTGCACTCAGTATTCGGCAATCGCAGGTCTGAGTGGACACACCCTCCAGGTGGCAGCAACCCGTCTGTTGGTGCATAGTTTTCACTGACCATGCGCAGTGTTACTGGTTCCATTGTTTTTTTCCCACCCAGGGACTGCTTTAGGACGTCCCATGGTCTGTGTCCCCCAATGAGGCGAAGGAGAAAAGGGGATTTTTGTGTACTCACCGTAAAATCCTTTTCTCTTAGCCTCTAATTGGGGGACACAGCACCCACCCTATTGCCCTTGTGGGCTTTTTCTACAGTTATTACATTGCTTCTCAGCTGTTGCATGGTTAACATATTTACACATGTTTGACTATTATCACTCTGTTAAATGTTACATGTTTAATCTTGTGCCTGTTTAGTCACAGGCCTTGTAGTACCGTCAGCCTGTTTGTTGGCAGGCCTTGTTATACAATTATTGCTCCGTTCACTCTTCACAGTTTACGAATATGCCTGCTTAGTTTCAGGCCTTGTTGTACTAATATTGCTTTGCTAACTCTTACCGGTTTACACACGTGCCTGGTCAGTCTCAGGCCCTGTTACATTATTATTATCTTGTTAGTTATATCCGTTTACACGGTTTGCCTGCGTGGTTGCAGGCCTGGTTTTACTGTCATTATCTGTTGAATTCTGTTAACTCTCCTACTGCTTTAGCACAAAACTGGAGAAGCACTTCCTGCTCCAGGGTGTATATGCTACAGAGGAGGAGTCTCTTAACTCTTTTGCAGATTCTGCCTAGTGTCGCCTCCTAGTGGACAGCAGCATAACACCCATGGTCTGTGTCCCCCAATTAGAGGCTAAGAGAAAAGGATTTTACGGTGAGTACACAAAAATCCCCTTTTTCTCTGCCATGTGATGCATAATTACTCAAGTGAGAAAAGCACACCACCATAAACAATAAAGTAAATTTTAAATGGACAGAGCTTTATTGGGAAAAATAAACACGCAATGAGGCAAATGCCTGCAACACTGAAACCACCCCCAGTAAGGGCCGCTTTACACACACCAACTTCTGTGTCCAACTTCTGAACAGATCTCTGGTTGCAGTGAAATCATGGACACATTGTTACATTTTGTGGCTGTGTACAATGGAGCAATGTGTCCATTATTTCACTGCAACCAGAGATCTGTTCAGAAGTTGGACACAGAAGTTGGTGTGTGTAAAGCGGCCCTTAGGTGCAGAAAAGTGCAAATAAGTCACAAACCATATATAGCTGAAACAATCACACAAGCCATTATAAGGTCAATGAAGATTAATCCGAATAAACTGACTGGTAATAAATTTGCACAAAAATACATGCAACCATATAAGAACTGCACTAGCCCCTATAACCCAGAGTAACCATTATAAAATGACAGCAAGTGCCTGTGGCTCTCCCTAATGGCACACAGAGGTAATGTGGACCGTTTATGAAAATGTTAACAATTAAATACCTGTATACATGCAATAGTTGTAAAGACCTGAAATGGCCTGGTCCACAGGACAGGAATTGGGTATATCCTGTTCTATGCTCAGGCTGGCATTAAGGCGCAAAGAGACCATAGGAGCCAAACAGGGACCTGCATGATAAAATGATATAGCAGGTCGTATTAGGGGTAGGTGGTAAGGGGTGGGTAAGCATTCTCGTGTGTTTTTCCCAATAAAGCTCTGTCCGTTTAAAATTTACTTTATTTATGGTAGTGTGTTTTTTTTCCATGACCAGTGTCTTTTCTCACTTAATCCAGTTTTCCTCCACTGGTTCCAAGCACCCCCACGATCAGGGAGCTGTGCACCTCTGTTTATTTAAATGTGATACATATTTGGTGCGGAAATTTCTGCAATCAAATATTCAACATGCACACATACCCTTACTTAGCCCTGAATAAGTGACATAAACTCTAGTATGCAGGGAACTTTGCAGAAAATGAAACTCTAATACCAACAGTGGACACCAATTATGGATCTATGAAAGAATGAGCAAAACACTTGTTCGTTGGGTGAAATTATCTTTTGGTTTGCCCCATAACTCATTGTTCTTATGAGTACATAGTCCTGCATGTAAAGGAATTGCGCTGCTGAGAACAATGGCAGCCTATGCGCACTAAGCAATCTATAGATCATTCAGTGCACATCTGAAGGGCGATGTGCCTGTGTAAAAATGCTATGAAATGACTGCTGCTGGGGTAATATTTACCCATAAAAAGTCATGTAATGCCTTTTAGCCTCTTAAAGACATTTGATGCACCTACTGTATATGTCCTAGTCGGGAATCGGTGCCTGACAAATGACGTAAAAGTAAGGCATGGCGATCATGTTGGCACATAAACTGTGGCCACACAATCGCTGCAGTGCCAACAGCTTGGTGTAAGTGATAGCCGAGCTTTGGCTGTGACAGCCAGACTATGTGCATGTGCTGTCCCTGGCTGTTTAACCCCTTAAAGCATCTAGGAGGCTAGGAGAGCGTGCATCATCATGGCAACCTGGGGTCAAATAATGACTTCCATTGTCTACTAGTTACTGTGGCCTGCTAAACCATGCCAAGGGCATAGTCTGAAAGGCATACTGCCAGTGTAACACTGACATGTATAATGCATTGCAATGCAAAAAATTGTAAGAATAATTTTTTGACAAATCACAAATTAAAGAAGAAAAACTTAAACAATATTAGAACAATAAATACACATTTGTCAAAATAAGTACATATACTTGGTATTGCCAAAGCCTAGAATGACCCAATCTATAAATCTTTCACCCTAGCTAACCCATTTAGTGAACTTTGTAAAATAAAATGCTATATCAAAAATACTATGCTTTTTCATCATCCCTCCAAAAATTCAAATTAAGCGCAATCAGAAAGTCACATGTTAATAAAACTAAGGCGGCCGTCACACGCACAGATATCTTGCCCGATATCGTTTAAGCGATCTCCTTTTTGATCGCTTAAGCGATATCGGGCTTAAAATCGATGCATGTAATCAAGCGATTCACGATGTGAAATTGCTTGATCGTGACATCGCTGATCTGAGCTCCGGTTCTCAGATCTAGCGATGAACGATGTCACGATCTGCTTCATCGTGGTGTATGACACCACGATGAGCGATCTCCCAGCGGCAGAGCCTATGCTGGGAGATGGTAACTATGGTACACGTCGGGTTACTAAGTGCCGCGCGGCGCCTAGTTACCCGATGTGTACCATAGTTACCAGCGAGATCGCGGATCCACATCGCTGGTGAGTCTGTCTGTGTGACATCTCACCAGCGATGTGAGCGATATTGTAAGCGATTGCGCGTGCACGTGATCGCTTACAATATCGCTAAAGATATCTGTGCGTGTGACGGCCGCCTAATAAGGATGGAAAATTCAATTTGTCCCGCAAATAAAAGCAGCAACTCGGATCCTTCTGCAGATAAAAAGGCTATAACTCTTAGAATAAATTAATGCAAAGACAGTTCTTCTTTTATTTTTTTATAAAATTATTTTTGTGCAAAAGCAGCAAAACATGAAAAAAAAATATATAAATGTGAAATCGCTGTAATCGTACTATTCTGAAGAATGAAGCTTATCACTTTAACTTTACTGAATCGTAAAAAAAGAAAAAAAACAAGCTGTTACATGACCTGTTTGGTAGAATTGTAGAAAAATGTTAGCTCTCTGGTGATGCTAAAACATCCTCCTTTTTCTTCACAATATTCGGAGCTTTAGGCTGGAATCACACTGTCAGTGTGTAATGCGAGACAGTCAGACGAGTCTTGGAGCAGTCACCTGGAACGCCCTCTTTCCTCTCAGGACGGGAATGTCAACTGCTTGTATTTCTATGCAGCTCCACACTCCCCGTCCAGAGAGGAAGAGGCCGTTCAGGGTCTCTGATCCGAGTCTCATCTGAGAGACTCGCATGTAAGTAGGATGGTGTGTTTCCACCCTTAGATGATACCTCAATGTAAGTGCTTGGGAGAGGGCGTGACCAGGATGCACATGGAGCTGGTTGCACTTCACTGAGCTCCTGCAGATAATCTGGCAAGCGGCGCTAAATATCGGCCATCCGGACCCTGCTCCACGCTCTATCACCTGCGATCCTCAAAGAAAACCTCCAGGTATGCCAAAAGCCGGGACTAAAAAGGGCACAAGCGAGCAGAGGCTTACAAACTTCTTTATGGCTGGACAGCAGCAGCACACTCCCAAAATGGCTCCGGCTCTTAGATCTGCAGCCACCCGGACCCACACATCTCATAGCCCTGAGGGAAGTGTGGAGGAGGTGGAAGATATAGATGAAACCCCAGTGTCACAGAGGATCCTGAAAACTATGCTGAAAACTATGCTGGGCTCCCTGAGGCGGTCGCTCCAAGCTGATATGAAGGACAAGATGAAGGAATTTAGGAAAGAGCTCTCCTCCCTGGGAGACAGAACCTCACATATAGAGGAGAAGCTGGGAGAGTATGCAGCAGCCATAATGAACTTGCTACAGATTATGCACAGATAGAGGGAGACCTTAAGCAAGCACAACTTAAGTTCTGTGATATGGAAGACAAGCTGCGCAAAGGTAACATAAGGATCAGGGGCATCCCACACCCACAGGATAAAGAGGATCTCCCATCTATAGTGCAGCCACTTCTCCAGATGATACTACCAGATGTCTCACAGGGAGATTTAGCAGTGGAGAGATCTTTCATACTTCCAAAGCCTGTTCACATTAATAAGGCTCTCCCTAGAGATATCCTGATTGCTTTCTCCAAACCCAGCATTGCTGAGACTGTTTTACGAGCCATGAGACAGACTCCCAATTTATCAGCCCCATATACTGGAGTAACAGTGTTACCGGACCTATCTGCAGGCACTCTAGCCTGGAGGCGGGAGTTTGCACCATACTGTAAACTTCTAAAGGGCCTGTCACACGTGTCAATGTCGCCCGCAATATCGCTCATGCGTCACAAATTATTAGTCGCCTGAGCGATGTGGAATTATCGCAGGTAAGATGTCACACGCGTCAATATGACCCAGCGATGCGGTGATGTCGCCATCTTGCGAGCGATTTTATTTAGTCGCTTGTACGTTGTCAAAATAGAAAATACGTCACTGAGTTTAGTGTCACATGCAGCGATGCACAAGGTCTACTGAGCAATGAGCGACAGGTTTTACATCTGGCAGTGAAACCTGCGATCGGCGATCAGCGACATGTCGCTGGTTGCATCGCTTGGTCACACGCTTCAATGTCGCTCCTGCGTCACTTTTATGTCGCTCGAGCGACTGAAAATCCGTGACGTACGAGCGACATTGACAGCGATATTGACGCGTGTGACATCCCTTAAGAGACAGGGGAATTCAATATAGCTGGGGCTCACCAGTCCATGTCCGGTTTCAGTATAAAGGTACTGCTCAGGTGTTTCACTCTCCCAGCCGTTTGGGTAAAGCATTAAAAGACTGGAATCTGGTCCCGAGCTCCGAGATATACCCACAACGTCACAGTCCAGGATCCTCATCTAAGAACCGTCTGATGGTGCAGGAATGGGAAAAGGCTGGTTGATTCTCCATACTGACTCAGGCCAGACGATCTGCGGGCCTCAAGGCCTTATTTCTTTTTTTTCTATTTCACCTTATCCCCCCCCCTCTGATATCTGGACTACCTAGAACACTATCGGAGGGTAGTATACCCGGAGACTCTTTCATTCTATCCGGAGTAAATGGGGATGGGCTTGCCCCCATGGTGGGAATTTTCCCATCTAACAATGTTGGACGTTTTTTTATTTTTCTTTTATTTTTATCTCTCTGTTTTTCCCCAGGATTGTTTGCTATGTCTCTTTCCCACCCTTCCCCTCTCCCTACTCCTTCCCCTCCCCTCTCCTTTTGCAGGACCTACTTAGCTATGAGACCAAAGGGAATAGTTTGTAATCAGTGGTGGTGCAGCATGCAGGTAGTTTACTCTTTACTTTTGCCATGAGTATAACGGGACTTACACTTAATGCTAATGGTTTGAATTCTCCTGGCAAGAGATCTCTGGTCTGGCGCCACATACTACATGATCGTAAAGATATTGTTTTCTTACAGGAAACCCATTTGCTGTCAGATGATACACATAGAATGGCCTCACAGACATACCCACATCAATTCTTTGCATCGGCGCCCAAAAAACAAGCAGGTGTTGCAATACTGATTCATAAGCGAGTGGCATTTGTGTTGCGAGAGGTGTTCCCGGATCCAGAGGGACAATATCTAATGGTTGTGGGCACTATTAATGGAGTGTTGTACTCGTTGATCTCGGTGTAAGCCCCTAATTCGGGGCAGGTGACCTTTATTCGTACAACGCTAGACAAACTGCTTCCCCAAGCGTACGGACACAAGTTGGTGATTTTAATGCTCCTATGGACAGGATGTTGGATTGCTCACGGTCTTCGATGGCTAGACGGGGACTGGGACCTCTGATCTCGTCCTATCATTTACACGATGTTTGGCGTTACTTACATGGTAACAAAAGAGATTATACCTATATGTCGCCTAGACACGGCACGTGCAGTCGAATAGATTTTTTTCTGATGGCTGATGGTCTCCTCCCCAAATGCTTGGGGGCGGAGATTGGATCCATCACGTGGACAGATCATGCCCCGGTCTCCGTGGCGGTCGCAGACTCTCTGGCTGTCTCGCCACCAGCCTTGTGGAGGCTCAATGAAACGTTGCTGTCCTCCCCCTCAAATGTAGAAGATCTTACCCAACAGATGAAAGAGTTCTTCCTGCTGAACGATGATGAATCTGTGACCCCGGAGATTTTGTGGTTTACCCACAAGGCAGTCATGCGGGGAGCTCTACTGAAATTGGCTGCTTATACTAAAAAGAAATATAACCTGGAACTGCAAACCCTCGTCCAGCAGATTAAATCTCTAGAATCTAACTATAAACGCTCCCCTTCGGATAACCTACGAGAGGCACTTTTGCAACTACGTCACAAGCTTCGAATTCTGATGCTTGCGAGGGTTGAAAAAAATTTATTGAAAGTTAAGGCTAAATATTATAGTATGGGAGACCGGGCTGGCGCTCTCCTGGCTCGCCGGGTTAAAAAAAAGGAGACACAGTCCAAGATTGCCCACTTAATAACTGCAGAGGGTACACAAATCCGTAACCCAATACAGATTGAAGAGCAATTTAAGCTCTATTATGAAAACCTGTATAATCTTCGAAATTCCACTGATACTCCCCAACCCACAACAGAGACTATACGTGATTTTCTGGAACGGGCGGATCTCCCTGCTCTTACGATGGCACAGATATCCTGGCTAAACTCCCCGTTAACAGAACAAGAGATTCGAAATGCGATCCGATCAGTGAGGAAGGACTCTGCTCCTGGCCCGGACGGCTTTACGTACCGGTACTTCTCAGTATTTGAAGACGTGCTTATTCCATGTTTACTGAAGGTCTTTTCTTACTGGCAGGATCAGGGAAAAATTCGCAGTGAAGGGTTACAGGCTATTATCTCGACAATTCCCAAACCAGGAAAGGCCCCCACGTTACCCGGTAACTACAGGCCGATCGCCCTCCTTAACTGCGACCTAAAGCTTTACGCCAAAATATTAGCCACTCGTTTGCAAGTGGTCCTCCCCTCCCTCATTGTGCCGGACCAGGTAGGATTTGTGCCTGGTAGACAGGCGCGAGATGGGACAAGGAGAGTGATTAACCTCTTAGAGGTGATGGAGAGGGAAAGGGGGCGACCTGGGAGCTTTGATCTCCCTAGACGCGGAGAAGGCATTTGACCGAGTGCACTGGGGGTACCTTAGTGCAGTCCTTAATAAATTTGCATTATTAGGCCGTTTTTATACTTCTATAATGGCCCTGTACTCTGCCCCTAGTGCCTCGTTCCGTGCCTCTGGGTTCATCTCGTCGTCTTTTCCCATCACAAATGTACCCGTCAGGGTTGCCCTCTCTCTCCGCTTATATTTGCCTTGTGATGGAGCCAATGGCTGCTATCATCAGGTCAAATCCTGCTGTGACGGGAGTATCTTTGGGATCAGTGGAACATAAGATCGGCCTGTACGCCGACAATGTGATTTTCATGTGCACAAATATAGATACGACTATACCGGCAATAATGAAGGTCTTGGATGACTTCACCAGAGTGTCCTATTATAAATTGAATCTAACTAAGTCGGTGATATATCCAATTAAATGTCCCAACTACTATTCAAGAAACGTTACGCCAGAAATATCCCTTCACTTGGGCCCTTACCGGATTTACGTATCTGGGAATAAAAATAACTAGTATAAAACGTATATTACAAACTAACTGTGACATACTGATCAAAGATTTATCAGCTCTCATCTCCTCGTATTCCTCCATACAACTGACGTGAATGGCAAGAATACAGCTAGTTAAAATGACCCTCCTCCCTAAAATTTTATACTTGCTCTGGTGTTTGCCCCTGTATTTCCCAGTTAGGCAAATCACTCGAATCCAGACTTTATTAAATAAATTTATCTGGAACAATAGACCACATAGAGTGGCGGACAACATATTGGTCCTGCCTGGAAAGTTGGGGGGTCTGGGAGCTCCAAATATACGAGCATACTACAGAGCAATCCTCCTTGAAATAGCGCAGATCTGGTGGACTGGCCATATGGGACCCTTATGGCATCAGATTGAGCACTGGAGTGCACCTAGACATTCCACCAGACTACTGCTGGAGACTCTGCTTCTACACGGCAGGGAGCCCACTGGCTTGCTATGCTCTATGCAAGCTGTATTGAAAATTTGGTCCCAGTTAAGGGTGTCACACCTGGGTTTTTTATATCGGTATATTTCTCTAAATGCTCTGGAGGATTTGATTGACTCATTATCCCTACATGCTTGGAGGAGAGGAGGAATTAATTCTCTCTCCGATATAACTGATAATTTAATTATGAAGCCTTTGACTCAATAATATCACGATACTCAATACCACGCACGATTTTCTATCAATACCTACAAATACGTCACTTGCTTTCTTCCACGGAGATCCACAGGGAGGAAAATAGGGAATGGAACACTGCCATACAAACATACTATAAACAGAATACGATTGTTCAGCACGGTATATCGGTCCTATATAGAGCTTTTGTGGAACATAACTGTACTGGCAAACTGCCCTATATGGAAAGATGGGAGTCCAGGCTTTCGTTCTCTGCCACTTTGGATCAATGGCGCGATGCAGCGCAGCACGCTGCCACATATAGTGCCTGTATAGGCCATCTAGAACAAGCAAAGTCCGCTTGGCTGGCTTTAAGGGAAGGTCGCCGCCAGCTTCTCCAGGGTGTTGGAGATTATGTGGGGGTATGGGATCGGCGACTCATGTCTGGTGGTCTTGTCCAGGAGTAGTTCCTTATTGGAGCAGAATAGAGAGGCTACTTAAAGACCTGATGGGTCTTCCCTGCACTCTGACCCCTCAGCTGGCACTTCTGGGCATTGGCATAACAGACTTTCCCCGTACTTTACGACCCATTCTAACTAATGTTCTAGTAACAGCCCGAATATGCTTGGCTTCTAATTGGAAGAGCCCTTCGATACCTACTCCCGAAGATCTAATAAGGAAACTGAATCTCCACTTTAGATATGAGCTGAGTTTAGCACATGATCTCTCTCACAAGACGAGGATATTGAACTGGTGGGACCCCTGGGTTGAGTCGATTTACAATACTGTTCAGATTTAAGATCATTAACAATGTGTATAAAACCCTGACACCTCACTCCTGTTAACATTTGAAACGAGCGGTGAATATTAGGATTGGATATATAATCTTAACAGTACACTAAGTAATAAATGCTGTGGAACATATGATTCTCCTGCTTTCCCACTGCGTATATATGTTCAGCAGAAATTATGTAAGGAATGACATTTTTACCCATATTTTGTAACATACTTGTAGTGTTGATATGCTCACTGTGCCCCTAGATGAATTCATTGGGGGATGTAGTGTGTAAGATGGGGTCACTTATGAGAGGATCTGCTGTTCTAGCACCTAAGGGGCTCTGCCAAAGTGACATTACACCTGCAAATCATTACTACTCTCAGAAATTCCAGGAATTGAATTAATATCCCCTGCATGCCACCTGTTTTCTTCATCTGTGCCCTTTGGAACCCTTGCTCAGCATGGAACAAACTCTCCTACATCCATGACTTTTTCCTCTCACATAACATTAACCTCCTTGCTCTTACAGAGACCTGGATTCAGCAGTCGGACACTACCGCTGCTGCTGCTGCTCTTTCATATAGTGGCCTCCAATTTTCTCATACCCCTAGACCTGAGCACAGACCAGATGGTTGTGTTGGTCTGCTGCTCTCAGCAAATTTTGCTTTTCAGGTTATCCCACCTGTCCCCTCACTTATCTTCCCTTCTTTTGAGGTACACACTGTAAGACTCTACAGGCCCTTCTCCCTGCGAGTGGCAGTGGTTTATCGCCCTCCAGGCCCCCCATGTCAATTTCTTGATCACTTTGCCTCCTGGCTTCCACACTTTGCAGCCTACAACCTTCCCATTCTCATCATGGGGGACATTAACATTCTTATTGACAATCCCATCTCCTCATCTGCCTCCCATTGTTTAACCCTAACCTCCTCTCTTGGTCTTTCACAACTTTCTAACTCTGCCACTCATGAAGATGGGAATACATTGGACCTGATCTTCTCCCGGCTCTGCTCCATGCATGATTTTACTAATTCCCCTCTTCCGCTCTCTGACCACAATCTTCTTTCATTCTCAGTCAAGAACTGTCAACCTTTCAAAGACACCCCCAACTCATTCCCCAATAGGAATATACGTGCCATTAACACTCAAACTAAGAATTTAAGGCCACTTTACACACACAGATATCTGTGACCAACTTCTGAACAGATCTCTGGTTGCACTGAAATCATGGACACATTGTTCCAGTTGTACACAGCCACAAAATGGAACAATGTGTCCATGATTTCACTGCAACCAGAGATCTGTTCAGAAGTTGGTCACAGATATCTGTGTGTAAAGTGGCCTTCACAGTCTTCACCGGCCCCAATCTTCTTCTCCTTCTCTTGTCCTGACTCTGCTTTAAAACTCTATAATGAAACACTGCAAAGTACCCTGGATGAAGCTGCACCTCCTACGCTTAGAACAACTCTGCACAAACAGCGGCAACCCTGGCACACACTGCAAACACCGTTTCTCCAGCGGTGCTACAGGTGAGCAGAACGTCTGTGGAGAAAATCCAACCTGGCCGAAGATTTTATCCATTATGTTTTATGCTGAAAACATACAACACCGCCCTTCACCTCTCCAAACAAGCTTACTTCAACACTCTTATCACATAGCTAGCCAGCAATCCTAAATGACTCTTTGACACTTCGCATTCCCCCCTCAGTCCAAGAGTACAGGCCCCAACCAGCAGCCTCACAGCTGATGATCTGGCCAACTATTTTAAGGACAAAAGTAACCACATATGACAGGAAATTTCCTCACAGTCTCAGAAATATCATGCATTTTCTTCCCTCCTGCACTTCATCCAACTCACTTTCGGTCTTTGAACCGGTCACAGAGGAAGAAGTCACCCGGCTTCTTGCATCTTCTCGCTCTACTACCTGCACCAGCGAGCCGATTTCCTCACACCCCTTTCCCCAGCTGTCACATCTCACCTAACTAAAATATTTAATATTTCCCTCTCATCTGGCGTTTTCCCCATCTCCTTGAAACATGCCAGTATACATCCATTATTAAAAAAAAAACATCCCTCGACCAAAACTTTGCCGCTAACTACCGTCCTGTCTCTAATCTCTCCTTTATTGCTAAACTCCTGAAACGCTTGCTCCACTCCCGTATGATCCACTATCTCTGACAATTCTCTTCTTGACCCTCTACAATCCAGCTTCGGCTCTTTACGTTCTACTGAAACTGCCCTCACTAAAGTCTCTAATGATCTACTAACCGCTAAATCTAATGATCACTACTCCCTGTTGATCCTCCTGGATCTCTCCACTTAATTCAATACTGTGGATCACTAGCTCCTCCTCTTTACACTCCGCTGTATTGGGCTGAAGAACACTGCTCTCTCCTGGTTCTCCTCCTACCTCTCTGACCACTTTGTCACTGTATCTTTTGCCGGCTCCTCTTCCTCTCCTCTTCCCCTCATGGTTGGGGTTCCTCAGGGTTCAGTCCTAGTTCCCATTCTTTTCTCTCTATGCACTGCCCCTATTGAACAAACCATCAGAAGATTTGGTTGTCAGTACCATCTCTATGCTGCCTGACATCACCTCCACATTACGACAAAATACCAGTGATTGTCTGTCTGCTGTCTCTAACATCATGTCCTCTCTCTATGTTAAATTGAATCTGTCAAAAACTGAACTTCTCATGTTTTCTCCCTCTCCTAATCTTTCGAAACCTAATATTGCCATTTCTGTATGTGGTTCTACCATTATTTCTCAGCAGCACGCCGCTGTCTTGGGGTTATATTTGACTCGGATCTCTCCTTCTCTCTTCATATCCGGTCACTCGCTCACGCATGTCACCTACACCACAAAAACATCTCTAGAATTCGACTATTTCTTACTGTTGATTCTGCAAAAGCTAACACTTGCCCTTATTTATTCTCACCTGGATTACTGCAATTCTCTGTTAATCGGTCTCCCTCTTACTAAACTCTCTCCTCTCCAATCCATCTTCAATGCAGCAGCCAGGATCATATTCCTCTCCAACCGCATCTATACCTCTATCCTGTGCCAGTCATTGCACTGGTTGCCAATCCGCTATAGAGTACATTATAAAATTATCACTCTCATCCACAAAGCCCTCCACAGTTCTGCACTGCCCTACATCTCCTCCCTCATCTCTGTCTATCGCCCTACATGTGCCCTCCATTCCGCAAGTGACCTAAGACTGACATCAGCTACAATCCGAACCTCCAATTCCCGTCTCCAAGACTTCTCATGAGCTGCACCAATTCTCTGGAACGGATTACCAAAAATATTAATTCCAAATACCAATACTTGTACACATCCCAACTGGTGACAGGTTTACGTGAATTCTTTATTTATTATATTGATGGCTGGACCATATATCACAGCACTTTTTACCATTTACCTTTTGTGCCTCCCCTATTTCCTCAAATTGTAAGCTTGCGAGCAGGGACCTCACTCCTCATGGTTTCTGAATTTTTGTTACTCTGTATTGTCTCGTATTGTTTGTACATGTCCCCTCTGAATTGTAAAGTGCTTTGTAATTTGTTGGCGCTGTATAAATAAAATTATTATTATTATTACAACAAAATCAGAACATAGGTGATATTGGCATACACAGGAGAAATTACACAACAAATAATGCAGTCAGTTTGTTCCTTTTAGCCCTTGTAAAAATTTGGGGCTAAAACATTTTAGTGGTAAAAATATAATTATTCATCCTTCACTGCCCTATGATATACAATTCTTTGAAACACTTGTGGCTCCGTTATGTTCACTATACCCCAAGATGAATTCTTTGAGGGGTATAGTTTAAGTGCGGTCACTTACAGGGTGGTTTTGCTTTTCTGGACCTCAGGGGCTCTGCCAATGTGACATTTCTTTTTTTTGCTCCCCTGCTTCCAAGAGCCATAACTTTTTTATTTTTCTGCCAATTTAGACATATGATGGCTTGTTTTTTGTGGGACGAGTTGTACTTTCAGTTGAAATCATTTATTTTACCAAATAGTGTACAGGAAAATAAGAAAGAAATTCCAAGTGCAGTGAAATTGCAAAAAAAAGTGCAATGAAACATTAGTTTTTTGGGTTTTTTTTATTCTCCATGGTCACTATATGGCAAAACTGATGTAACGGCGTGATGCCTCAGGTCGGTATGAGTTCCTAGATACCAAACATACATACTTTTACTGGTATCGAAGTGGTGAAAAAAAATTCAGAAGTTTGAAAAAAAAAAATCACACTTTTTGTGCCATGTTCTGCGACCCGTAGCATCCTCATGTTTCAGTATCTGCGGCTGTGTGATGGCTTATTTTTTTGCGTCTTGAGCTGACATTTCTAACGATACCATTTTCAGGTAGCTGCGATGTTTTGATCGCCCGTTATTGCATTTTTATAACAATGTTGCGGCAACCAACCTTTTTTTCCATTACGCAGTTTACGGTTCTCATTAATTGATTTTTATATCTTCATAGATCGGGCATTTCTGAACGTAGTGATACCAAACGTGTATTTTTTTTACATTTTTTTAATACTTCTATTTTGAATGGGGGAAAAAGGGGGTAATTTGAACTTTTGTGGGGGTTGTTTTTCATGTTTTTAAAAACTTTAATTTTCACTTTATTCTTTATTTTACACAGCCCCATAGGGCCCAACACTGCTGCAGCATCCGATTGCTTGTGACAGGTCCCGATGAGCTGCAGCACATCGGGACCTGTCACAAATGCGCACTGTGAGTGATTGGCAGCGCTTGCCAACTACTCACAGGAAGTGATCCGTGATAGCCCAGGACCCTGCCAAGACTCCGAAAGCTATCACGTGAGCACCAGAGATCTCTCGATATTATTGCAGGATCTCCGGTGCAGGTGGGGAACAGTGCGATCCTCGTCTCAGTGAATGACAGCGGGATCCAAGGGGTTAAGAGCACCGAATCCGATCGGTGCTGTAAGCCCAACATCTCAGCTGATCTCATCTGCACCGGAGCTCACATCAAACACTGGGACCCGACCCTTGACGTTGTATTACATCAAGGGTCGAGAAGGGGTTAAAAACCTCAACATTTAAAAAAAATTTTTGGTTTTGTGTAAAATGTGGATATTTTTATAAATAAATGCAAATTATATCATCCAACCTTTACCACAAACATGAAATACATGTCATGAAAAAACAACCTTAGAATCACTGGGATCCGTTGAAGCGTTCCAGAGTTATTACCTCATAAAGTGACATTGGTCAGAACTGAAAAAATTTGACTGGTCAGGAAGGTGTAAACAGGCTGGGTGGTGAAAGGAATCTGTCAGCATGATATCTCACACTCAACTATATGTGCACACAACGTCCTTACAACGACAAGTCCAGGAACAGCTTTATATGTCTAGCCCCTTCCTCCATTACTGAGAAATTGGCATTTGAATTGATTTGCTAATAGCTTTGTAGATGTGAAGCCTCTGTCACTCCAGCTCTATTCCCCACCCAGCACTACCTCCTCCTACTTGATTGATGGCTCCTTTGCTTGAATTCCACACAGAATAGAGGCTGTCAGACAAGCAGAAAGAGGTTGTGCTGGGCAGGGAATAGAGCTGGAGTGACAGATTCTTCAGATCTTTCATCTTTCTTCAGCCTCATTTACATACAAATTGAGACTTCTCATTACTGGAGGAACAGGCTGGACATGCAAAGCCATTGCTGGACGTCTCCTTGGTAAGTGCTACATGTACATGTAAATAGTTTGGAGGGTGAAAACCTGTTCACAGATTCCTTTTAAATTGTTGGCTGGGGTTAAAATGTACTTTCTGAATGACATGAATATAATAATGTATGAGCACCTGATACCAAAACAGAAATATATGTTCATTACACGCAATGCCTAAAATTTGGAATGTGTCTCTTCAGACAGCTATAGGCAAATTCAATAACAAAAAAACTCCATTTTATTTTCTATTGGGGTACAATTCATGTCTTCTTATGTCCACATACAGTTAACTAGCAATAGTGATGTAGTGGTGAGAGCCCATTAGTCCAAGGTTATTATGAAAGAATATATACAATAGCAAACTGAGAAGACACAGGTCAAGGCTTCTCTGCATGTGTTGAGCCCTCACTGCACAATGGCCTGAATGAACTTACAGTCCTACATTCAGGGAAACTAACACCTAACCCCCCACCCACCTTTTTTTTTTTTTCTTTTTTGTGGCCAGAATTGAGTTTTTCAAACACAGTACAAGAACAGGTTGTCAGAATGACAGACTATTTTGTTTGTAGTGCCATCAAAGTCCATAGATTGATGGGTGTCCTGCACAATATACTATTTGCATACACAAAGTACATAGCCATTTGATCATTTAATCCCTTCAGGACCCAGCCTATTTTGACCCTAAAGACCTTGGCATTTTTGTCAATTCTGACCAGTGCCCCTTTGAGGTAATATCTCAGGAACGCTTCAACGGATCCTAGCAATTCTGAGATTGTTTTTTCGTGGCATATTGGGCTTCATGTTAGTATTAAATTTAAGTCGATAATTTTTGCGTTTATTTGTGAAAAATCAAAAATTTGGCAAATTTTGAACTTTTATTCTGCTGAACCAGAGAGTTATGTGACACAAAACAGTTAATAAATAACATTTCCCACATGTCTACTGCACATCAGCACAATTTTGTGCCTGTTTGATTCAATTGCCATCACTTTTATGTTACTGTTCTCGTCCTTGTTCTACCCCCACACATGTGTGGCAGGGCTCAGAAGTGAAGGAGCGCAATTTGACTTTTGGAGCTAATTTTTCATTCAAAAAGTGAAATGGCACTCCTTCACTTCTGAGCCCTGCCGAACAGTGGTTTATGACCACATATGAGGCATCTGTGTACTCAGAAGAAATTGCCCAACAAATTTTAGGATGCATTTTATCCTGTTGCCCATGTGAAAATGAAAAAAATTTAGGCTAAAAGATAAATTTTGAGGAAAAAAAAAAATACTTTTTTCATTTTTACGGATGAATTTGTGAAACATCTGGGGGTTTAAAGTGCTCGCCATCCATCTAAATAGGTTCCCTGGGGGGGTCTAGTTTCCAAAATGGGGTCACTTGTGGGAGAGCTCCAATGTTTAGGCACACAGGGGCTCTCCAAACGCGACATAGTGTCCGCTAACAACTTGAGCTAATTTTCCATTCAAATTGTTAGCTGTGTGCCTAAACATTGGAGCTCCCCCACAAGTGACCCCATTTTGGAAACTAGACCCCCTCAAGGAACATATCTAGATGGGTAGTGAGCACTTTGAACCCCCAGGTGCTTCACAAATTCATCCGTAAAAATGAAAAACAAAACTTTTTGTGATTTAAAAAAAAAAAAGTACTTTTTCATTTTTACGGATCAATTTGTGAAGCACTTCAGGGTTCAAAGTGCGCACTATGCATCCAGATACATTCCTTGGGGGGTTTAGTTTCCAAAATGGGGTCACTTGTGGGGGAGCTCCAATGTTTAGGCACACAGGGGCTCTCCATACACGACATGGTGTCCGCTAACAATTGGAGCTAATTTTCTAGTCAACTTGTTAGCGGACACCATGTCGCGTATGGAGAGCCCCTGTGTGCCACCAGCATTTCCACCAGCACAAGGGCAACTGGGAGAGTTGGGGCACAGCACCAGAAAATGGCTCCCCTAATGAATGCGCTATTTTCTGGGGTGGCAGTGGGTTGCAATTTGCAGTGTAGGGGGCGCACAACCTTTTGATTCCAGCTGCCAAGTTGTACCTGGCTGGCAACCAAAAATATGGCAAAGCTGCATATCATTTTATTTGTAGAGGTAATTTAAAAAAAAAAAAATGACGTGGGGCTCCACCATATTTTTGGTCCAGCCAGGTACAACTAGGCAGCTGGGGGCTGGAATCCTCAGCATGGAGAGGCCCAAGCGTTCTAGGCCCCCCATGCTCCGAATTGCAGCCCGCAGCTGCCCCAGAAAATGGTGCATTAATTAAAGCGCCATTTTCTGGCGCTGAACCCAGACTTTCAGTTGTCCTTGTACCGGTGGCAAACTGGGTAATAAAGGGGTTAATGCCAGCTTTTTTATTGGCAGCTGGAACTAAGCCCGATATTCATAATGTCAGGCCAATGTTAGACCCGGCAATTAGGAATCTCTAGTAAATGGTCAAAAAAAAATACACCACACAGAGAAAAATCTTTTATTTGAAAAAACCACGAACAAAATTCAGACTCCATCATTATTATAAAGATCTGACGTGCACAACTAAGGTCCCATGACGCTCGATTGCCTCCAACGTAGTCCACAACGAAGGTCCCACGACACTCGATCACCTCTGCTACATCCACCGTCCATAGTGGATCACTGCGCCCGGGCTGTCAGATCGCTACTCTGCAGCCCGATCCCCCTGCATGGGGATTGAGCTGCAGAAAGCGATCTGACAGCCCAGGCACAGTGATCTACTAAGTGGATCACAGTGCCTGGGCTGCCAGATTGCTATTCTGCAGCATGATCCCCCATGCAGGGGGATCGGGCTGCAGAGAAGCAGCGGCGGCTCACCGGGTCCATCCAGGCAGTGGCGGCAGGAAGAACAGGTGACGGCGGGAAGATGCTGGCGGCGGCCGGCAAAAGTGCCTGCACCGCCGCCTTTTTGGTGAAGATGATGGGGAGAACACTCCCCATCAATGCTGGAGGAGGTGATCCCCGCCCCCTACAGCCTATAGAAGGGGCTCTGACTGCCCCTTCTATAGGTGGAGACAGGATCATTGTGATTGACTGTTTCAACAGCTAATCACAGTGATCCTGGGGGCGGGGTGGGGAATACATACGGTGCCGCAATAACCGCCATGACGTTGTACAACGTCATGGGTCGGGAAGGCACCGATTTTCATGATGATGCACAACGTCAAAGGTCGGGATGGGGTTAAAGAAAGACAGGTAAAATAGGGTCATTATGTATGTATGTACCATATGTATGCACACAAACACCGAACATATTACGAACAGGCAGATTACATAATAAATAGAAATGTGCTTAAATAAGCCCAAAATTATGTCTCCTAAATAGGTTTACAGAGATGCTGAATCACAAATGATCTTACGTGATTGGATAAAAGAGCGGCAAGATATGAGGTAATTTTTGCTTGATGTTTTTTCTTCTTGGGTGCAGACTCTATTCACCTTCTATATAGTAATTACTATTGGACCTTTTAGTTGCTAGTTATTTCTTGTTCATTTTAGGATTTTTTTTTTCTTTCATTGACCATAGTTAAATGTGTATTCCTGTTTCCAAGATCCCCTCCAATATGTAGTAGGTGCAATGATGGCAGATTTGTCCAATTAGAATTGTAATATACTGTATATACACTGCTCAAAAAATAAGGGGAACCATTAAACAACACAATGCAACTCCAAGTCAACACACTTCTGTGAAATCAACTGGTCCAGTTATGAAGCAACACTGATTGTGAATCAAGTTCTCCTACTGTTCTGCAAATGGAACAGACAACTGGTAGATAATTAGTAATTAGCAATACAACCCCTATAGAGGAGTGGTTCTGCAGTGGTGATCACATGCCCTTTTCTCTGTTCTCATCCTTTTTGGCCACTTTTGCATTTTGTCATTGCTCTCACCCCCTTGAGGTAGCATGAGACTGTGCCTACAACACATAGAATTTTCACAGGTACTTCAGCTCATCCAGGATGGCACATCAAGGTGAGCTGTGGCAAGAAGGGTAGCTGTATCTGTCAGCACAGTGAGCAGAGCATGGAGCATATAGCAGGAGACAGGCCAGCACACCAGGAGACGTAGAGGGGGCTGTAGGAGGGCAATCAGCAGATCAGCAGCAGGAAAACTACCTCCTCCTTTGTGCAAGGAGCAACAGTGCCCAGAAGGAACCCAGGTTCCATTGCACCTTCATATGGTGCCACAATGGGTATGAGAATCTCATCCCAGTATCTAATGGCAGTCAGGGTACCTCAAGCTAGCACACGGAGGTCTGTGCATCCCTCCAAAGAAATACCTCCCCTCACCATTGCTGACCCACTGCCAAATCGGACATGCTGGAGGATGTTCCAGGCAGCAGAATATTCTCCACTGCGTCTCCAGACTCGGTCATGTCTGTCACATGTGCTCAGTGTGAACCTGCTCTCACACGTGAAGAGCGCAGGGTGTCAAATGTTGAATCTGCCAATCTTGGTGTTTTCTGGAAAATGCCAACCGCCTTGCACGGAGTTGGGCTGTAAGCACAACATCTTCTTGTGGACGTCAGACCCTCATACCACCCTCATGGAGTCTGTTTCTGACAGTTTGAGCAGACACATGGGTATTAGTGGCCTGATGGAAGTCATTTTGTAGGGCTCTGGCACTGCACCTCCTGTTCTACTTTGCACGAAGGAGGATGTAGTGGTCCTGCTGCTGGTTTGTTGCCTTCCACGTCTCCTGGTGTACGGGCCTGTCTTCTGATATCTGCTCAATGGTCTGGACACTGTGCTGACAGATACAGCTACCCTTCTTACTACAGCTCGCATTGATATGCCATCCTGGATTATCTGCACTACCTGAGCAACTTCTTTGGGTTGTAGACAGGGCTGTGAAGTCGGTAAGTCAAACTACAGACTCAGACTCCTGAATTTCCCTGACTCTGACTCCTTCGACTCCGACTCCTTCATACATGGTTCATGTTTAAGTGATAAATTTATTGTAATACAATGGTAACATCAAACTTTAATAATTATTGTGATACAATAATAAAGATATTTAGATAGAACATAAAAATAATTAATAATAATAATATTCAGCACATTCTGCATTGAACTACTGTACCCAATTTATTATATATTTTAGGAGTTTGAGTCAGTCAATTTTCTACCGACTCCGACTTCACCAAAATGGGTACAGACTTTGACTCCACAGCCCTGGTTGTAGACACCGCCTCATGCTACCTCTAGGGTTGAGCGAAATGAGAAAATGCAAAAGTGCCCAAAGAGGATGAGAATGGAGAAATGGTCTGTGGTCACCACCTGCAGAACTACTCCTTTATAGACTGTGTGCAGAATTATTATACAAGTTGTATTTTAGGGGATTATTTTTATTATTGATCAACAGCTATGTTCTCAATCAACCCAAAAGACTCAAATATCAAAGCTTAATATTTTTGGAAGATGGAGTGGAGTTTAATATAGATTTGGCTATCTTAGGAGCATATCTGTTTGTACAGGTAACGATTACTGTGCAGAATTATTAGGCAACTTAATAAAAACCAAATATATTCCCGTCTCACTTGTTTATTTTCACCAGGCAAAATAATATAACTGCACAAAATTTAGAAAAAAACATTTCTGACATGAAAAAACAAAACACAAAAAAATTAGTACCAATATAGCCACCTTTCTTTATGATGACACTCAACAGCCTTCCATCCATAGATTCTGTCAGTTGCTTGATCTGTTTACGATCAACATTGCGTGCAGCAGCCACCACAGCCTCCCAGACACTGTTCCGAGAGGTGTACTGTTTTCCCTCCCTGTAGAGCTCACATTTTATGAGAGACCACAGGTTCTCTATGGGGTTCAGATCAGGTGAATAAGGGGCCATGTCATTATTTTTTCTTCTTTTAGACCTTTATTGGCCAGACACACTGTGGAGTAGTTGGATGCATGTGATGGAGCATTGTCCTGCATGAAAATCATGTTTTTCTTGAACAAAACTGACTTCTTCCTGTGCCACTGCTTGAAGTTGTCTTCCTGAAACTGCCAGTAGGTCCTGGGAGTTGAGCTTCACTCCATCCTCAACCCAAAAAGGTCCCACAAGTTCATCTTTGATGATACCAACCCTTACCAGTACCCCACCTCCACCTTGCTGGCGTCTGAGTCGGAGTGGACGTCTCTGCCCTTTACTGATCCAGCCTCTGGCCCATCCATCTGGCCCATCAAGAGTCACTCTCATTTCATCAGTCCATAAAACCTTTGAAAAATCAGTCTTAAGATATTTCTTGGCCCAGTTTTGCCCTACACTCTTCTTGTGACCCAGTTGGCTATTTGCCATGAAACACTTGATTGTTCGGTGATCACGCTTCAAATGTTTGGCAATTTCAAGACTGCTGCATCCCTCTGCAAGACATCTCACAATTTTGGACTTTTCAGAGCCCGTCAAATCTCTCTTCTGACCCATTTTGCCTAAGGAAAGGCATTTGCCTAATGATTACGCACACCTTATATAGAGTGTTGATGTCATTACACCACACCCCTCCTCATTACAGAGATGCACATCACCTGATTTGCTTAATTTTGGTTGAAGTTGGCTCTGAAGCCTATACAGCTTGGAGTAGGACAACATGTATAAAAAGTATCGTGATCAAAATACTCATTTGCCTTATAATTATGCACACAATGTAGAGGTGTATTGCTCCTATTACCTACCTATTGTCTTTTCCCTTTGCAGAACAGCAGGAGAAATTGATTAACAATCACTGGACCACTTCATAACTGGATCGGTTGATTTCATAGAAGTGTGATTGACTTGGAGTTACATTGTATTGTTTAGGTGTTCTCTTTATTTTTTCAGTAGTGTAGTTCTCTTGATTAGTTATTTTGCTTACCTCGTGTGCATCTAACTTACTTTTACTATAAGTGGTTGTATCCATTGATACCTACGTTGCAATGCCCTGCACATGATCTAAGTGACATAACTAATCGGGGAACTATACTACATTTGTAATTGGAGATATTTGCTATTATTATTATTATTATTACACCTATAGTTGTGGCCAAAAGTATTGACACCCCTGCAATTCTGTCAGATAATACTCAGTTTCTTCTTGAAAATGATTGCAATCACAAATTCTTTGGTATTATTATCTTCATTTAATTTGTCTTAAATGAAAAAACACAAACGAGAATTAAGCAAAAAGCAAAACATTGATGATTTCACACAAAACTCCAAAAATGGGCCAGACAAAAGTATTGGCACCCTCAGCCTAATACTTGGTTGCACAACCTTTAGCCAAAATAACTGCGATCAACTGCTTCCGGTAACCATCAATCAGTTTCTTACAATGCTCTGCTGGAATTTTAGACCATTCTTCTTTGGCAAACTGCTCCAGGTCCCTGATATTTGAAGGGTGCCTTCTCCAAACTGCCATTTTTAGATCTCTCCACAGGTGTCCTATGGGATTCAGGTCTGGACTCATTGCTGGCCACCTTAGAAGTCTCCAGTGCTTTCTCTCAAACCATTTTCTAGTGCTTTTTGAAGTGTGTTTTGGGTCATTGTCCTGCTGGAAGACCCATGACCTCTGAGGGAGACACCGCTTTCTCACACTGGGCCCTACATTATGCTGTAAAATTTGTTGGTAGTCTTCAGACTTCATAATGCCATGCACACGGTCAAGCAGTCTAGTGCCAGAGGCAGCAAAGCAACCCCAAAACATCAGGGAACCTCCGCCATGTTTGACTGTAGGGACAGTGTTCTTTTCTTTGAATGCCTCTTTTTTTTTTTTCTTCTATAAACTCTATGTTGCTGCCTTTGCCCAAAAAGCTCTGCTTTTGTCTCATCTGACCAGAGAACATTGTTCCAAAACGTTTTAGGCTTTCTCAGGTAAGTTTTGGCAAACTCAAGCCTGGCTTTTTATGTCTCTGAGTAAGAAGTGGGGTCTTCTTGGGTATCCTACCATACAGTCCCCTTTCATTCACACGCCGACGGATAGTACGGGTTGACACTGTTGTACCCTCGGACTGCAGGGCAGCTTGAACTTGTTTGGATGTTAGGATTGTTAGGTGTACACTGAAGCAAACTATATTAATTGTGGATATGCTGCTTGAAAGCCTGCTGGGGATCTTCCATGCAAATATCCCCCTGTACAAAGGGCAATATATAAAAGGTATATAAGGTGATATAAAGGAGTTGCGCTGAGCCTACACACCCTTTTATATATTGTTTGGATGTTAGTCGAGGTTCTTTATCCACCATCCGCACAATCTTGCGTTGAAATCTCTCGTCAATTTTTCTTTTCCGTCCACAACTAGGGAGATTAGCCACAGTGCCATTTAAATGTCTTGACAACACTGCACATGGTAGACACAGGAACATTCAGGTCTTTGGAGATGGACTTGTAGCCTTGAGATTGCTCATGCTTCCTCACAAATTGATTTCTCAAGTCCTCAGACAGTTCTTTGGTCTTCTTTCTTTTCTCCATGCTCAATGTGGTACACACAAGGACACAGGACAGAGGTTGAGTCAACTTTAATCCATGTCAACTGGCTGCAAGTGTGATTTAGTTATTGCCAATACCTGTTAGGTGCCACAGGTAAGTTACAGGTGCTGTTAATTACGCAAATTAGAGAAGCATCATATGATTTTCTAACAGTGCCCAATACTTTTGTCCACCCCCTTTTTTATGTTTGGTGTGGAATTATATCCAATTTGGCTTTAGGACCATTCTTTTTGTGTTTTTTCATTGAAGACAAATTAAATGAAGATAATAATACCAAAGAATTTGTGATTGCAATCATTTTCAGGAAGAAATTGAGTATCATCTGACAGAATTGCAGGGGTGTCAATACTTTTGACCACAACTGTATTATACATTTGGATAGGATCTTGGAAATGGGAATACCCTTTTAATTTTTCATTCTGGTTGAAAGTATGAAGGCTCATGTATCAATGATCGGCATTATAAATAGTCTCTAGCACCATACACAAAGTGTGATAATGTTATTTTATGGCTGTCCTTCAGTTATCATGGAACCCATAATCAGACATGAGCAGTTAGAAGGCATTTTGAGCAGTCACAGAATATGAAATTGCTTTTATTCTCTTACATTTAGATAGTGTTCAGCACTGGCTTATCATTCATCTTACAAATGTCAGTTACAGTGTTTGCCTGTTTGGAATAAGTTATTACCTATTGTGAGGTAGCACCCGGGGAACCCGCTTGCATAACGACAAAACACGTGTTTATAATTTAACCAATGTCTACCCGTTTATTTTTCACATATAATAACATAACCCGGGTAGCATGTTTGACACATATCACATTGATTATAAACACCATACATAAATACACCATACATTTACATATAACATAACATAACACTTATATTGCACGTAACATCTTATAGTAAACCGGGACCTTTAACCACCTCTCTGTCCCCATTGGAGCTCTAACAGCCGCTCCCATGGTGGCTACGGCCTCCGGTCTATCTACATTACGCATACATTTAACAATACATCAGTTACCATATCAATGGGCCATATGGGTCCCAATGGCGGAACAAGCCGCCTGGCTTTATTTCCCCAGCTTCATACTACCCCGGAGTCAGGACTCCAGCCTGACCGGGTTCTTACACACAGTATGTGATCCATCCTATAAGCCACCATGGACCACACGCGTCCATTCACACGCTCACAGCCCATCATATAGACATCCATGGACTGTGGCACATCTGGGTTCAGAACAGGGATTGGCAAACCTTAGTATCCGGGACATCCATCCTTTACCCTACTATAGGAGCCCAATTAACCCCTGCATCTGATCTCTAGTACATACATACATTCCGGTTCATCAGGTCCTTTAACTGACTGCTCTGAGTCGGACCCAAATGTGGTCTATGCCCGCCTGGCACACTTCATAAAATCGCCTCCCGAAGGGATACATACAATCGTCTCCCGAAGGGCTACATACATTCCGGTTCATCAGGACCTTTAACTGACTGCTCTGAGTCGGTCCCAAGGGCGGTCTATTCCCGCCTGGCACACTTCATACATCTGCCCCTATAGGGCTACATACACTCGCTGGGTCTTTTAAAAAGCCATACAATACTGATAAGGTTCAACAGGTCCTTCACTGGACCTAATGGCGGCTACGCTCGCCTAGCATGATTTACACACACGGTGCACAGTTCACACAAGCATTCAGGAACTGCTTTTCTTACCGGGCACGGATCCTGGTCTCGCTACCTGGGTCGGAGATACACCCAGCGTCCCCAAGGGCTCCTTTCCCAGACGTGTCTCAACCACACGCCCGGACCAGTATCCACCGGGTTCAGCCACGGCTTTCCCACTCCAGGCGCTGTCACGACCTCGGTCATAAGCCTTGACATGGAGCTAGCAAGCTCCCATCATTTCATGCACACAGAGCCTTGGACTGCTCTGCACTCAGGCTGATGATCCAGCCCACATGCTCTCAGGCTGATACTGATCTCTCTGTGGTCTCTGAGTTTCCACATCACTCAGCTGGCAGGCTCTTATCGTGCCTGCCACTCCCACTCTGACTCATCCAGCTGGGCTGCTATTACTCAGGACACACCCACCTGACACCCACCTGGGCTGTCAGCAATCAGCACCCATTACATTCCTCAGGGCCTCATCGATCTCATGAGCCACTTGCAGCCGCTCACTAGTCACATGAATGTTACAGCTTTACAGCACACACTATCACATTTAACACCTTGTGTTCTGGACAGGTTCACACAGCGTCATCCACTATAAAACCGGCCAGTGTGAACAGGATCATACCCTGATCCTGAATTTGATCGCCCCGGCCATGGGGACCATGCCGGCGGTGCCTCACACTATCTACAGAATAAGTAGTAACCTCTATATTGATAAGGGTCTGACTACTGGGAATTCCAGAGATCACCAGAATTGATGATTTTTATCCATTAAAATGAAGGGGTCAACCACTGCTCCATTTATTCCCTATGGAACTACTGGAGGCTGTGTTTGACAATCTCCAGCAGTCCTACAGAGAATAAATAGAGGAGATGTTGAGCATTAGTACTGTCGCTACATTATAACAGAAGTGTTCCATTCTGGCTATGGGGTCCTGTAGATGGTTGATAATGTGTTCTAACTGGACAAATGCTTCTTGTATCATCTAATAACTGATTTGTTCTCTGTATTAGGGACATGGCACGAAAAATTTTCAACCCTCGTTTTGGTAGTATATTCCGGACTGATCATAATCCAACCTACTTCTTGAGGCGCTTGTCTCGGTTTGCTGATGTTTACATGGAATCATTGAGCTGCCTACTGAACTATAACCTCCATCACACTTTTTATCCAAAAAGAACGCCCCTACAGCATGAAGTCCCTGTGTGGTCTGATCAGCAGTACCCTGGCACATTTGGGATCCCATTCTTACAGGAAATTGCTCAACTAAAATAACTCCCATCGGCTTAATCTCCAATCGTATAAATGGCTTACTTTGTAACACTCGATTTTCCAAGCTTTTTATGGAGTGCACAGTGACCCATGTATGTGGACTGAACATGAATGCTCACTTTTTTTTTTAATGTGGTTTTTAGAGCCGTTACTGGTCCATTTGAGTGTGTGTTTCCTTTTTTATGGTTCTCTCTCTTCATGATGCAGCTATTTTTACAATTGTATATTAAGTTTTAGTAATTTGAAAATGTGTTTTTATTGAGATTTGTTTTACAGTAGCTAATTTTGTATGCTCTTGTAAAACCATTAGCTAAGTAAATCATGTTGACTAAATCTATTCTCTATGTACACTATGTATATTGCCTTAATAGCAATCTGAGATAGCGGTGAATGTTGCACCATCGGTGATCACTGTGCCCACATATCCAGGCCATTGTCTGAATCTTTCACCTAGCTGTTCTACATGTAAGCTCTCAGGGTGAGTTATCATGTCAGCCATTTCTTAATGATTTTGACTTCCTGATTTAAAATCACACAGAGAAGACATTTTTAGCTGGCTCTTATTTCTTCTATGATATCAGTGTTTGTTTTTTTTTACTCTCTGCACTGACTGCTACTTTCTTTGTCAGTAATGGTTAGCTCTCTAGATGAAGATCAGTTTACACACTACAGTACTTTGATGCTTTGCTTTGCTATATAAAATATATTTTATGTTGATTTTGCTACAATATGTACTTGTCTTAGAACATTTTTTGTGCCCTACAATGTGTGTTAACTTCACTACATTTCTGAGTATGTTGACATAGTAAACATTTCGTGTGAAACTCAGTATGAAAGTTTGTCGATATGATGTAATAGAAAATGTAAGATGAGGATACAAAAAATGCAGATAGGGTGATATCCGAGATAAACCAGTGAATGAAATCAAGTTGGAAAAGCTCATCTTCTGGGGTTGTGAGGTGTCACAATCACCTTGATGGCACGTGAATCATGGCTGCAGCATCCCCCGGTGTGTCAAGATGGCCAAAACTGGTGAGAAAAGTTTAAAGATCACGCTGTCATAATAATTACTAATCTTTATTGGCCAATGCAGTTTGATGTTAGACTTCTCCATCAAAGCAAAGAAGAGAAGTGATTTGTCCAGATGAAGTCTAACTTCAAACCGCGTTGAGCAATATAGATCAGTAATTATTACTACTGTCCCAACAGTACAATCTTTAATTAAACCCCTTCCTCACCAGTTTTATCCAATATCGTGTATAGAAATGGCATTCTACCTTTTTGTTATAGAAAGTGACGTTTTTGCATAATGTTGTATTAACCCGTTGAGTGCTCAAGCTCTTTGGAGATATGCTGCAATAGGAAATAAGTGACCTGATTGTAATAATAGCATTGTGCCTAACATGCAGCTTTACTTCGCATTTGTCAGACTAAGCAATATCTACATATTAGAAGGTAATAGAATGCATTCACATTATGGCAGCCAGTCACTTTAATTCTCTCCTTATAGGTACATTTACACACACAGATATATTGTTTACAATTCACTGGTTGCAGTGGAAATTATGGAACGTTGTTCCATTTTGTTGCATGTATAAGTGGAACAATGTGTTCATGATTTCACTGCAACCAGTGAATTGCAAGCAATATATCTGTGTGTAAAGGTACCCTATAGGTCGTTTGTTATTGATGTTCCAATAAACCCAACATTAATGGGGAGCAATGTGTTGTTTGAAGTTTGTGAAGGTTCTCCCCCTTTTCCAAGCTTTGTGTAAAAATGACCAGGATGCCCCAGAATAAATAAAACGGACGATGACAAAACTGGATGTTTGATCTATGAATGTGCCATGAAGTATTGCTTAGTTGCTAATATTTTCAGTTTTCTCCTCTACTACACAAAATGCCTTTTTACAGCAAAGCAGATGGACCACTCCATAAGACAATAGGAACAGGCTGAGTGCGGTTTGGGAGGTTTTTTTTTTTTTAATTTTTTTTTAGAAAAAGTTGTATAAATATCACTTTGTGGTAATACTGCAAAATCTAAATCTACACCTCTTTCTTTGCGTGTGGGGTGATGCTTCAGTCTTTTTAGTTGTGTATATATATATATTTATTTAATATTCTGACAGTACTATTAGTAATTGATTTGTCTGTTTCCTGTGTGGCCAGATACAGATGGTGATGTACCGTATGTTTACACTGCAGAAGATGAACTAATGGTATTGTATATTTGCTGGTTTTAGCACTATACATTCATGCAGACTAGTACAGCAGAGCTGATATAGGACTGTAAATACATTTTGTTGCTTTATCACACATTTTATAACTAGTTGCTGCTTTAGAGTATTTATATATGACAACAGCTGATCTCCTTAATGTATTTCAGTATGATTCTGTACAATGTCTCATAGGTACAATGATAAAAATATATAATACTATTGTATTCTACATCTATGTAGGAATTCGTATTTCTGTTTTAATAAAACAGTGATTTTAAAAGAATACATTTGCGTCTAAACGTTTCATTTGTCGTAGGGTACTGTGACAAATTGGTATAGGGTTGTAGTATGCTTACTCCCTTATTGTACCTGAGAACAAATATCAAGCAATTACCTGTTGGTATGTACGCCACAGCAAGAACAGAATGTTAATAGGTACAAACAACAGGTGTACCAGAAGAAACATTACCTTTTTTCACACCTGTCTTTGTAGATTACGGATATGGGCTTTGTTTCAATGAGAAATTCAGTATCTACTATATATATAAAGGCATACACGAGTCATTTTCTGCTAGACCAAATGAAAAGGTCTGGGGGCCTGAGGAAAAGGCTGAAATCGATGGGAAAGTGATGAAATTGAATAATAACGGCCTGGAGAATGTCTGCATGCATTTCTGACTCTCATATGGTTTTTAGAATAATGCTGTCAGAGTATTACGCCACTTTTAAGGATTCACAAGAACACCTATCAAACCACATACATAAAAAGGCTCCACAGCACCTCATGGGAAAAGGGGGAATCCTTGTTAAAATCCCCATATAAGAGACGCACGTCCAATCCCTTTTAATTTTAATCTTATAACCACATTTAATAAAAGACATAGAGAGATTAAAAATATTTTGAACAAACATTGGCCTATACTGTTAAATGACCCGATTTTGGGAAAAATATTACCAGATCGTCCTGGAATAACCTTCAGAAGGGCCCCCACAATTAAAAGTATTGTTGCCCCCAGTAGATTGAGAACACCTTCCCACAAACAACAAATAAGCTCAGATCAAACAAACAAAGGTACCAACCGCTGTGGTAATAAGCGTTGTCTATGCTGTAAAATGATGACACCAACTAAAGAATTTGTTTCCAATTCCACTGGTGAAATATTTCAGATATCCCACAAAATAAATTGCAACACAAAATTTGTCATATATCTACTACAATGTCCCTGTAACCTACAATATATTGGCCGTACAACACAGGAGCTCCACAATAGGATTAATAAGCATAGATCCAATATTAAGAATGGTTTTAGACAGCATGGGGTGTCAAATCATTTTGATGTACACCACAATAGAAATTATGGGGGACTGAAAGTTATAGCCATAGATCATATTCCTGAGAACACCGCTAATAGATTGGGTGCTCTCAATAAGAGAGAGAAATACTGGATATATAAGATGAACACACTGGCTCCTAGAGGATTAAATATTATCTCAGAAATTATCTCCTAAAAAACCCTGGTTGTAATATATGTTTATAGATTTTTCTCCTTCTGTTGGCCCACTTCAGATAGGTCTGCTCTTATGGTCCTGTGAATATATAATCATGTTTTTATTAAAGTACTGCTATATTTATATTTATTATCATTATATTTATTATCATTATATATCTTTTAAATACTTATAAGTCTAGGCACAACTGTATTTTTTACTTCTTATATTTATATTTCTATATATACTCTGAAGTTCCCATTTTTTATCTCACTATATATATAATTTTTTATCTCACTATATATATTTTTTGTATCACTATACATATAGTTTTTATTTCACTATTTCACTATTACAGAATCTTCTTCTTCTTCCCTATTTACCCTGATGAAGTTTTATGAATGCTCCCCATTCACTAAACGCTTCTTCTTCACCCATTCTACCTTTACAACTTAGTTTTCAACATATAGATTGAAGACACACGCACTAATAGGCAAAGTAGCAACATTGTAATGAAGATTTAATCTCAGGCACACTCCTGCCACGCTCCTAATTAATTTACTACACTAATAAATCTCACTACACTTTCCCTTCCTTCTTTTTTTAACAAGATCAATAAAATTACACTCTATGTAATCATGAGGAACAGAACCTATGAGGTTCTGACTCTCAGATTTTCTCCTAGTGGAATTCTGGGGCTTAATTGGAGGCACACTCCACACACACTTATTCTGTCTATCATAATTAGAACCTGCAACATTGTATCAAACTCTAAAGCCGAGGCACGCAGAGCTCAGACAACCCTCTGGCGCCATCTACTGACTTTTTTAGGGATATCGCCTATATTTCAAAGATATATAAATTCACACATTTTTTAGATATATTTATATACCATTTTTAATCATATTACAATACATATTTTTCTATACTTTTTTACCCTCATTTTTAATCTATTTTTTAACATATTAAAGGCTATTTTTAAATAAGATATTTTAACAAGGCAGTTTTTACTAAAAAAAAAATATATATATATATATATATATATATATATTATTTTTTCCTACATTCCCTTTAGGCACATTTTTGACCATTCTTAGTTTTTGTAAAAAGCAACTGAAATGAATTTTTTAGAACTTTTAAACAGTCCACTACTCTTTTCTTAGTCCTGACAAGTAAATTATATATATATATGTTATTAATATATGTATACCATTATTAATATATTTTTTATAATTTTTATATATATATATATATAGATTATTTATGAGATCCTTATATTTATATATTTCCTCCACTAGATTAATTTATATAACTGCACAAGAAAATATCCCATAGAACCCTCTCATATGTGTGTATATATGTGTATGTATGTATGTATATATATGTATATGTGTGTGTATATGTATATGTATGTATGTGTATATTCTTTATTAGAACTTTCCTCACATTTATCAACACATCATTTTTAATGAAATTTCTCTCCTTGCAAATATACAAATTAATGGAGTTTTCCATCAGACTATATAGCACAACTAGCTAAACATACTACACTCTAAGTCAGAACAACATATATGTTTTTCACTCATGAGTTCAAACACAGCTCACTCCCCCCTTTTTTTCTTTTCTTTTTTTCTTCTTCTTTTTCTTAATTCTTTCTTCTATTTGTGAAATTTAATAAGCGATCTCACCGACTTAAAAAGAAATAGCAAATCTACTTTGTGATCAACTGTATGAAACATATTGTGAATTCTGACAGTTTCTACGATGTATTGTTTACAAACATTGTGATGTCACACTCTGATCCACCCTGTTGCTGACGCCACATCACAGGGGCTGTCACTGATTTTTGGCGCTTTTTTGTGTTTATATAAGATTGTTTCCATTGTGCTCTTGATGTTCCCTGAGGAAGGAGCTCGGATAGAGGCTCTGAAACGCGTAGGATAGAATAAAAGAAAAATCTGCCCAGTTAACTCTTTGTTTACTGGTGATTCTTGGTGGCAGCGCGGGCATCCCGGCATTTTGTCCCATTACAGCACGTCCAATCCAGGGAGTCTTCCCAGACCATAGCACAGCAATTGTAAAAAGAAAGATAGCGCCTCACCAGTTGGTAATGCTTCACACCACGTTTAATCCATTGCCACCATGCGATGTTTCGATCAACAAATGATCTTCATCAAGCATCACCTATCAAACCGAACCTAAGTTGTATTTTACAGGGAATAATGTTAAGAAACATCTTTTCCTGCATAATCACTTGTATACAGTGTAAGGCAAAAGAAAAAAAGAAAACAATCCCCTTTACTACATGTTCACACATAGCATTTTTGCTTTATTACGTTTTACAATTGGTAGGTGTCTCACTTATACATTTTGTAGGTCCCTCCCTCATACGTAATTTTTATTTAGATATTCCGCAGCACTTTACAAGGCCAGCTAAAACTTGCCTTCTGGTATTTTGGGCTTTACCTTCCTACAACACCACCTCCAAATCATTCTGCGGCCCTCAATTCAAGTTTTCAGAGGGCCAACAGGTGTAAGGAAATCTGAGTTAGTGAGGGTCCTCAGGTGGCCCTTTAACATATGTTTGGGAGGGAATACTGTTACTCATACATTTGGGCAGTCCCTCCCTCATTGTTACTCAGATAGTGGAACATATACAGTGGGGAAAAAAACATTTAGTCAGCCACCAGTTGTGCAAGTTCTCACATTTAAAAAATGAAAGGCCTGTAATTGACATCATAGGTAGACCTTAACTATCAGAGACAAAATGAGAAAACAATTCCTGAAAATCACATTGTCTGATTTGGAAAGAAAGGTTTTTGGTTTTTTTTTCTCCAAATTTTGGTGCAAAATAAGTATTTGGTCAATAACAAACGTTCATCTGAATACTTTGTTATATAAACTTTGTTGGCAATGACAGAGGTCAAACATTTTCTGTAAGTTTTCACAAGGTTGACACACACTGTTGCTGGCATGTTGGCCCATCCCTCCATGCAGATATCCTCTAGAGCAGTGATGTTTTGGGACTGTCACTGGGCAACATGGACTTTCAACTCCCTCCAAACATTTTCTGTAGGGTTTAGATCTGGAGACTGGCTACGCCACTGCAGGACCTTGAAATGCTTCTTACGAAGCCAGTCCTTCGTTGCCCTGTTTGTGTGCTTGGGATCATTGTCATGCTGAAAGACCCAGCCATGTTTCATCTTCAATGCATTTACTGATGGGAGGTTTGCTCTCAAAATCTCATGATGCATGGCCCCATTCATTCTTTCATGTACTTGAATCCGTCATCCTGGTCTTTTGGCAGAGAAACAGCCTCAAAGCATTATGTTGCCACCTCCATGCTTCACAGTAGGTATGGTGTTCTTTTGATGCAACTCAGCATTCTTTCTCCTCCAAACACGACGAGTTGTGTTTCTACCAAACAGTTCTACTTTGGTTTAATCTTACCATATGATATTCTCCCAATACTCTTCTGGATCATCCAAATGCTTTCTAGCAAACTTTAGACGGGCCCGGAAATATAATGACTTAAGCAGGGGGACACGTCTGGCAATGTAGGATCTGAGTCCCTGGCGGCGTAGTGTGTTACAGATGGTAGGAAGACTGGGAGAGGGATGGTTCACTCACGTGTCTCAAGGATCCCGGTCAACTGGCAAGATGGCTGGTGTCCATCCGGATAATAGTAATGTAAGGAAGGATTGCCAGAGACCTGTACTTCTATTTCATTCTTTATTTAAAGGATGAAATAGAAGTACAGGTCTCTGGCATCCTTCCTTATATTACTGTTACAGATGGTAGCCTGTGTTAAGTAGGTCCCAGCTCTCTGCAGGTCATTCACTAGGTCCCCCGTGTAGTTCTGCTCACCGTTCTTGAGATCATTTTGACCCCATGGGGTTAGATTTTGCATGGAGCCCCAGAACTACGGAGATTATCAGTGGTCTTGTATGTCTTCCATTTTCGAATTTTCGAATTATTGCTCCCACAGTTGATTTGTTCACACCAAGCTTCTTGCCTATTACAGATTCAGTCTTCCCAGCCTGATGCAGGGCCACAATTTTGTTTCTGGTGTCGGTCTTCACCATAATGTTATTCTGATAACAAGTTCAAACTGGTGCCTGTACTACAGGTAATGAGTGGAGGACAGAAGAACTTCTTATGGTGGGTTTACACGCCGCGATATCGGCGTCCAACTCCGACCCAACTCCGACAAAAATTCACGTGGGTCGCGAGTTGGAGCCGATATCGTATGCGCGTTGTACGGTTTCAGTGTACAACGCGATGCTGGAACGATGCCAAAACGATATCGGAGTTGAATAGCCGAGCTATTCAACTCCCCGATATCGCATGGCCGTTGTAGCAGCATCGCAGCGTGTGACAGCCCAACTCCGATGTGTACTCGCACCTCACCCATTAACTCCCATGTTAAATGGTCGTTACTGGGTTGGTGGGCGTACACATCGGAGGGACGTTGTTTCCCGATATCGGGAAAAGGGCTGAAAAAATGCGCGCTCCCGCGCCGTTGCCTCCGATATCGCCGCGATATCGGGACGTGTAACCCCACCATTAAAGAAGAAGTTACAGATCTGTGAGAGCCAGAAATCTTGCTTGTTTGTAGGTGACCAAATGCTTATTTTCCACCAAAATTGAAAAAAAATTATTTCCAATTCAGACGATGTGATTTTCAGGATTGGTTTTCTCATTTTGTCTCATAGTTGAGGTCTACCTATGATGTCAATCACAGGCCTCTCTCATCTTTTTAAGTGGGGGAACTTGCACAATTGGTGGCTGACTAAATACCTTTTTCCTCACTGTATTCCCAGCACTTCCTACAATGCTAGCTACAACTTGCCCCTTGGTGTTTTGGCCTTTGCTGCCTCTCCTTTTCCACAACCATATCCACCCATTCATCATGTGGCCTCAGTTAAAATTTTGAGAGGGCCAGCAGATGTCAGGAAACCTGAGTTTTGTGAGGGGCCTTAGGTGGCCCTGTACCATACTTTTGGAAGAGCCCTCCTCTATACATTTAGGAGGGGCCCTCACTTATTTTGGAGGGCCCACAGTAGGCCCTCTTCCATTAATTTGCAATTACAATAAAAACCCTCTCCAGAGTTCCGTCACACAGACTTATTATTTGCCAGGGCTGTTTTCTGAGAGTGTATTTCACAACAGTCATATTCTTCATGTTGGAGGTAGGAGTAGCATTTATGGGAACGGTATCTACTCTAGTTGTTATTTCTCTCAGGAGGACTTCTAACACTATGCAATCTATAAACACTGGCAGGCCATCCAGCAGAGAGTTTGTTAGGGCCTCACTTGGCCCTGTACCATACATGTGTGCACTCTGAGGAACACTTTGTTCACTTTTATTCATTCTGGACTCTCACTGTGCACCATTCAAGTGGGTTCATGATAGGAAAACTTGAGAAATGTCAATTACTGTCTTAAGAGGTGAAGGATGATGATGAGACACAGTTGCCATCAGTTCAGTCTAAAATCTCAACTCAGGAGGAGCATTAGACTGAGAAATTGGAAGACGGCGGTGGTCGATGGTAAGGCCACTGATCCAACCTGGACTGGTAGCACACATAGCGAGCATATCATCACAGAGGGGGATGGATCTGTGGCACCAAAACAGGCAGAAAGAGGTAGTGGTTTGACTAGAGTAAGAACTAGGTCAACTGTTCCCAAGGGCACCCCCACTCAGCCAGATCTCAGGCCAAGGGAGCGTTCTTGCACTGTATGGCAGTTTTTTCTGATAGTCCATCAGAGAAAAATACTGTTCAGCCATACCAAGATGAGTAGAGGCAAGAAGGTAGCCAACCTGAGCACCAGCAGCATGCTCAAGCACATGGCAGCCAAGCACCCCAGTAGGTGGGTGAAACACCTGTGTACAAAATCTGTCTCCAGTTGAATCTACTGCCACATCACCTCTGCTACGTTACTCCCAATCCTCTGTCATAAAGCAGGAGCTCATATGTCCTGTCCACAACCTGCACAGACACAGCAATCAACAGGAACCACATCCACTTTGTTGTCCCAGCGAAGCATGCAGTTGTCCCTGCCCCAGATGTTGGAAAGGAAGCGTAAACACCCAGCCACACACCAACAGTCACAAACCCTAAATGCCCACATACCAGATTGTTAGCCCTGGAAATGCTGCCATTTCGGCTTGTGGGAACAGAGTCTTTCAGCGACCTCCTGGCAGTGACTGCCCCATGGTACTCAGTTCCCAGCTGCCACTATTTTGCCCGGCCCCTGCATTACACAAGCACATGTTAAACAATATCAATATATATTAATTGGTGTGTGTGGGTGTATATATTCTACTATATAATCGTCTAATTCTGTCTGTAACGGAAATCCCGCTTCGCTGATTGGTCACCGCCAGCCGCAGTGACCAATCAGCGAAGCGGGATTTAAATCTTGCTCCAAAAGTGCTGACCAATCAGCGAAGCGGCGTGCGGCTTGGCGGGGGATTTGAATCTCGCATCGCTCAGCCAATGAGCGAAGCGGGATTCAAAACCCCCGTCAAGCCGTGAGCCGCTTGACTGATTGGTCCACGCTGAGCGCGGCGACCAATCAGCGCTGTTGCGTCTGATTTAAATCCTGCTTTGCTGATTGGTCACCGCCTGCCGCGGTGACCAATCAGCGAAGCGGTACAGTATTGTCGGGAGATTTAAAGCTGGCTCAGCTCAGTGGTTGGCACTGTATGGTGGCTCAGTGGTTAGCATTGTATACGGTGGCTGAGTGGTTAGCACTGTATATAGTGGCTCAGTGGTTAGCACTGTATATGGTGGATCAGTGATTAGCACTGTATATGGTGGCTCAGTGGTTAGGTGGCTCAGTGGTTAGCACGGAATGATGGCTCTGGTTAGCATTGTATACGGTGGCTGAGTGGTTAACACTGTATATGGTGGCTCAGTGGTTAGCACTGTATATGGTGGCTCAATGGTTAGCACTGTATATGGTGGCTCAGTGGTTAGCACTGTATATGGTGGCTCAGTGGTTAACACTGTATATGGTGGCTCAGTGGTTAGCACTGTATATGGTGGGACAGTGGTTAGCACTTTATATGGTGGCTCAGTGGTTAGCACTGTATATGGTGGGACAGTGATTAGCACTGTATATTGTGGGACAGTGGTTAGCACTGTATATGGTGGCTCAGTGGTTAGCACTGTATGGTTGCTCAGTGTTTAGCACTGTATATGGTGGCTCAGTGGTTAGCACTATGGTGGCTCAGTGGTTAAGCACTGTATATGGTGGCTCAGTGGTTAGATGGCTCAGTGGTTAGCACAGAATGATGGGTCAGTGGTTAGCATTGTATACGATGGTTGAGTGGTTAGCACTGTATATGATGGCTCAGTGGTTAGCACTGTATATGGTGGCTCAGTGGTTAGCACTGTATATGGTGGCTCAGTGGTTAGCACTGTATATGGTGGCTCAGTGGTTATCACTGTATATGGTGGGACAGTGGTTAGCACTGTATATGGTGGTTCATTGGTTAAGCACTGTATATGGTGGCTCAGTGGTTAGATGGCTCAGTGGTTAACACAGAATGGTGGCCCAGTGGTTAGCATTGTATGGTGGCTCAGTGGTTAGCATTGTATGGTGGCTCAGTGGTTAGCACTGTATATGGTGGGACAATGGTTAGCACTGTATATGGTGGCTGAGTGGTTAGCATTGTATGGTGGCTCAGTGGTTAGCACTGTATATGGTGGGACAATGGTTAGCACTGTATATGGTGGCTGAGTGGTTAGCACTGTATGCTGGCTCAGTGGTTAGCAGTGTATATGGTGGCTGAGTGGTTAGCATTGTATGGTGGCTCAGTGGTTAGCACTGTATATGGTGGGACAATGGTTAGCACTGTATATGGTGGCTGAGTGGTTAGCACTGTATGCTGGCTCAGTGGTTAGCAGTGTATATGGTGGCTCAGTGGTTAGCACTGTATAGTGGCTCAGTGGTGAGCATTGTATGGTGGCTCAGTGATGGGTTGCAGGTACACGGGAGGCAGAAGGCACAGAGGAGGCAAAGGCACAGGGGGAGTACGAGTCATAGTGAGAGACAGTGTCCACAGGGAGAGACTAATATATATATGTATATATATCTATATATCTATGTCAATACTGTAATATCCGTGCGGGTACGAAATATTACTAGTTAATAAAACTACTAGTGATGAGTGAGTCGATTCACTCATCAGTAGTAGTTTTCCATCTAGTATTAGCTGCAAAGCAGGACGAAACTGGAAAGAAGACACCAAAAATCATACTTTTTTTTTACCTCAACCTTGTGTTTTATAAAATTTATCAAATTATAAAAGTTTCTTAGGCTAGATTTCTGGCAAACAGATGAATCTGGGCCTGTACAACTACTTATGCATCCCCATATGGAAGTTATCCTGTAACTAATCACTATGTCAAATAATTATTGGGGTTAGCTCCATAGTGACATAGTATTTAAGGTTGAAGGAAGACCTTAAGGTACCGTCACATGCGGCGATATCGCCGGTCATTTTGTTGGCAATTCCAGAATTCGGCGATGTGGAAATCACATCGCCTGTGCGCAGTGGCGTGTGACTGGGCGATTCTGTGGCAAGAAATCACTGGTGGAGCGTTGCCTGATCGCCCTGCACTGCAGTGAAATCAGGCGATAACCACCAGGCGATCTCAGCACCTCGTGGCATGTGACAGGGTGATAGCGACGTACACGGCGTTCTGGAAATAAATTCCGTAGGCGTGCTTAGATGTTGTTTTCTTCGCGACGCATCTGCGGCGATTGGTGGATGATACTGCGTTCCGATTGGCTGGCCGTGTCCGTGACACCTTATTGGATGACCCGTGCCTTCACGCAAGGCTGATCACTGGGAACGCAGTTCCATCCACCAATCGCAGTGACAGGGGCGTGGTGAAACACACTCTAGCACACCCCTATCGAAACAGTATGCCCACATTGCTGCTACGATGGTGGCGTGTGACGCAGCAATGTGGGAAGGGAAGATCGCTTCCGCTCTTCTGCAGGCGTTTCTGGAACGCTGATCGCCAGAGATGGCACGCGAAATCGCTACATCTGACAGATCCACGGCGATGTGAAAAAAAGTACCCACAACGTGCGCACTCACGTCAAATCACCAGCGATATGGAAGCCATATCGCTGCATGTGACGGTACCTTTAAGTCCATCTAGTTCAACCTATAGCCTAATATGTTGATTCAGAGGAAGGCAACACTAAGCTCCTCGTTGGGGAAAAAAATTCCTTCCTGACTCCACATACGGCAATCAGACTAGTTCCCTGGATCAACGCCCTATCAAAAAATCTAGTATATATAACCGATAATATTATATTTTTCAAGAAAAGCATCCAGGCCACTCTTAAATGTTAGTAGTGACTCACTCATTACAACAGCATATGGCAGAGAGTTCCATAGTCTCTCTGCTCTTACAGTAAAGAATCCACGTCTATGATTATGATTAAACCTTCTTTCCTCCAGACGTAGAGGATTCCCCTTGTCCCCGTCTCAGGCCTAATGGTGGGTTTACACACACCAATTTATCTGTTCAATCTTTGAACCAATCTCTGGTTGCAGTGAAATCATGGATACATTGCTCCATGTTGTACACAGCCACAAAATGGAGCAATGTATCCATGATTTCACTGCAACCAGAGATTGGTTCAGAGATTGAACAGATAAATTGGTGTGTGTAAACCCACCATAAGAGTAAAGAGATAATTAGAAAGTTCTCTGTACTGTCCCCTCATATATTTATACATTATTATAAGATCACCCCTAAGCTTTCATTTTTCCAAACAAAATAACCCCAAGTTTAATAACCTGTTTTGGTATTGCAGACCCCTCAGTCCTCTAATAACCTTGGTCGTTCTTCTCTGCACCCGCTCTAGTTCAGCTATGTCTTTCTTATACACCGGAGACCAGAATTGTACACAGTATTCTAAGTGTGGTCGCACTAGTGACTTGTATAGAGGTAAAATTATGTTCTCCTCATGAGCATCTATGCCTCTTTTAATACATCCCATTATTTTATTTGCCTTTGCAGCAGCTGCCTGACACTGGCAACTAAATGTGAGTTTGTCATCTATCCATTCTTCCAGGTCTTTTTCAGTGACAGTTTTTGCCAAGTGTTTTACAATTAAGAACAGAATTATACATTTTATTTCCTCTGCCCGAATGCATGACCTTACATTTATCCCCATTAAAGCTCATTTGCCATTTATCAGCCCAAGCTTCTAGTTTACATATATCCTCATGTAATATAAAGTTGTCCTCTTCTGTATTGATTACCCTGCAGAGTTTAGGGTCATCTGCACATATTGAGATTCTACTCTGTATGCCCCCTACAAGGTCATTAATAAATATATTAAAAAGAAGTGGGCCCAACACTGACCTCTGTGGTACCCCAGTATTAACTGTGACCCATTCTGAGTGGGTTCCATTAATGACCACCCTTTGTTTCCTATTGCTAAGCCAATTTTTAACCCACTTACACATATTTTCCCCTATCCCCATTGCCCTCATTTTATGTATCAACCTTTTGTGTGGCACCGTATCAAAAGCTTTTGAAAAGTCCATATACACCACATCCACTGCATTTCTTTGGACCAGTCCAGAACTTACTTCTTCATAGAAGCTTATCAGATTAGTTTGACAGGACCGGTCCCTCGTAAACCCATGTTGATAATGGGTCATGAGGTTATTTTTATTCAGATACTCCAGTATAGCATCTCTTAGAAAACCCTCTAGGATTTTACCCACAGTAGAGGTTAAGCTTACTGACCTATCATTTCCAAGTTCAGTTTTTGTCCAATTTTTGAATATTGGCACTACATTTGCTATACGCCAGTCCTGTGGTACTGACCCTGTTATTATGGAATCTTTAAAGATTAAAAATAATGGTTTATCTATGATGGTACTTAATTGCTGCAATACTCTGGGGTGTATCCCATCCGGGCCTGGGGAATTGTCAAATTTAGTGATTTTTAGACGGTGCCGTACTTCCTGTTGGGTTAAGCAGGTTACATTTAATGGAGAGTTTTTATTATCACTGATCATGTTGTCTGTCATGGGATTTTCTTGTGTAAATACTGTTGCAAAAAAGTCATTTAGCATATTGGCTTTTTCCTCATCCATCATTTCACCCAGAATATTTTTAAGGGGGCCAACAAAATCATTTTTTAGTTTCTTACCATTTATGTAGTTAAAAAATATTATGGGATTTTTTTACTTTCTCTGGCAATGAGTCGCTCTGTCTCAATCTTTGCTGCCTTGATTTGCTTTTTACAGATGTTATTTAATTTTCTGTATTTACTTAATGCCTCATCACTACCTACTTGCTTTAATTCCCTACATGCTTTCTTTTTGTCACTTAAGGCTGTAAGGGGTGCAATATTTAGCCATAGTGGTTTCCTCCTATTTCTAGCATGTTTATTCCCATAGGGTATATATTGTGCACAGGTCCTATTCAGGATGCTAATAAACGTCTCCCATTTGCTTTGTGTACTTTTATGTCTCAGGACATCGTCCCAGTTTATTGCACCAAGATCATCTCGCATCCATTGGATAATCCTTCCTGAAGTTTAGTGTCCTTGTAGCCCTTCTACTACACATCTTATTAAAGGATTCTTGAAAACTTATTATTTTGTGATCACTATTACCCAAGTGACCTCCAACCCGTATATTTGATATGTAGTCCAGCCTGTTGGTTAATATTAGGTCCAGCAGTGCCCCCCTTCTTGTTGGGTCCTGAACCAGTTGTGAAAGGTAATTTTCTCTCATAATTGTCAAAAACCTATAACCTTTGCTGGACCTGCAGGTTTCTGTTCCCCAATGTATTTCAGGGTAGTTGAAGTCCCCCATAATAATGACTTCTCCCTGAGTCGCTGCTTCATCTGTTTGCTTTATGAGGATATTCTCCTCCACTTCCATTATTGTTGGAGACTTATAACAAACCCCTATCAGTAATTTATTATTTTTCCCCCTCCCCTTATCTCCACCCACAGGGACTCTGCATTAGATTTACATATATTATCACGAAGGATGGGTTTTCAGGATGATTTTACGTATAAACAAACATCCCCCTCGCTTATTTCTACGGTCATTTCTGAACAGATTATAGCCCTGTAAATTAACAGCCCACTCATGGCTCTCGTCCAGCCATGTCTAAGATATCCGCACCATGTCATAATTATTTTCCAACAAAATGAATTCTAATTCCTCCATTTTGTTGGTGAGGCTTCTGGCATTAGTATACATGCACTTTATGCATCTCTCTTTACCTCTATTTCTTCCTATTGACTGTTCTAACCCCACCCCCCATGCCACCCCCAATTTCACTACTTGCACCCAGGTTACTATTTACACTATCTTCCCCTCCTGTACAATGAATACCCTCCCCCCAATCCCTAGTTTAAACACTCCTCCAACCTTCTAGCCATTTTCTCCCCCAGCACAGCTGCACCCTCCCCATTGATGTGCAGTCCGTCCCTAGCATAGAACCTGTAGGCAACAGAGAAGTCGGCCCATTTGTCCAGGAACCCAAACCCCTCCTTCCTACACCAATTCCTGAGCCACTTATTTATCTCCCTAATCTCCCTTTGCCTCTCTGGTGTGGCATGTGGTACAGGCAGTATTTTAGAGAATACTACCTTGGAGGTCCTTGCCTTAAGATTGCAGCCTAATTTCCTGAAATCATCTTTCAGGACCTTCCACCTACCTCTAACTTTGTCATTTGTGCCAATGTGCACCATGACCGCTGAGACCTTACCAGCCCCTCCCAGTAATCTGTCAACCCGATCAGCGATGTGCCGGACTCGAGAGCCAAGTAGGCAGCACACTGTTCTACGATCCCTGTCTTTGTGACAGATTGCCCTATCTGTTTCCCTAATAATTGAGTCCCCCACTACCAGCACCTGTCTGACCTGCCCTGCTCTCCTGTTTTCCCCCTTACTGGAGCAGACACTCCTCTGGCTTTCAGAGGTCATGCCTTGCTGCAGCAGTGCTATCCCTGAACTGACACCCCCCCTCATCTGCCAACTTAGCAAATTTATTGGTGTGTGCCAGATCAGGGTTAGCCTCCCTGTCACTCTTTCCTCTACCACACCTTCTGTCACCCAGCTAGCTGCCTCACAGTCCTGCAGCTCCATGCTACCATCCTCCTCCACATCTATCCCTACAGAATGAATGGGGAAAAAAATTATACTCAACTTTACCTGTGCTGCACCAAGTTACCATATTTTAAAGTGTTTTAGAATCCGTGTCTGTACTATAATTTGAGATATATTAAATGCCATGTAATGCATTTGTGAGCCACCTGAAATCAGTTTGCCTTCCCTTCTGTAAGTGACAGGTTGTGAGTGTTGCTGTATTCCAGGAGGACTTGCAGGATTACTGAGTAGAGAGTGCAATATAGAAAGTGATTTGAGGAGATGAACAGAACACTTTTTAAATCCTCTGGAAATATCCCATATGAGTTAATATGTACACATTTTGATACATTTTAATGTGCCCACACAATTTGATCAAAAAACATGTGGCAAGAACATGTCATCGAAAAGAAGACCCGTCATATGAGAGTTAGAAGTCTGTTGGTGAACCTTCTCGTGCACAAAATCCTATATATTTGTTAAAGGGATCTGTCAGATCAAAAATCCATATGTAACTGATATCATTTTCTAATTCCTTTCTGTAAACTCTTTCTATTCATGTATTTCTATTATTTATGGTCCCCTCCTGTCCTGTGTAAACTTCAAAATAAAAGATTTATTCAATCTGCCAATCACATCGAGTTTTCTGCTGCACACTCCCCAAGGAATGAATATTCATGCATCACTACACTGCCCTGCCCTCCTCAGGGCCCTCTGTATTCCGTGTGACTCATTACAGACAGAGGAGAAAGGAGATATTTATGTTTATATGAACATTTAATCATTTGTTCAGCAGATACACAGATTACATGTATGCAGGAAAGCCAATGTTCATTTAAACAGAAATGCTTTACAGATGGCACAGACTGTAGTGATGTTACTACAAGAGTTGTAGCACAAAACACCCCCCCCACACATTTCTTCCCCTCAAAAAGAGCCTGCAAAAGCCTGAGAGATTCAGTGTAACTTCAATAACAGGGGGGAGGAACAGAATACTAGCTTGGATAGGCGTGGATAGTTAAATTAATATTTACATGTTGTGACTGCTCAGACTGCTCATGAGTCATGTCAATTACTTTTACGGCTGCCTACAGGGTGTGAAGGTGCTTATCGCAAGAGAACTACACAGGGTACCTTAATGATTTTTACAGATTCTGAAAGGTCTACCTGAGCAACTATTCAAGGGTACTTTTAGTATCATACTGAAAAATGACCAGACAGTCTCTCTAAATATAAAAGGGTTGCACGGCCATTGAATTTTTTTTTTTTTCTTTTAAGGGTGGTATCAAGGCCAACATAATTTTTCGTTCTAAATCCCTTTCTATTTAGTGTCATAATTAAACTATTTTATAATATAATGACATTTAAAATTCCCTAACCTTCCATAACTATGCTTTCTAGCTGCTACTCTGTTTTTTTTCTCTACTTCCTTTTGATATTATTCTTTTGAGAATTTCAGTCCAGAGACTGCAGTCGCACAGCCTCTGCCCACTACTTGAAATGAAGCGTCATCAATAATGCTTGTTTCAGGGGTTGGGCAATGGGCACAATGACATTTTTCTCTCTGTTGCTGGCTCAGATCAGTAGTAACAAGCTTGCAACATAGTGGTGTCAGAAAAACTGATGTGCAGAGACTAGACCTGCCCCTGCAAGTGACACAACTCAGGCCAGTAAGAGCCATGATGTTTGGGGGATTTTGATTGCACAGGACTGATGAGAACAACTTGTCAAGTGGTGAGAAATCAATGAGCTGGAGAGAAGTGGCTGGGATTTTAAGTGCTAACAGACTTTGGCTGGCTTCACACTGCAGTTTTTTCACTGATCAGTGTCCATCCAGTTTGTGTGCCAAAACCAGGAGTGTCTCCAAAACTCAGAACAGGTGTCAATCTTTCAATTATAGTTTTTCTCTGCAAGTTCCTCTCCTGGTTTTCATCAAAACTAGAAAAGGGAAAGAGAAGCACAATAGGGTCTTATCATTGATAATAAGGTGGACTAAATTTAATTAGTCACTCACCTGGAGGGATTGTGTAGCATACAACCAGCGTCAGGACAAAAGGTAATAGCTGCTGCAAGGATCCACACCACAACGGTCAACGTAGTTCAAAATTACAGAGGGTGGACGGTGTATACAGACCTGCGCTGCATAGACCAGAAAGATCAGGCGGTGTTCATCATTATAGTGTTTATTTCCGACATGTTTCAGAGTTAGTCCCAACAAGTCTGATCTGTCTGGTCTATGCAGCGCAGGTCCGTATACACCGTCTCCTGGTTTTTGCACACAAACTGGATGGACACTGATCAGTGAAAAAACTGCAGTGTGAAGCCAGCCTTTCATAGAAAGTAGCTAATGTGCACACTGGGGCATGATCTGATGGCCAATCTACTTGGAATTTCAGCTGTACACCATGTCAGATAAAAGCTCTCATAGCAGGGGAATGACAGCAGATCAAAAAAGCAAGTCAATGGAGAAATTTTGGTTATTCTCTGCCTAATTAAAACAGTTCAAACAGTGAGACTGCGTGGTTATGTGGCTGTATGTATGGGATACAAATGCTTCCAGCAACATTCTAACTAGACTTGTGCAACCTTGCTTAATTCACTCGTATAGTGTGATGCTTCACACATTTTAGTCAGAATTTGACCGGGAGTATACTTAACAATGTTTGTGGTCACATGACTACCCAATTTCGCCACCAGCATCAGTGAATCCCAGGTAGGAGGCGTTGTGTACAGTGTGAGGATTCACTAGTCTGTAGTCACATAAAATGATGTGAACAACCCTCTTAATGCAGACTTATCTTGTATTCTATTGTTTGCTAGCCTTGTTACTATCCAATGCATTTCTCCAGCAAGTCTTGTAAGTCCTCCCCCAAACCCGAGAATGAGTGGATAGGATGTCAATATAGACTCAAATTGGTTTTATTTACAGGTTCACAGTAAAAGAGCCAAATAAAGTAAGAAACTCCCCCAAAGAGAGGTTCCATTCATCTCTGCAGGCATGAAAACTGTACATACTATAGAAGGCTAGCTGTATAATCAGCTGAGATCTGCTCCATACAAGTGAAGTAGACTCAGACAAGACTTGATAACAGCTGGAGACTATAACTGTTGAGCGTCTCTGGTGGATGAAGCCGATACAGCCACACTAGTCGATTGCAGATATCACTGAATTTATCCCGTTTATAATCATTTCCGGCCACTGAAGTTCACTAGCTGCTGATCATCTGAGTCCTGAAAAAAAAGGAGAAATGTTGCTGTAAAATTTATAGAAGACTAGAAGTAGTAACACATGTAATTTGCTTATAATAATAATAATTTTATTTATATGGCTCCAACATATTCAGCAGCGCTTTAGAATCCTGAGGTTCATATACAAACAGTCATAAGTAACAGTTATAAAGAATACAAGTGAAAATAAAGACAATCCTGATCATAAGAGCTTACAATCTACAATGAGGTGGGGAAGACACAAAGTTCAGATGCTTATTTAACCCCTTCATGACCGGGGAATTTTTCATTTTTCATTTTCGTTTTTTTCTCCCCTGCTTCCAAGAGCCATAACTTTTTTTATTTTTTCCGTCAATATAGACATATGACGGCTTGTTTTTTGTGGGACGAGATGTACTTTCATATGCAATAATTTATTTTACCATATAGTGTACAGGGAAATTGCAAAAAAAGTGCAACAACACGTTGTTGTTTTTTTGGGTATTTTAGTTGCCATGTTCACTATATGGTAAAACCGATATGACAGGGTAATGCCTCAGGTCGGTACGAGTTTGTAGACACCAAACATGTATACCTTTATTGGTATCTAGGTGGTGAAAAAAAATTCAGAAGTTTGCAAAAAACAAAAACAGACTTTTCGCATCATGTTCTGTGACCCATAACGACCTCATTTTTCAGTATCTGGGGCTGTGTGATGGCTTATTTTTTGCGTCTTAAGCTAACGTTTCTAATGATACCATTTTTGGGGGGATCCGCAGTTTTGATCGCCCGTTATTGCATTTTATAGCAATGTTACGGTGACCAAAAAAACTGAATTTTGGCGTTTGGACCATTTTTTCCGTTACGGGCTTATGGCTCTCATTAACGGATTTAATACGATGATAGATCGGGCGATTCTGAATGTGGTGATACCAAACGTGTATTTTTTAAATTTTTTTTAATACTTTTATTGTGATTGGGGGAAAGGGGGGTGATTTGAACGTTTGTTTTTTTTTTTTTTACAGGTTTTTAAAAACTTTATTAATCAATTCATTCTTATTTTTACACTGCCTCTTTAAGAGGCACCTTGCTGCACAATCAGATCGCTTCTGGGAGATACAGTTGAGCTGCAGCTCATCTGTATCTCCCAGAATCGCGGACCTTTTGTGGTTGGCAGCGCCTGCCAACCACTACACGTAACTGCGCTCTGACAGCAGGATCTAGCCAGAACCCCGGGCTGTCACGTGAGCGCCGGAGATCCTGCGATACTATCGCGGGATCTCCGGAGCAGGCTGGGAACAGCTCGTTCCCCGCCGCGGCCGCCTTGGATCCCGCTGTCAGCGATTGACGGTGGGATCCAAGGGGTTAACAGCGCCTATCAGATCCTGGATCCGATCGGTGCTGATACCCCGACATCTCAGCTGATGAGATCAGCTGAGATGTCGGAGCTTTGATGTGAGCGCCACACTGGAGCTCACATCAAAGCCCCCTTACCGGCCCAGGACGTTGTACAACGTCCTATATCAGCAAGGAGTTAAACGAAGGTCCAGCCATCTTGAAGAAACAGGGGATACATAAAAGCTGCATGAGCCATTACTAGCAAAACTTTGTACTGCTCTTGGATTTGGTGGAGTTTGACAGAGAATTATGTTCAGAACAATAGTGAATGGGCTATATATAAATGACTTTGATTAGGGAGCATAATAGGCCACTCTAAAAAGATGTGTTTTTAGGGACAGCCTAAAACTGTATAAGTTGTGGATAGTCCTAACTTATTGGGGTAGAGCATTCCAGAGAATTGGTGCAGAATTGTGTCTGCTCACAGAGATATGCAGCAGAGCTGAAGATGTTCCCTGTGAATTATGTTTGAAGGTTTGGGGTTAATAAAGATGGCAACCAGGGATGAGTTTTATGTTTTATTTTAACTAAAATATTTTTCTCTGTGTTCTGTTTTTTTTAATATTTACTAAAAACTCATAGTGTGCCGGTCTAATATTGGCCTGACACTATGAATGTTGGGCTTAGTGCCAGCTGCCAATACAAAGCTGGCATTAACTCTCTTATTTCCCAGTGTGCCACTCCATCAGGGCTGCTGGAGGAGCCAGGTAAAGCGATTGAAAATGGTGCTATGAAAGAATGTACCATTTTCAGGGGCAGCTGCGAGCTGCAATTTTCAGTGTGGGGGGCCCAGAATAGTTGGACCTTACCACGCTGAGAATCCCAGCTGCCTGGGTTTTACCTTGGCTTGCAGTCGAAAATAGGGTGAAGTCCACACATTTTTTTAAATTATTTATTTAAAATGATTAAAAAAATAGTGAGCTTTCCTATTTGATTGCAAGCCCAGGTAAAACCAAGCAGCTGAGGTGGGAGCCCGTAGCTGTCTGCTTTATCCACAAGGCATTATGGAAATTTTTTCAAATTATTTATTTTTACAGTACTATGATGTCAGTCAATGGGTGAGCAGCCCAGCAGCCTATCCCAGGCGCTGTCACATAGAATGGACGTCTATGATTGGCTGCTGGAGTAACCTTAAATCAGCCCATACATTCTAGCATCTAGAATGTATTGGCAGTTTGTAAATTACTCCAACAGCCAATCACAGATGCCAGTTATCTGTGACAGTGTTTGTAATTGGCTGTTAGGTCCCTCTATAGTGAATATTCAAGAAGTTAATAAGCGGCGGGACGGCAGGATGCAGTAAGTATGAGCTGGTGTTTAATAACTATTTTCTTTATTTTTATAGCCCTTCACCCCTGAACTCGACTTGTAACACGGACGTCCCAGGGAAGCTTGTGTTTAGGATCTGTGCGGTATAGACCCTGAACTTTACAGCTTGGTGTCACCCATCACTAATTATAACGGCAGATTGCATGGTTGGGGCTGAATATTACATGGCAGTGGGACTAAATGAAAAAAAAACAGAATTCACTGATTACAAAGTACCGTAAGTCCCTATGGTTTTGTCCAACTGGTCTATAAATATACTATGCAAGGAAATGTACAGTCATTGGTATTCACATCTGATTAGGCACAAACTATGTAAGTAATGCTGGCATTAGCATAAAATATCATGACATTAACAAAAGCTGTAGTGGCTTGCTTGTTTTGCAGTTCATGATACATGAAGGAACATTGTGACTAACTGGCAAGAGTTCTGTTTGCACTGGCCACTGTAAACATTCGGTAATTTAATAGGTTGCACTTTAAATAGAAACTTGTTCTGTCTCCATTAATGCCGACATTGACTTATAAGCTCTGCATATATGACTGTGAGCCAAGAGCAAACATTTCACTCATGCTCGTCCATTCATTCTGAACTGAAGCTGTACGTGGTAGTAATAACACTCTTACATTATTGATTTATTTTCCAAGGGATGTTCCTTTCTAAGAAACATGTAACATACATAACAAACATAAAGGTGACTGCATATGTCATGGATTCTGCCACATTTTTTTTATCCTGGGGCTGATTGAGCATATAAAATAACCCGGTATTTCCATTTTGGATGTTTAGTGTATGCACACATTTGGGATGGGCACTGTCTTGTGCCACCATAAATACAGTTGTCCATGCATGTGTGGTTCTTTCTATTCAGAGCTGTTAGCGTTCCGAAAACATGCCATAAATGTCCAAAATGAGACTCCCCAGTAATATCTTTCCTTCATTAAAGGTGTTATCCGGAATTTTTATTATAAAAAAATTATGCCAAAGCACCAACAGGCAGGTAGGTGCATCTTGTTGCACCTGGCGCCGGTCACCTCCGTTCACTCCCAGCACAGAGCGATCACAGACCGATCCTGCGGGGACACCATAGCGGGGTAAACAGAGCAGAGGCGACTTTTCTGCTCTGCTCTACAGAAGTGGACGCATAGCTGAAGCCACACTGATTGACAACCAGTTCCCCGCTTCCTGATTGGGAGAACTAGTTGTCAATAAGTATGAATAGGCTATGCGCCCCTCTACAGAGGGGAGAAGCCACCCCTCTGTAGACGTAACGTCAGTGGAAACAGAAAAATCACCCACAGGAAAGGTCTGAGCCTGCTCCGTGTCAGCTGTGAACAGCGCCTAGCACAACTTGAAGGATGCACCTACCTGCCTGTTGGTGATTAAGCATAATTTTATTTTTAAATAAACCCTTTAAAGGTCTGGATCTAGAATATTGAGCTTCATTTGTATAAAAAAATATTTATGTCACAATGAATAACGTAATTGTACAATGAAATTAAGTAATTATATGACATAGAGAAACCTGTGTACATATGTACCAACTCTCCTAGATTGTGCAGGAATTTCACAAATAAATAAATCTCCAAGAGCATGTGGAAGATCAGGAAAGTCCTATAAAGTCATTTCAGGTGGAACAGATAGTCACAGAACTCAATATTTAGGCCTCAGAGTGACAATAATAATAATACGTATTCACTTATATATCGCTATTAATTCTATAACTCTTTACATACATCATAAACACTGTCCCTATTGGGGCTCACAATGTAAACATTCTATCAATATGACTTTGAAATGTGGGAGGAAACCCACACAAACACGGGGAGAACATACAATCTCCTTGCAGATTTGTCCTTGGTGAGATATTAATCCAGTACCACAGTGTCCCAAGACTGCAGTGCTAACCACTGAGCCACCAGGCCACACTCATTCAGACATCCAAATTTTGTATCAATGTTCTATTTGTGTTTTTCACAAATAGAATATATACTCGTTACAATCTGTGGGCCTGTTTAAATGTGAATGTTTTTTCTCTATACCACGTGTCCACTAAAAAAAAAAACAGAGACCTATCCGCTTTTGATCCAAGTTAGGCCTCTTTCACACTGGCGTTTTCGCGAAAATGCGACATGTTTTAACGCATCTGTCACCTAATTGCCGCACCTGCCGCACACTTGCGGCAAGCCCCATGCATAGTCTATTGGGCTTGCGGTAAAGTGCGGCAGTTGCGTCCGTGAGTAAAAACGCGGTCAGCACTGTTTTTTTTCGTGGCCTCAACTGACAAAACTGCCGCAACCACACTTGCCGCACCTGCTGCACCTTACCGCAAGCCCCATAGACAATGGATAGGGCTTGCCGCAAGTGAGGCAGTTAGGCGGCAGATGCGGTAAATCTGCCGCATTTTGGCATAAACCCCAGTGTGAAAGGGAATTCATGTATCAAACTTGTCAAATGCAAATCAATGGGTAAATAATAAAAATAAAATTGCATACTGATGCCATCCATTTTCCATCTGTACATTATAAATGTTTTATCGTCTAAGGCCATGTGCACACACACATTGAGAATTTGTGAGTTTTTTACCTTAGTATTTGTAAGGCCATGTGCACACATTGAGTATTTGGTGAGATTTTTACCTCAGGATTTGTAGCTAAAACCAGGAGTAAGTAAAAAAATCCAGAAGTGGTGACTTGTTTCTATTATACTTTTCCTATGGCTGTCCCACTCGTGGTTTTGGCTACAAATACTGAGGTAAAAAAACTCACCAAATACTTAATGTGTGAATGTCGAAAATGGTTAGGAGAAACTTGGAAGCGGTGGGGAATTGGAGAAAAATACAGACCCCGATTCATCAGTACCTGCGTTGTACACCCCAGTCTTGATGAGGGGGCTTATTGGAGTCAGAGGCACCTGATTTATTAAAGGAAAACTGTCAGGTCAATAATCCATATGTAACTGCTATCATTTCTAATTCCTCACTCTAAACTCTCTCTATTGATGTATTTCTTTTATTTATATTACCCTCCTATCCAGTGGCGCACCCAGAAATTTCCCAAGGTAGGGGTCCAAGAAACACACAAAGGCCCTGAAAGGGGGGTGTCACCCCCCCAGCGGGGTTCCGAGGGGCAAAGCCCGGGTGGGGGGGTTTGGGGGAGCGAAGCCCCCCTAAAAGCAGCCTCTTTTGTGGGCCTTTGGGTGCTGTGTAATTGTTCCTGTCTCCTGACATAGGGTCCAGCTCCTTGTGTACTGCACTACTTCTCAGGGCCGTCCAAAGGGGGGGGTCCAGACACGTAGGTCCCCCCCCTTGGGTGCGCCTATGCTCCTATCTTCTGCTAACTTCAAATAACAAGATGAATTCCATCTGTCAATCACAGTGAATGATCCACTTAGTTCTCTGCTGTCAACTCCCCATAAGCATGAATATGCATGTCACATATTCACACCACATCACCAGTGCACAGGAGATCACGGGGGGAGGGGGTGGGGAAGGCCGGGCTGCATTCTCCTCTCTGCTCTCTCTGTTTGCAGTATCACAAGAGGTCAAATACAACACAGAAACTGTCACACCTGCCTAGAGGAACAAATGAAGTATAGATAAGGCAGATCTGTAATAGCTCTCTCCCTGGTGGTGTCCTCAAAAGAACGGACTTCCTGATAGAGAAACCTGAAACTGCTCTGTTAGCAAAGGGAGGAGAGAGCTGCTGAGAGGGAGTGCATAATTACATGACAGTTTACACAGCAGCCAGACTATTCCTGTTTGGTTATAATGGAGAGGACTAATCCAGGAGTTTACTGCAGGGTCTGAAAATGCTGATAACATGAAAACTACAAATGGTACAATAATGATTTTACATGTTTTTAAAATGTCTGCCCAGACCCTATTCAATGGTAATATTAGTATCATACTAAAAAATGACCTGACAGTGTCCCTTTAAGAGGTGCTCCTAAAAGTGTTGTGCACCTCTCCCAAAGTTTTACTCCAGTCAGCATCTGGAGTAAGATTTTTGCTGTAAGAAACACCACAACTTGTTATGAAACAGATGAGTGCCTGTTTCCTCACACCGTCCTGCTCCTGTTCTACCTCAGTGACTCACCGCGGCCGGCTGACTCCGGTTTAGACAGGCGATTCTTCTTCCCTCCTTGTCACGGGTGGACCGCGCCTGCCGGTAGTGGGGCCCGTTGTAGTGCAGATCAAAAGTGAAGACGTCTTTGTGGAACAGATTAAAAGGGGTTTAATTTGTTTTATTCGTGACGCCACCTATGAGTAGATTCGGTAAGGGCTACCGACGCTGCAGAACCCCCGGGGGATGGACAGCAGCAAGATGTTACGCTCCCCACAGGCTGAGCGGTGATCCCCGGGGGCTGGAGCTGCTCAAGATGTTGTGCGGCAGCTGCGGTTACCTTGTTGTGCGGACGGACGGTTCATAAGGAGGCACAGACACAGAAAGTCTCTATAACGGTTCTTTACTGTAACCAGTAAGCAGTACATGGCATACAGTGGTTGAGTAGTAGACCGGGTGGACTCAGCAGTGATAGTGTCCCTCAGAGATCCGCAGTGTTCCTCCATTCTACCTAACTTGATTTGTTGCCAGCGTCGCCCAGGAATACCAGGTCGGGTACGGGGAGGCTGCTTCAATGCCCTATCCACGATGTACGTTCTGGATGCTTTGGGGAGCCTTGGATCCCTCAGTGGGTACACCGCTGGTTAGACGACTGGAAACTGGCTGATGGTGGGGTGCTCCTGTAAAGCTGATCCTCCACTCTTCTGGTTCGCGTGGCAGAGGTGAACTGCTGCCAGCTTCGGTACCAGTGAACCGGCTGTGAGTTGTGGGCACGGGAGTCTTTTGGGAACCCGTGTAGATATGCCCATTCCCGGTGGTTAAGGCCTCAGGTGCTGACACCCGATCGGGGACGGCCCAGGGGCCCGCACGGGGTGCGGAGCCCCCGCTCCTCTCCAAGTTCTGTGTTCTAGGCTCTGCTCTAGATTCCAGACTCTCCTGTTCTGATCTAGACTATTGTATGTTCTATTACACTACCCTAACACTCCACCCACCAGGACCTATGATTGGTCCCCTGTTCTAGGTGTTGCATGTTGGGTTGGATCTCCAAGTTAACTATTTCATTGCTGAGTCAGAGGATATTGCGGCTGCATGTGTGGCTGCAATACCCTCCTGTGACGCACTCGGTGCGGGGCGCCACACTAGCATCTCCCATTTTGGTGCACCTAGCCGAACCTGGTGTGTAAATGCCAAAGTTGCAACATTTTGTCACAACAGAACATGTTAAACCAAATTTCTTGAGTAAACGCTGATGAATCAGGGGCCAATATCTATTTAGGATATTTCTGCATCTAGTTGTCAAACGTTGGCTGGTATGAATATGGATGACTGAACATGATTGTTGACCATGATATGTAGTTATTAACCATTGCAAATCAGGATATAAAATAGAAAGAAAAAAGACTTACTGAAAATGGATTAAACGTTGGCTCCTTTGATGGTTCAGGAGGGCCATTTGCAGTTTCTACGCTGTCATACATAGGGTTTGCGATGTTTGAGGATGGAGCTGTGTTAAAATCTGACACTGTTTCCCTTTCATCATACTGTATAATGTAACAGACGTATGTGTCAGACATCTTTTTCAGCAATTATTCGCATTACATCATACATGCAACATTTCGCCAAGATTTATTTTATTGGTATCACAACTACATGATAAGTCAGTTTATAACTTATAACTGACTAAAGGGAGATAGGTAATGAATGTGGGCACCTGTACACATAAAGTGGGTTCCGCTTCATTTAACTGAAGCTTTATGCAGTTATTACCATATTATGGAAGAGCTTGTGAAGTTTTACTTCTTTCTGCATTGCTGTTAGTTGCTCAAAATGTTTCTTAACACGTACAATTGTTATATATTTTTTTCTTGTTTTACATTATCCCCTACTGAATTGGGATAGGGACTATTTTGTGGTGCACATACCCAAACTTGCGACTAACATATTACATGCTCACAAATGTATTTTGTTGCTGGTAACAACAAAGGAATAGAAGATAAAGAAGTAAAAACTATATAGGGGATGGAATTAATGTAGTGAAATACAGTGATAAAGGTCATAGACTCTACGTGGTGTATGACTGAGGTCCCAAGGTTGTGTACGTGAGAGAGTGGCTGTGCTAATGTCAGTAAACACACAGACATCTGCTTTATGGCTTCCTCTGATCTTGGCATTAAGGATCTGCTCAGTATTTTAGTTGACAATTACCTCATGAAACTGCTGAAACTGGAAGTCTTTTCTGCCAAACTTCTTATATGCAAAAATAGCAAGTGCCACTAATCCAGCGACGAGGACAATGCCAAAAAATATTCCTGCCCCATGCCCAGCATGTAGAACCTAGTACAGAGAAGGAGAACAGTCCATGATGAGTAGATGGGAAAGTATGAGGGAGTGTACCTCATTTTCACTATGACTATAAGACAGGGACGAACACAACATTGTTCCAACCTATGCCGCCACACAGGGAGCCAAGAAGCATGGGGGCCCTCTACCACCACCAAAGCAGGTGGAGCATGTTGAGGAGCTATTGGACTGCAAAGGGGCCATGTTCTTTTCTTACACAGAAGTGCTGTACAGTTCATGACCACCACTTGTGTAAGGGTCTAGATACATAGCAAAGCCGCAAATATGGACTTGACTGATGTCTCACAGAACCCCTACAGCACCGTATTGTACTCTGAAACCCATCTGTCATAAGACATTTAATAAAACATCAAAGATAAGAGTGGGGTCTACGGTCCACGCTGCTGCCCGATGAAATATACACTGGGAGCCAACACATGTATCTGCTGCTGCTTTATTCCTCCTTACACCAACGCGTTTCGGTGCCAATCCTTGCACCTTCCTCAGGGTTACATTACATCTCAACACAGATAATTGCCTTATATACAGTTTGTACAGTGGATGTTGATTTCCAAAAATTCAGCCACGTCATCTGTGACATAGAGGGGAGGACCCCTGTGACGTTGTTGGTACAAACAATATAACCTAGTTTCCCCTTATTGTAAATAATAACAATAATGGGAAACTAGGTTATATTTTTTGCACCATCAACGTCACAGGGGTCCTCCCCTCTGATGTCACAGATGACGTGGCTGAATTTTTGGAAATCAACATCCGCTGTACAAACTGTATATAAGGCAATTATCTGTATTGAGATGTAACCCTGAAGAAGGTGCAAGGATTAGCACCGAAATGCATTGGTGTAAGGAGGAATAAAGCAGCAGCAGATACAAGTGTTGGTTCCCTGTGTATCGTTCATTGGGCAGCAGCGGGGACCGGAGGCACCACTCCTATCTTGGATGATTCTGGATTTTCCCACGGTGCACGTGGCGGTGTGGGTCTTGCAGCAGCTGTCAGCTCAGGTGTGGAAGCCGGTTGTGGGTGAACACAACCGAACCAGGTGAGCAAGGTCCATCTGGGGTTATCATTCGGTGGTAACAAGTGATAAGGCACAATCTGCGCCTCTTTGTCTCCCTTGTTTTTTTAGATTTAATAAAACATGATATTATTTTCTGTAAAAGGGAAGCTACATAACTAACAACATACTTATAACTGAAAACTGAAATAGATTATAATTATAGTGAGGTTTGTAAAATAAATAAATCATTAACCCCTGTTACATTTTTTCAACTCATAATCAAATTATTCCATTTTTGGTAGCTGCAAGTGAAACTTTCCTCTAATAAAACTATTGTATTTTCTGTTCAAGCACCATTCACATATTTCTGGCTAAAAAAGGATTGGATCCTATCAGAGTCCAGCAGGATAACTTTCCCCAATATAATGTTTCCATACCTTTTTTTCTGCGGTGATGCAGTTAGAATATGAACTGACAATACAGTTGTGTGAACATAGGATTATACTTAAACACGCCATAACATAAGCTGTCACCCTAGTGGCCACCATGTGCAGGTAAAGTTGCATATTCAGTTATACTTACTAATGACTCAGGAGGAGCTTTTAGAGGTCCGGATATCATGTGTATCACTCCATTTGAAGCAATGTAGTTAGTCTGCATTATACGCTTTCCACCAACATATCTGTTTTCATTCTGTTAAAGAGTAAACAATAAAACCAATTTTAACTAATACAGAATACCTATGAATTATTTCCAGCTACAAAATAGAAGTAAAAAATGTACACTATACAAATAATCCTGATAATACCACACTCCATTTCTACATATGATATTATATACCTCTCACTAGTATTGTGTGAAAGAAGCTTGCTTCCATCTATGATACCTTGTAAGGTACCATCACAAAAACCTGATGACAGATTCCCTTTAAAGAAAAGTCATCATCAGTAAATCACCTGTTGCTTAAATTAGGTTTTTGTGTTAAAGGTATTTTTTTTTAATTTTCTGACTTTCTTTTTTTTTTAATATTGTGATATGAAAAAAAATTTGTAATCTAGTTTTCACGTTGACCACTTGGCCCTTTTTAAGCCCATACTACCTCATCTTTCAGGAGGATTTTTCAGCAGGCTCTATATCATCAGAGGCAGGATTATAATGACAGGTAACACCTCTATACACAACTGATAACACAGCATCCAAAAATCCCAATAGGTAATGTCACAGTTGATCTGCTCCTCCTCCCTTCACAATGACCTTTGCACTGGCTCATTAGGCACTTCAAAGCAAAGAATAGGGGATAGGGATGGGGTCTAACCATTGTGGCTATGTACATGTGTAGTTTCCTGATGCAAAAGGAAGTGCGATTCTAGATAAAGCTCCAGTGACCATTGTGCAAATGTGCCAGTTTTTTTTTTTAAATAGATTGCGCTATGTAAATAAAAAAAAAAAAAAAAATACATATAACACAAAACTGAATTTAATCAACATGTCATTTTCAGATTATAATCTCCCTTTAAAGTTATTAGCATCTAATTCTATTTGTTGAATATGCTATCATAGCTCACTCATTTTACCAAGGTCAGAATAGATGGAAGAAAAATGAAAAAGAGATTGAGGCGATATAAGGCAGCTGCCTAATGATTCAATCCTTACTGATACCGAAAGCACAGTGCTACAAATGTTGCTAGTAACCTTAATGCTGTACTTCGATAGTGACAGGTAATGACACTCCCCCTAGTTATGCTATTTGTTGAGTTGCAGACTGGGAGTAACACCAAATCCAATTTATTAGCAAGTGTGAGTTGCTCGAAAATATTGGGAGTTATAGAGTTAACGCCAGGTTTCTGGTGTAATAATTTTATTGAATTTATTGCAGCTAGTATAAGGAATAAAAGTTACTAATAATAATCCTTTAATTCTGCTGCGTATAGGGATAGGAAACATCTGTGCGCTGTCAGTATCTGACTGGCTGTATCACGTAAGAAGATCCCGATTTTACTCATGCAGATGTCTCCAGTGGCATACCTCCAACAAACCACACAAATGCTATGGGACCAGTGAATTGGGGGAGGGAGCCCGATACCAAATCGCCTCTCCCCTGCCTGACAACCACCCATCTTCTGTAAGCCTGGTCCCAACTTCCCTGCCCTCCCTGTGACAAAAGATGTATAAAAACAACAACTCATAATAGACACAAACAAGAAATGTGATCTGCATTTTACTATAATGACATCTCACCTTGTCTTCTGTGACTGAGGAGGAGGTCTCTTCAAAAGACACAAGCAATTTATGGCCAATCCTGGTCTGGAGTAATGTTCCATTAGTGAGGTCATTAAAGAATACCATGCTGACATTGGCAGTGTGATATTCAATGTCACGGCCAGAAAGCGTCTTGGAAAATAAAGAAAAAATACATATATAACACAACAACCCACAAAGGCAAGAAAGTGATAAGTAAGAAAATGATGGTCACTCAATTCATTATGAGACCTACAAAATATGAAACTCACTATGAATTGTGTCATATTTTGTAGGTCTTATTATTAAAATAAAGACAACAGTGAAGTACTGATAGTTATTACATATTATTTCATGTCATTCTAATCTACCATTAATATGAGAATCTTGGTAAGGTATTAAAGGGAATTTAACCCAAAACAATAAATTCTGTCATAAATATCGGTAAATTAGAAATTAGAACAGTTTCAACAGTTTGATTATTATGTGTTATGTGGTAACTACTTGGTAAATTCTCATTTTGTTACTGATTCATAATTCTGAAAATTAGTAGTAAGAAAATATTATATCCAGTTACTGAGAAGCATAAGGAAGCAACAAATGTAACTAAGGCCCACGTCACACACAAATATCCATAACAAAAAAAGTGAAAAGTTTGCAAATATCTATATAGTGAATGTTAGCGACTGATATAATGTCTGATTTATTGATGCATTTTTATTTTATAGTTAGGATAGCAACCATACTTAAAAAGTGACTGAACTTTAGCTTTTCCAATAAATCAATAGTACAAGAAAGGAGAAAAAAAACTAAGGCTGGCTTCACACTGCAGTTTTTTCCTGGATCAGTATCCATCCAGTTTGTGTGCCAAAACCAGGAGTGTCTCCAAAACTCAGAACAGGTGTCAATCTTTCAATTATAGTTTTTCTCTGCAAGTTCCTCTCCTGGTTCCTCTCCGGGTTTTGGCACACAAACTGGATGGACACTGATCAGTGAAAAACTGCAGTGTGAAGCCAGCCTTAGTACTATTCTTTTGACACTCATCACATTCATCACTCTCATCCCCTGCCTCTTAAGGTACCGTCACAACTGGCGACGGGGCCGGGGATGTAGGTGGCGACTGGTGAGTGCGTGCACGTTTTTGGCGCCCCGCCAGCGTCGCCGTCCCCCATTTACATGGGGCGACATCTCCAGCCCCGCGCCGGTGAGCTTACAGGCGGCATTGCCGCCGGGGTGTCTGAAAACCACAGCGGCGATGCTGGACAATGGGAGCCTATGGCTCCCATCGCCTGACAGGTCGCCGGTGGCCGGTTACATGGGGCGATGTGTGCACATCGCCCCAGATCGGTCACCTGGTTTCAGAGCACTGCTCTGAAACCAGGCAACCTCCCGGCTGCGCCGACATCGCCCCTTTACATGAGGCGACGTAGGGGCGATGTCGCCGCCGATAGGCCACGCCCCTACGTCGCCTATGTAATCGGCGGCGATATCGCCCCGTGAGACGGGCCCTTTAAGGTACCGTTACACACATAGATAAATTGCTTGCAACTCACATTGTTCTGTTTTGTTGCTGTGTACAAATGGAACAATGTGTCCATGATTTCACTGCAACGAGTGAGTTGCAAGCAATATATCTCTGTGTGTAACGGTACCTTTACACTGATCACTCATTTTACTGATAAAATCTATATACTGTCTGCACGGTGAGAAATTAGGTGATTATTGGCCATTAACGTCTATGGAAAGAGGAGAGAGAGAGGAAAAATCTGGATAAAGAGACACAGATATACTGATTCTAGTAAATGTTCTTCTATTTCAGATTTACAATAACACTATTATCCTCCATACTGCTGATGCTTTTGTATATGTGAAATAGATAGAGGAGAATAATCTCTGTGTATGGGACACATTTTAGCAGCTAGGATTTGCTCAATCTGCAGCTGAGCTCAGAGGAAACTTAGGCTGGCTTCACACCATGGCATGATCCAATTCGGGGCTGTCAGGCATGAACCTGACAGCCCCGGACTGGATCAGCACACAGAACCGGAGGGCCAAATGTGCCCTCCAGTCCTGTGTGCAGCCGGATGCTGCTAATTGCAGCCGCAGCTGCTGATTTTTCAAGATCGCGGCTAGCATGGAGCTAGCCGTGGTCCTGAAATAACAGCGGCGTGCAGCCGCCAGTGTCTGGTTGCCGGATCCTCCCGGTCCGTGGTGTGAAGCCAGCCTTACATTACATTACAGACGGATGTCGCAGAGGGAAATACTAGTGCATCTCAATGAATTAGAATATCATCAAAAAGTTAATTTTTCTCAGTACAAAAAGTGAAACACATATTATATAGAGTCATTACAAACTGAGTGATCTATTTCAAGTGTTTATTTATGTTAATGTTGATGATTATGGCTTGCAACCAATGAAAAACTAAAGGTCATTATTTCAGAAAATTAAAGTAGGGAGGATGAAGGGTTAAAAACCGCACTGCCGTATTCCACGAGATATCAAAAGGTGAAAATAATATTGATTTATTAGTCAACGTGATTCAGGGCTCCCAGAAACACCCTGAAACATGGCACTATTACATTGATTTTTATGATATTCTAATTTATTGAGATGCACTAGTAGTATTGAAAATACAGGACACAAGTCATATAGTGGCCACACATATCTCATGTAGACACATGAGAGTTTTTTATAACAACTCATGCAACAGGGAATTGGAGCGCTAATATACATTGAACTAAGGGCAGCTTGTATCAGACACTGACTGTAAGTTGTGGTAAGGAGGTGGACTTGCTGTTGAGTACCTTTCCCTGAAGACACGAATCACGTTATTGTTATGTCATTTAAATTGTGTCCTGCATCTTTGTAAGGCTGTTTTCACATCAGCGGTAATCGCTGATCGCGACAGTTGTGGTGAAAAAAACACAACTGCCGCGATTACCGCATAACGGCCGCGATCGCGGTACACTTGCGGCAAGCCCCATACAATGTCTATGGGGCTTGCGGGAAGTGTGCATCAGGTGCGGCAAGTGCGGTTTCGGCATACCGCGTTTTTTTTTGCGGACGCACCTACCGCAAGTCCCAAAACCGCACTTGCCGCTCCTGCCACACACTTACCGCAAGCCCCATAGACATTGTATGGGGCTAGCCGCAAGTGAACCGCAAGTGCGGCCGTTATGCGGTAATCGCGGCAGTTGCGGTTTTTTCACCGCAACTATCGCGACCAGCGATTACCGCTGATGTGAAAGCAGCCTAAATAATGCAATATGTAAATCATAATGTAATGTACTGTGTTATGTTTTCATGTATAATGTATAGCACTTTTATGTGTAGTTAACAGACTGTAGGGCAAGACATTTGAAAGTTAAGTGTGAGACTAGCCCACAGTGGAAGGGGTTAGCCTCTAGAAAGAGTAATGGTTTCGTTTGTTGCTCAGATAGGGCCCAGCGTGTGACTAGAGCAGACTAATGGTCTAAGAAGTTATCGAGATTGCATGAAGTGGGTGACCTTTGATAGCAAAAGGAGAGTGGAGACCTAACAAGATAGAGTGTTTCTAAAGAGTTGACAGGGATACAGAAAGTAAGACAATGCTGACATTAGAGACCGATCTTCTAGCAAAGTGACTCATGGAATAAGGGTCCAGAGGACAAGATTTCAGCAATAAGTACCCAAGCCTAAAACGGGTCAAGACAGACTGGTACACGAACAGAGTTGACTTTCTCGTGCAGAGTCTCCCCAAACAACTGACAGCACAAGGCTCTTCACTGATTCTACTGGCACCCCACCTAGCCCCTTCCTCTAGAAGGAGAAGAGCCACAAATATGGAAGCATCTGGGAGCATAAGGCAGCTTTATTCTCACAATGGTGATCAGAACCCCGGTACCTCCTCCAATACAAGGAGAATAGATGTGGAACAGTGGAAGGGAAAAATGACTGTCACAAATTGGACTATTAAGCTGGGCTGGGCTGTTCTGGAACCCATATAATCAGTAATTTTAGAAACAACATGAGGGAGCTGGAACTGTGTCTGATAATGCTCTATGAATAGGAATGTGGTGCAAGGTATGTGCCCACTATCTCATGTATAAAGGTGTCACTAAAGGATTGTTAATATAGCAAACAATAGAAAAAATGTCCGCACTCACCGGTAATGGATCTTGACAAATTTATTTCATGTTCATCCTAAAAGTCTTGAACAATACAGCAAGGGAGGGGGTGCAGGGGCGGCGGGCGACGGCTCGCCGTTTCGCGGTCATGTACCGCTTCCACGGGTCCTCTATAGCGTCTGTCGTCATGTCCGGAGCTTTATCAAACCGGCACATGACGTCACTACCGCTATAGTTAAACAAGATGTGTCATACAACTAAAACATACATCAAGGATATCAAAATATCACAAAAATGGGGTGCTCTAACGAACTGAATCAAATACACTTCTTTCTACACTAGATATATCATTAATAGCATCTAAAAGCAGGTAACAGCCTTCCTGAGCGTCGCGTTACCTAGGCTCTTACCATATTTATTCTAAATAACTGGCAATTTCACCTAAGGTCTGTCGTTAAACCTCTATTATACGCAACCTATTATTGCAGAAACACTATTAGATTATAGCAATGCGGTATACTTTATATGACTATAACAATGCAGTATAATCTATGATGACCTAGTTTATACTTTTTACCTCAATCTATTCCTATTTTTCTATTGTTTGCTATATGGATAATCGCTATTGAGAGCCAGCACCACCAGGTATAGCTGCAGATATATCACGGTAGTGACAGCCTACCCTAATGTAAGACGTTAAGTGCCCAGTATTTTCTACTGTTGTGATTGATATTGGACTGTTTCACCACTGTGAGCACAACGTTGTTAGAGGAGAAAGGCGATTCTGTGTATATCATGGATTCTGAGTCAGAAAATGTGGAGACGAGTACTGCAGCGGATCTTTCATTATCGATCACAGCAGGGAGGGAGGATGCGGAGACGTTCTTAGTGGAGTGTAATACGGCTGAAATATCTACACTCTTGAGCACTAAAAGTTTGGAACAGCGTATACAGGGGCGGAACTACCGTGGTGCAGCTGGTGCAGCTGCACCAGGGCCCCGAGCAGCTAGGGGCCCCAGGGGCTCCAGCGGCAGGTCCCCTGTCAGACAGACAGAAGGGTGGTGCTGTCGGGTGTCAGCCGCGCTGCACACCTGCGGCACTGTTCTGGCACTTTTCGGGGAGGGCGGCGGTGGAGTGTTGTCTTTTTTTTTTTTTTTCCTGCTCTGAGCCCCGGCCGGGTGACCCCGCCCCCTGGACACCTCACCCCCGCCCCCTGGACACCTCACCCCCGCCCCTGGGCACCTAACCCCCTCCTGGACACCTCACCCTTTCCCTGGACGCCTCACTCTTCCCCTCTGGACATCTAATTTCCGCGCCCCCCGGTCATCGCGCCCTCCCGCCTCACCTCACAGCACTGCCGGCGGGGACAGATGCCGGGTGGAACAGGACCTGTGATGACGTCACTCACATGTGACTCAGGTGGGCGGAGCTACATTTTGCCCGGCAAGAAGAATTGCCAGATAGGAGGAACTGGACTGTCTTTACAACAAGGTACATAGCGGTGCGTGCAGAGGACGAAGGGGGTGTGCAGAGGACGAGGGGGGTGTGCGGAGGACGTGGGGTGGGGTGCAGAGGACGTGGGGGGTGTGCAGGGGACGAGGGGGGTGTGCAGGGGACGTGGGGGGTGTGCAGAGGATGTGGGGGGTGTGCAGAGGACGTGGGGGGTGTGCAGGGGACGTGGGGGGTGTGCAGAGGACGTGGGGGGTGTGCAGGGGACGTGGGGGGTGTGCAGGGGACGTGGGGGGTGTGCAGGGGACGAGGGGTGTGTGCAGAGGACGAGGGGGTGTGCAGAGGACATGGTGGAGTGTGGGCAGAGGACATGGTGGTGCACAGCACGGAGCTGAGGTCATGGTGGTACACTGTGCACAGCACGGAGCTGGGGGCATGGTGGTACACTGTGCACAGCACGAAGCTGAGACATGGTGGTACACTGCACAGCACAGAGCTGAGGACATGGTGGTACACTGTGCACAGCACGAAGCTGAGGACATGGTGGTACACTGCACAGCATGAAGCTGAGGACATGGTGGTACACTGTGCACAGCACGAAGCTGAGGACATGGTGGTACACTGTGCACAGCACGAAGCTGAGGACATGGTGGTACACTGTGCACAGCACGAAGCTGAGGACATGGTGGTACACTGTCTGTGCACAGCACGGAGCTGAGGACACGGTGGTACACTGTGCACAGCACGGAGCTGAGGACATGGTGGTACACTGTCTGTGCACAGCACGGAGCTGAGGACATGGTGGTACACTGTGCAGAGTACGAAGCTGAGGATATGGTGGTACACTGTCTGTGCACAGCACGGAGCTGAGGACAGCACAGAGCTGGGGACATGGTGGTACACTGTCTGTGCACAACACGGAGCTGAGGACACGGTGGTACACTGTGCACAGCACAGAGCTAGGGAGATGGTGGTACACTGTCTCCCGCCGCCTTAAAATCGGTCTGTTTCCAGGAGAGTCGGACGAGTGACATCGGTTTTTGGTCCATTTGGCAACTGCTGTGCGAGTGTCCGACATTTCTCTCAGATCACATCCGTGTGCAATCTGTTCTTTCCTCAGCAGCTATTACTGTAGAATCATTTACAGGAACATTTTACAGTGTTCTCAGCTACAGAATGAGAATGTATCCGTGAAAACGTGTCAGGCTGCGTTCACACATTGTGTATTTTGTTGCGCTTTTTTGCGCGCGCTTTTTGCCGCGTTTTTCGGGCCGCACAAAAAAAGCGCAACAAAATACGTAGGGGCTTTCACACACTGCGCTTTACCTCAGAATGTGATGTATCACATGACCGCGAGCGCCCAATCAGCGCCGGGAACGCCCCTCTGACGTCACCGCAGGTCTTGGCAGCACTACACATCGCTTGGCACCGGAGACTGGACACCGGGAAAAGGCGTCGGACAGGTGAAGTATTCATTCTTTTTTATTTTTCATACACTTGCCTTTGTTTAATTTAGATTTCGCAGTCTATATTAATACACTGCGAAATCTAATGGGCGGTCACAGCTGTCACAGAGGGAGGAGGAAGCAGGATTCTTCCTCCCCTCTGTGACATCACAGGGAGAAAACGCAGGAGCAGCTGCGTAAACAATTGACATATCAATTCTTTACGCAGCTGCGTTTTCTACCATAAACGCACTGCGTATTTTTGCGCAATGTCTGCACTGCAAAGTGAATTTCCCATTCACTTTGCTGGCAGACAAAATGCATATTGCGTATTTTGAAAAAGAGTGCGTAAAAAAGCGCAGCAAAATACGCAATGTATGAACGCAGCCTCAGACTCGGATGGTTCGTGTGCTGTCCGTGTGTGGTCCGTGATTTTGTCAGACCCATAGACTTGCATTGGTGAGTCTTGCGCGGGAATCGCAGACTGTCGCAGCATGTTGCAACTTTTTTCTCATCCTGAATCTGGATGAGAAAAATGCGTCCGACACTCGCCAATGTTCTCTTGATTGCATTGATTGCAATGCGAGAAAATCACACATTACACTCATCAGAGTTTCACGCCAGTGTGTCTGTACCCTAAGGGTATATGCACACTGGCCGGGTTAGGGTCGGATTAGGTGTGTAAACCGCTGGTCGGTTTACATAAATTTCATGTAAATTTATGTTAATCCAAACCGGCGTTTGGATTAACATTAAAAACCTATGTAAACCGACACCCGGTGTCCACACACCGGCGGTTTACACATGCTCATCCGTTGCTAACCCGCTGGGTTCCCAGCGGGTTAGCAAAGAATGAGCATGTTCTATAATCCGGCCGGTTCTGCAGTGGCTGCAAGCAGAATCAAGTACTGCTTCCAGCCGCCGCAACACCGCCGGCGCTAACCCGCTGGCCACTCGCCCCGCACCCGCCCGTCACCCGCCGCACATACCCGCCAGGATGCCGGTGGACGGCTCCGGAGCTTCCTGGCGGGTCCGCCCAGCCGCCGCCGACCAACCCGCCCACCAGTGTGCACATACCCTAATACTAAAATCCATATAGTAATCCTACTGGTATGGGGAGGATTTATGGCTCAGTTAGTACACTCCATACTTCTTGTTATTAACCAGTTAATGCTCTCTTGTCCACCGCACTGCAGTGTCAAAAGAGGACGACAGCGAGACAGTCAGCGACACGGCATCAGAGAGCCCCTGACCTCGAAATAGAAGATCCTCAGATCCCGGTATTGTGACATCATATTAAGAATAAAGGTTTTTTGCATTTATATTACATTATGAACTCCACAGCACGGCGGCGAAAATTGCTCTGGCCCCGGGCCCTCCTTGAGTCCTGCTTGTTGCCATACACTGGGGTTGTGCAGAGGTGGCAATTGCACCCCTTCTCTTTGTGTTTTAGTATAGTAGTTATATTCTTGTATATAGGGGCAGACAGTGTATACTATGAATACTTCCAGATTATCAATAACCAAAGGGGCGGCATATTTTTCGGCCGCCCCGGGCGCCACAAACAGTTGCTACGCCGCTGGCTATCATGCACACCCGCGGCACTATTCTGGCACTGAGTTCCGGGGGGGGGGGGGGGCCACGAAAAATTTCTTGCACCAGGGCCCACTACAGTCTGGGTCCGCCCCTGAGCGTATACAAAATCTGGCAGAACGCGAGATTAAAGCTTTTTGGACTATACAATCCCTAAAGGGATATGTCACATGCAAAAGAGTCCTGAGGGGCTTGAGATTAATGAATGTGATGGCTTTTGGTAAAGAAGACCCGGAATTTGTAAAAGAGTGGCATAGCCTGTTGGAAGCTAGCTCAGAGAACCTGCTGAAATTAGTCTTGAAACAGAATATAAAAGAGCACGAAAAAATCAATACTCAATTGAGAACATTGAGAACGGAGTTAGAGTCCAGATATGATAAGAAAGAAGATTGGACTGTATTCTTAAAGAAATTAGATAAGAAGTTAATCCCTCTGCAGGCAGAAATTAAAGAGAAAAAAAGAGAAATTTTTGAGGGATAAGCAGGATTATGAAGCTGGTGATGTTTTCACATGGGGAAAACCGTCTAATGCTACTCCATTTAAAAATAAAGATAAAAGGAAACCAAAACCAGGCCCTAAGGACACTCCAAAAAATCCCAGATATCCACCATTTTCACCTTACACCCCTAAGGGGGGAAAAAGGTCTAACAATAAAAACAAAAATAAAAACAAAAAGAAAAAGAAAAATAAGAGTTCAAGTGAAAGTGAGACAGATAAGGAGTCAAGTGATAAAGAGCCCATGCCCCATAGGAAAAAGAATAGAAATAAAAAACCATCAAGAGGAGGATCCTTTAGGAGAAGGACAAGAAGGGAAGAGGAAGACGGAGGAATGCTCGCATACGGGAAAAGAAAGACTGTGTCGTGGAGAGAGTAAAGCATCTAATGACTGTCAAATGCAAATCTTCAATTTGACTGATAAAGTGATCACCCAGGATATGGACACGTTATTCAATAAAGGGTTAAACTTTCGTGTGGAAGAGTCTTTCGACTACACAGAGTTTAAGGTTGACCTATACAAGGCTATAAGGAAAATACATTTATTTAAACATTTTTCATGTGGTAAAAATGAGAAAGCTGGAGATAAGGGAATAAATAGCACTGCTAACACAGTTAAGCAAATTAAGGCTGCCTTCAGACTTGCAGATGCATCTGCAGCGTTTTGCAGATGCATCTGCAAGCATCTGCATGCAGACCGCGGCCCCTATGTTTATAATGGTGCGCACGGCGGTCTGCAGATGCTTGCGGACCGCCGTGCGCACCCATTCACTCCTATATGTGATCTGTGCGCACGCGGATGCCTGCGTACAGATCACACACTCTCGTCCGCACCAGGGACGTGACATCTCGCGTCCATGGTGCGGGCGGGAGTGTGTGATTTGTGCGCAGGCATCCGCGTGCGCACAGATCACATATAGGAGTGAATGGGTGCGCACGGCGGTCCGCAAGCATCTGCAGACCGCCGTGCGCACCATTATAAACATAGGGGCCGCGGTCTGCATGCAGATGCTTGCAGATGCATCTGCAAAACGCTGCAGATGCATCTGCAAGTCTGAAGCCAGCCTAACATAGGAGCTTTGGGTTTTTTTGCTGATGAAAAATCTCTGCGAGAGGTAAAAGATGACGTAGCCTTGTTGCTAGACATAGATTCTACATTAGTAAGTGGAAAGGATGATGAAGAAAGTAGTAGTTATTTTAAAGGGGGAGTAAAATCTGATTTCTACCCACCAGTGTCACCTGGAAACAGCATAGATCTATTCGAAGAAATGGTGTGTAAAGAAGTAGAAGCTTTAATCTATCCTAAACCCAGATCAAACTTAACTAAAGGTGAAAAGAAGGCCTTAGACGTAATCCGAAACTGGGAAGACGTCTTAGTTAAAAAAGCGGACAAGGGTGGGGGAGTAGTCTTGCTTAGAAGAAGAGATTACATCAAAGAAGCTATGAGGCAGTTAGGCTCTACAGATACATACATAACACTACCTAGTGATCCTACCTTCAAATTTAATAATGAATTGAGAAATTTGTTGAGAAGATATGTAAGCAACATGACGATTGAGAAAAAACAGGCAGAGAAATTATTCGTTGAATTTCCAAAAAAAACATTTTGGTACTGTTTGCCAAAGGTTCATAAATCTGTCCAGAACCCACCCGGACGCCCTATTATTTCCGGGATTGGTTCTGTGACTGAACCTTTGTCTCAGTATTTGGATTGGCTACTTAGACCCTTACTAGTGAAAATACCATCATATATAAAAGATTCAGGTGAATTCATAAAATATATTGATGGTTTTGAGTGGCAGTCCGGGTATAGTATGGCTTCTATTGATGTAGAAAGCCTCTATACCCGGATTCCACAGAACTTGGCAGTGTCGGTTATCCGGGAGATCTTTCAGGTGGAAGGTCAGGACAGGTCTTTAGTCGATTTCATTTGTGAATCGTTGCAGTTTATCTTGACACACAATGCATTCACATTTAATGACACGTGGGTGGTACAAACAGATCGCTGGTACGGCAATGGGGACTCCGGTCTCCTGCACTTTGGCTAACTTATTTATGGCTCATTTTGAAGATCATGTGATTTACAATTCTAATCCTTATTTGAAGTTCATAAAATTGTTTATAAGATATGTGGATGACATATTTGTCATCTGGGAGGGTGAGGAAAAGGATTTTTTATCTTTTGTCACCTTCTTAAATGACACCAATGAATATAATATGTCATTTACTTCAGTGTACCGTAACAAGAGCCTGGATTTTTTGGATGTTAGATTGAATCTAGAGGAGGGTACACTTATAAGATCATTATATAGGAAGCCAACATCATCAAATACATTATTACACTATGATAGTGCCCGTCCTCATACGAAACGAGCTCTCCCTTACAGCCAGTTTTTGAGGGTAAAAAGGATGAATAATACACCCTCTATATGTGGGGATCAACTAATGGAATTGGGAAAAAATTTTAAAGACAGAGGATACCCAGATGACTTGATAGCTGATACTAAAAGTAAGGCTTTGAGGGGGTCACATCAAAGGGACAGATCTGTAGAGAACCAAAAGAAACGATTTGTTTTTTTCCTTCAAATTCGGGCCAATGTACAATAAAATCTCAGGAGCCATAAAAAAGTTCTGGCATGTCCTAGAAAAAGATAGAGATTTGAGTTCTATGGGAATAGGATCAGTACTAGCAAAAATAAAACGTGGCTAGAGGAAAGGAGACCAAAAGGAAATTATAGGTGCAGAAACTGCAACTTTTGCCAAAACCATGAAATTAGTAATCCGGTCAAAATAGGGGATAGACTTCATAGAGTAACTTCCTTTATTGGATGTAAAACCACATGGGTAGTCTATGCAATTTTCTGCCCATGTCGGCGTTTTTTATTGGTAAGACAATAAGGGAGCTCTGTAAAAGATTCAAGGAACACCACAAATCAGTAAGGACAGGTATTGGGAGTCCGAGGCTGATACAACATGTTAATGAAGTACACAATGGTATTTGCAGGACTTGAACATATTGTACCTTCTGTTAGAGGTGGTAATACACATAAATTGCTTCTACAAAGAGAAAATAGGTGGATAGTTGAGACTAAAGCGTGTGGCCCCTCAGAGTTAAATGAAAAAAATGATTTTGCAGTATTCCTGTAACTCTGTATATATAAAGCTTATGACCGTTAGGGTTAATTGAAAAAATGGCTTTAAGGTACTCCTGCGTTTATTTACATATCGGTGAGAACTGCAGGGCACTTAGTAATAAATGTTAGAATATGTAAGGATTACTAGGATGGTACTATACTTAAGGAATAGATTGAGGTAAAAAGTATAAACTAGGTAATCATAGATTATACTGCATTGTTATAGTCATATAAAGTATACCGCATTGCTATAATCTAATAGCGTTTCTGCAATAATAGGTCGCGTATAATAGAGGTTTAACGACAGACCTTAGGTGAAATTGGCAGTTATTTAGAATAAATACGGTAAGAGCCTAGGTAAGGGCCCTTTCACATCAGCGTTTTTCGTAATTCGCGGCAGATGCGGTGAAAAAACCGCATCTGCCGCGTTTGCCGCATAACGGTTCCACTTGCGGCACGGTTGCGGTTTTTTCCATAGGAAGTATAGGGGGACTTGCGGCAGATGCGGCAAGTGCGGTATTGCACTTGCGGCAGGTGCGGCAGAGAAAAAAACCGCGGCTTACTGCGGTTTTTTTCTCTGCCGCACCTGCCGCAAGTGCAATACCGCACTTGCCGCATCTGCCGCAAGTCCCCTATACTTCCTATGGAAAAAACCGCAACCGTGCCGCAAGTGGAACCGTTATGCGGCAGTTGCGGCAGATGCGGTTTTTTCACCGCATCTGCCGCAAATTTAAAAAAAACGCTGATGTGAAAGGGCCCTAACACGACGCTCAGGAAGGCTGTTACCTGCTTTTAGATGCTATTAATGATATATCTAGTGTAGAAAGAAGTGTATTTGATTCAGTTCGTTAGAGCACCCCATTTTTGTGATATTTTGATATCCTTGATGTATGTTTTAGTTGTATGACACATCTTGTTTAACTATAGCGGTAGTGACGTCATGTGCCGGTTTTATAAAGCTCCGGACATGACGACAGACGCTTTAGAGGACCCGTGGAAGCGGTACACGACCGCGAAACGGCGAGCCGTCGTCTGCCGCCCCTGCACCCCCTCCCTTGTTGTATTGTTCAAGACTTTTAGGATGAACATGAAATAAATTTGTCAAGATCCATTACCGGTGAGTGCGGACATTTTTTCTATTGTTTGCTATATGGATAATCGCTATTGAGAGCCAGCACCACAAGGTATAGCTGCAGATATATCACGGGAGTGACAGCCTACCTAATGTAAGATGTTAAGTGCCCAGTATTTTCTACTGTTGTAAAGGATTGTTAAGTAAACTGTTGTTGGTTAAAGTTAACTGGCATTCTCCATAAAATGGTACGGCGTTTTAGAGAGTAGCATACTTTAAATACTAGAAGACTAGTTGGTAAGGGTGGTTCCTGGTGATTTCTCCATGCCTACTCCTCTTAAGTGACAGGTCTCTCACTGCATGCATGTATAGAGATAGACCTGTCAGCTACTAGCAGTGGGGGTGGAGAGAAGTAACCAGGGTCCAACTATGTCATTTGTATGGCTTGCTCCCTAGATGGCTTTTAATCAGGGGCGCAACAATCGCGGTCACAGGAGTCGCGACCGCGACTGGGCCTGGGGGTGCAGGGGGCCCGCCAACCTCAGCGGCTGGAGCTGCTCGGGCCGATGGGGGAGCACACTGTGCATTTGAATATAACTATTCTCCCCCCCAGCCACTCGGCAGATCACATCACCAGCTGCAGACACGCACACTGCAAACACTGTGTGGACAGTGTCTGCAGAGGGACCTCACAATGTGCACCTGTTGCTTCAGCCTCCCGGAGAGCAGCTTGTGGGAGGACTGGAAACCTCAGAAGATGGCGGTAAGCATGAGGTCATACATTAATCATGGTGTGGGGCAGGAGTTCTGCAGGACACTGCTCAGTCCGGCAGGGGCCGCTCTGCTGGGGATCAGAGTGATTGATTGCAGGAGTCTGTGGCGATCAGGTCGGGCTGTCAGTGCTGGGTTATCGGCTCCAGCATCACCCGACCTACAGGAAAGAGCAGACTCCTGCAATAAATCATTCTGACCCCAGCACACACCACAGACCTCAGTGTACAAAGTCCTGCACTGATTGATCACATCTAAACTTATGGCTCCATATATATGTGATGTCCTACAGGCAGTACCAGGTGTGATCAATACAGTACATTATATATCCAGTGTACAGATAGGGACATATACCAGTATGGGCCCATATATAACAGGTTGGAGGACATATATACCAGAATGGGGGACCTATACACCAGGATAGGGGACCCAGGGTCATAACTGCTGAGGTCGCGACTGCGACGGGGCCTGCAGTGCTTGGGGGCCCTGCTGTGCAAATTAGCAGCCGGCCAGCTCCTGAGTGTAAGTGAGACAGGAGATCTGGACGCACATTCACGTCACTGACCAGAAGACTGCATGGCCGCTATGGGGTCCATGTGTCAGGGAAAACTGGTGTCAGCATCAGCCCCTACCCCACCTGTCATCACACAGACCTATGAAGAAAGAGGGAGAAGTCCTTTCTTCATTCTCACTCTTTGCCCATGCGCTGACATTTCCGCGCAGCAAAGCATGGTGACATCACAGCCTCATATCCTTCCGTATAGCATAATGCAGCCTCATATATTGTGCCTCATAACCCTCCTTTTAGTATAATGCACCGCCCCTCCTCCTTGACATTTCAGCGCAGTGGAACACAGTGACGTCAACACTGCACGCTGCCGTACTGAGATGTCAGAGGACAGGGCATTCACAGGGAGACCAAAGAAGTGGGGGAACCAAAAGAGGCGAGTACACATTTAGATTTTTTTAATCAGTGAGTACACAGTCACCAGAGGATTATGGGATAAGGAGGGTGGTGTATTATACTAGAAGGGTTATGAGGCTGCATATAAGAGGCTGCATTATGCTATATGGATGGATATGAGGCTGCATTATGCTATATGGTGGGCTGGGAGGCTGCATTACGCTATATGGTGGGCTGTGAGGCTGCATTATGCTATATGGAGAGTAATGAGGCTGCATTATAATATATGGAGGGCTATGAGACTGCATTCTGCTATGTGGAAGGCTATGAGGCTGCATTATGCTATATGGAGGACTATGAGGCTGCATTATAATATATGAAGGGATATATGGATGCATTATGATATATGGAGGGATATGAGGCTGCATTATACTATACTATACTATATAGAATACATAGAAGGCTTTGAGGCTGTATTCAGGTATATGGAGGGTAAGAGGCTGCATTCAGCTGTATGGAGGGCTATAAGGCTGCATTTTGCTATATGGAGGGCTGTGAGATTGTATTCTGATTTATAGAGGACTATGAGACTGTATTCTGCTATATAGAGGACTATAAGACAGTATTATAATATATGGAGGGATATGAGGCTGCATTCTGATATATGAAAGGCTATGAGGCTGCATTCTGCTATATGGAGGGGCTATGAGGCTGCATTATACTATTTGGAGGGCTATGAAGCTGCATTATCCTATAAGGAGGATAATGGGTGCATTATAATAATTGAAGGGGGCTACCTTATGCATGGAGGACATTGGGATGCATTATCATACATAGAAGACTATGGGGGTGTGGCACCCCATGGGTTAATGTGCCACAATAACATCACATGGGTTCTCTCCCCCACTACACACTGACAAACACTAGCACCTCTGGGCCAGGAGGGGGAGCACAACCTGCTTCCTTATATACTCTTGCCCATGAGGGAGAGCTCAGTCAGTTCCTGGAGAACTGAGAAGAGTTCAGCTCGGAGCAGGGCTGTGAAGAGGACACTTAGAGCAGAGTTAGCTCAGTGTAGACCTAGTAAGGGTCAGAGGAACAGGAGAACTACCGACAGAGAAACACGTCTGGGAGCTGGAGTGATACCTTCACTTGCCCCAGAAGAACGCACTGAACAGACACCGGATCCGGTACTGTGTCTGGCACCCACAGCACAGTGAATCCAGGAAGAGTGGGATCTCTAGATGCCCCCTAGTACCAGAGCAAAGCAACACGGAGGGGTCAGCACAGCACAGAGGACTCAAGTTGCCTAGCCAAGTGGTACCAGCAGAACACAGAGAGAGAGACGTGAGGAATCCCAGCAGCTCAGCTAATAGCAGCGGCCAGGACACACACACAGTGCAGCATAAGGACGCTGACAACCCCGGACAGGGTGGGAAGAGAGCTCAGCCCCATTACAGACTCCGTGGACTATAATCTGCAGTAACATCAGCAGTAAAGCTTTGAAAAACAGCAAAACTGTGAGTCTGTGTATTGATTGCGACCTTTGCTCCAGATTCAGCACAGAGAGCTCCCCTCTGCTACAAGCCTGTCAGCTCTGCAGCCTCAGGAGAGAAGGAGAAGTGCACCAGTGTCTACCAAACGTGAGTGTGTGTCCTTTAACCCCGTCTCCACCATCTATAACCCCAATAGACTTTAACTCTTACTGCCCCGGGGGATACAGTTCTCCCCACTGGAACTACACCATCTCCGCTGCCATTCCATCACCCCCGGAGGTTCTGCAGCAGCGGCGGCCCCCATTACTGGCCGCACCAAGTGGGTGGCGTCACGAGTGACAAATCCCCTTGTAAATATTCCCCATCTTATTGTGCGGGCAAAGGGACACGGTCCAGACCAAGCCACCTGTGACTTCCCCAGTACCGCCCGGTCCGGTACCGAGTACCCCCGTCCCGTGGGGGCTCCACAGGGGTACATTGTAATATATGGAAAAATATGGGAGTACATTACAATAATTGGAAGACTTTGGTGACAAGAGGAGGACCATATATATAAAGATGGGGAACGTATATATCAGGATAAGGGCCACATTCCAAGAAAAGAACTATATATAGCTGGAGGAGGACCATATATAGCAGGATGAGAGACATTAATACATAATGTTGGGGGAGAGGGGTCAACTCGTGAGTCTTATAGGGTTTAGAACATTACCAATGTGTGTGCAGGGGGAAGCCCGCTCCAAATTTTGCACCGGGGCCCATCGGACCCTAGTTACGCCACTGCTTTTAAAGTATATTACTCTCTAACATGCTGCAGTGTTTTAGAGTCAAGCACACATGGCTGAGATCATACAGCCAGTGTCTGATACATGGTATCTGTAGTTCAGGCAGAATGTTTATACTGACATATTCCCTTTAAGTTTTGCTTCATGGTTACTGCTTTCTTCATTAAATAGGACTCTAAAAATGTCAAGAAGCTGCCTTTGTCATGTATTTAAAAACTTTAACCAAGCCAAAGTGTCCCCATCCTCTGATATCCAGGGTACATGCCTTCCAAACGACCCCCTATCTATGCCCCTGATTATAATTGGTCATAACAAATTACGTCACTTACCACATTTTCATTAATGCCGTCATTACTGGGTGCAAAAAGTGTAGCTTGTATGGACAAGTCAGTGAGATAATTAATAAATTCTTTGCCTTTTGTTGATGTATTGGAATATTTGAAAATTTCCTTTAGAGAGAGGATAAGACCATGGTGAATAATCAGGTAATACTTGTCAACTACTGAGTATCTGTAATCTCATACCATTTCTTAAATTGCCTTCAAGAATGACTGTAGACATATAGACATTCATCAGACTTAATATATTATTTCTAATTACCGTATTAATTCCCAATAAAGGTACATTGTGTTAGTTATGATTGCATGTGACAACAGAACAAATTAACAGTCTTTGATTATTCTTTAACATACCGATACAAAGTTTGAAAATTCAGGGAAAGTCGTAAGAACTTGGAGAAGATTCCCATTACAGGTGTAGCCATCTCCTATATAGCCAGGTTTGCAGGTGCACTGTACATCTACAGGATAGGAATAATATATATTTAGTAAAAACGCGAAGAAATGACATATTAATCCTAGTTTTAGGCTGCTTTCACATCAGCGGTAATTTACAATCGCGGCCAATCTGGCAGATTTCGCCGCATCTGCCAAATAGTGGCTGACTCGCGGCACAAATGTAGCAAGCCCCATTCGTTCTCTATGGGACTTGTGGTCAGGTGTGGCAAGTGCGGTTTTGCCGGATCCGGCACTTGCGACAAGTAGAAAAAAATGCTGCTAGCAGCGTTTTTTTTTTGCGCCACCTCGAGTGCCGGATTTGCCGGATTCGGTAAAACCGCACTTGCTGCACCTGACCACAAGTGCCATAGAAAATTAATGGGACTTGCAGCATTCATGCCGCAAGTCAGCCGTTATGTGGCAGATGCAGCGAAATCTGCCGCATCTGCTGTGATTTTAAATAAACGGTGATGTGAAAGGTCCCTTACCAGCTTTGATTTGCTATCATGTTACCTGTAGCAATATATATTCACTAACATGTAAATGTTACCTGGCACAGATTCGGCAAGCCCCATTCATACCGCACTTGCCGCACCCGCCTTGCCGAATCGGTGCCACAAGTCAGCCTTTACGCGGTAGATTTGGCAGGTGCGGCGACATATGCCGGATCCACCACAAAATTGCAATGCCGCTGATGTGAAAGGAGCCTTTGATCCTAATTTCGGATCAAGATCGGCAATGCAAGACTATGGGTCTGTGAAAATACTGGACATTAAAGGTAACATTTACATGTTAGTGAATATATATTGCTACCGGTAACATGGTAGCAAATCAAAGCTGCTAAGGGACCTTTCACATTAGCTATTCTGCCACCGATATATGTGGGTGAGATGTGTCTGAGGGATGTGATCACGATCTCTATATAAACAATGGCGGATAGCGTTACTCACTAATCGGTGCTCCTAGATCTTATCAGCTACATAGATGTCCGGAAGGATGATGCAGTGATAAGTTAACAGTCTTTATTTACAATACCTTGAATAGATGAGATGCCAGGGAAGATGAAGGGATGAAGATGAGGCAGGAGTTAGCACTGTAGATTAGAGCTGTTATAGATGCACCAGATTACAGGTAACAAGAGAATCCTTCCTCCAGTCCTGAGCATGAGGTCAGAATGGTGGAGAAGGATCAAAGGCAGGAAGAGAACATTCCGAAGGAGGAGTTACAGACAGAAAAGAATTATGGGAGGTAAGACATGCAGTGAATGCACAATGACCAGTAGATGGCAGCAAGGATAGCAGATGCATAGATTATACAATTAAAGCACAACATTACAAATGTCCATGTATGGCTGAAAGTCAATAGATAAACTGGGAACAGCACACTCCCCGTCTGAAATCCTTGGATTTCACTAAATAAACAGTTCCGAATTTGGGATATTTACCGGAATGCGCGAAGGAATACCTCAACCTGTAAGATAAAAGAAACAATGTATGCATGCAACAATAACCAAAAATAGAACAAGGTAGACGAATGTCTGTAACAAGTTCCTGAAGTAGTCCAAAGGATAACCCATCTTCGGATTGGAGAAGCCGCGCTAGGCCAAACTGTCTCCAACCCAATTGTAATCCAAAGGCTAAGTTACTAGGAAGAGTTCCTTTGGTTGGACGGAATTAATCCTCAACCGGTATGAGCAGGATAATCTCCGATATAGGTCTAATGAAGGATTTGGGGTCACCTTGCTTGGCAACTGTCACTTCGACCTTGCGCACTTTGCCATCGTCACTTGGAAAAGTTTTCGATATAAGTCCCATAGGCCATGCGTTTCTTTCCTCCTTCTGGTCTTTCATGAGGACAACATCTCCTAGTTGTAAATTTGGTTTCACTTGTTGCCACTTTCTTCGTGTTTGGAGGAGTGTTAGGTACTCCTTCTTCCATCTATTCCAGAAACAGTTCGCCAGATGTTGCACATGTTTCCATCGTCTTTGATAATTGTTACCGGACACAGAGTCTTCAGGCGGGTTAGGAACAATACCAAGTTTCTGAGTGAGGAGAGTTGCTGGAGTGAGAATGACAGGAGATTCTGGGTCCATAGATATGGGAACAAGAGGTCTTGAGTTTACTATAGCAGATACCTCTGCTAAGAAGGTGGTCAAGGTCTCATGAGTCAATCTTGAAAGATTTGAGTCCTTGAGCATAGACTCCAGTATCCGCCGAGTAATGCCTATCATTCTTTCCCATGATCCGCCCATATGAGAGGCGTGAGGAGGGTTGAAAACCCAGGAACAGCCATTGGTTGTCAAGAAGTCCTGCACTGGTGTTGAATTCAGTTGTAGTTCTCGACAGGCACCTACGAAGTTCGTTCCACAGTCGGATCTTAATTGTTTCACCGGTCCTCTGATGGATTCTGAGAGTTGTCTCAGCAGAAGCTTGCCTTGTATAGTCAGGGGTGCGACAAATCCAAGTGGATCATATAGACTGTTCACCACCAACAGAACCCCACGCTTAGTAAATGGTTTTTCAGCACCATTAACCTGAAAGCTGAAGGAGTCGTTTAACAAGTTCCACCTCAAGCCCAGACTCCCTTGTATTGGTGGATTGTCGGAGCCTAGGTTCAAGTCCCTGAATTCTGTGGCATGATCATTAGGGTGAAAAGCCTTCATGACGACAGCACTATTGGAGGCAATTTTATGCAACCTTAAATGAGCTTTAGACAGCATACCTTGTGTCCGTTTAAGCAGATCTATGGCTTCTTCCGTTGTGGGCAAGGATTTAAGTCCGTCGTCCACATAGAAGTCTTTTTCAACGAACTGTTGGGCATCCTTCCCGAACTCTGCTTCGCCATCGGAAGCAGTCCTACGTAGGCCGAACGTAGCGACTGCGGGAGAAGGACTGTTTCCAAACACATGCACCTTCATGCGGTATTCGACCATTTCCTTGTTGGTGTCGTTGTCTCTGTACCATAGGAAACGGAGATAATTTCTGTGGTCTTGCCGTACGATGAAACAATGGAACATTTGTTCGATGTCAGCGGTAATGGCGACCGGTTCCTTCCTGAATCTCATGAGCACTCCCACTAGGTTATTAGTCAGGTTGGGACCAGTGAGGAGAACGTCATTCAGGGATACACCATCGTGTTTGGCGCTTGAATCAAACACCACTCTGATTTGTTTCGGCTTTCTTGGGTGATATACTCCAAAGGAAGGTAGATACCAGCATTCTTCATCAGCTTGCAATGGTGGAGCTGGCTCTGCGTGGTCATTGCGAAATATTTTGTCCATAAAGGCTATGAAATGTTCCTTCATTTCGGGCTTGTTCTTTAATGCTCTCTGCAATGAGATGAACCTAGAGAAGGCCTGTTCTCGATTGTTAGGAAGCTTGGTCCTTGTAGTCTTGAAGGGTAAGGGAGCAACCCAGCGGCCAGATTCATTTTTGAAGAATCCAATGTCCATCATTTTAAGAAACTCCTTGTCTTCTATGGATAAGGCGACCTTGTTGTCGTCCTTTGATGTGTGAAACACTGTCCTCCCTAAGCCGTCGCCGTAGGGGGTGGGAATGAGGTCAGGTTCCTGGATGCATTCTGAGAACCTCTCTTTTATTTCGTAGTGATGAGGGCATGGCTTAAAGTGAGTTGCGCGACCATTTGTGGAGCACATACGTTTTGCAGGTGTTTACTTCGGATGCCTCATGACGTCTTTCCAGACATACGTCGCCCACGATTACCCACCTAGATCGAGTCTTTGGGCATATGGAGCATCATCTGGACCGTTGCATTGTTGGCGCACCTTGTGGACCTTCAGAATGTCCCTTCCGAGTAGGATTAGGATTTCAGCATTCGTGTCCAAAGGAGGAATTTCATTAGCTAGGTGCCTCAAGTGACGATGATGAAGGGCGGCTTCCGGAGTGGGAATCTCCTCCCTGTTATCAGGTATCTGGTCACATTCGATTAGGGTTGGCAAGGGTATATGCACGTTTCCTTTGACTGAAGAGATTATGTACCCAGAGGCTCTCCTACCAGAAGTCTCGACCCGACCAGAGCAGGTATTGAGGGTATATGGGGTCGTTTGTCCCTTTATGTTGAAGATCTCAAAGAGTTTGGGCCTTGCTAGAGACCGGTTACTTTGTTCATCTATTATGGCATACATTTTGGAGGCCTTGTCAGGTTGTCCTTCTGGATAGACCTTTACCAGACATACCTTGGCACAGCATTTAGGTCCAGTCCCTTTTCCACAAACCTGAATGCATGAGGAGGTAACGGCAGTTGCAGTTGGGTTAGGAAGATCCTGTGGCTCCCCGCCATGCTTTTGAGCAGGGTCGGATGTGGAAGGTTGTGGGTTGTGTGGAGCTGGCGTGGGATGCATAGACGCAACGTGTTTGTCACTACTGCATTCAGTGCACTTAATGACGGCCTTGCAGTCCTTAGCGCGGTGGTCTGTAGAGGCGCAACACTTATAACAAATCCCAAGCTCCTTGAGGGTATCTTTACGCTCCTGCAAAGTCTTTGCCCTGAATCCACGGCATTCCTTTAGTGGGTGAGGCCTTTTGTGGATAGGGCACATACGGTTATTGTCCATAACTGTAGGTGTAACATAATTTGTTTTAGTGGAGGCTGGATCAATAGGTGGAACGTCGGTCTTTCTCACAGACACTGTGTTCCTTGACTCTCTTCGTTTGGCGATATTGTCATACCTTGTAGAAGATGATGATGCTGGTGGAGTAGGTTCAGTGAAGTCGAAGCTGGGGTCGTTCTTCTTCCGAGCTTGGTCACTGATGAACCTGGAGAAATGCGAAAAGGGGGGAAAGGACACATTATGCTGCCTTTTATACCGTGAGCCATGGTCTGCCCATTTATCTTGCATGCCGTGTGGTAACTTGGACACTATTGGATTAACACCATGAGCAGTATCTAGGTAGCTCAGTCCTGAAAGACGTGGGTCTAATTTTGCCAATTCTATCTCCTTTAGTAGGTCGCTCAGATCTTGAAGTTTTCTATTGTCCTTGTTTGTTATCCTTGGGAAGGTTTGCAGTCTCTTGAATAAGGCACATTCTATGGCTTCTGAGCTGCCGTAGGTTTCTTCCAGTCTCTCCCAGGCTGCAATAAGTCCTGCATCTGAATAGTCCACATGAACTGCCCTTATTGTCTTGATGCGCTCTGCTGATTCCGGGCCTAACCAGTTAACAAGCAAATCCAGTTGTTCCTTCCCAGTGAGGTTAAGATCTTGGATCACTGCTTGAAAGGTCGATTTCCAGGCTCTATAATTCTCGGCACGATCATCAAACTTAGAGAGACTGATGTTTATTAATTCCCGGCGAATCATGTATCTGGCGAAGTCAGACATGTCCGATCTCCCGGCCATTGCTGTAGGATGAACTTGTGATATCCGTGGGGGATGTAAGTTCTCTGGCTCATATGACTGCGACAAATCAGGACAAAATGATGCGACATAAGGGTTAAGCTGCGGTTTAGTCTCTATTGGTTCCGCTGGCTGCGGCCTAAATCGTGAATTAGTGCCGGAAGTTACCTTGTCAGCAGTAGGTGGCGACATCTCTTGGCTTGTCGGTGCATCCGTGTTAGGAAACGGAGGTGGTGCTGGTGCAGATGTTAAGTGTCTTAGCACGTAGTCAGTAGTGCGTTCAACTGAGTCCTCCATTTCTCCTGGAATAAGACAGTCCGAAATATGATCTTGTCCCAGTGCTTGTTCAAGAACCTTCAGTTTAGCAAAGGCTGTTGCTTCTTCCTTTTCTGCTTTGAGTATTTTTAATTTCCTTTGAGCTTCCATCTCATTTTTCTGAGTTTCTAGTTCCACTTCAGCCTCCTTCTTAGCAAAGGAGCTTTTTACTCTAGCTTCCTCTGCAGCCACACGGATCTCCAGTAACTTGTCGGACAATATCGACTTCCTGGAGTGAGATGATCTGGAAGACCGAGACGTGAGTTTGGTCGACGTTGTACGATATGACCTAGCCTCTTGGAGGTAAGCGATGCGGAGCTCTGCCTTATCCTGAGCGTCTCGCACTAATGAGGCCCTTTCTTGGAGGAGAGCTTCCCTTTCATCTTGTTCTGCTGGGGCATTTTCCATGTCATAGGTACTCAAGAACGTGACGTACTTTGCAGACAGTCTCTGGTAGCGATCATAGGCGGCAGATAAACGATTCAATGTGGCGGTTAACTTTGCGGCGTCACTGTTAGAGCGTGGAAGAGCTGCTAAATAGTGATTGACTTTGCCCCATAAATGTTCTAGGTTATCATGGAACTCGTCTCTAGTGGTTTCAAGGTTCTCTCTGACCTTTTGTGTCGGCTTGGTTACACGTTTGGATCGTACGTCCTGCTGTGCAGTATGTGTGGACTCTGCTCCTACAGCGTCCTGCTGTGCAGTATGTGTGGACTCTGTTCCTGCAGCATCCTGCTGTGCAGTATGTGTGGACTCTGCTCCTGCAGCATCATGGTGCGCTTCACTTGCCAATGGGTCCGCGGTGCTTTTCGTGGACATGCTTTAGCTGGGATGGCTGCGGTGAAGACTTGCTAGCAGACAATGTATATGCATACGGACACTGAAGGCTTAGGTCTCTTGTTACTATTCTGCCACCGATATATGTGGGTGAGATGTGTCTGAGGGATGTGATCACGATCTCTATATAAACAATGGCGGATAGCGTTACTCACTAATCGGTGCTCCTAGATCTTATCAGCTACATAGATGTCCGGAAGGATGATGCAGTGATAAGTTAACAGTCTTTATTTACAATACCTTGAATAGATGAGATGCCAGGGAAGATGAAGGGATGAAGATGAGGCAGGAGTTAGCACTGTAGATTAGAGCTGTTATAGATGCACCAGATTACAGGTAACAAGAGAATCCTTCCTCCAGTCCTGAGCATGAGGTCAGAATGGTGGAGAAGGAACAAAGGCAGGAAGAGAACATTCCGAAGGAGGAGTTACAGACAGAAAAGAATTATGGGAGGTAAGACATGCAGTGAATGCACAATGACCAGTAGATGGCAGCAAGGATAGCAGATGCATAGATTATACAATTAAAGCACAACATTACAAATGTCCATGTATGGCTGAAAGTCAATAGATAAACTGGGAACAGCACATTAGCGTTGATTTAAAATCACAGCGGATACGGCAGATTTAGCCGGCAATACCACACTTGCAGCACCCGACAGCAAGCAATATAGAGAATGAATGGGGCTTGCCGGGTTGGTGCCGCAAGTCAGCCGTTGCGCAGTAGATCCGGGAGGTGCGGCGACATCTGCTGGATCTACTGTGAAATTGTAATACCTGATGTGAAAGCACCCAAACTTGGACATATGTCTACAATTTTGCACGGACAAATCATGCGCTGAAAATTACAGACAGGTGAATAACCCCATTCACTATTGTAGGTACAAGTGTTATCTTTGAAAAACATGGACAGCACTCGAGAACTCAAGGAAGCTGCTGCTAACGGAATGCACAATAACATGGTATTTTGGAAAAATGTTTACCTTTAACTCTATAACAGAAAACATCCCAGGTCTCGGACATGTTGGCCCGAATCCCATAGTCCACAATCCCTACATATCCACCTCCACAGTTTGGACTTGAGTATGCTGTTGGATAGCCTGCTCTTCCGCCTTCTAGCCATCCCACTGAACATAAATGGTAATTGGCCTACATGAAATAACATAACAGAGCAATGAGATATTTTTGAGCTTTAGTAAGAATGAAATTACTGTAAGTATTTTAAGTACGGTAAATCCTCTATGTGAATATTGATAGTACAAGTACAAATGATTCAGATATGAAATGTATGCTGTAAACGTTGTACTTCCAATTTGTTATACAGAATACCATACTAAAAGTGGATATATTGTGTGCACAGTCGCGGTCATAAGTTTTGAGACTGACACAAATTTTGTTTTTAACAGTCAGTGTTTTTAGATCCTTTAGGCTGCTTTCACATCAGCGTTTTACGCTGATCGTGGTAGTTGCAGTGAAAAAACGCAACTGCTGTGATTACCGCATAACGGCCGCACTTGCGGTTCACTTGCAGCAAGCCCATGCAATGTCTATGGGGCTTGCGGCAGGTGTGGCCAGTGCGGTATAGTTACGGTTTCAGCACTTGCGGCAGATGCGGCCGTGAAAAAAACGCGGTCGGCTGCGGTTTTCTCACGGCCGCATCTGCCGCAAGTGCCGAAACCGCACTTGCCGCACCTGCCGCACACTTACCGCAAGCCCCATAGACATTGTATGGGGCTTGCCACAAGTGAACCGCAAGTGCGGCCGTTATGCGGTAATCGCGGCAGTTGCGTTTTTTTCACCGCAACTGCCGCGATCAGCGTAAAACGCTGATGTGAAAGGGGTCTTGGTAAAATGTTTCTGTAGTTACTGAAGTACAATTAACAGCATTACATAACTGCCTTAGGCAAGATCCTATAAGGATCCAGGTCTGAGGAAGGAGTCAGTTCAGTCAGATAGTTCAGTTCAGAAGAGTAGGTCAGTCAGTAAAGACAGTACAGGAGTGGCAGTTGACAAGTACAAAAGAAGGTACTAGAAGGGGCTGGTTGCTGGGACAAAGCCAGGCCCAGAACCAGGAAAGACTGATCTGAGCTGTGCAGCGCCCTAGGGAGAGGGACAGAGGCCAGTGGAAAGTTAGCAAGAACAGAAGAAGGGAACATAGCTAGTTACCCTTAAAGTCAACCCGGACACCGGAGTCCGTACCTGCTATATTTCCATTTGTAGCAGATTTCCACCGAAGAAAGAGCTGGGCTTTGTAGTCCGCGCTGACCTCAAGAAACTTCCAGTCCAGTAAAGGGTTAATCAGGTTCTGGTTTATTTGCCTACGCGTTTCGTGGCTTTAAATCTGCCACTTCATCAGGGCTATAGGTAATAGCCCTGATGAAGTGGCAGATTTAAAGCCACGAAACGCGTAGGCAAATAAACCAGAACCTGATTAACCCTTTACTGGACTGGAAGTTTCTTGAGGTCAGCGCGGACTACAAAGCCCAGCTCTTTCTTCGGTGGAAATCATTTATCTTCAGTGGGCTCCTGCAGCGACCATTACCAGGCTCTCTCAGTTTGTTGTGGCTCTCACAACCACCGCAGGTGAGTCACACCGATTGGGGGGACTGGACTATTTATTAAGAAGATAACGCCCTATGTGCGCTCCCTATTTATCCATTTGTAGCAGAGAAATCCTGGACAGACCAGAAGGATTTAGTCCCCCTGAGCTCAGGAGAAAGTAAAGGCTCGAGCTAGACTGGTTGAAGGATCAGGGCCCTAGAGAAGACAGGAATCCCAAGAAAAGGTCCTTAATGTCAGCTTTTGGAGCAGACTTCTGAGGAGAAAGAGCGGCAGATCAAGCTTCAGGCAGATCTCACCCCAACCATCGCACACACTGGCAGAGGAGGCCTCACAACTCTCTAAGGTGGACGTCCCAAACTGCATCGGCCACCTGGTTACCCTCCTGGACCGTACCTGCTACCCGACATCAGTAAAAAAGGTACCGAAACAGAGACTATTGTGTGTGTGTGTGCCTGATTCACCACCTGCAGCGCCTACACAGAACCGAAAACTAATACTTCTCTCAACCACCCCGCTGCCCTGAGGTAAAGCTCCGCCTGTGGGGAGCTGTACTATAACTGCTGTGTCACCATTACCTCAGCGGCCGGCTGCAGCGCTGGTAATCACATTACCAGGTACCACAGGTGGCGTCACATGTAAACCCCATCATCATCACCCCCATCAGACATTGAGTGCCCAGGGCACGGAACCAGGACCCGACCAGCCGTGATCCCCACCGAAGCTACCGTCCGGATATCTGAGTAACCCCTTCCCTACCGGCCCGACTCACAAAGACTCAAATGTTCTCAATGGTATTTCCATTATGGGAGTTTCCTGGCCAAAAATCTATGAGCAATTTGGTGATGAACAATGCTTTTGCCAGCACTAAGTCACAAGGCAAAAGTGGTAACTAAGTGGCTCGATGAACAAAACATTAATATGTTGAGTCTATGGCTAGGAAGCTCCACAGATCTCAATCCCATAGAGAACCTATGATCAAACAAAAACACAGAAATTGTGTTAACCTCCAAGCACTAATTAGATAAGAATCAGGAATCAGTCAGGATTTTGCCCAGGTGCTAATATCCAGCATTTCAGGGTGTACTGTACAAGGCTTGAAAAATAAAAAGTCAGCACTTTAAATATTGGGTCTTTGTATAAATCTGTATATATTTGATGTGTTTATCCATTAAAGTGTGAAAACGTATGAAAAATGTATAAATGTACTTCAGGAACCAAAATTTGTGTCAGTCTCAAAACTTTTCGACACGACTGAACACATATATGGAATATGGAGGCTTGAATTATGATTAAATAACAATAATGATTTTTATTTACTTAGCGCCAAATATATTCCGCAGCACTTTACAATTGAGAGGGGTCATGTGCAGACAATATGATACAATACTGCAAGCTTACAATCTATGGGATATGAGAATTCATTACTAGCGTTTTACCTTTTGAGCATAAGACACTTGGTTATACGTAGCCATGCTGGCACCTTCATCTTTGCATGCTTGGATGGCCTCACTGAAATTGTACTTATATTGGCCTTTTGAAGAACGTAAGTGAAACACTCCCACTGTTGCATCTGTTGGGGAAATAATAATTGTTGTTATCAGTGATGTAACTTGAAGCTCATGGGCCCCGATGCGAAAGCTCCAACACGGCCCCCAATTATTGCAAATCTCTAATAGGATTAGTTTTTTTCTATAGGCCATAGGGACTTTTGGGGTCCCTTAGGCTCCAGGGCCCGGGTGCGATCGCAACCCCTGCAGCTATTGCAGTTACACCCCTGGCTCATGCAATTCCACCATACCCATTATCTAGCTGTTGGTCGAATGATCATTTGGCCAACAACTTTCTCCCCCTAGTCCTCTATATAGAGGAATGTTTGGCCAAGTTTTCATATGTTATCAATGAGTAACTGCCACACTCCTCTGGTGGTGGCTTATCACCCAAAGAAAAAGAAGAGACCGTCCTTTAGAAATTTAGTGTGCTGGATCCTTTTCTTCCCCGCCATCATCTGACAGAAGGCTCCCACACACATTAAACTGTTGGCCGGTCCTAACGATTTTTGATTGGTTCAGCCATCTTTACACTACTGTGTATAGGAGTCTTTGTGTGCAAAATATGGAGAGAATCACAAAATGTTTTCGGTATGACACAACTTAAAAAATATTGTCATTATAAGCTGCTCTCTCACTCATGAAATAGAAATTCAAGACAAAAAAGATATGTCTTATCATGGGTAACAACTTTCTATACATGTTATAAAAAGGCCTCACCTAGAAAGTGTAAGTCAGCACATATCGCATCTGTGTGGCACTGCCCGTGATCCTGCAGGCAGCGGTCAATGGGCAGACTTTTCAATTCACAGGTCACACCATCACCAATGTATTGTTCCTTACAGTCACATTTCCGCTTATCCTTAAAAATACATAAATAAATAAAACAAGGTAACAGGGATGTAGCAGTTTTGAATTATATAGAACCAGACTGGAGAAAATAAACGTAATTTAGTAGATGATAGAACCCTCCTATAAGCACATACGGTAATCTCGCAGTCTAACATCAGTTAATGGTTTTAAAAGGGTAGGGGACAAAACTGCCTGCAGATTTTCCTGGATTTACCATGGAGTTCCCCCCCACTACACTGAAAGGGGTAAAGTCTGGAAGTAAAGTCTGGAATAAAAATGTGCTGTACATTTAAAAATCCACACAGGAAAATTCAGAAGCATATGGATGAGATTTCTACCATGAATTATCTTTGTGCAAATCTGCATGGAAAATCTGTGGCACTTCCGTCCCATGTAGGCGTACCCTTAGTGAGCCCAGCAAATACTGATTTCATCATTTTTTTTACATTATGTTATAACATTACACTTACTGGGCCAGTCATGGTACAGATAGCGTGTTCATTGCAACCACCGTTCAGCCCATCAACACAAGGGTTTATAGCTGTACAAACTTTTCCATCTCCACTGTATCCCTTTAAGCAGCTGCAGGTGACTTTAACACCATTTTGCGAGCACTTTGCATTCTTGTCACATCCACCGTTATTTGCCTGGCAGAGATCCACCACTAGGGGAAAAAAAGCTACTATTATTGAAAAGTAGCAACATAGTGCCACATAAAAGTCAATTGATGCATTTTTTTCATAAATATGAAAACAATATCATGAGAAGGCTCAAGTGAAATCAAGAATTATCATTAACACATTCTTATAAAATTCAGACAGGAGAGATAGAGGCACTGTATCAGAATCAACCCATTTAAAAACCTGGTTAATTATTAAAAAGAGTCTGTCTTCAAGATTCCTCATCCAAAAATATTAATCTGCACATGTAGGTCTTTCACAGACTAGTCCAGCAATACCTTTACATGGCCAGTTTGATCATCCATTACTGAGAAGTAATGCAAATGAGGCTGGAGAGCTAGCTCTGAATCGTCTGTCACTCCAGCTCTATTCTCCACCCAGCACTGCCTTGAATTACAACTAGTTTGCCTCCCACAGCACAGTGGCTGTCAGTCAAGCAGAAGGAGACAGCGCTGTGTGGTCAATAGAGCCGGAGTGACAGTGGTGTCAGATCTACAGCTCATTTGCATATCAATTCAAACAATGTTTTATCAGTAATGAAGGAAAGGCCTGGTCATGTAAAGGTTTTGATGGACACTTGTCTTTGAAAGGACTGTTGTGCACATATAAATAGTTTGGGGGCGGGGGTGATATCCTGCTGACTAGAGATGCCAATGTTTAGGTTTGGCGGATCCAGATGGCCTGTTTTTTTTAAAGTCCGCGTCAGGACAAGACTTGACCTGAACTTGAGCTCGAAGCCCAAATCCAGACTTTATAGTTATAAAATGGTGGCTAGGGGGTCTGGGGGTCTGTAAAAAAAAAAGCAAAACAGTGATTAAACAGCAGCATTAATTACTGAGCACCACGCGGTTGTACTTCCAGGTCATTAACTTTCTGACTCGCTGAGTCACTGAGGGCTCACAGTGGCACTCAGAGAACACAGGTGACCCTGCTTTCCGATTGCAGGACTGCTGTTCCACCATGTCCCTCAATACGAAAGCAGGTTCAACTGAGTCCATGGCATGGGAAACTAAGACTGTGAACTCAGTTGAATCTACTCTTGGATTGCCAGACTGCTGTCCCACCATGTCCTATGTTCCCTATGTTATGAGGGCTGCAGAAAGCTCTCAGTAACGTTACCACTCCCCACAGAAGTCGACGTGATCCCAGAGATTACAGCTATAGAAATAGAACGCTTGTTTCATTGTTGTAGTCTCTGGATGTAGCAGAGCCAGGATTATGTGTTTCACTGGATATTGCTGTAGATTACTGTCGGTGGGTATGTTTGGGGTTAATAAATCGGAAAATGAGGGTTGTCTGTTTTATTTCAAATAAAATATATCACTAGAAAAAAACGAAGCATGGTACAAACAACTAGTGCTCTATTTGTATGTACCATGCTTTATTATTATCTATTCATATGTTCTTTTTTTATGAATCTGGAGCACCCCTGTTTGATATATTAAGACTGTGTGCTCCTTTTCTGTATTTTTATTTAAAATAAAGGATTTTCTCTTTGTTGTGTTTTTTAACCATTTACTCACAGGATTAATAATGGGCGCCTCTTATTGGTGCCTGAACACAATCTGAGCTTACTGACAGCTATCAATATTCTCAGCTGTCATTAATCCCTTCTATTACCTCGATGCCACTGCACCAGTGCACGGGATGAGCCGGGTAAAGCACCAGGTTTTGGCACTTCTAATGAATGCGCCTATTTCTGGGGCAGCTGCATTGGGATGATATTCTGTAGCCTGGGGGGCCCAACAACTATGGGCCTCACCATTCTGAGAATACTAGGTCCCAGCCGCCTGGTTTTTACCTTGGCTGGTAATCAAAAATAGGGCAATATCCACACATTTTTTCTTAAATTATTTATTTCGGTAAATAATTTAAAACAAAATAGTGGGCTCCCCTGTATTTTTGATTGCCAGCCGAAGTAAAACCAGGCAGCTAGGGGTGGCAGCCCATAGTTGTTGGCTTTATCTGCGCTGAGAATGAAAAATACGCCAAAGACCTACATACTTTTCTTTATTTTTCACCCCTATGGTGGCAGGTGTGTTGCTAATGGCAACCAATCACAGATGTCAACACGATGGGTGAGGGGCGCAACAGCCAATTACAGACGCTGTCACAGAGAGTGGGCATTTGTGATTAGCTGTTGGAGCCAGTGCAGTGAATAATCAAGAAGTTAATGAGCGGCCCGGAAGTACAAGCGTGTGGTTCTCAGTAATTAATACTGCTGTTTAATCACTGTTTTGCTTATTCTTATAGCCCGAATCCGAACAGCAACACAGACTTCTCAGGGAAGTTCACATTCAGGGTCTGTGTCCAAACACTAGGTGCTTAGTATGGGCCCTGAACTTACTGTTTGGGTTTGCCCATCACTACTGCTGACAGATTTCCTTTAACAAACCTTGTACCTAGAATTTGTGTTTCAGTATTATGGACTTATCCACATATCATTACCTGTACACGTTCGTCCATCTCCTTCATAAAACGTTTTGCATTCACAAGCATTGTCTTTCTTGCACACTGCATTGTTAGAACATGGAGGATTGCAAACTGGTGGTAGCACTGTGATAAGAAAAGATTGTATTAAATATAGGCTACAGTTCTAAATAAAAGATCACATTAAAATAAAATATATGAGACCTATTTGAAAATGTATGTTTTTCTTACAATGCTGTTCCATACCAAGAACACCAGAAAGGGAAGTTGCATGATCCACATACATGTCAGCACATTAAAAGGCATATTTCAAGGACGTTTTTATTAGAAACATAAAGTAAATTTACATTTTGCTGCTTTTTTGACGTAATGTTCTAATTTTTATTCCAGCTATTGCCTTTGTTTTAATACATTTTAAAAAAGAACATTATTTCTCTTCTATAGACAAATCTAATAATTACATTAGGCCCCATGCACATGTTGAGTATTTGGTGAGTTTTTTACTTCAGTATTTATAAGACAAAACCAGGAGGGTAAAAATACAGAAGTGGATATGTGTTTCCATTATATAGTACTTTTCATCTAATTGTTGCACTCCTGGTTTTGGCTTCAAATCCTGAGGAAAAAAACTCACCAAATACTCAACATGTCAACGTGGTGTTTTTTTTAAATTCCACCGCTGGAGTGGTGCTTTAAATATAAGTCTCTGCCCCCTGTCTTTTACTTACAGTGAAATAAATAATTTTTGATCCCTTGCTGATTTTGTAAGTTTGCCCACTGACAAAGACATGAACAATCTGATTTTAAGGGTAGGTTTATTTTAACAGTGAGAGACAGAATATAAAAAAAATCAGAAAATCACATTGTCTAAAATTATATAAATGTATTTGCAGTTTGAAGAGAGAAATAAGTATTTGATCCCTCTGGCAAACAAGACTTAATATTTGGTGGCAAAACCCTTGTTGGCAAGCACAGCAGTCAGATGTTTTTGTGTAGTTGATGATGAAGTTTGCGCACATGTCAGGAGGAATTTTGGTCCACTCCTCTTTGCATATCATCTCTAAATCATTAAGATTTTGAGGATGTCACTTGGTATCTCGGAGTTTCATCTACCTCTATAAGTTTTCTATGGGATTATGGTCTGGAGACTGGCTAGGCCACTTCATACCTTAATGTGCTTCTTTTTGAGCCACTCTTTTGTTGCCTTGGCTTTTTGTTTTGTGTCATTGTCATGCTGGAAGACCCAGCCACGACCCATTTTTAATGTCCTGGCAGAGGGAAGGAGGTTGCCACTCAGGATTTTACAGTACATGGCTCCATCCATTGTCCCATTGATGCAGTGAAGTAGTCCTGTATCCTTAGCAGGGAAACATCCCCATAACATAATGTTTCCACCACCATGCTTGACAGTGGGGACATTGTTTTTTGGGTCATAGGCAGCATTTCTCTTCCTCCAAATACAGCGAGTTGAGTTAATGCCAAATAACTCAATTTTTGTCTCATCCAACCACAGCACCTTCTCCCAATGACTCTCATAATCACCAAGGTGTTCATTGGCAAACTTCAGACAGGGTCTGCACATGTGCCTTAATGAGCAGTGAGACTTTGCGGGCACTGCAAGATTTTAATTCATTACGGCGTAATGTTTTACCAATGGTTTTCTTGGTGATAGTGGTCCCACCTGGCTTGAGATCAGTAACAAATTCCCCCCAGGTAGTTTTAGGCTGCTCTCTCAGCTTCCTCATGATCCTGGTTACCCCTACGAGGTGAGATTTTGCATGGAACCCCAGATCGATGTCGATTGACACTCATTTTATATTTCTTCCATTTTCTTACTATTGCACTAACAGTTGTCTCCTTCTCACCCAGTTTCTTTCTTATGGATTTGTAGTCCATTCCAGCCTTGTGCAGTCTTGGATCTTTTCCCTGACATCCATAGAAAGCTCTTTGGTCTTGCCCATGTTGTAGAGGTTGTAGTACATCTGATTAATTGAGTGTGTGGACAGGAGCTGGTCTGTACGAGCCAGAACTCTTAATGGTTGGAGGGGATCAAATACATATTTCTCTCTTCAAAATAAAATGCAAATACATTTATATAATTTAGACAATGTGGTTTTATGGATTTTATTTTTGATATTCTATCTCTCTCTGTTAAAATTGTCCTGCCGTTAAAATTATAGACAGTTCATGTCTTAGTCAGTGGGCAAACTTACAAAATCAGCAAGGGATCAAATAATTATTTCCTTTACTGTACCTTACAGCGTCTTCATCGATTTTCACTGATGTTCCAGTTGGTCTCCGGCAGAGCCAGACGTCACAAATCAATACATCTCTATGGGAGCTTCCTTCTGTCTCTCATAGACTTGCATCAGGAAATCAGAACTTATGGACAAAAGAAGGTGCCAAAGGACCGGAGCAGCAGTGAAAATAATAAAATGGTAATTGACAAGGGGCAGGACACATATACTTAAAGCACCATTCCAGCGCTGAAAAAAAATGCTGGACTGCTGCTTTAAAGATAATTAAATACATTCATTTTTACATAGTACAAGTTACAGTATTTTTCAGACCATAAGACACACTTTTTTCCCCCAAAATTGTGGGGGAAAGTGGGGATACGTCTTATGGCCTGAATATACCGGGGCTGTGGTGCTCTGCAGGCTGTACTGGAGGGGGGGCGGCTCTGGAGTGACTGGAGGAGGCTGGCAGGAGCAGGCTACAGAAGCAGCCTGTGATCACATGTCCCCACTCATTGGTCTACTGTAATATTCACTGCATCCCCCTGTCCATCACCTCCCAGTGCTGATGCTGAGAGGTGAGCAGGAGGCAGTGTATATTACAGTACACCAAGTGTACTGACCCCCCCATCCTGTGTATAGCCCCCCATACTGCGCACACACTAACATAATAAACAGTGTAACATACCTGTCCGCCTCTCCCCTCAATCTCTACCTCTGTAGCCGCATCAATCTCTTCCTGTCTGTGCATGCTGGCATCCTGTCATGTGACCTGACACAGCACAGTGATGTCATACTGCACATCCGGTTCACATAATTGGATGCCCTGGGGACTCACAGACAGGAAGAGATCGATGCTGAGATGGAGGGGAGTAGCGGACAGGTATGTTACACCAATTTTTATTTTAGTGTGTGTGGCAACATGGGGGGCCATATACAGTTATGGGGGAGGTGCAATATCCAAGGATGGGGGGATACTATATCCCAAGATGGGGGTGAAGGTTTTACATCCCAGGATAGGGGGGTGCAATATACCAGGATGGCGGGTGCAATATACCAGGATTGGAGGCTATATACCAAGATGGGAGGCTATACACCAGAATGGGAGGCTATACACCAGAATGGGAGGCTATATACCAGAATGGGAGGCTATATACCAGAATGGGGGGCTATATACCAGGATGGGTGCTATATACCAGAATAGCGGGCTATATACTATGATGGGAGTCTATATATCAGAATGGGAAGCTATATACCAGGATGGCTGGGAGGCTACATACCAGGATAGGGGCTATATACCAAGATGGGGGCTATATACCAGGATAGGGGCTATATACTAGGATGGAGGCTATATACCAGGATGGGAGGCTATATATTAATTGGAAGGTATGCCCTGAGGAAGATAACTTGAAACGTACGTTGGCTGGAGGGGTGAGGAGCCTGTGTAGCAGAACAGCTTCAGTGCAGCCTGGAACTTGAGGTAATTACAAGCAGGAATCTAAATTGGTGTACTGCTGGGGGACCCTTATTAAAGTTTGTATTGGGATATAGAAAGTGCCCCCATGAGAGTATTAGGTTGTTTTTAGGCTGTGCAAGATGGTGAATTTGTACTAGTACCAGTGTATAGCTATCTGATGATAAACACTACATAGGAGCACCCTTATATACTGTTGTTTGCTTTTGAGAGGTATTTATATAGGATTTTTTAAATTTATATGGATTATAGCCTGTAATATTTTTGGTACCTTGGCAGATGTATTAAATTTTGAACATTAATAAAAGTAATCATTTGTTAAAGAGACAGTAGTTTCATTTGTCTTCCGTTGGAAGGACGGGAGATTTTGGTTTTATTAATTGGAAGGTGCCAGAGATAAAGACATTACCCCCATTACAGTGTCAGCAGCAGATTCTCCCCCTCATAACAGTGCATTATAACAATATTTTTTACGAAATTTTTTCACCTATTTTCCTCCTCTAAAATCTGGGTGCGTCTTATATATAGTCTGAAAAATACGGTAAACTGTAGTACCATGATGTTATCCAATTACTACTGACATTATAGCCTCTTACCTGACAAGTTTATCTGTGACTGCTCCAATGTATAAAGATGGCCATAGATGTGGCAGTCTTACCAGTAATAAAATAGTAAGCTTTACATATGCAGTATCTGGTGTAATAATATTTTATATCTGAGCCCCCATTTGATTATTGCCACATTTTGTTTGTTGGCAACATTTAATATCCAAGTATCACACAAAATTCCCTTTTGGTTCAGTTATGATCCTGTGTGTTTTGGTTATAACCAGTTTAAGAAATGCACAGTCTTGTATGTAAAGATAATAAAACTAGTACTCAAAAGTAAAAAAATAAAGATAACCTAATTTTGTTTCGCAGCGTGTTCCAGTCCATTCATTATTGCATGCACATTGTCCAGTTCCACTGATACCTTCATCACATTGACCATTTTCTGTGCAGTCACAAGCTGAAAGATAAACATTAAATGTCTCTAACCAGTTTCATGAATACAATATGTTTCTTAGGCTATGTTCACACTGCATGTTTTTGATCCATTTTTGGTGCTTTTTTTTTTTTTTTTTTTTTTAAACTGCACCAAAAATGGATCAGTCCCTGCGTCTGCCAGCAAAGTGAATGGTATTTTCAATTTGCTGTGAAGACGTCAGCAATTTTGACTGCTGCGTTAGTGGTGCAGAAAGCAGATCCAGAAAATAATGAGCGTCAATTATTGCTTCATTTTTCTGCTGCGCTTCCACACCACCAACGCTCCATTACTTACCCACCCCGGTGATCCCACTGTGAGCCCTGGCGATGTGTTCTTCTGGGCATCAGCAGGACCTGCAGGTATGGTTCTTACAGGACCTGCCCAAATTGAGTCGACCTGAGAGTCACATGGACAGGTCATGTAAGTACTTGTACTACCCGCAGGTCCTGCCAATGCCCGAAAGGAAGACATCGCCGGGGCTTGCTGTGGGATCGCCATGTTGCAGATTTGGATGCACCAAATCTGCATTTTGTAGCAGTAAAAATGTGCGATTTTGTGAGTTTCTTTGGTGCATGTTTTGCCTTGCATTTTTTCATGCAGTCTGTGTGAAAAACACAGAAAGAACAAACATGTTGCTTCTTTTCTGCACCAAAATCTGCAAGGAAAAAAGATGGAACAAAGGCACAACACTTCAGGATTCTCATTGACTTTGCTGGCATGCTTGTTTCCTTGCAGGATTGTGAAAATCTGCACGGAAATATGCATATAAAATGCACCGTGGGCACACTGCCTTAGAGGTAGGTGTGATAATCACCTGACTAGGGCTTTATGCTAGTAAATATTAGAGGCTAGGATTTCAAGGGGTTGGTCACTACCTCGTGTATTGTGATTTGTTCTTGCAGTAACAAACAAGTATTACAGGTTCTCCTCCTGAACTTGTTAGGCTGGGTTCACACTTGCAGATGCCTCCGCAGAGTTCTGCGGAGGACATCTACAAGTGTCCGCATGCAGACCGCAGCCCTATCCTTTATAATGGTCCGCACGGTGTCTGCAGATGCTTGCAGACCGCCGTGCGTTCCCATTGCCCGCCATGAGTGATCTGTGCGCATGCAGAGGCATGCGCACAGATCACACACTTCCGTCCGCACCGGGAACGTGACCTGTCGCATGCGGACACTTGCAGATGTCCTCCGCAGAATGCTGCGGAGGCATCTGCAAGTGTGAAGGCAGCCTTAGTGCAGCCATTCTCACAGATTATACAGCTCTGTAGTTCTTCAAAATTGCTGCTAGTAGAGGAGCATGTGACCAGACCTTTCTCCACTGGGAAAACAGATTTCTCATGTGGAGCATTTTTAAGTGAAGGAGGCAGTTGGACAGGTCTGGCCACACACATCTCTATGAGCAGCCATTTTGAGAACAGGAGAGCTTGACAGTCTGTGAGGAAGACCACACTAATCAGAACAGAAGAATTTCTAATGTGGCGCCCCAGCGAGTCCAGTCTCCACAGGGGTACTGCATCTTAGCCAGAGGTGTGGTACCCCCAACCTCAGGTAAGGAGGGGACACTACCCGGTAACCACAATCACCGCATGAACCACTAGTCACTCCAGACCAGAAAGGTGGGGGGATTGATCAAACCCCCATCCCTGGTTGGAGATGGGGCTAAGAGATGGTGGTGGGTGGAACTGTAGAAATGGGAGCCACTTAGAGGGAGTCACAGGGAGAGCAGGACAGAAAGAAGGAGACTCCAGGAAGTGGGAAGTTAGTGGGTGAGTGAAAGGAGAAGGAGGTAGCAGGAGAGTTGAGCTCCAGTGAAGGAGCTGAGAAGGACTGAGAACCAGGGGACTGGAGCCGGAGGAGCTTGTCCCAGGGAGGGAGCCAAGCAGGAGCTCCACAGAAGGATGGAGTCGCAGAGGCATGGAAAGTGAGACATACACCTGTGGGGCTCGCATACATTGCCTGTCGCAGGCAAATAGAGGGACCAGAGCCGCAGAGGGTCACCGGGCCCAGAGTAGTAGAGGAGATTTGAGGCCTCAGCTAACCAACCGGAGTATGCTACATCTGCAGAAGCAGCAGCCAAATCCACCTCAGTCACTGCAAAGATGGCCAGATAGAGCCAAAGGGGACAGAGAGAACGTCACCCAGTAGGGTCCGTGGCCACTGGCACAGGATACTGAGTGTGAGGTTCAGGGCAGTTGGGAGACAGTCAGCACAAGAGAGACGACCCAGAAAAGGTACACAGAACAGGGTGACAGCTAAGTGTTTTCCAATCTACCTGGAATTGACTGGACCCCTGGCTCGCAGGACACAACGGCCAGATGGACTTTAGCACCTGAAAACAGTGAGTAAAAGTGTGGAACTGCATCAGCTGTATCCTCAAATAATTCCGTCATCCCTTGCCCTGCACTGCAACTCACTATCATCTACACATTAACTTTTACACCTGCCCCAGGGTACCGCTCCACCTACGGGGAGGGACAACATCTGGCTGCACCGTCATCTGCCCCGGAGGTCTGGACTGCAGTGTCGGCCATTCCTGGCCGGGTACCGTAGGTGGCATCATGACAATTATCCCCAAAACCCTTAAACTCCCCCGAACTTTTTATTGAGACCGCCAGGGTCACGGAGCCAAGTGTCGACCCCCGTGACTCCCCAGCAGTCACTAATACTTATATATTAGTGCTATAAAATCATTTCTCTAACACATTTGTTACAAATAATATAAATAGGACAACTTTTTTTTTTTTTTTTCAATAATCTTCTGTTGCTTGATCCGGCACCTTCTCTCTTCTTACAATGACCGTCACACAGTGTCCTCCATCGTGATCCTAAACAGGCGAAGGCCGCTCTACCCGCCTGAAGGCAAAATAAGTACTGTAGTTCACATGCTCCAGGAAAGGCCAAAAAGCGCTGATGATCCATATGTTAATTCAGCGCAGATGTGGCGTACCCTGAGGACCGGTCGCCACTAGACGGCGCAGCAGCCGCGATTGGTAAATCAGTTACTCCACACACACATCTAACACAATCTGATCCCAAGTCTAGGGACTCTATGCCCAGCAACGGGATGTCTGGAGGAATCAAGTGGAGGGTGGGGAGTTAGGACAGAACCCGGTTAGGGGAGGAAACAAAAGGACACAACACCAAGTTCAGGAAGTTCAGTCAGCCAAGAGACATCAGAGAGTCAAGTTCAGTCAGGAGGAGAGGCAAGAACACCATCATACAGGACTGAGAGGACATAGACCCGGGCAGTCACCTTGAGGCTTGTCCGTTTCCCGGGCTGTAGACCATCAAGAGAGAAGGAAGGAGTCCAAGGTGTACCCAAAGTTGCAGGGACACTGAGAGACTGAGCCAGAACCCGAGTGATGGCTCTGCTGAAGTGGCCAGGAAGCACTATGCTCCAACCAAAAACCCCGGCGGGGTGCAGAGTCTTTATGTCCCGCGACCTAACCTCCAGTACAGCGAAAGGAAGGCCGCCATATTAGGACTAGGGGACCTGGCAGGTCGCCCACTGAAAGCCCGTGGCCTCTGAACTGTAGCTAGCGTGCTGGCTGACCGAAAAGGCCCATGAAAGGAATGCGAAAAGGGGGTGATGCAGATGAGCAATCCTGGCAGCTTAGACCACACCGGAGCCACCACTGTACTGACTGAGTTGTAACATCTGCTGAGAAAGAGAGTAAACCCAGTTAAAGCTTGATGCTGTGTAAGACTTTGATTACTGCACCTGAAGGGAGATAGACTGCTTCTGTGAGCTGGCAGCAGGAGACTGCCTGATTGTATTGTGAACCTACACCCCTGATGGGCCCTGCATTACAGCAGACTGTTCGGATGCCCTGGGGACCCGCTCTTCCCGTGGAGAGCTGAACCATCTCCGCTGAAACTCCCATCATCCCCAGAGGTCCCGACTGCAGCATCGGCCATACCGGCCGCATCCCACGGGTGGCGTCACAACACTCTTTTGATTTATTTTATTTTACTCCATTGTTCAAACTCCACTTTTAACTGCTTGCCCAACGACGGGCTTACGGACCGTGTCACATCACCATCGCCCCAGACGACGAGAGGGCCCGGCTCTGAACCCCATGGCCCCCACCAGGGGTGAGACACATACACACTACAGTTCTTTGTCTGCCCTCAGAGATGCCTATCGGACCAGACAGCACTGCGTGTGAGTATAATGAAAGGTCTGTTTTGTGCCTTGCATAGTGGATTGGGGACATACATACAGAATACTAGTATGCTGTAAAATAAGGATTGAAAATGCTGGAAGTACATTATCTGGGGAAAGCCAGGTAACAAGTTCCTTTTTTCTGTCTTTCAGACCTTCAATATTATCTCCTCCATGTCTCACCCTTTAGCGCTATATGTTCTTCTAACAAAGACGTGTGTGCCTTTCATCTCCCCATAACCCTATTGCCCTGATAGAGAATAATCAAGATTTTCCCTTGAAAACAGTTTTTTACTCACAACTTTAGAAAGGTGCAAACAATTTTGTGCGGCCCATTTTTGGAGTATTGTTTCAAACTATGACTAATTTGCCTTTTTTTCTCATTTTTTGTGTTGTTCCAATACACACAAAGGAAATAAACATGTTTAACAAAACTTGTTTAACTGCAATAATTTTCTGGGAGAAATATTTCATTTTCTGCAACAATTTAAAGGGTGACAACACTTTCAGAATAATGACTGTCCTGTGTGAGCAATGTTTACATGCAAAAGTGAACGGTACAAATGGATACCGGTACAAATGGAGATACTCGTGTACTCGGCCAGAGCACCGAGCCAAATGTAAGTCAACTAGTGACAGGCTCCGCCCACAGACTTCCAGTTATAAAACGAGTGTTTGTGAAAAAGGGCGGGAGGGTGGGCTTTTTCAAATAGCCACAGCATACAACACCTTGCTGTGCCCTCCAGAGGGACCCTAACAATCAATCTGCTCTCTGTGAGGTGTCAGCTCACTGTGTGCACTGAAGGGAGCAGTGTATTTGTGTCAGATCATTAATTATTAGCAAGGAGTCCGAGCATCTCGGCGGTACTCGGTGCTCGCCGAGCATCCTGAGTACCGGGATACTCGTGCGAGTAACGAGTAGCGCCGAGCATGCTCGCTCATCCCTATTAGCCACAATAACAAGCTTTGTGACAAACATCTTAATGTACGTACATTTGCAGTCTGATCCATATCTTCCTGGCATACAGGACTCACAAGCCGTTCCATTAAATCCTGCTGTGCATGTGCATTCTCCAGTGTTAGAATAGCCATCGTTACACCTTCCATGATTATTACAAGGCATTTCAGGACTCCCAGGACAAGCTTGAAAATAAAGTGAGAAACATTTACTCACTGGTATGACTATAATATGTGCACTGTAACCAGATCAGGGTATATTTACTAGGTTTCCGGAGTAGTTGCAGTAATTAGGACATTTAGGGTCATTTTTCATATATTCTTTAAATTGATAGCAAGAAAATTAAATAGTGATAATCAGTATTCAAACATTACAATACTGACCTTGGCAGTCTCTTCCAAAGTAGCCCTTGCAGCACTGGGACATCCAAAGGACCATGGTGCACTCCTGGCGACAGCCCTCTATAACTCTTCTAGAGCTAATTTCATACTGACACTTTGTCTTTTGGCCCTGTGTAAATAATTGAATAGTTGTACTAATTTTGTAATAAGTGTGGGTATTTGCCAAGTTTTACTGTTTATTAATTAATATGGTAATTTGTAAATTAATTTGCAACAAAATATAATAGTAAAGAGTAATGTAGGATTACAAAGTTCAGTTGATCTAGTATAACCCACCAATAAATTGGAATATTAAAGGGAACCTGTCAGCTAGTTTATGCCCCCCCAGCTATCACTGTCTGTAGCTGCAGCCTTATAATAGTAGTCTAATCATCCCTGTCTGAGCTCAGATTGTAATGTGAAAAAAAAGCATTTATACACTTACATTTTCTCATGTAAATGAGGCACAGTCTACATTTTGGAGACTAATGTTATCTGGCAGGTTAATAGTTAACATTTCAGCCTTATGTTAGAACATGTTGGGAGACCTGATGTGATGTCACAATCATGTGACTACAATAGGCGGAGCTAAGTCCCCATAGGACATAATAAGTTTGCTCGCTTAGCTCTGCCCACTATGGTCACATGATTGTTACATCACACAGATCCTTTAGACATGCAAGTTAGTAGTGAGTTATCTATTATCCTGCCAGAAAGTCTACTTCCTCCAAGCTGTAGACTGAAATGTAAGTGTATAAATGCTTTTTTTCACCTCAGAGAGGGATGATTAGAATAGCATTATAAATCTGCAGGGAAAGCCAGTGATATCTGGGAGGGCATATACCACCTGACAGGTTCCCTTTAAATCACAGACCATATACCTGTTGTATGCAGCCAAACTACAAAGGGGCTATCTTAAGACTTCAGAAGTGTCCTGTTCCTCTGCCACCTGAATTTACATGTATGCTACTGACAGTTCAAACCAGCTGCATGATTGTGCCACTGGTCTGATCTGTGTGCTCTCCAATGTTGCATGTAGAGTCAGATATGCCGCAACAGCAGTAGAGGTGTGAATGCGCAGGCTAGGCTGGTTACATTCAGTTATCTGGCCACCATCATAGCGGTGCTTACAAGCTCTGTAAAAATATCTTGCAAATGCTGTGCTCTTTGCCTAAGAGACCAGTCACCACTAATAGATTGGAGCAGTGATTGGTGACCTATGCATCTAGCATTAAGCTATAAAATTAAGTTGCTTGCAGTTGAGTGTGCTCCCTTGGATACACCATTCTGCTGAAATGTATTGCAGTGCAGAAGACCACCGTCAACCTGACCCATAATCGCTATACAGTTCAATGGCCAATAACAGGCCAATAGCTAATGTTGATATCCCATCATGGGCCCTGAGTGATGTCAGGGTCATGTGCCGGTTGTGAAGAGGACGCTACGCTATGTGGAACTGAGGACAGGTGAGAAGAATAATTTATTGTTAATGTGTTGGATTAGGGACATTATTATAAGATGTGTGAAAAATATTTAGGGTATGGAAAAATGGAAAAGGCAGCTCAACAGTCTTGTTATGACACCTGCACCATCAGCAGTTTTATATACTCTGAGACGCCCATGTTCAGGCTCTGCAGGAAAATAAGAAGAACACAGATCCAGCAAGGCAAATTGCCGATGTAAAAGGTGCCTTTATTCAAATAAACCATGATTACAAACTTCACATACAGTTGAAACCAGATGTTTACATACACTTTATAAAATACACATATGCATGTTTTTGTCACTATCTGACATCAGAATGAATGACTAGAATGAATAAATGACTATCAGAATAAATATTTCCTGTTTTGTGTCAATTAAGATATATTAGGATATTAGAATAATGAGAGAGAGAATGATATAAGGCATTTTTATTATTTACTGCAATGTCACAAGTTTACATATATTTCATTAGTATTTAGTACCATTGCCCTTAAACTATATGGCTTGGGTCAAACATTTTGGATATCCTTCCACAAGCTTCTCACCATAGTTGGTAGGAATTTGGGCCCATTCCTTCTGACAGAACTGGTGTAACTGAGCCATGTTTGTAGGACACCTTGCTCATACCTGCCTTTTCAGTTTTGCCCATATGTTTTTAATAGGATTTAGATCATGGCTTTGTGATGGCCACTCCAAAACATTGACTTTGTTATCCTTAAGCCACATTGTAACCAGTTTGGCAGTATGCTTTGGAACATTGTCCATTTGTAAGACCCATTTCTACCCAAGCTTTAACTTCCTGGTTGATGTTGATTCAGTATTGATACATTATCTTCTTGCCTCATGATGCCATCTATTTTATGAAGTACGCAAGACCCTCCTGCAGCAAAACTATCCAATAACATGATACTATCACTCCCGTGTTTCACAGTTGGGATGGTGTTCTTAGGCTTCCAAGCTTCTCCCTTTTTCCTCCAATCGTGATGATGGTCATTGTGACGAAATGGACCCTTTAATATATAATGTAGGAGGATTTCTTATTCATCCAGACATATCATATTGTATATAGGTTTGTAAACTTGTAATGGTCAAAGAGAATTTCTTACAGTATTGTCATAGATTTCTGTGGTTAAAGTTTAGCTTGGTAATGTAATTATCTAACCTGTTTGTCATTGAAGGCCAGAGAACTTAATTATGCTAATCGTCCATTGTCTATTACCCTGTGAATGTGGATTGAGGCTCCAGCCACTATTGTGTTATTGTCATGGTTTGCAGACTGATTGTCTCAGACTAACATTCCATTGTAAGGTGCTATATCAATCAGCATTTGGATTGCAATAGTACCTAAAATATGTTAAACGAGGATTGGAGTTCAGCGAATGAAAAGACTGTGTTATTGCACCAATCATGACGTCCCCAATATCCTACAATGAGGGCTGAGGGTATATAAGGAGGACTGTTCACTTTGACCGGCAGTATTAGGAGTTTTGGAGATTGAATATTGGAGACAGGCAGCGAATCTAGGGTCTTCGGATCCGATTAGCTAGCCATAACCCCAGGCCTAGGCATTTCGGTGCCGACCAAGGGGCTCAGAACACAGACTAAAGGAACCACAAGGACTTCAGTATCGGATTATCGGATTCGGCTGTGATAGACTGCTTAAGGACAAGAAAGCAACCCAGGTTGGGACGATACAGTCACCTGGCTACAGACTTTGCCGTGCTGCATTTTAAACCCTGGTGAGCCAGCGGAAGGGTGAGACTCTGTTGCCTGTTACATGTTGTGTTTTGCTTGGTTATGCGTTATATGCTGTTAACTGTTTGGGGATCCAATAAAGCCTTGTTATTGTGATTCCCTCACCCTGTGTTGTCTGAGTAGTGTTCCGCCCACGGTTAAGGAGCTCGGGCGTTCAGCTGGGGATGAGCCCTGGTCCACGCTGTCTTTGTAAAGGCGGCTGGGCCTGCGGACGAGAGCGCCCCCTGACCCCCGGGTCTCCACAATTGGTGGCAGCGGTGGGATACTACTCAGCCTGGTTTATCCAGGGGAGCTGTAGGGGACTGGTGTTCGTGGACACCGTCCAAGGGCTCAACAACCAGGGAGGCATATAAGCATACTCAGCAGGCCATAGGTGAGGCATTCAGGTTTCGGACGTTGCCATGTCCAACCCCACCAGCTCAGCCATGGGACAAGGGCCGGAGAGGAGATACGGCAGCAGCAGTAAATGGATGCTACAGGATCTGTGCCAGAGGAGAAATATTGAATACAGGAACGCTGACACTCGGTCGGCTTTGATTCAGAAATTGGTCCATTGGGACACCCAGAATGATGGTGAGGATGATGAGGACCCCGCCGACGTGGTACCAGAGGATGTAAGTTGTGCACCACATCATGGATCCAGTGAATATCGTGAAATCACCAGGTCCACAGCAGTCCAAATCAAGGAGAGCTTGGCTGCCTTGGGGCCTGAAGCTTCAAGAGAAGAAAGGGCTGGTGTTCTGCAAGTAGTGTTGGGAGCTCCAATTTCCTTACCACCAGCGCCCACCTCCACGATAGACCGCCTCCAAGGAATTCACCTTCGCTACAGTGACGTGCCAATGATGAATGAATCCAACACTGAGATCGATGAACACTTGCAAAACTTTGAGATGATGATGAGAATGCACCAGGTGCACACAGCTGAGTGGCCCAGATACCTGTGGAGAAGTTTGCCTGGTCGGGCCCAGGAAGCTGTCCGATCACTTGGGCCTCAGGATTGCTTGGACTATGGAATTATTAAGGACACTTTGTTGGCCCTTTCTACCATAACCCCTGAGAGATATCGCATTAAGTTCCGGACTATGTCTCGCCAGGGTGTCTCCTATGTCGAATTTGGCAGTCAACTTCGACGACACTGTAACCGCTGGCTTGATGGTCGTGCTGCCCACTCCGCTGCTGCCCTCCGGGATATGATAGTACTCGAACAGCTTATGGAGAAGATGGACCCGGAAATACGAGAATGGGTGGCGGACCGGAAGCCCGACACCCCAGAGCAGGCAGCCCGATTGGCTGACGAATTTACAGCCAACCGACCCAGCTGGAGACCCAATAGGCCCACCGATCCCAGGAGGTTCATCAACCATGGATACCAGCAACCTCCAGACTCCCGTGCTGGACTAACTCGCTATGCCGCAGAAACCCCAATAGGGCAAAGGTGTACCAACAGGGCCCGTGACTTGCCTAACCCACAGCGCTGTTATACGTGTGGCGCCTTGGACACAAAGCCAAAGAGTGTCTTCAACATCGGGGCCCTATGCCTGGAGCCCGGCTGCCAGCCCAATCAGTCAACATATGCAGAGATGAACCAGCGATGCCTGGAGGATACTACCCCCAAGATACGCCAGTAGCTGAGGAAGTGATTTACCCGGTCCACACCCTACGGCAGGCCGGACACCGTACACCAGCCAACCTCAATCGCCACATCCAGACGGTCAAGGTCGGTGGTATACAGGCTCAGGGACTTCGAGATACTGGATCTTCAATCACCCTGGTTAGCCCAGATATTGTTCCCACCGAGCATCATTTACCGGGCCGCCAAGTGACCATCACCCTTGCTGGAGGCCAGCGCTCGAACATTCCTCTGGCACGCGTGCAGTTGGACTGGGGAACTGACCAGGGAGAGGTTGAAGTGGGGCTCATGGACGGCCTCCCAACCCCTGTTCTTTTGGGAAATGACCTAGGACAAGGATTATCCAGCCAGTTTGTCACCGCCATCACCCGCAGCCAAGCCAAGCATCACCCTTGTGCAGATCTTTCTACCAAACCAACTGAGGATAACCCTCCTCTTCAACCTTCAGCCTCCTTTTCTGAGCCGACCAATGTGAGTACATCAAACCAAACTGTGACCATTGACTGGGGGGAGATAGATCGTAAGGAGTTCAGGGAAGCCCAACTGACAGACCCCACCCTAGAGCTTATCCGTAGTGCGGCTGCCCAACCTGGGGGAGGAAATCCGGGGAGGTGTATAGATGGGAAAGAGGCCTCTTATATCGAGAGAAGCCCGCATCCTGCCCAGAAAAACCTTGGACCCGTGTACATCAGCTTGTAGTACCCCAGCAATATCGATCCCAACTATTGCGCTTAGCTCATGATGTTCCTACAGCTGGGCACATGGGGACCAAAAAGACCCGACCCGCCTGTTGCGTAGTTTTTTTTGGCCAAGGGTCACTCAAGAAGTAAAGAAATACAGAGCCTCTTGTCCAGTGTGTCAACGTATGGGCGGAGCCCCATGTCGTGCCCCACTCCAACCCATGCCTTTGATAGGGGAACCATTTCAGAGAGTTGCCATTGATTTAGTAGGCCCCTTAGCCATCCCCAGCCGCAGCGGAAAAAGATTCATCCTCACCCTGGTAGACTTTGCCACCCGCTACCCAGAAGCCACTGCCTTGACTTCCATAGATGCAGAGCATGTGGCTCAAGCTTTACTGGACATCTTTAGCCGGGTAGGATTTCCACAGGAAGTATTAACTGACCAGGGGGCACAGTTCCAAAGCGAACTGATTCAGACCCTCTGGGAGAAACATGGAGTCCGCCCCATGCGCACAACGCCCTACCATCCTGAAACGAATGGATTGTGTGAGCGCTTCAATGGAACCCTGAAACAGCTCATTAGCCGTTATGTAGAGGCCGAGGGGGGGGACTGGGAGAAAAACCTGCAGCAGCTCCTTTTTGCTTACCGGGAGGTGCCACAGGACTCTACTGGGTTCTCCCCCTTTGAATTGCTGTATGGCCGAAAAGTACGGGGCCCCTTAGAGCTGGTACGAGAAAGTTGGGAGGGCACCTTCCCCACAGAAGAGGTTCCCATATTGGACTATGTTCAAAAGTTTAGGGAAAGAATGAGGCACCTCATGGCATTAGCCCACGGGAACTTAGAAGTGGCTCAGGAAAGGCAAAAACGATGTTATGACCGCGCTGCCCGACTCCGAGAATTTGCCTGTGGACAGAAGGTCCTGGTACTTGTACCGGTACGCAAAAACAAGCTTCAAGCCATGTGGGCGGGTCCATTTACCATTACCAGGAAATGTGGCAATACTGACTACACTGTGGCTCTGGACCAAGCAGGTGTTCGTGAGCGTACCTACCATGTTAACAGGCTAAAAGTTTATGAGGAAAGAGAGGTCACCAACTTAGCAGTTTGTTGTCCCGATTTAGATGACCCTGAAACAGACCAGATCCCAGACCTATTAGTGGACTCCAAAAGGGAAATGGGGGTAAAAGATGTATCACTGGGGGAACAGCTTTGTCCATCACAGAAGCAACAGTTATCAGACGTACTCAGACCATATGAACCCCTGTTCACGAGTTTACCTGGTCGAACGCCTCTGGTCCGGCATCATGTCAACACAGGGGCATCCACTCCACAACGCCAACCCGCATACCGAGTGACACCCCCGGTATTGGCAATGATGAAGGCCGAGGTGGATGACATGTTACATATGGGAGTCATAGTTCCCTCCCAAAGCCCATGGGCTGCCAGTGTTGTGCTGGTGCCAAAAAAGGACAAGAGTACTCGTTTCTGTGTGGACTATAGACGGCTCAATGAGATCACAGTTACGGATGCCTACCCCATGCCCCGGGTGGATGAGCTACTAGATCGGTTGGGGGGATCTCGGTTTATATCCACTCTCGATCTGAGCAAGGGATACTGGCAGATCCCACTCACAAAAGAGGCTCAAGAGAAATCAGCTTTCATAACCCCTTTTGGCCTATATGAGTTCACCAGCATGCCTTTTGGGATGAAGAATGCCCCAGCTACCTTCCAGAGGATGGTGGACCATTTACTAGAGGATGTCAGGGGTATGCCCAGGCCTATTTGGATGACATCGCTATCTTCAGCGACACCTGGGAAGAGCACCTTCAGCATGTGTCCCAGGTGCTGCAAAGGGTAGCCAAAGCCCAGCTCACCATCCGACCTGACAAATGCCAAATGGGAATGGCCGAGGTGCTATACCTGGGTCATCGAGTGGGAAGTGGGTGCATTCGTCCAGAACCGGCAAAAGTAGAAGCAATTACCCAGTGGCCGCGCCCTGTCAACCAAAAACAGGTCCGCGCGTTTTTGGGCACCGCAAATTATTATAGAAAATTTATCCCCAATTACAGCACCGTAGCAAAACCACTCACTGACCTCACAACCAAAAAAATATGCCCGCAACCTTATCTGGACCCCAGAATGTGAAGCTGCGTTCCTCCAGTTGAAAGACCGGCTAGCCCAGAGCCCAGTTCTGACTGCTCCTGACTTCCGACGAAGGTTCATTGTCCAAACAGATGCATCAGACACAGGACTAGGAGCGGTACTTAGCCAAGTGGGGGCTGACGGCGAGGAACATCCTATAGCTTATCTCTCCCGGAAACTGTTGGACCGAGAGAGGGCCTACGCCACCATAGAAAAAGAATGCCTGGCCATAGTCTGGTCCCTAAAAAAATTGCAGCCTTACCTCTATGGCAATGAGTTCACAGTCCTCACTGACCACAATCCATTGAGTTGGCTAAATCGAACCGCGGGGGACAACGGACGATTGCTTAGGTGGAGTTTGGCGTTACAATCTTACAATTTCTCCATCTCACATAAACAGGGCAAGAACCATGGAAATGCGGATGGGCTGTCCCGACAGGTGGAGAAGGATGATCGGAAGCCTATCCTGTCTGGCTAAATAAGAAGGGGGAGGTATGTGACGAAATGGACCCTTTAATATATAATGTAGGAGGATTTCTTATTCATCCAGACATATCATATTGTATATAGGTTTGTAAACTTGTAATGGTCAAAGAGAATTTCTTACAGTATTGTCATAGATTTCTGTGGTTAAAGTTTAGCTTGGTAATGTAATTATCTAACCTGTTTGTCATTGAAGGCCAGAGAACTTAATTATGCTAATCGTCCATTGTCTATTACCCTGTGAATGTGGATTGAGGCTCCAGCCACTATTGTGTTATTGTCATGGTTTGCAGACTGATTGTCTCAGACTAACATTCCATTGTAAGGTGCTATATCAATCAGCATTTGGATTGCAATAGTACCTAAAATATGTTAAACGAGGATTGGAGTTCAGCGAATGAAAAGACTGTGTTACTGCACCAATCATGACGTCCCCAATATCCTACAATGAGGGCTGAGGGTATATAAGGAGGACTGTTCACTTTGACCGGCAGTATTAGGAGTTTTGGAGATTGAATATTGGAGACAGGCAGCGAATCTAGGGTCTTCGGATCCGATTAGCTAGCCATAACCCCAGGCCTAGGCATTTCGGTGCCGACCAAGGGGCTCAGAACACAGACTAAAGGAACCACAAGCACTTCAGTATCGGATTATCGGATTCGGCTGTGATAGACTGCTTAAGGACAAGAAAGCAACCCAGGTTGGGACGATACAGTCACCTGGCTACAGACTTTGCCGTGCTGCATTTTAAACCCTGGTGAGCCAGCGGAAGGGTGAGACTCTGTTGCCTGTTACATGTTGTGTTTTGCTTGGTTATGCGTTATATGCTGTTAACTGTTTGGGATCCAATAAAGCCTTGTTATTGTGATTCCCTCACCCTGTGTTGTCTGAGTAGTGTTCCGCCCACGGTTAAGGAGCTCGGGCGTTCAGCTGGGGATGAGCCCTGGTCCACGCTGTCTTTGTAAAGGCGGCTGGGCCTGCGGACGAGAGCGCCCCCTGACCCCCGGGTCTCCACAGTCATTATGGCCAAAAAGTTCAATTTTAGGTTCGTCAGATCACAGGACATTTCTCAAAAAATGTAGGTCTTTGTTCCTGTGTGCATTTGCAAAAATTAATCTGGCTTTTTATGCTTCTTTTGGAGTAATGGCTTCTTCCTGGCAGAGTGGCTTTTCAGCCCATGTTGATACAGTACTCGTTTCACTGTGGGTTATGATACAATCTTACCAGCTTCCGCTATCATCTTTCACAAGATCTTTTGCTTTTGTTCTTGGGTTGATATGCACATGTCAGAGCAACGCACATTCATCACAGAACCTGTGTTCATCCTGGGCAGTGTGATGGCTGGTCATTCCTATTTTGTTTGTACTTGCATATAATTGTTTGTACAGATGAACGAGGCACCTTCAGGTATCTGGAAATTGCACCCAAAGATGAACCAGACTTGTGCAAGTCCACAATTCTCTTCCTACCGTGTTTCCCCGAAAGTAAGGCCCTGTCTTACATTCTTTTGGGGGCCAAAAGTGGCCCCCGGCCTTACTTTCGGGGGGGGCCTTACATTGGGTGCCCCAGCAGTGTGGCCTACAGGCCCCCTCCTGCTGGGACACTGCGGGAGCGGGTCGCACGTCACGTGCGCCCGCTCATTACATATGCACTGCATCCCCCTGTCAATCAGCGACAGGGGGAGCAGTGCATTATACAGTATATATGGGCCCCCTATTGCTGGCACACTCCCCCCTGTTATGAGGCCCCCACCGCTGCTGCTGCTGAAGAGATCTTACCCTCCAGGGTCTTCTTGCAGCGCGTCCATCCGTCCTCTGTACTCGCTCGGCGGTCTCCCGGATCATGTGACCGGCCCGTCGCAGTCGTGATGACGTGCAGCAGCAGCGGTGGGGGCCTCATAACAGGGGGGAGTGTGCCAGCAATAGGGGGCCCATATATACTGTATAATGCACTGCTCCCCCTGTCGCTGATTGACAGGGGGATGCAGTGCATATGTAATGAGCGGGCGCACGTGACGTGCGACCCGCTCCCGCTCCCCCCCCCCTCCGCTAGCGGCCTTATATTGGCCCCCCCGATTGTAAGGCCTTATAATCGGGGGAGGCCTTACATTGGCAGGCCCCCCCTTTACCCCCAGGCGGCCTTACAATCGGGGGGGCCTTACTGCGCGGGCATAGCGAGTCGCCTTAGAACTGCTCGCAATGGCCACTGCGCGGCCAATGCTTCGGGCGTATCCACATGACGACACTGACTCGCAGCGTGAGCGGACTCAAAAGGGGCAAAAAAACCCATTCGTGATTATATAATAGATTATGGTAATCCTAATTGATCAAAAACGGCAAACGTTTACCCTGATTTCATGTCAGATAGTGATAAAAACATGCATATATGTCTTTTTATATAGTGTATGTAAACTTGTGGTTTCAACTGTATGTGCTGCCATCCAAAGAGAAACCAACATGTTTCGAATCTTAGGACTTAATCATGGTCTGACTATGACATGTTGGTTTCTCTTTGGATGGCAACGCATATGCGAAGTTGCTTGAATAAAGAAACCTTTTACACTGGTAGTTTGCTTTGCTGGATCCCTGTTCTTCTATTATTATTATTATAAGATGGGGACATTATTACAGATGGAGACCAGGATGGGGGACAGTATAAGGTGGAGACCAGAATAGGGGACATTGTTATAGGATGGATACATAATTACATATGGAGGTCAGGATGGGGGACATAATTATACAATGGAGGCTATCATGGTGGACTTTGTTATAGGATATATATCAGAGAGAATCCAGCACCAATCTTCTAGATCCACATTTGTTTAAACTTCATTTTATTAAAGAAATTAAAAATCCATGACAGGATAGATAGAAACACCTTACACATTTCTGATCAGTTGATCCTTACTCATAGGCTTGTTATAGGATAAGGAGAGGGACATTGTTAAAAATAGTTCATCAGAAAAGGGAAATCCAGCAACCGCTCCATTCTCATATGAAAATCAGAAAATGCCCCTTTTCTGATGAACCATTTTTGATCAAGGTATGCCACCCTGAACACTGTCCATACACTGAGGTGGAGCACACAAGCAGCTCTACGTGAGGCTGAATTGTTTCTTTTTTTCTGCTTTATTACTAAAGATGGAGGCCAGGAGAGGGGACATTATTACATTTTTTTAGATTTGATTTATCTATGATGAACCTGTACTGTGTTCCATACAATTCTGGGCACATAATAAAAGAAGAAATAATTTTGCCTCTTGTACTAATCATGTACCCCATTCTTTCCAGTATTGTGTGAATTTTGTAACTCGCTGAAAACCACACACGTCTGTTACATTTTCACAATCGTACAAATGAAAGATAAGAGGAAAAACAGAATCCAATACGAGACTAACTTTTTAAATCTGGAAAACTAACATTTTAAATGTTGTTAGGAAATGATTTATGCTCATTGCAAAGAAGAAATGATAATGTAAAGTTGGTTTGCACATTACATAGGATAAAAACAGGGGATGTAAGTTTGATATTTCTAAGTTTATATTTCCGTAAGTATTGGGTTCTGTAAAAATAATATTACGTTTTATGTGTCCGGGATGTCTCCTTGATGGGCTGGAGCAGATCTTTGTTATTTTTTGCTATCCATCTTGGGAAAACATTATTATATTGTAAAGAAAAAGAACAAATGTGGCTATGGCAGCTATTTAATCTGTACGAACCACATTAGTTGCACTCATAGGATTAATGTGTAACCTTGCTATATGATTAGTTAGCTAGCAACAGTTGTAACTAATTAATAATTGTTGGATTCTTGTACTAGATTAGGAGCATGTCCAAGGCGGACACCTGTCGGTCTTTTTATGTTTTATATAGTTAAATAAAGAATGAAGAGTTTACCAGGTGGGAACTCATCCTCGATGGCTAAATATGCAGTTTTCAGGATTTCCTTTAGTTTGCACAGGATTAACATAATCACTTCACGGTGGATGATCCATCCCTGTGCATCTAATGTAATGTTTTTGGAAAACCTCATGATTGCGCCCATCGAAGACTGGAAGTCCCCACACCCTGCTTTAAGCGGATGAGAAGTGGCACCAGAATCTTCCTTTCTATTATTACAGGATGGAGGTCAGAATGAAGGACATTATTACAGGATGGAAGCCAAGATGAGGGACGTTATTACAAAACATGGCACAGGAAGAGCCCAGGATGGGGCATTTTATTACAGGATGGAAATCATCATGGGGGGATATTGTTACAAAAAGGAGGCCAGTAGGAGGGACATTATTTCTAGATGGGGGACATTTTTACAGGACAGGGGACATTATAACAAAATGGAAGCCAAGATGAGGGACATTAGTACAGGAAGGGATCAGGATGAAGAACATTATTACAGGAATGGCTTGGGATGGGGACATCCGTACAGGAAGGGTCCAGGACAAAGGACATTATTATTAGATGGGGACATTATTACTGGAGGGGACATTATAATTAGATGGAGAACATTATTACAGGTAGATACCAAGATGAGTGACATTATTACAGGAGAGGGGAGTATTATTACAAGAAGGGGGACAATATTACAGGAGGGCAGATTGGAGGACATTATCACATAGTACATCTCCCAAAATGTTGATGGGTGTCCAGGTCCAAATTTTGCATCGGGGCCCTTAAGACACTATTCATGCTACTGCATGAGACCATCCTTTTAAGTGGCAACTTTTCTTTATTCCTGCTGTTTCCAATTTCACAGTCTCAGGTTTTTGCACTTGTCCATAATATTGGCAACACTTGCCATCACAATCACACAAATATACATCCAGATACATTTCTGCTGCTATATTGTACCATGCCGTTTAATATAGTGAAAATTACATCCCACTCTTTTTAATACATATGGAAAAACCCCACATTTAGCAAAATATTTAAAGGTTCAGAATGAATGAAACATGTAGTGTCTGTTTTGCATTTTTACCTTAGGTTTGCTTCCTGAAGGACACTTTGGAACGTTAAAACACAGGCCACAGTCTCCCTGTTGGAAATCAATAATCAAGCTCTCATTAACGTGAATGCATCTACAGCCCAGATACTTTTACTAACATTGTAATTCTTAGTAACATATCTGACGAAGAAGCTTCAGCATAACACAATACAACCAAAAACTATGTTGCTTATCAGTGCCACAATATAAACCAAAACATACCGTCATGTCAAAGGTCACCAAACTATCACATCGCCCTCCCAAAGTAGATGGAACAAGAAGGCAGTCAATGCCGTATGCCATGCCTCCATTAAAAGTGAGCTGCCGCTGGATAATCCTGCACTTTCTATTGTCCAGAAGAATGTCTCCCTAGATATAAAACGTTATTACAATGTTATAGGTGAGAAGAGAATAATGTGCTCTGAAAAGTACTAATCCACAAAGATACATTATATGTAACACTGTTAATAAAGATTTATTAACCAGTTCAGGAACATATACCCCCATTCCTGACTAAGGACATTTTCATTTCTTACATGCTGTTTAATTAGATGTACATCATTTTCCTGTTTGGATACACTAACCATTTTTGCATCTTTCTTTCGTAATACATGAGGCTTAACATTTATGTTATTTGTATAATCTCTTCCTTCAATTTTGTTCTTAATATCTGGTGATATTGGAGGAAAAATGAATGAAATACGTATCTGTCTTTCAAATTTGTTTTATTTTTTACCACAAAAGACTATTAAAATATATTGAAAATGTTGCTTTCTTTTCTACGATTATTTGTATATATTTGATTATTTTTTTATGGGGTAAAGTTAGTAACATCGATTTGAATTGGAATTGTTTGTGTTATTATTTATGTTTTTCCTGCTGTTCATATATTTATTTATATTAATTATTTCATATGTGACCCTTATAAGGGCCTAAAAGACTTTTGAAGGGCAGTTTAATATTAAAATATTTCTCCTTTGCCTAAGTTTTCCATGTAACTTGACCTAAAAGAATAAACCCTGTTACAGGAGAAATTCAGACTCCTAGTTGCATAGCAGAGCTGTTTAGCGCTGGGCGTACATTGGTCAGAAAGGCAGAGATAATAATTGTTTCTGCCTTCTCTATGGGTTGTACAGCTGTGTCTAATAGCTCCCTGTTCCTTCATTTTGCAATCATGTGTAGCCACTTTACTGTCCCAGGCAATGTTTAAGAGTAGTTAAGAAGATATGAATAATCAAAATGTTTTTTAATTTTCACAGTTATTCCTGGAATTATAAATTCACGGAAAGCCAACTATGATGTGTGATTGAATATGTTAGTATAGATTATGTGGGAATCAGTTGCATCTGCAGTCCCCAGTCTTGCTAGTTACAGTACAATCAGGGGTGTAACTACAATAGGTGCAGGGTTTGCAATTGCATCCAGGCCCTGGAATGTAGGGAGCCCCAAAAGTCCCTTTGAGCTAAAGAAAAAGGCTATCACTATTAAAGATTTGCAAAAATTGGGGGCCCCATAGGACTTTTTCATCAGGGCCCATGAGATTCAAGTTATGTCACTGGTTACAATCCCTCTTAGAATGCCTTCAGTTCACCTTCAAACAACTGATTTTTGGTCATCTACGTAAAACATGTCTGAGCTTTCTATTCCTCCAATTTATATTTATTGCTTTTTTTACTTTGTTATGCCCATTTACACAATGCCAATATAATGACATAAAAATAGAAAATGTCATCTACTTACAATAGAAGAATCCTTATCAGCACATTTTACAATGAGATCCGAGCCTTGTAGTGTTTTTATTGATCCTCTTATAAGAAGGTCATAAGTGTCAATCTGTAATTAGAAAAAATACATCTTAGGTGCAACTGACTAGAAAGCAGATTAACATCTCAGCAATGATTTTGTCTTGTAGTGGCAAGGTTTGTAGAAGGAGGATAGGGATTTTCATCTATTATTAGATTATTACAAAATGGCTCATGTATCATTAGGTCTCAATTTAACAACGAGGTGGAAGAATGGAAATACACAAATTTAAGGGGATGGCCTTAACATTAGACGGAGTAACATCAGAGATTGTGCTAATCAATTCCAGGATCTGGTCCAGCAGCCAGATCAGTAATTGATGTCACATGTGTGTCACACCATGCCTGGCCTGCAAATCAGAAGAGCCGTGGATGTCGGGAGGTAAGACACATTTCCCAGGGCTCCCGTCCATACCCCAGAGATACCAACATAGTCCTGTAAATCAATTGGCACCAACTCTAGATGGCATATCACTAAAATATTTATCACTTCATTATCGGTGATGTTTTCTTCTTCAGGTGACTAGGAGGGTTGCATTGGGGCATCAAAAAAAGACATTTACACAATTAATTTTTTATCTTTCTTACCTTGGCATCTCTAATAATGTGATATTTTAAGTATTGAGCTAGTTTATCTTTATTCTGATTATTATACAGAAAATCACTTTGCTCTTTGGGTAACATTTTTATTGCTTCGTCTGATGGCAGAAATACAGTGACTGGCTGATTTTATTGGATCTTCTATGAACTTCATGATATCTGCATCCTGTCAATCAGAAATAGGCCCATTATAACGTTTTAAGACTGACTTGGGCATAAACATTTAGACAATATGCAAGAAAAAATGTTCTCATTTCTTGTTCAGCTTTTAGGGGTGTTGAGTGAACATAAAATCTTGATCTACTTGCAAAATGAAAATACATACGGTACCCAGTTATATATTTTTAGTCAATAAATAGGTGAAAATATGGAAAAATGGAAAAAAACTATTGTAATTTTACATAACATAAAAACAAACAGGTCATTTATTGCATTTTCTTGTAAATGGACTTGTAATGTTGTATACAACATGTAGTAGAGCGCAGCTCCTACTCCAGGGCTGGGCTTAGCATTTTGGTGGGATTGGACTATATTGTAATTGGCATTTGGGTGCCATGACATCATTCATTGTCTGATCTTTTATTTCCCCAAGAGATAAGTAGCAGTCGGAGATATCTGGAAAGATATTTATTTTCATCTCCTCTCCAAAATGAACATGGCATTTTATAAGGGAGTCCCGACATATACCGGATCCACTATGAATATATATCCCATTGCCCGTCTTTGTTCTCATCTTTCTCTTGTGCTTTCTGTACACTTCTACACTAAGAAAGATATTGCTAGAAATAGCAACAAAACAATCCATGTGCAATTTGTATGATTAGAAGCTAAAAGTGCATAAGAACTCCCCTTCAGAGTTCTACGGATTTAATGCAAGGTATGGGTAAAAGTTATAAAATAGCAAGACTTTTTCGAATTCACTAAGTGGCTTATTATTACACAAAACTTGACAAGATAAATAAAATATAATTTATGATACCTTATAGTTATTCTGCTCAAAATTCAAGTAATCGGAATGTCTTAACACAATATGACATCATACTGATACACCGCACAGTGTGCACACATATATTCTATTTTCTGTTTCTTTATCCTAAATTACATTATTTATTTGTCGATATAGGGTGATATGATTTGTCCTGAGGAAGAAGCCTGTAGTGGCTTTGAAATGCATTGACCTAATAAATCATCTTTGATCTTTATGGACAGATCTGATATTGTTGCTGGTGAAGTGCAGCAGCGCGGGTTTATACCCAATTCATCACCCTATACCGACATCTCTTCATGTGGGTTAGCAGCAGCTGTTACATGCACTTATAGTGGTTGTGACTCTCACAATCACCAAAGGTGTGCCTTTCCTGCACTAATATAGCAATTGTGTATAAAGGATAAGACCCTATTTGCACTTACTTTCTCCAGATTGTGGTTATTTATTTGTACTATTCTAACCATAAAATAGGATATTTTAAAACTACTTGAACAGAGAAAGAAAACCAAAGCATATTCTCTTAACATACCTGCAATAATTTGAACATCGAACTGTATCCATTTGTATCTGCAATATTTTTTAAATTGTCCTAAGGGTAAAAAAAGCCAAATTATGAAATTAATGTTGAGTACAATAGATGCTAACACCAGAGGATTTTTCAAATTGCCATACAGTGGCAATCAAAAGGTTTGCATTTTTTTTAAAGTGTGATTATTTGTGTCTGATTGTTGTGGTGCCATTTTTCTGGTGATTTAATAAACCAGAAGAAATTTTTTCAGCTCTAAGGATGAAAATTGTGTCTGACATGGTTTTATCCTTTTGTGCTAGTTTTCGACATTTGGGCCAAATGTTTTGCATCTTTTTTCATGGGTCGTCTAAGTTTGCCTTAAAGATGTTTTCTTTTTTTGTTTGTGTTTTTTGGTTTAAAACATGGCAAAGACAAAGCCAAATTTATCACCACATGTTAGGAAACTTATTATTCTGAGAATTAAATCAGGCAACAGCCAAAAAGAGGTAGCTCTATAATTCAACTGTTCCCAGAGTCAAGTGTCAAATGAATGAAGAATATGGGGTCAAATTGAGTCATCAAACTGTGGTGTGATGGCTAAGAGCAGTAGGGTTGAATACTCGACTTCCAGTCAAGACGCCTTTCATCCCACTTGAGTTTTCTAAAGAACTTGGCCAATGGAAAGAGATAGATTGGTCTAAGGTGTTGTGGTTGGATGAATCCAAGTTCAATCGGTTTAGTAATGATGGCAAGTGCTATATATACAGCCCAATTAGAAAACGTAATGATATAAGAACCAAACACCTACAGTGAAACAATGTGGTGGAAATTTTATGGTTTGGGGCTGATTTTCTGCATCAGCCATTGGCTCTCTGCATAGAATTTATGTAAATATGAATGCTATCATGTGCAAGGATTTATTGCAGAATATAATGCTGCTGCATGGTAAAACCAAAGTGGTCAGGGGCTGAGAATACCAGCAAGACAATGATCCTAAGCATACATCTAAATGAGTCAAAAATTGGTTAGAAAAGAAAATTGTTGCAATGGCCTAGTCAATTACCTGATTTAAACCCTATAGCGCACCTTTGGGATGAGTTAGGGCGACGAGTTGGGGCCCATACCCATAGCAATAAAGATGAATTGTTTGCAGATTTGCAAATGGACTGGAGTGGCTTCAGTGCCTTTTCGGTGTGGTCCAGTAATTTAAGCGAGAGGTTATGCTACAAAATTTATCAATAAACAGAAGGAAACGAGGCACCGGTGGAGGTCTGCAGCTGTAAGCACAGCCGTGGTATGCGTGGATTATTTCCCAGCGTTGCTCAGTCTTCAGAACAAGTAGACAATATATGTAAAGGAAAGACGGCACTCACCAGGAATTCTCTTACAGTGCATCTTTTAAGGTACCTTTACACGCCGCTACGACGGGATGGATACAACCCGCTACAGGCTACAAATGTAGCTTGTAGCGTCAATATTGCCCGTAGTAGCGGCGTGTGAAGACGGGACGTGACAGGCGGCAACAGATAAATCTGTTTCCGAGCACTGCTCGAAAACAGATGGCTACAAAGCCGATTGTAGCGCCCTGTATCGGCGTGTAAAGAACCCACAGAAGGGAACTCTGGACACCCGGCGATGTAGCTGCAATGTAGCTAAGGCGTGACCCAGGCTCCGTGTTACCGCGCCCCATCTGCGATCATTGGTGGAAGATGCTGCGTTACGATTGGTAGTCGCTGCATAGGGTGGCATATTTAAGGAGCTGACCAGTCACACTACACAATCGCTCGAGCGTCATGTATTAATCAGCCTCCTGCGATGCCTGCCCAATCATGATGTTCTTGCGTTGTCCTATCAGCGTACGGACGTCTCGTAATCCACAATTGTGGCACGCCTATGTGCTGTCCCTGCTGCACCAGGTCCGCCCATATTAGCTTGTTGTAGCGGTGTGTAAATGAGGTACACTGAGCTACAGATGGCTACTTGAGACACCCGGCGATGTAGCTAGTTACAGATGTAGCGTAGCGTAGCGCACCTTGTGGCGGCGTGTGAAGAGGGTGCGTTGACCGTTTGTAACCGTTTGTGCGTGCTCGTGCACGTGAAGTAGCGGATTGTATCCATCCTGTTGTAGCGGCGTGTAAAGGTACCTTTATTCTTACTTCGGTGTTACATGGTGCAGGGAGGATTCAGCTGAACCCTCCCTGCACCATGTAACTCCGAAATAAGAGTAAAAGCTGCACTGCAAGAGAATTCCCGGTGAGTGCCCCCTTTCCTTTACATATATAGGTTATGCTACAAAATACTCTCTATATTGTGATTAATAAATAGTATATTCAAAACTTTTGGCAGTCAGGTTTCTTTAATCATTTGACCATACTATATTCAAAATCATTTTGGTTAAAAGGTCTTGCATGAAGACAACTTCATGCACTTTCAATTCATCACTAGGAAAATGGCATCACAGCAACCAGACAGAAGTAATTGCAAAAAAGAAGCAAAACATTTGGTCACCTCTGTACATGTATACCTCTGGTTGACACATCATATCTACCAGTACATTGGCCATGGTCCTCCATATTGGGAAGTATGAGAATTTGCAAGTCAGAACTAGTTCATTTTTATGCAAGCCCTAGGAATTGGGTTGTCTTAATGAGGTGATGCCTTTATATACATTGATCTCAATATTTTTCATATCGGCTAAATGAAAGTTGTTAGGGCTGGACTAAAATCTGTCAAGTCTGTCAAATGTTCAATTAGCCAGACGAGGTTGGCCTCCAACACTTTTAATTGTATCTGAGGTCTTAACCAAATGCTGCTCATGGCCTGCCTACTGTCTGCAAGAGCCCGGTGTTATGCAGAGGAAATCAGGCAGCATTGTGACACCTGTGCTTCAATGGAGACTGCAGTGAAGAGGATCACATTACCACTTGGCATGGGAGAGGAGTGGGATGAGTATTAGTTTATCATTATTGAGACGTCCGTTCACAATGAGTAAGGCGAAAGCTGAGTCGAAACATGTCTTGTTTTAAAGTGCTCACAATGAAGCTGTGGCAGTCAAAGTTTTATACTTGTTGTTAGTACTTCTAATCAAAGGAGATATTTTATCTGAAGATAACCACAATGCTGGACTCCTGCTTCTCTACTATCATTATTATTATACAAATGCCCAGAGGACATTATTATTATACAGAGCTTCGGGGACACTATTATTATTAATATTGTTGTTATAAGGAGGTACATGTTGGTAATATTATATTTACGCCCAGGGGATATTATTATTATAAGGATTCAGTAGGTATTAATAAAAAGAATCATAGGGCTATATAACTATAAAGAGGCACAAGGAGCATTTGTTACTATGAAGAGGCACGAGTGCAATACTGCTATATGGAGGCACATAGGGGGAATTATTAATGTGTATGGGCACTGGTTATAGCCCTGTGTGTTTTTTTGCCAAAGAATCCTGTGTGTTATATTTTGCAAGGACAAGTTGCAGATTGAAAGCATGGTCATGGCAGTCTGGGCTGAATGGAAAACAAAAGGGAAGTGAAACACTTTAATCATGACTAGTCACTGAAATGTATACACCATACGTTTAATTACATACTATGCGCATATATAGCCTGGCGAGCACTAGCATAGACTCAGTTTCCTCAATTATATAGTCACTATATGGTGATATTAGCCTTAGTACAGTATTTTTGGTTAATGATCAGTATGGTGCTTTTATCATTTGTTTACATGTTGGTAGTAAGTAGTTATGAGGAGATTTTGCTTGCCTCATAAAGTGCAGGCACTATTGGTCTTTGTAGAGTTATGTTTGATAGTGATCAATATGATGGCAATACACTACATGGGTATATTATGGGGTCATAGCATTGTGATATTATTCACCCTTATATAGTGGTGTTATGTGTAATATTAGCATGGAGTAAATGTTTATTTCCTAATATTTGTAAGAAAGACCTTCTCATCTAGGAAAATGGGTATGGGGGAGCAGCATGGGAAAATCTATCTATGGTATTAGTGAATCGGTCGACAGGGTAGGGGGTACACGGATACCGGGACAGGGGGTTACTTCGGTAGGGATCACAGCTGGTTGGATTCCGGTTATGTGCTCTGGACCCTCAGACAATAGTCTCTGCTTCGGTACCTTTTTACTGATGTTCGGTAACAGGCACAGTCCAGGAGGGTAACCAGGTTATTGGTGCAGTTTAGGACTTTCACCTTGGAGAGTTGCGAGGCCTCCTCTATTAGTGTGTGCGGTAATTGGGGTAAACTCTGCCTGGAGCTGAACCTGCCGCTCTTTCTCCTTCTCAGGATGCTACTCCACAACCGACAATGAGGACCTTGCTGTGGTCATCCCTATTCTCTTCTTAGGCCCCTATGCTTGGTCAGGTTTGCTGTCTTGCTTTCTTTACTTCAGGGGGACTAGATCCTCCTGGTCTGTCCGGGCTTTCTCTGCTACCACTAGATTAATAGCAGTTTTGGACTCTGGTGTCTGGGTGGCTAGAGGGATACCAGATATGTTCCCTTCTTCTGTCTTCCTACCTCTTCCACTGGCCTCCGTCTCTCTCTCTCTAGGGCGCTGCACAGCTGGTTCAGGTTTCCTGGTTCTGGGCCTGGCTTGGTCCCAGCAACCAGCATCTTCCAGTCCTTCCTTCTGTACTGACTAGCTGGAACTAACTGTTCTCTTCTCTGCAGACTGCAGACTGCCTGACTCCTCCCCTCAGGCCTGGAGCTTTATAGGGGATCTGGCTTAAAGACAGCCAGTGGGGCTTCCCCTCCAGGTCTGGGGTGGAACGTGTTGTGTGCTGTGTGTGCCAAGGTGTACATCCCTCCATGCACCGGTGGGTCCTGTGGAAATCCCCCGCAGGGGTGCCACTTTAGAACTCATAAATAGAAGCACAGGCCCTGATTCATCATTTGCAGATTTTTTTAAGGGAATCTGTCAGCAGGTATTTGCTACCTCATCTGAAAGCAGCATGTTGTAGGCAAAGAGATTCTGAATTTAATAATGTATACCTTAGATTACTAGCTGCAGCAGTTCTGACACATTCAAAGCGTTTAGTTTTAGCTATGCAGCAGAGCTGGGAGAGCTGCCCCTGCCCACAACAGGCTCTCAATAGAGATTGTATATTGACAGTTAGGTCTTTATCAGAGGAGGGGGCATGTTGGGCTACCATGCGCGTCACATAGTAGCTCACTATTGGTAATCACCAGGTAATAAAGCCTTTAGATCACAGAAACAATAGGAGTTTCTCTCATCACACTGCCGACATCTGTGCCACTGATGAAGAGAGAACAATGGATCCTAGAGCAGGTAAGTGCCAGAGAGTTGAAGATCCCGGGAGCAGCTTGCAGGGGCAAAATATGGAACAGGGGGCCACATGGGGGAAGAACTGTATGAAGCATGGGGGGGGACACATGGGGGGAGAGCTATATAGGTACCTTTACACGCCGCAACTATCACCTGCGATCGGTATCAACCGAACGTGCGCGTGCATGTTTTTAATGGTTGAAAACGGTCGCCGATGCCGCATGTACACGCTGCAATTGCGCCCTCAACCTAAGCGAATGTGGTTCCCCGGAAGTTGAGACTGATCCTGCGGGAAACATCCGGTTGAATGCCGTCGCCGCTTTACACACCGCAACCACCAAGGGAATGTGGGCGTACCTCTACAGCGGCTTGAACATATAGGCGTGCCAAAGTCCGCTACACCGCGCCCAAACTAAAATCATTGGCCAACACAATAGCGTCCTCATTGGCCAGGGTGCGCAGGGAGGCTGGCGAATACGTGACGCAAGTGTGTTTGCTTTGTCCCACGGAATAGACTATTGTTGTGTCGTGTACAAGTGTGCTTCCATCCACTTAGGAGACGCTAACGCATCACACAGGAGCGGTTTGGAGTTACACACTAATTGTGTTACCATACTATGTGGTTTGCTATGTGTGCGTCAGTAGCTAAAGGTGGGAATAGCGGCAAAATGAAGCTCACATATGTGCCTACATTTGTCCATGGCATAGTACAGCTGCCATGTCACCACTAGACTATGTGTATGTGTGCACATGTCTACCACAAATTGTGTCAACCTACATGCCCCACAATATCATGGCCTGGATCAATGTGTTGTGTCCTGGTGTTCCTCTGGCCACACCACACCACAATGGATATCTACACACATTTGCCACATACACTGTAGGACAAATAGCTTAAACAGGCTCATGCATATCAACACATAATGTGTCTGGTACCCAGCCATAGGTGACAATTGGTGACAAAGCACTGCGCACAACAGAAAGCTTAAACTGCCCTCCATCCCCAAGTAATGAGTCTCACACGTTGTTATTTGGATCCAAAATAAATTTTTTGCAGCGCTATGGAGGGCCTGCGTAATTGTACTCATGTAGTGGATTGTTGTGTAGGCTAGGATGCGTGTGGTGCTGAAGTGACAGCTCTTTAAAGATGGCGCCCTGTGAAGGGACATCCAATGGAAACACAGTAGCCCCCACCAATCATCGCTGCTGGGGCGCGGTATCCAGCACGCTGTGGCACGCCTCTGGGAAATCACTAGGCGACGCTGATTCGAGCCAGATACCACGTTTACACACCACAACCAGGGTAATTCACCTTCTGGGTTGACTCTGATTTTAGAACAAGGCTCTGAAACCGCAACGGGGCTCAACTTAGAAAATCACGAGCAAGTTGAACATTTACACACCGACATTTCGTCGCAATTTCATAGCAACCGTGATGAAAATCCCGATTGCGTAGCAGTTGATTCACTGCAGTTGCGGCATGTAAAGGTACCTTATGAGGCATGGGGGAACAACATGGAGGAGAGCTGTATGAAGCATGGGGGAGGCACATAGTGGGAGAGCTGTATGAAGCATGGGGGGCGCATGGAGGAGAACCAGTATGAATCAGGGGGTCATATGGGGGAAAAAGGCAGTATGAATGGGGGGAGTGGGGGGCTTTGGGCGAGAGCAGTACAGAAATGGGGAGCCTAATATGTGGGGAGCAATATGAAACAGGGGCCGCATGGGGGGAAAAGCAATATGAAATGGGGGGCAAGATATATATTACCTAGAGGCTGTGCTGGACCATATATATTAGATGGAGGATGTGCTGGGCTATATATATTACTTGGAGCATGTGCTGAACTATAGATATTACTTGGAGGATGTGCTGGGCTGTATATATTAATTGGAGGATTTTCTGGGCTATATATATTATTTGGAGGATGTGCTAGGCCAAATATATTATTTGGAGGCTGTGCTGGGCTATATATATTATTTGGAGGATGTGCTGGGATGTATATATTATTTAGAGGCTGTGTTGGACTACATATATTACCTGGAGGATGTGATGGGCTGAGCCTGTATATATTATTTGGAGGCTGCAACTGGACTGGCACAACCTCCAAATAATATATACAGCCCTGCACAGCCTCAATATTATATATACAGCCCACTGTGGAGCCTCTATATTATATATGCATAGCCCACAGCTTCTATATTATATTAATGGTATGTGTTAAAGGGGCCCACTGAGACTTTCTCCTGGAGTCGGCCCTGGTCTTGAGGTATAAGTTCTCGTTTGGTGCCAAAAGGGCACTCGTGATTCATGAATTTTGCGCAAAGGCAAAAATGGCCTTTCTTCCTGTCTTGAACTCCATGTCTGAGTTTTGGTTACAAAAGCCAAAATATGTTGGAGTACTGAAAAATACACTAGGTGATAGTTGGGAAATTGGAGTTAGGCTACACTAAATTTTGCAACTTTTTGAAATTCTCAATTGATCCATCAACCTAAAACATCTGGAATTTATAGAATCTGCCCAAAAAGCAGAACATAAACATCAATAGGCAAACACATACAGAAGAGAAACAAGAAAAGTACAAATAATAAAATGTGTGCAAGCAAAAAAAATGTGCAAAATACACAAAACAAGACAAAAACAAGCGCAAAGGCAATGATGAATCGCGTTCTAAATGTCATATTTGCAGCATAAACATTCTACAAGTACTGAAGCCTCTAAGGGCCGCTTTACACACACCAACTTCTGTGTCCAACTTCTGAAGAGATCTCTGGTTGCAGTGAAATCATGGACACATTGTTAGATTTTGTGGCTGTGTACAAATGGAACAATGTGTCCATGATGTGTCCCTAGTGGTCAAGGTATTGAAAGTTCAGCTACATCGTCCACATTATATTGCTGCACACACCATCAACACTTACCATAGATTTGTCAGATTTATCTTGCATTTTCTTGGGTACAAGCACTTTGTCAATGAAATGCACAACACCATTTGTGAGGACTAACATTTGCTCGTCTGCCAGTATTCTTACATCTTCATTTAAAACAAGAGTGCTCTAAAAAGAAAATGTAAAGTAGAGTAGAATAAATAAGGAACTCTTCCTTAATGTTCCACTATGTATAATTTAATGTAATGTTCTATTTGATATTTATCCACTCTATAAAATACAGTATAATAACATATTAAATGTGTGTATATAAATACTTATATAATATATATATATATATATATATATATATGCACACAGCATATATATAAATATATACTAATATTTATATAATATATATATATATATAATATATATATATGTGTACAGTTTATTTATAAACTGTAACCATGAATTATCATGTATAGCAGGTAAAGTAAGTATTAGACACGTCACCAATGTATTTCTAACAGTGCTATTCACTTGAATTTCTCACTTGATGTCGGTAACAACCTATCCAATCCACAGAAACAAAGAAATCAAACCATAGGTGTCCACAAGGATAGAGTATTGAATCAGTTTCTGAAATGTATTTAATATTTCATACAAAATCCTTTGTTGGTGATGCGTCAAGACATCTCCTGTATGGAGAAGCTATTCGCATACATTGCTCAGGTGTGATTTTAGGTCATTTTTCTATACAAACACTTTTCAAGTCCTGAAGGTTCTATAGGCTCCTTATATGAACACTGAGGTTTAGTTCTTCCATTAATTTTCTATTGGTTTCCAGTCTTGTGATTTGCTGGACCATTCTAGCAGCCTTTTTTTTTGCTCTAAAACTAATCGAGTTTCCTTGACTATGTGTTTGGGATAATTGTTCACCCTCATTTCAACTTCATCACCCAGCAGATTTTTATTAAGAATTCTCGGTACATTTTTTTATTCATCCTTCCTTCAATTATATGAAGTATGCCAATGCCGTTAGTTGAAAAATAACTCCTCACCATGATGTTCCTATCTCTGATGTTTTTGAGGTCATATATAGTGCCTTTTAGCCTCCAAACATGGTGTGTGTTATAGCATCCAAAGAGGTCAATTTTGGTCTCATCTGACCACACTATATTCTCGCATTTTGATTAGGTAAAAAATGTTTATACTGTGTTAACCAGTAGATAGAAAAATATTAGAATCTGAGAGTCCTCAGTGGTTGATACCTTTTAATGGCTAACTGAAAAGATGTTAAGCAAAGCAAGCTTTAGACACTATGGCCTCTTCATCAGGCTGATAATGACACAAATTCTGAAGACACACATATATATATATAAGCAGGGTGAGATGATTCAGTAAATACGACAGGTGACGTAAAGCAGAGTGAGTCTTGGGAGGGGGAGAGTAGCTGGTAATCATAGAACAATAATACAATCTGTTCATCTTATCTCTGAATTTTGATTTTACCTCCCCAGCTCCTCTTCCCCCTCCCAAGACTCACTCTGCTTTACATCACCTGTCGTATTTACTGCATCATCTCACCCTGCTTATGTATGTGTGTATTCAGAATTTGTGTAATTACAGCCTGAAGAAGGGGCCATAGTGTCTCGAAAGCTTGCTTTGCTTACCATCTTTTCAGTTAGCCATTAAAAGGTATCAACCACTGAGGACTCTCAGATTCTAAGATTTTTCTATATTCTCCCAGTATTTCACAGATTTCATATGCTCAGTACCTTTTTCCTGTGTCATTTTTTTTATTTTTACACATTACTAAATTTATGGACATTTATGATTTGACAAGGTTTGACATCTATGGTTTGATTTCTTTCTTCCTTTTGCTTATATATATGTATAAAATATATATATATATATATATATATATTATGTGTATGTATATATACACTCTCACACATGCTATGTATATGGCTAAATGTATTTGGACATCTTCTCAATAGTTGAATTCAGGTTTTTCATTCAGTCCCATTACCACAGATTGCACAGCCATATAAAATCCTATCTCTAGCCAAGTAGTCTGCTATGACTAGGGTATTGAAAAGTGTTTATGGCAATAATAAAGATATAGCGCTAAATAATGAGGGAATATACTGTACATGTAGCACTTACCAAGGAGAAGTTCAGCAATGGCTTTGCATGTCCATCCTGTTCCTCCAGTAATGAGAAGTCTCAATTTGAATGTAAATGAGGCTGAAGACCTATGAAAGATCTGAAGAATCTGTCACTCCAGCTCTATTCCCTGCCCAGCACAACCTCTTTCTGCTTGTCCGACAGCCTCTATTCTGTGTGGAATTCAAGCAAAGGAGCCATCAATCAAGTAGGAGGAGGTAGTGCTGGGTGGGGAATAGAGCTGGAGTGACAGAGGCTTCACATCTACAAAGCTATTAGCAAATCAATTCAAATGCCAATTTCTCAGTAATGGAGGAAGGGGCTAGACATATAAAGCTGTTCCAGGACTTGTCGTTTTAAGGACTAGATGCACATATAGTTGAGGGTGAGATATCATGCTGACAGATTCCTTTCAAGGCAAGGTGATGGATCTGGTACAAAAGGGGAACACCAGGAAGCAGTAGTTAGTAGGCCAGTGGGTGCCAAGAAGTAAAGACAAGAGCAGGCCAAAAATAGTTGAACTGAAAAGACCAAGTAGAAAGTGACTTCCCTGAAGGTTTTGGGCTCCCTGGAGGTGCAGAATCCTGCGATGCACAGTCCCCTGGAGAGAAAGTCCGCTCAACAGCCTGTAACCCAAGGGAAGGGGACAGACCGGACCAGTGCAGCTGGGTCCAAGGAAATTGGTAGCGTTGACAGGACGACTGGGAGAAGGGATCCCATGACGTACACCAGAGTAACATGGGTAGGAATGAGCCTGGTGCTCCCTTGCAACACAGGGACACTGGAAGGCTAGGCTGGGACCAGAGAGTCGGCTCTGAGGTGACCGAAGCTATACCCTGGATCACAGACACACCGACAGGGAGCTCAGATTACAAGTCTGTTCTCCTAAAACACGTGCAGAAGGTACAGCAACCCATAGGACCCAAGATTGCTACCCACACACAGGGGGAAGCCAAACAAGGGACCAAGTTGCCACCATACAGCACACTGGGGAACAGAAGTGTAGAGAGGAAAACAAGAAAGAGAAGGGTCTGAAGCAGGAAAACCTGGCTGCAGAAGGGTTAACTGAAAGTGCGGAGTAAACTTGGTGCATGAACTGTATTTGTGAATTGTATTGAAGGAAACTGCAAGTAAAATCCAGTGAACGCTGCCAAAGTCTCCTGTGTGTGATTCCCTGCATGTTGAACTGTTATATATATACAGTTAGGGCCAGAAATATTTGGACAGTGACACAATTTTCGCGAGTTGGGCTCTGCATGCCACCACATTGGATTTGAAATGAAACCTCTACAACAGAATTCAAGTGCAGATTGTAACGTTTAATTTGAAGGGTTGAACAAAAATATCTGATAGAAAATGTAGGAATTGTACACATTTCTTTACAAACACTCCACATTTTAGGAGGTCAAAAGTAATTGGACAAATAAACATAACCCACACAAAATATTTTTATTTTCAATATTTTGTTGCGAATCCTTTGGAGGCAATCACTGCCTTAAGTCTGGAGCCCATGGACATCATCAAACGCTGGGTTTCCTCCTTCTTAATGCTTTGCCAGGCCTTTACAGCCGCAGCCTTCAGGTCTTGCTTGTTTGTGGGTCTTTCCGTCTTAAGTCTGGATTTGAGCAGGTGAAATGCATGCTCAATTGGGTTAAGATCTGGTGATTGACTTGGCCATTGCAGAATATTCCACTTTTTTGCACTCATGAACTCCTGGGTAGCTTTGGCTGTATGCTTGGGGTCATTGTCCATCTGTACTATGAAGCGCCGTCTAATCAACTTTGCAGCATTTGGCTGAATCCGGGCTGAAAGTATATCCCGGTACACTTCAGAATTAATCCGGCTACTCTTGTCTGCTGTTATGTCATCAATAAACACAAGTGACCCAGTGCCATTGAAAGCCATGCATGCCCATGCCATCACGTTGCCTCCACCATGTTTTACAGAGGATGTGGTGTGCCTCGGATCATGTGCCGTTCCCTTTCTTCTCCAAACTTTTTTCTTCCCATCATTCTGGTACAGGTTGATCTTTGTCTCATCTGTCCATAGAATACTTTTCCAGAACTGAGCTGGCTTCTTGAGGTGTTTTTCAGCATATTTAACTCTGGCCTGTCTATTTTTGGAATTGATGAATGGTTCGCATCTAGATGTGAACCCTTTGTATTTACTGTCATGGAGTCTTCTCTTTACTGTTGACTTAGAGACATATACACCTACTTCACTGAGAGTGTTCTGGACTTCAGTTGATGTTGTGAACCGGTTCTTCTTCACCAAATAAAGTACGCGGCGATCATCCACCACTGTTGTCATCCGTGGACGCCCAGGCCTTTTAGAGTTCCCAAGCTCACCAGTCAATTCCTTTTTTCTCAGAATGTACCCAACTGTTGATTTTGCTACTCCAAGCATGTCTACTATTTCTCTGATGGATTTTTTCTTTTTTTTCAGCCTCAGGATGTTCTGCTTCGCCTCAATTGAGAGTTCCTTTGACCGCATGTTGTCTGGTCACAGCAACAGCTTCCAAATGCAAAACCACACACCTGAAATCCACCCCTGACCTTTTAACTACTTCATTGATTACAGGTTAACGAGGGAGACGCCTTCAGAGTTAATTGCAGCCCTTAGAGTCCTTTGTCCAATTACTTTTGGTCCCTTGAAAAAGAGGAGGCTATGCATTACAAAGCTATAACTCCTAAACCCTTTCTCCGATTTGGATGTGGAAACCCTCATATTGCAGCTGGGAGTGTGCACTTTCAGCCCATATTATATATATAATTGTATTTCTGAACATGTTTTTGTAAACAGCTAAAATAACAAAACTTGTGTCACTGTCCAAATATTTCTGGCCCTAACTGTATATATATATATATATTACACCCTGTCAGGAGTAGCCCGACCCATGGCGGGCTCATCCATCTGGCTACAGCACCATCCATCCTCCTGGCTGGAGCAGCAACAGCGGTGGTCCCCCATTGACCACAACCCATGGGTGGCGTCACGACAATCCCTGTAAATAACCCCTTTTACTTGTGGGCTCGGGACACGGTCCGGACCAAGGACCGCCGTGATAACCCCTGTGAGACCCCGGTCCGGTACCGAGTACCCCGTCCCAGTGGGTTCCACAGTATTATATGTAATCTTGCATTGTAGTGCTAGTTTGATGGGAGCAATAATTTCTCTGCTGGAAATTCAAGCATACACACAGGATGCCTGATCTCTTATTAGGAGATTGTACGCTTGATGCCTGGGTTAGGAAAGTGGCACAGTCTCTTATAAGGGATAGGGGTTATTGAGGTTTGAGTTTTAGTTTAAAGTGCAGTTAAGAGAAGATGGTGACTGCCCATGCAGGTGGAACTGTGTGAGCTCTCTGCAGTGAAGAGCTGCAAAAGGACTCAGGGCATCTGCCCTAGGTCACCTTGACTTTCAAGTTCCCTATCACCCAGCAGCAAGAGTAATCCCAGGGGCAAAGTAATATATATGGTAAGGGATCTGCTTCAATCACGGATGCCTACAGGATCCACGTGGCCAGCCCGGCTGGAGGAAATGCATTAGAAGACAAGCAAGGTGGAATCCGTAGTTCCAGACTCCAAAAATCTTATATTAGAAGAAGCAGTGGTAGGCAACACTACTATCCAGGAGAGTTATAAGCTCCCATCAGACAAGCCAGACTGGAAACCTGGCGGAGAAGTATTGTGTCGTGCGGATTTGTCCGGAATGTACAGTAAACAGTAATGTGACCATCCTGTTTCCTGCTGCGTTACAGTGACTATTAACTTTCCTAGGAGCCAACTCTGGTTGGGAAAGGTTAACTATCTGCACAGCTGTCACCATCTATCTCCCAGGGATCCCCCCTTCCTAGTGCTGGCCACACCCTGACTGAACATCGCAACTGGTGTCACAAAATTTCTACTTTCTTTTTATTTTTGCCTTTAAACTCTGCACCCCTTGTACAATTTTCACTTCCTTGCACCCCCTTTTCAATGTGAAGCCAGGACCACAGCTGCAGAGACGGCCACCACCGTGACGGAGCTATTAGAATTCTACCCTGCTCAGCAGTCTGAGTATCCTGGCCCTTAGCGCTCCACAGTAGTATGGGCCAGTCTTCTACAAGTCTGACCCTTAGACATATTCTGTGAAATTTCTTCCCTCCTAAACATTCCATGATCAATTATGAGGGGTATTATTGGGGTATTAAATGGAAGTGTTTAAGAAACTCAGTTACAGACCATGTAAAGTTACAGGTGGGGTCGCTGAGTGCTGAGGAGCATAGTGCATAAAAGTTGTTAATGCTCTGCTAACTAACTAACTATAAAGTTTAAAGCATCCTCTGGCATTAATTTACATCAGCACCAGGAACTAGGATCTTCATGGCATTGCTTCCAAGGCCAAGTAGCTGCATGCATGACCAAGCGCAATGCACAGACATAGATGAAGTAGTGCAAAACACAATGCCACTGGACTCAATGAAAACAGGTTCTGTGGAATGATGAATTATGCTTCTCTATCTTGCAGTCTATTGAATGAATGCCAGGTAAATGTTACCATTTTGATTACAATGTGATAACTGTAAAGTTTCACTGAAGGCCAATCTTCAGCATATATTGGACAATTCTATTCTACTAAGGGTGCTTTCACACAGCGTTTTTTTGTGATCCGTGGCTGTCCGTTGTAAAACTGACAGCCACGGATCAGATTTTTGGCCCCATGTTATCCTATGGGCACGGATCACATCGGATTTGGCCTTATTGGCATCCGATTTTTGTCGGATCCGATCCTGGCCGATTTTTTGCTGTGCCCAAAATCGCAGCCTGCTGCGATTTTTGGCACAGCGGGTCAGATCGGACCGAATTGGATCCGACCTGATCCGCGCCAAATAACATGGGGCCTATGGAGCGAGGATCCGAGGAAACAGCTCATGTCTCCTCGGACCCGATGTTAGTGCACTGAGCATGCTCAGTACACTAACACCGCTCTGTGCCATGTAATATCACTTCTGCAATGTATATTCATACATTGCAGAAGTGACATCTAGTGAAAATAAAGAGTTAAAAATAAAAAAAAACTTCATTCTCACCTCTCCACGATCCAGCGATGCCTCCAGCGCTCTGTGCTTCTAGGACCTGGCCTGACGTCACAGTTGAGTCACATGGCCGGTTACCGCGGTAACCGGTCATGTGACTGTGACATCACGCCAGGTCCTGTTGATCAGAAGAAGCTGGAAGCAGCGCGGGTGTCGCGGAGAGGTGAGAATGAAGATTTTTTTATTTTTTAAGGTCTGCAAACAGGGGAGCAAAGAGGGGAGAGATAGAGGGGAGACACAGGGGGACAAAGAGGGGAGACACAGGGGGACAAAGAGGGGAGACACAGGGGGACAAAGAGGGGAGACACAGGGGGACAAAGAGGGGAGACACAGGGGGACAAAGAGGGAGACACAGGGGAGACACAGGGGAGACACGGGGACAAAGAGGGGAGACACAGGGGGACAAAGAGGGGAGACACAGGGGACAAAGAGGGGAGACACAGGGGGACAAAGAGGGGAGACACAGGGGAGACACGGGGACAAAGAGGGGAGACACAGGGGAGACACAGGGGAGACACAGGGGAGACACAGGGGGACAAAGAGGGGGTGCAAAGAGGGGAGACAGAGGGGGACAAGAGGGGAGACACGGGGGGACAAAGGTGACAGGAGGGAGAGAGAAGGGGGACGAGATGACAGGAGGAGCAGGGACAGGATCCAGCTGATGCTGCAAAATATCGGGATCGGATGCCTATTTGGCATCCGATTGCAGTCATCAGTTTGGATCCGATGCTGTCCGAGGGGAGCAGCAAAAAGTCTGATCCCCTCGGACAGCATAAAAACGCTGTGTGAAAGCAGCCTAACTCCAACTTTGTTGGAACAGTCTTGGGTAAGGCCCTTTTGTGCTTTAGGATGGCTGTGCCCTTGTACACAAAGCAGAGTTCATAAAGGCAGGGTTTGGCAGGTATGGTGTGGAAGAACTTGACTGGCAGCACATATCCCTGACCTCAACACAAAACTCCAACAGGCACACACTAATGATGCGCCCCAGGGCTTGGGTACCCGGCTCTTGGGCTGTTTCAGTCAGGGGATGTCACGGGTGGCTTGGCCGAGGTCGTGGCCCTGGATGTCAGCTAAATAAAGTGGATGAGAATAAGTTTTGTCTTTGTGACACCACCTGCTGAGTCTGGTGATGCTCACCAGCACCGCCACAGTACTCTGGTGGTCGGTGGTATTGCGGCCAAGATGGATTAGTCCCCGCAGGTGGGACTGGGCCACCGGGGCAGTGATGCTGTAAAACAGTTTATATGGAAAGGATGCAGCGGAGTCGGAACTTCACTTCACCGGTAACTTTACTGAAGGTCTCGCCAGTCATACAGTTCAGCAGTTCGACTAATGTTATATTGGCAAATGCTCTGGATGCTGCAAATGGGATTTCTGACTACTAGCTGGATCCCTCTTTATGTTCCTTTCTTTTTCCTTTCTTCCTTTTTGCCTCCCAGTGGCAATGAAGTCTGTCTCCTAAAGATGATCAGACCTCCTGCTACTTCTAGTCTTCTCTCCCTTGTACCCGTCGGGTTGGGTTAACCTTTTACTTGTCCTTCGCAGGATCCGACTGCAGGACTGGCCTCCCTCTTTTGGGTCATTTGGGAGATGGGGCCATATTTATAATATCCCTGTTCTTCGGATTTTCTGTGAACCATAGAGGAATTCACAGTTGCGGGCTCCGGTACTCGGTTCTCTCCCTTAGAATGAACTCCCAGTTTATAAGGACGTCTCCCTTCTGAGTTCCTGTTTCTCTCGTCTTCTTCTTTCTGGGATCTTCTCCTTATGGAGGCCCCTCAGCCGAGGGGACCCTCCTTGCTCCCTCTCCCGACTCTCCACTCCAACTACTCTGACTCTCTAACTCACTGTCTGAGCTCACTGGTTCCCCCTAGAGGTCACTATATATTTGTGGCGCCCCGCAACGAGTGCGTCACAGGAGTGTATTGCAGCCCAGACAGCAGCAGCAATATTCTCTGACCGAAGCAATGACATGGTTAAAACTCAGAGCTCCATACCCTACATGCACATCAGAATAGAGGGCCAATAAGGTCCTGGTGGGCGGAGTGTAGGTGTAGTGTGTAGTGGAGAAGTTAGTGCAAGAAGTCAGTAAGATCAAAATCTGCAATGTAGGAGAAGGAGGAAGCAGAACGTGGCCAGGAGGAACGTAGGAGAGGGGGCCTTGCACAGTTCTGTGCAGCCCCTAGGCCACCACCACCCCCGGTTGGGCGCCATTACCCCGGTGCCTCAACAACCGGACTCTGAGCAACCATATGCGGGTCCAAAATACACCCGTGCTCATCTACAGCCGGATTACTGGTTCCGAAGCTGGGAGTCATTTATCACTGCCATGCAAACCAGGAGTGGAGGGATCGCTCTACAGGAGTACCCCACCGCCGCCGCAAACAGAGCCGTCTTGCCAGCGGAGTACCCACCAAAAGGACCCAGACTACCCCTCACACCGGAACGTACACACCAGCAGGGCAATATAAGTAGTCCCTTGTACCCGACCTTGGCACTCAAAGGCGACATCGGCAACTCACTCAGCATAAGTTAGAATGGAGGAACACCGCGGAGCTCTGAGAAACACTGGTCATTGCTGAAGTCCACCCGGTCCGTTACCCGTTAACTGTATGCCATGTATCACCTGCTGGTTACAGTAAAGTACCCGTTACAGAGACTATCAGTGTCCGTGCCTTTTTCAGAACTGTCCATCTCCGCATGCTAGAAGGTAACTGCAGCTGCCTCACAATATCTTGTGCAGCTCCTGGCTCCGGGGACTCCCGCTCATCCTGTGGGGAGCGTCCCATCTTGCTGCATCCCATCCCCCGGAGGCCCAAGCAGTGCCGGTGGACATCACCAGAACTCTCACAGGTGGCGTCACGACAGAATTAACCCCTACACTGTTCAGCCAACTCTATTGATTCTGGACTACCAGCCCCACGATTGCAGGCGCGGTTCCGTGACAGGAGGAGAAGAAACGCCTGCCCCGTGAAGTCCCGGCTACGGTGAGTCAGAATTTTGGCGTCACGAACAGGATATGAGCAGGCCCGTTCCTTAACGGGTATTGTGTGCTTTAAAAGAACTTTATTTAATCAAAAAGTACTTTGTTCATCCTAAACTGAACTTTTCCTGCCTTTTCACCATTGGGCCAAGATGGCGACCAAGATGGAGGACCCCGCCATGTGAACCACCACGTGCAGGCCCAGGGGTGAGCCTCCGCCCCTCTTCGTGGGAGGGCCAAGGCAGAGGCACCAAAATCATTGTCCGCCCCGATTGCTGGAAACAACCATTGGGGCGGGCCAAAGACTTTATCCCACCTATGGACTACAAAAACCCCAGAAAGTGGGAGTGTAAAGGCTTTTCCACCAGCTCTTCACAAGAACGGTGACCAGTTGGAACGGGTGCGGTTCTTCAACCAGTGATCATGGCCAGCATGAAGCTCCACCAGTTGATGCAGGAGGTCGAAGCCGAGGCCAGAGCAGCCATAGGCCATCCGGGTCCGGGTCCCGTCCTGACTGTAGACGGCAACCCCGACTTCTGGCAAGAGGTGCTGCAAGACCTGCGAGTGAGACTAATGGAGGCCACAGAATGGACAATCCGTAGCTGGAGCGCGTCTTTAGCCAGCCGACTTCACCGTGCTACGCAGCAGAGACCTACCAGCTGCCCTACTCTAGAGCCGGAGTCCAGTTCTTGCTCCATTGCATCACCGGAGCCCACAACCTGCCCTGTCTCATCACCGGAGCCCATGAACTGTCTCATTTCACCACCGGAGACCGCCGCCCATCCCGTTCCAGGGTCTGAGACCACAACTGAACCCGTTCCAGAGCCGGAGCTTGTAAATTGCTCCACCAGAGAGGCCTACCTGGTCACCGGGATAGAAACAACACTACCACCTGAAAGTGCTGAAGCCACAGACGAGAAGGTAGGCAGCCTGGAAGCCCTGCAGGACGACCCCGAGGAGGACTCCGCAGCACCATCGCCCATCTGTCCGGAAGAATCCGATCCAGCCTCTCCACCAGAAGCGCAGCCCGATGTGATTGTCGAAGGAGTGGAGGAAGAGGACGACGAGGCCCACAGCATCCCTGATGACCTCTATCACACCGGTTTCGCGTAGGGAGATACCGAGGAACCTCCGGCCGAGCAACCAGCTTGGGTACATTGGTCGGGTGCAGTCGCGGCGCCTTACCCTGTGCCGTTTGCTCGGGTGCCCATCCAGACTTCCCGCCAAAGTCAAGCTTCAGAAGCCCCTGCATTGCAGCGACTACGTTCATACCCCGGTTCGTACAGACGACAATGTACGTCGGCTCCGCATGGGCGGAGTGGCGAGCCCGTGAGCGAACTAACATGGAAGCCCGTGCCGAGGCCCGTCGTCAACCCCCGTTACCAGAGGAACTTCGCAAGGAAGGTAGAGTGACTTCACTCAATCTATCTACCGGGTGGGGTTTTGCCAGGGAGGAGGGTGTGTATGAAGAGGTGTTTGTGGGGCATCGCGATGTAGAGTCACACTTACCGAGAGGACATCCAGACTGCGATCTGTATAGAGGGGACATTATCACATATGAGCGTCACGCATGCTATAATGGTTGGTTCGCCATACGGGTGCTCAATAGCTCTCTTCATAAGTAACTTTGCTTGAACTTTAAAAGTGACTTTTTCCCGTTTAACTGCCAGAAGAGCGTCCCGGCGGCAAAAGCCCTGGACTTGTACTAAGGACAGTCGACTGTCCGCCGGGTCCGCAAAGGTTAACCCGTTTTATACCGGTTTTCGTTTACATGCATACCTGTTATTAATAAAAGTGTTATTACCTGTTTATGAAAATATAAAAATTTCTGTGTAATGTTGGGTAGGGTGACACTTGGGGACAAGCGTAATTCACCAAGGGGGGTGTGGCGCCCCGCAACGAGTGCGTCACAGGAGTGTATTGCAGCCCAGACAGCAGCAGCAATATTCTCTGACTGAAGCAATGACATGGTTAAAACTCAGAGCTCCATACCCTACATGCACATCAGAATAGAGGGCCAATAAGGTCCTGGTGGGCGGAGTGTAGGTGTAGTGTGTAGTGGAGAAGTTAGTGCAAGAAGTCAGTAAGATCAAGATCTGCACTGTAGGAGAAGGAGGAAGCAGAACGTGGCCAGGAGGAACGTAGGAGAGGGGGCCTTGCACAGTTCTGTGCAGCCCCTAGGCCACACCACCCCCGGTTGGGCGCCATTACCCCGGTGCCTCAACAACCGGACTCTGAGCAACCATATGCGGGTCCAAAACACACCCGTGCTCATCTACAGCCAGATTACTGATTCCGAAGCTGGGAGTCATTTATCACTGCCATGCAAACCAGGAGTGGAGGGATCGCTCTACAGGAGTACCCCACCGCCGCCGCAAACAGAGCCGTCTTGCCAGCAGAGTACCCACCAAAAGGACCCAGACTACAATCAGTGTCCGTGCCTTTTTCAGAACTGTCCATCTCCGCATGCTAGAAGGTAACTGCAGTTGCCTCACAACACCTTGTGCAGCTCCTGGCTCCGGGGACTCCCGCTCATCCGGTGGACATCACCAGAACTCTCACAGGTGGCGTCACGACAGAATTAACCCCTAAACTGTTCAGCCAACTCTATTGATTCTGGACTACCAACCCCACGGTTGCAGGCGCGGTTCCGTGACAGGAGGAGAAGAAACGCCTGCCCTGTGAAGTCCCGGCTACGGTGAGTCATATTACCTCCCGGGGTTCCTCCCACCCACTATTCTAGTGTGTGAGTGCTGCTCTAGGGTTGCATCTAGCGTCCATAATCCCAATTGCAGTGGGGTGACTACACCGCTTTTCTGGGTGCAGTACCCCTTTTTGTGGCACCTACGTAGTGGGGCACCACACTAACACCTTTTAAAAAGCCTTTCCAGTAGAGTAGAAACTGTTTCCTTCTACAATTGTTGGCCCATCCCACGAAAATGGCCGATTTGGATGTCATTTATCTAATTTGCATGCCCACTATTTTTAATAGCTACTAAAATGTTACCTAAACTTCAGGATATGACTGACTACTGGTATTTCCATTAACGAGTCTACAGTACATTGTGATTCTTTGCTTTCACTCTGGCAATCTGTCCTCCAGAAATGGTAGCATTGATAGGCTTACTCTATGTTAGTACAGATAATCTTTTATTCTGAAAACATTGTGAAGTAGTACCTGTGTGGATGATATCCTCACTGTATCACCCTGTAGTGAGGTCAGTGCTGTGATTGATAAGAGGTCATCTCTGGTGAGTTGCGTGCAGGTCACAATGTGATACAAGAGAACCTGCTCCATCATCCCTTTAGTGGTCCATTCCTTAGCCTGTACAAAATGCATACATTTTCTGAGTGTGAGAGAATAAGAAACTGTAAAAAAAAGAACAACATAATTTAACTTTTCTTACCCGAGGGTCATTTTTCAGAGCATCATTGCTTGGCGCAAAAACTGTAAATGGCCCAGATCCAGAAAGGTCATCAATGAGATTTGACTATAAATAGATAAGAAATATGATAAGAATGATATTACAATAAGCTCTGTTATTAGGTGGCTTATGTTAGTTTATGCATTTTATTGTAATATAAAAGTACGGTATATGTTTTTTAAGTCAAAAGTGTACAGTTTTATGACAGTGCCTATCTGCTAATGTGATACCATTCGTGAAAATATAGCTTTTTTGTTGTCAAATAACCCCTTTAAATGTAGCATCTTCTATTTTACCATCACAAAACCAGGAGAAAATAAATGAAAAGTCACTTTTATTAATGAATTAACGATTTTACGCTTTTATTTCTAAATGGACAAATATTTTTGTTACTGCAAATTACCTGCAATAGATAAAAGAAATTTGATGTCTTCGGGTTTTTTCGGAATTCCTAATCAAATAGAAAAGTGAAAATAATAAACGTTTTACCATGATATTATACAGGGAATATTGATGTTACCCAGAGTTTGTGCTACCAAACTAGTGTAATCAAGGGAAGGACTTACTGGATTTCAACATCTACTGTACAGCGTTGTAAGTAAAAGTTAAAGGGATCTGTAAGCACGTTTCTGAGAGTAGCATGAGGTAGGGGCTGAGACCCTGATTTTATGGATGGGTCATTTATTAGATTGTGTGCTGTTATTTCAATACAATGAGTATTTTATTAGCAAGAGATTATCACTGTCAGACTAGTGCCAGCCTGTGTGCATCCTGGTACAACCACATCCACAGCAGTGATTAGCAGCTCACTGTCAATAAACAAGAGAACTGATTTTGGTTAGGGATGTGTCAGTTTTTAGGCTGTGTGCTGTTGTATCTGTGGCGCCCCGCAACGAGTGCGTCACAGGAGGGTATTGCAGCCATAAATGCAGCTGCAATATTCTCTGACATAGCAGTGATCTGGTTAACTTTGAGATCCAACCCTGCATGCATCACCTAGAACAGAGGGCCAACCCAGGGTCCTGGTGGGCGGAGTGCTAGGGAAGTGTGTAGGAAGTACAGACACTTAGTCAGCAGTAGTCTAGTAGTCTAGAACGAGAGAAGAGAGAAACTTGAACTTGGAGTAGGAGCAGGGGCTCTGCACCTCGTGCAGCCCCCGGGCCGTCACCGGTCGGGTGTCAGCACCTGAGGCCTCAACAACCGGGATCGGGCATCATTAACCACGGGTTCCAAAATACCCCTGTGCCCAACTCACAGCCGGTTCACTGGTACCGAAGCTGGCAGCAGTTCACCTCTGCTACGCGAACCAGAAGCGTGGAGGAGCAGCTTCACAGGAGCACCCCACCACCAGCCAACTTCCAGTCGTCTAACCAGCGGTGTACCCACTGAGGGATCCAAGACTCCCCAAAACATCCACAACGTACATCTTGGATAGGGCATTGAAGCAGCCTCCCCGTACCCGATCTGGTATTCCTGGGCGACAATGGCAAAGCACTTAGCTAGAATGGAGGAACACTTGCGGATCTCTAAGGGACACCATCACTGCTGAGTCCACCCGGTCCACTACCCGTGAACTGTATACCATGTACTGCCTGCTGGTTACAGTAAAGACCCGTTGCAGAGACTTTCTGTGTCCGTGCTTCCTTATGAACTGTCCGTCCGCACTACAATGTAACCGCAGCTGCCGCACAACATCTTAAGCAGCTCCAGCCTCCGGGGATCACAGCTCAGCCTGTGGGGAGCGTTCCATCTTGCTGCTATCCATCCCCCGGAGGTTCCGCAGCGTCGGTAACGATTACCGAAACTACTCATAGGTGGCGTCACGAATAAATTAACCCCTTTAATCTGTTCCTACAAGACGTCTTCACTTTTGATCTGCACTCAACCGGGCCCCACTACCGGCAGGCGCGGCCCACCTGTGACAAGGAGGAAGGAGCTACAGCCTGTCTAAACCGGAGTCCACGGGCTGACGGTGAGTCATATCAGTACAATGAGTGTTGTATCACCAGGAGATTATCACAAGAGGAGTAGGTCCCGCATGAGCCTGGTCGAACTAGGCCCCCAGAACTGACACAGCTTACTGTCAATAGACAATGTGCACAGAGAGCTGTGGTATGTGTGTGCTTATCTTTCTGAACTCTACTACATGCTACATCTGAGCTTGCTGATTGTGTTACAACTGCTGCACCCAGTAAAATAAGTGTAAGACATCATTGGAATTAGGGTTTCTTTTCATACATCATGTTGCTCTCAGATGAGGTAGCAAAAACCTGATAACATATTGCCTTTAGAGGCAGAGATTTTTATTTAGAGATCCACTAAATTCGTCCTAGGTGTCTGCCTACCCCTCGTTTTTTCCCTCAGTGCATCTCGATCAAGTAAGATAAATAACTTATTTTTATAATCGTACCTCATAAATGTTGCCTCTACAAATGACTCCATCTCCAATATAACTAGACTTGCATGCACAGGTTCGTTCTGCTGGTCCGGTATAATTGCATGTGGCATACTCACTACATCCACCATTTTCTGAAAAACAGACAATCTTGATTATGGCATATTAGAATACATTTAAGAATAATGCTTTTTAACAGAATACAGAACTGTAGTGCTGCCGAGTATTTAAAACTACACATGAATATCATGGTCAGCCACGGCAGGCGCGGTGGTAGAGATAGGATTTGCAGCTGGGGAGTTCACTACAGTCAGACACTGCTGCACAGCACAGATTACGGGGGAGGAAACAGGACAGGGCCCCCCAGGTGCCGGAGTCCACAGCACTTGCTTCCAAGTCCTCCAGTCCCCACACTGCTGCACGTCCAGCACCCACGCTTTTGTAGGGTGGGGTCAAGCTGTAATTAAGCTAGTTGGTGGGCCTGGCCTTGCTTTGAATTGTGGGCTTGGTCCTGCTGTGGGGTAAACGACCCTGCCCCCTGGCGTCCGCGGCCGGGCCCCCGCCAGCCACCGAGCCCCAGACACGAGTCATTCCTGTCAGGCCCTGATTGTCAATATTACTTTTGTGAATATAAATCATACAAAGAACTGGAACTGGGGATCAGGGAATGCAATTACTTAATAATTCTTCTCAATGACAGGGGTTTACATCACAGTTCCATTATTGACTACATTCAGAGCGTGACACATGCGATTTATGATCAAGATTTTTGAGTCATGCCCATAATTATATACAAAAGTCAACAGGGGTCCCCCCAGTGGAATAAGGTCAGTCTAAGCAGCAGCATGGGTAAGCAAAAACTATACAATGCAACTACAATGTGGTGTTAATGAAAATGATGGGTGGTTACTACTACTGTATGGGATCACAGAGGTGGTTTTGAGCAAATATATGGTTTAGTGGTGATAATATAACCGCAGAGTGGCAACCGTTATACCACCGACAGCCAAAGGGATCCACATCCAATTCATATATATCCACCATGTGGTGATTCCCTGTTAGAGCTTTAACTCCCTGTTGATACTACGATAATACAACACAAATATACATAAGTTTGAGCATTGTGTGTATTAAACAGCACCCGTGAGCATTTCATTGTCATTTGTACCGGCAAATTCTGTGATGGGATTATTATCTACAGTTTGGTCTCTATTAGTTCTTATACACTTGGTAATTTGTATATGATAATTCAATAGGGTGTTGCTGTATTATCCACCTCTCCAAATTTGTAATGTCTTTTAATCTTCTTTGTGTGGTTTACAATAAAGATACAATATTTTAAATGTATCGTCACATGTAGCAATATCGCGCCATATGGCTGGCAATTTGACATGACTGCGCACATTCTGGGCACATTTTCAAACACCGCCGTCGTCCTGTCACACATAGACATCTCACGTGCGATGTTCGGCGATCCTGCGTTCCGGAAATCCCCTGCCGCAGACCGGAAGCAATTTCACATAGCCACACCGCCGACAAATCTGTGCATCAAACGCCGCCATCGTAGCAGCAATGCGCATACTGTTTCGATAGTGCTAGAGTATGTCTGACCGTGCCCCTATCACTGCAATTGGTGGGCGCAACTGCGTTCCCATTGGTCAGCCTTGCGTGAACGCACGGGTCATCAAATAAGGCGTCTCAGACATGGCCAGCCAACGGGAACGCAGTATCACCCACCAATCGCCGCAGATGCAGCTCAAAAAAGAACATATCTAAGCATGCCTACGGGATTTCTTTCCGGATCGCTGTGTACATCGCTATCACCCTGTCACATGCCATGATGCGCAGAAATTGGCTGGTGGAAATCGCCTGATTTCTCAGCAGAGCAGGGCGATCAGGCGACGCTCCACCGGAGATTTCACACCATAAAATCTCCCTGTCTCACACCACTACGCACAGGCGATGTGGTTTCCACATTGCCGACATACAAAAATTTCCGGCAATATGGAAGCCATATTGCCACGTGTGACGGTACCTTAAGACTAAATAGAGTCGTGTGACTGTTGCAACCATAGACTATTGAGAATATGGGCAAAAAAAATCCATTTTGGGTCCCCCCTGTGTGTAAAAGAAATGTATTCATCTTTTTTTGCATTCATTCATGTGTTTTGGTCAGAAAATTGCACCAATAACTAAGACAAAAAGCAAGTAAAGGCTCAATATGCGTGAGAATTACACGTGTCATTGATATTTTCGCTGCCATTGAACACTAGATCTCAGTATATTATTAGTGTGGCCCATTTCTCGTATCTTTCAAAGCAAAGCTAAACTTTAGGGATTGAGGTAAATAATATATTTCCCAGAATTTAATTCAGCAGACTAAACTCTGCGCACATACTTAATTTGAGAGAAAACATTAAAGCACCACTTCAGTTTTTTTTTTTTCAGTGGTACGTTATATCTAAATCCCCTTCCCCTCGTCATATACTCAACTTTTGGCAGCTTCATCTTCTATCACTGCTGCTCCAGTCCTGTGGCACCATCTTGTGACCATAACTTTGCACTAGCCGAAAGTCTGAAAATAATGACTCAGTGCAAGTCTATGACAGCCAGAACAAGGCAAGAATGAGGCTCCCATAGAGATGTATTGTGTTGTGACCTATGGCGTGCTCCATGAAACACTGGAGCTGCTGGCAGGTCACAAATCACAGGAGACCGACCAGAGTGGCGGTGTTAGAAGATGAAGATGCTGGAGGATGAGTAACAGACAGGGTCAGGGCGCTTAGATTTAAAGCGCCATTTCAGCAGTGAAATAACATTTATTTTGCTAAAAAGTGTTGCTTATTCACATTTAGCATAAATGCAATTTTTTTTTTCTTTTGTATTTTACCTGCATGTTTTCTTCAGTTGCCCAAACCAAAATCTACAATAACGATCTTCTTTGATTATAGTGTTTTTGCTGCAATTTTTTTCAATGGGTTCTAGGTGCAGATGTGCAGCAGTGCTTTTAAGGGTGAAGGCACACTGGCGTGAGACTCGCGCAAGTGCAATGCGTGAAAAAAACGCATTGCACTCGGGCCAGTGTTGCCCTATCAGGCAGGGCACACTGGTGCGAATCCCCCGCTTCTAACTCGCACTGCGATTCTGACGCGCTGTGAGGGCAATGCAAGTGTATGGGGGCGAGAAAATCTCGCCCCCATACAGCACACTGTGCGAGTGTGCAGCCAAAAATGCTTTAAACTCGCCGGCTGTCAAAGCTGGCAAGTTTAAATTTCCCTCTTTGCCGCTACAGTAAGCTATCATCTTGTACCACTGTGACAGCAGCGGTACAAGATGTTTAGCTAAGACAATGATGATTGTAGTAAAATAATGTAATGTGGGGTTATTTTACTGATTAACCCCATCAGCATCCTCTGGACCGCATGTGTGCGTAGAGGATGCTGAGAGGCTCTAAACCCAGTGCTGAAGGGGTTAATATGCAGCTAGTGTAGTGACACCATGTATGTGGAGAGTGTCCTCACTCTCTGCAGACATGGTGTCATTACACCATGTGTGTGAAGGGGTTAATTTTTATGTATAATGGGTTTAAAGAACTGTCGGAAAGCCGGCTTATGTTACTGTCTATGGGGAGCTGTGGCTTCAGCACCATGAGGGGGGACAGCTCCCCATAGACAGTAACATAAGCCGGCTTTCCCGACAGTTCTTTAAACCCATTATACATAAAAGTTAACCCCTTCACACACATGATGTAATGACACCATGTCTGCAGAGAGTGAGGACACTCTCCACATACATGGTGTCACTACACCAGCTGCATATTAACCCCTTCAGCACTGGGTTTAGAGCCTCTCAGCATCCTCTGTGCACACATGCGGTCCAGAGGATGCTGATGGGGTTAACCAGTAAAATAACCCCACACTACATTATTTTACTACAATCACCATTGTCTTAGCTAAACATCTTGTACCGCTGCTGTCACAGTGGTACAAGATGATAGCTTACTGTACAGCACAGCGGGAAATTTAAACTTGCCGGCTTTGACAGCCAGCGAGTTTCTATTCCCGACAAATGCTGTCTGCGGTCCTTCAGGACCATGGACAGCATCACAATCACGCAGCACACACGCACTCATACCTCACAATCACAGCACACTAACATACATACAGCCAGCCACACTGACCACACGCACCATACTCGCACCATACACACCCACAAACACACACAGCACTCGCATCACTGTCATGCATCAAAAACGCGGCGTTTTTGATGCATGATAGTGTGCCTCCACCCTAATACATTTTTTTCATATTTTACATGCTCCTCAAAAAAGTCTAACGAGAATCAAAATGACCACTAAAAACACACAACTAGACACTGTCTTTAAATGCAAAATAGGTATGAGATTTCATGAAATTATATTCAGTTTGTGTTAGACTTAAACGCAACAGAGTTTGTGCACAAAATAAGTGGAAAAAAATGTCACATGTGACCATGACCTTAGAGATTTCAGCTGTGTAGTCAGCATTCCTATGAAGGCAGTTGTGAGCTATAAAGGGGATGTCACACGCGTCAATATCGCTGTCAATGTCGCTCGTACGTCACGGATTTTCAGTCGCTCGAGCGACATAAAAGTGACGCACGAGCGACATTGAAGTGTGTGACCAAGCGATGCAACCAGCGACATGTCGCTGATCGCCGATCGCAGGTTTCACTGCCAGATGTAAAACCTGTCGCTCATCGCTCAGTAGACCTTGTGCATCGCTGCGTGTGACACTAAACTCAGCGATGTATTTTCTATTTTGACATCGTACAAGTGACTAAATAAAATCGCTCGCAAGATGGCGACATCACCGCAATGCTGGGTCATATTGACGCGTGTGACATCTTACCTGCGATCATTTCACATCGCTCAGGCGATTAATAATATGTGACGCATGAGCGATATTGCGGGCGACATTGACACGTGTGACAGGCCCTTTAGGCTGTGTGCATATGATCCGGAGGCACTACGTGTTAGGAACCTGTGGGTGAACGCAGGAAGACTGTAGCTGCCCTGTACCCTGTACTCACGATCTGCCATGGGTGCTGGGCGGTGTCTCCCTGCATTCACCCGATGGTGATCTCTTCCGACTTCACAGCATGAAACTACCATACTGCTGAGATGCGGAAATCCGGGAACCCCTCATCGCAGCTGAAATAGTGCTGCGGAGGGGAGAAGCACAGTGAGCATGACATTTCTAGAAATCCCACCCACTATGTTGCTATTGTACAATGCAACGGCAATAGGCTGTGTCCAAAACGCTGCAATTCCTGATCGTGTGCACACACCCTAATATGTGCTATAATATAATACAATGTAAATATACAGTTTATAATACAAGGAATCAGTACAAGATAATCAATATGTTTTTGTTAGGATAATCAATGTTATATTTAATACGTATTTATAAATTGGAGGAGAACAGTTCTTTATTTAATCAAACACACCAATACATAAAGTGTTATACTCACAGTTAAGCATGGGTTAATAGGAGCGCACTTTTTACCATCTCCACTGTATCTTTCCAAACAATTACAGACAGACTAAACAAAGAACACAAGTGTGGTGGATATTAGTAATATGATCTCAAATTGTTTGATATCATAATTGGCACATTTCATTTATGTTCACCTAATGAGCTCAAATCCCTCATTTATTATATGAATATGGCCATAGGAAACTTTTCTGTAAGCAGTAACACAAGAAATCAATACACACTTATATAGTGTGCTACTAATTATTGACTGACAAGATGGCAATTTATTTGCACATGCCACATGTTTATATCTCCATATCTGAGACAATACAATAATGGGTACATGTCATGCTATAGTCCTATCTGTAGGTATCGGTTATAGAGCAGAATAATGTGCAGGTTTTTGGGGAGTGGACTTGGTGTAACTATACATTGTACTCATTCTTAGCTTTGTAGTCCAATGGGTGGTCATATTGATGAGCAACATCCTTCCCTATATGAATATGCAAATCATGTCAATCATTGACTTTCTCCAATCACTGGACTCCAAAGAGCAGGTATTTAAAGGGAATCTATCATCAGGATTTTGATACCCCATCTGAGTGCAGCATAATGTAGAGGCAGAGGCACTGATTGCAAAGATATATCATTTACTTTACTGGGTGCTGCAGTTTTGAATAAAAACTGGTTTATATGCTGCAAATCTAACAATTCTCCGAATGCTGAGCTCAGTATAACCCCACCCACACCACTGATGGCTTTCTATGTACACTGTGCATAGGCAGAAAGATGACAAACAGTAATGGAGAATTGTTGAACTACATCCTTGTGATAAAACAATAATTGTATACAAACTACTCCAACGAAGTGCTGGAATCAGGGTTTCTGTGCTACATGATCAGATTAGAAACAAATGAGTTTAGGTAGCAAGAACCTGGTGACATTTCTCATTAAATAAATAAAAGATAAATTAAACTGAATTTTTCCCCACAAACCTATATATCAGTCTTCTAAGTTATAACTTGATGCCTACAGGTAGGCTGTATGGTCAACATGACAGGTTCCCTTTAAATCGATAAGAGTATGGCCTATATTGACCCTATCTCTTGGACACTCATACCAGTATTTATCATATGAACAACAGGACATTTTCTACATATTTTACTATTGGAATTAATAAGATAATTGAAGAATCAAGCAATGCTAAGCTACACTTTACCTTGTTTGGGCCAGTCTTGGTACACTCAGCAAACTGATCACAACCACCATTATTCACAACACAAGGATCAATCTCTGTAAAACAAAACACAACATTTCTATTGCCATGTTTCTATTTATTGTATTCATATTGTATTATATTGTATATAAATTAATACTTATATTATTTTGTTTCTCATTTTGTAACATGTTTCCAATAAAAGCAGTTTAGTATATTCCAATAAAGAAGAATACATACCCATACACACTATGCCATCTCCAGAATAGTCTCCCTTACATACACATGTCCGAGAACCAGGAGTTGTTCTTCGACATTCTGCATTTTCTGAACAGCCACCATTGCTGGTTGCACAGGCATCAATAGCTAAAGTGAGTTAAATAATACATGATATTACACGAGTAGATGACAGTCAATCACAACTGGATATGGGGTATATGAAGAATACATCTGTGGAGGATACCTGTGCACATTGTACCGTTTCCTTCAAATCCAAAAGCACATTGACAGACAGCGGTGCCATCAGTTTTCTCAAGACAGCTGACAAAACAGAATATAACTTACTTTCACATTGAAATTTAAATTATAGGAAAAATTAGTATCTTCTCCTTTCCATATTTGAGTTGAAAGTCACATTTAACTCAAAATGGAAAAGATACAAAACACAAGTTTTTCAGATCATTGATATTGTAATAATAAGTTAATACTACTACTACTAGTATTAATAAGTTATAAGTTAATACTACTACTACTACTACTACTACTACTACTACTAATAATAATAATGTTAAGTTCCATAATTGGGTTATTGTGTTCAAAAAATTTTACTTTGCTGAGATATTTTATAAATGTGCCCCTACTATGTACTGTGCAATGGATGAGTCTGACCATACAGGGACATGATCTGATCATACCACATCTCCTGTGCTTAGATAATCTTATATATGTGTCTCTACTATGCACTGTGTAATGACTGTGTCTCTGTCCGTACAGGGACATGGTCTGATCATACCACATCTCCTGTGCTGAGATAATCTTATATATGTGTCCCTGCTATGTACTGTGTAATGGATGTGTCTGACCGTACAGGGACATGGTCTGATCATACCACATCTTCTGTGCTGAGATAATCTTATATATGTGTCCCTGCTATGTACTGTGTAATGGATGTGTCTGACCGTACAGGGACATGGTCTGATCATACCACATCTCCTGTGCTGAGATAATCTTATATATGTGTCCCTGCTATGTACTGTGTAATGGATGTGTCTGACCATACAGGGACATGGTCTGATCATACCACATCTCCTGTGCTGAGATAATCTTATATATGTGTCCCTGCTATGTACTGTGTAATGGATGTGTCTGACCGTACAGGGACATGGTCTGATCATACCACATCTCCTGTGCTGAGATAATCTTATATATGTGTCCCTGCTATGTACTGTGTAATGGATGTGTCTGACCGTACAGGGACATGGTCTGATCATACCACATCTCCTGTGCTGAGATAATCTTATATATGTGCCCTGCTATGTACTGTGTAATGGATGTGTCTGACCGTACAGGGACATGAGTCTGATCATACCACATCTCTTGTGCTGAGATAATCTTATATATGTGTCCCTGTTATGTACTGTGTAATGGATGTGTCTGACCGTACAGGGACATGATCTGATCATACCACATCTCCTGTTGCTGAGATAATCTTATATAGTGTCCCTGCTATGTACTGTGTAATGGATGTGTCTGACCGTACAGGACATGGTCTGATCATACCACATTCCTGTGCTGAGATAATCTTATATATGTGTCCTGCTGTGTACTGTGTAATGGATGTGTCTGACCGTACAGGTACATGGTCTGATCATACCACATCTCCTGTGCCAAGGTAATCTTATATATGTGTTCCTGCTATTACTGTGTAATGGATGTGTCTGATCATGCAGGGACATGGCTTGATCATACCACATCTCCTGTGCTGAGATAATCTAATCTTATATATGTGTCCCTGCTATGTGCTGTGTAACGGATGTGTCTGACCGTACAGGAACATGGTCTGATCATACCACAGCTCCTGTGCTGAGATAATCTTATATATGTGTCCCTATGTAATGGATGTGTCTGACTGTACAGGAACATGGTCTGATCATACCACATCTCCTGGTAAGGGGAGAAATTTAAAAAGTATACAGGCATTACAGCATGACATCACATCTGAGCCTTTATGTGAGGTAAAACATTTCCCTGCCTGTTTTTAAAAATGTTTTACCTCACAGAAACAATCAGCTGTGATCCCTGGCAGTAATGTCTGTATACTCTTTTGCACCCTCTTCTGTCCCTGAAATGTGGTATGATCAGACCATGTGCCTGGGCGCTCATACACAGCCATTACGCAGTATATAACAAGGGCATAGATATAATCTTAATAATATTATCTCAGCATAGGAACGTATTGACTTTTTATGTTGAATTTTGTCTGCCATGGTTGTAAAAGATGTGTTTGTTACTATATAACTGATAGATATGTATTTTTCAGATCATAAGATGCACTTCTTCCCCCCAAATTGGGGGGAAAATGGGGGGATGTCTTAAAATCTATAACTTTAAAAATAACGACCAAAAAAAAGCTTACCAAGGGGTGGGGGTTGCAGTGGTGGAGTGGGGTTGCAGGAGGCATGTTTCACGGGTCTGTGGAGGGTGGGAGTAAATCTGCAGGCCTGAGCTGTGGGGGGTGTTGCGCCGTTATTGGGTGGGGGCCATCATTTTCCCTTTGCCTGCATGCATTGGCAAGCTGCAATTTTGCCTTTAGTGGCCAAACTTCCAGAAAATGGCCGCCTCCCTCCATATCAAAATGGGGGCCATGTACCAGAATGGGTGATATACATATACCAGGATGGGGGTCATGTACTAGTGAGTCAAGCCGGCAGGAAAGGGGTTACTCGGATACCGGGACGGTGGCTTCGGTTGTGGATCATGGCTGGTCGGGTCATGGTTCCATGCCCTGGCACTCAATAGCTGATGGTGATGAGGATTGGGGGATTATATGTGACGCCACCTGTGGTGTCTGGTAAGTGGTTACCAGTGCTGAAGCCTGGCGCTGAGGTGATGGTGTGGTGCAGCAGAGGTAGTACAGCTCCCCACAGGTGGAACTTTTCCTCAGCGCGGTTGAGTGGATGAGGGGAGTTGTATTCCCAAATCGTTGTGATGCTGCAGAGACCTTTCGGGTAAATGAAGCCAGACACCAAATCAGCTCAACAGTTCCTTTACTGGTACCAGATGGATATGGTACACAGTGCAGACCGGGATTATAGCCATAGGTTTCAGGATTCACCACAGAGTCCGTCAGAGGTGTCAATCAGTTCTACTTCTTGGTCGCTATGCACAATGCCTCTCTGTTCTCCCACACTGTAGTCTGGTCACTAGTCCCCAGGTCTGTTGCCTAAAGTCTCTGTTATCTCTTGGCGTCTTGGACCTAGTTTTGGGACAGAGGTTAGGCTCCTTGGTGGGTGTTGGGGCTACCTTGTGAGGGCCCACAACACGCTGACCTGAGGTGTGAGATAAACCTGTTCAAACCGCCTCGGCTCCAGTTTACCGGTGAGACCTGGGCACTCCAGACGGCTCCAACCAGACCTGGATTGTCCCCTTCTTGTCTGGGACACCTCCACTCCTTAAAAGTGCCCTCTCCTTAGGACAGCAGGGTCCCCTGCGTCCGTCTGTTCTGTCTCTCTGCCACTGTCTGACTGACTTGTGTGCCAACTGTCACTCACGTCTCTCGCTCTCCTAAGCTCCACCCCCTTGGGACCTACTGAATTACAGTCCCCTGTGCTAGGGTGTCTGTGGGTGGGTTCAGTGGAGAGACTCTGTAGTTCCCCACCTTCACCTGTGACTACGGAGATACTACATCTTTCTTTTGGGGTGCAGTACCTCCCTGTGGCGTCCCGCCAGGGGGGCACCACATTAGGATGGGGGATATATAACAGGATGGAGGGGGGCCATGTACCATAACGGGGAACATATATACTGATTGTAAGAGGAACACTGTCATTATAAGACGGACCTCACTTAACATTAATGAAATATTTTTTTCTCCATTCCTTCACCAAATTTGGGGTGCGTTTTATAATCTGGTGCGTCTTATAAAGCGAAAAATACAGTACTATTAAAAAAGCCAGATATTGCTTCACGAATTCTAATTACCGGTATAAGTCATTCTATCAGGGTTTTCATGTTTTTGATGATAAAAATACTATAAATCTAATGCAATGATAATGTTTTGTATATCAAAGGCTTTACATAGAGTTGTCAAGAGATTGCCCCAAATCATTAACTGACATTCATTCAATTATTTACACGTTTTACAATAGGTAGGTAAGAAGCACATACTTTGCACTTGTGTGGCAGATTTTATTGCATTTGTCGTCTGTAATTGCTGAAAAAATGAAAAGAGCAAGAATAAGATAATGTGCAATATATTCATCATTTAGCACAATTGCATTTTCTTATCTTGTATTCATCTTTAGTTATAGCCCTTATTATAGTTTTGAAACTTTCAAAATGGTTATAACTATAGTTCCGGAGTCAGATTGTGATGATAAATATGTTATAGATAGATGGATATGTAGTGCCCCAGATTTATGGATTACATTAGTGTTTTCTACTATAGAGTATTCTTTATCATTGTATTTAAGAATCTGAAAATTGTCATTGTTTTGAGCAAATTGTAAGCAGCACATACCTCAGACACACAGGTACACTACAGACACACAGGTACACTGCATGTGAGCACCATGATGGCTGGGTACCCTGTCTGCACTAAAAGAAGTAAAAGTTACACTGGTTTGCTGAAAACATCTGACTCCTGCCTCTCTCTTCTGTCTCCCTCCACTACAACATCATGGTTAACGCCATCTGGCATCATTACCAGAGGGAACAGTAAACTGCACCGTTAACCCCTACACCACCCCCTATGGTGTGCCCCTTAATTCACTGTCACCGGGGTCACAGGCGCCGGGCACGGCCATGACTACTGGAAACATTCTAATGGTTCCAACCCTCTGCCCAGTTTCCTAAATATCTTCGACCTGGTCATGACAGATGGATAGATAGATAGATAGATAGATAGATAGATAGATAGATAGACAGACAGATAGACAGATCAAAGATAGACGCAACCACAAATGATAGATAGACTGAAAGACACACACAAATGATAGACCAATAGACGCACACACAGATGAAAGATAGATATATAGATGGATGGATGGATGTATAGATAGATTACATATACAGATAGATAGACAGACAGTGTGAGCTCATCTCTGAGCTGTAACATTTTTATTAAGGACATTGATATAATATTAATGGAATTAGTAACTGTTCTCGTCAGTGGAAAATCATCGTCAATGTGCCAGGTTGCCTTTATTTAGGTAGCAAGACTAAATGGATGCCAGTGTGAAATGATGTTTGCCAGAAAATCTGTTTGATCATAGTTACATGTACATTTTCCTCACTTTGTGGTTCAGCCAAGACACTCATTTAATCATCATTACCCTCATGGTCCCTAATTCATGAAGCAAAAAGAGAAATATTGTGCAGTGTGTTCGCTGCAGATAATGACATCATTCATCAATGTTATTCTAAATCAGGCACTCTGTTTAGAGCATGCATGTCAATTTTACTACATATTATCTACTATATAATCGCCTTATCGCGTCTTTCTTTCTGTAATGGAAATCCCGCGTCACTGATTGGTCACCGGCCGGCCGCGACCAATCAGTGAAGCGGGATTCATATTCCCCGGCAATCAACGACCAATCAGAGAAGTGGCGAGGCGGCGCGTCTTGGCGGGGAATATGAATCCCGCTTCACTGATTGGTCACGGCGCTCAGCGGCGACCAATCAGCGGCGCGGGATTCAAAATCCCAGCCAAGCCGCGCTCTGCTTCACTGTTTGGTCGCCGCCAGCCGTGGTGACCAATCAGCGAAGCATGTTTTAAAACACGCGCCAAGAGCGCTGAATGGTCGCCACGGCTGGCGGCGACCAAACAGCGAAGCAGTGCGGCTTGGCGGGGAATATGAATCCCGCTTCGCTGATTGCCGCACAGAGGTCTGCGGCAAGGCAGCCGGGAGATGACCGGTATATATATAAATATATCTGTGTGTGTATATATGTGTGTATATGTCTATGACCTTGCCAAATCACTTGACCTGATGCATGTGTCTATGTGTGTGTACATGTGTGTTTGTGGGAATATGTGCATGTGGGTGCCCACCACATCACGTGAGACACTGTGTGTGTGTATATATATATGTATGCATGTGACATGACCCGCTGTGTGTGTATATGTGTTTGTCTATATGTATGTGTATGAAGTGACCTGCTGCATGTGTATATGTGTGCATATGTGTGTGTATGTGTGTGTATGTTTACATATGTGTATATATTTGTGTATGTACATTTGTGTGTGTACATATGTGTATTGTGAGGTAGCACAAGTCGGGGTACACAGAATACACGCTTGGCAGTGGAATTCATGCAACCATTCGTGTTCTTAAAACAACACAATTATCCAGCAGTTTATTAATGCACAGTTCACACTGTAATGCACAGTTCACACTGTAATAGACAGTTCACATATTAATGGAACAATTCCAGTCTGTTTCCAATGGCAGATACACCAGTCTGGGAGTATTTGCATAGTCCTTGATTAACAGGACGCTTGAGACACTCCCAGTCTCTCTCAATGACAGTGTCCCCACAGGGCCCATTACTTCTAGTCCATGACAGTGCCACCATGTCCACTGATCTTAATCCATCGGTTACAGAGGCTACTGCCTCTCAAAGGCCACATGGACTCCGGCCTGATCCAAGCCCAGACCAGGTTCAAGCTTCCTGAGCTTGGGTTGCTCCAGGCGTCTCCACGGTCTCCTCACCACGTTCAGGAGCTCCAAACCCTCTGTGTCTGACCAGAAAGCTTCTCTCAACCCAGAGGAACAGGACCTGTGCTGACCTCACAGCCCATGTGACCAGGAGTTAGTCAGTCTATGTCTGATCTGACACACCCATGGGAGTATCCCAGTTTGTCAGACACTCCCATGGCTTTTCCAACCTGGAGTCTAGCACATGTAATGCTTTATCTGCATCTGTGGAAGCTCAAGTCCCAGTATAATGCCTTTCTGAACCATGCTGAACTAACAATCCCAGAATAGGTATTTGCAAGGCAACTAGACACTGCACCACAGCATGTGTATGATATGACCCGCTACATGTGTGTATATATGTGTATTTGTGTGTATATATGTGTGTACATATGTGTGTACGTGTGTATGTGTATGACGTGATGTGCCACATGTGTGTATATATGAGTATATTTGTGTATATGTGTGTGTACATATGTGTATGTGTATATGTGTGTGTATATGTTTGTGTATGATGTGACCCGCTACATGTGTGTATATATGTGTATATATGTGTGTATATGTTTGTGTCTATATATATATATATATATGTATGTGTATATGTGTGTACATATGTGTATACATATGTATATGTGTGTGTGTACATATACCGCTCTGGAAAAAATTAAAAGACCACTGCTAAATTTTCAGTTTCTGATTTTTCTATTTATACGTATATTTTTGTCTAAAAGGTACATTGTTCTTTTATTCTATAAACTACTGACAACATGTCTCCGAAATTCAAAGCTAAAAATGTTGTATTTATTTACAGAAAATGAGAAACCATCAAATAAAAAAAAGAAACAGTGCTTTCAGACCTCAAATAATGCAAAGAAAACATGTTCATATTCATTTAGAAACAACAATACTAATGTGTTAACATGAGAAGAGTTTAGAAATCAATATTTGGTGGAATAACCATGATTTTTAATCTCAGCTTTCATGCATCTTGGCATGCTTTCCACCAGTCTTTCACACTGCTTTTGGGTGACCTTATGCCACTCCTGGCACAATAATTTAAGCAGTTCTTCTTTGTATGATGGCTTGTGACTATCCATCTTCCTCTTGATTACATTCTAGAGGTTTTCAATGAAGTTCAGGTCTAGACATTAGGCTGGCTATGACATACTTCATCCACACATTGATTGACCTACCTGTGTGGCATGGGGCATTGTTCTGCTGGAAAACCTAGTCCTCAGAGTTGGGGAACATTGCCTGAGCAGAAGAAAGCAAGTATTTTTCAAGGATAACCTTGTATGCGGCTTGATTCATACTTCCTTCGTTAATCTTTATTAACCTTGCTGAAGCATCCACAGATCATCACTGATCCTCCATCAAATTTCACAGTGGGTGCAAGACACTGGCTTGTACGCCTCTCCAGGTCTCTGTCTAACCATTAGATGACCAGATGTTGGGCAAAGCTGAAAATTAGACTCATCAGAGAAGATTACCTTACTCCAGTACTCTATGGTCCAATCCTTATGTTCTTTGGCAAACTTCAGCCTGGCTCTCCTTTGCATCTCATTGATGAAAGGCTTTTTTCTAGCTTTACATGACTTGAGCACTGCCTCTAGGAGCCTGTTACAAACTGTTCTTGCCATGCACTTCATCCCAGCTGCCATTTGCCATTCCTTTTATAGGTCACTTGATGTCATCCTGCAGTTGCTGAGTGATATTCGAGTAAGATGACATCATCCCGATCAGTGAAGAGTCGCTTTTGCCCTCTGGCAGTCTGCAACATGACGCTCACTATATCCCTCTGCTAGTAAAACCAGAATTGAGCCCTTCTTATCTTCACTCAAGACTTTTCTTTTCAACTCCTTTGGCATGGTTAAAAGTTATTTTTTTATTCAAATTACTTTTGGGCTATTCCTAGCACTTGTTTTGCCATCCAGCTTGTCCTATTGCAAGAGGATTGGGAAGACCACAGCAGTGTTTTTTATACTTTCCCTCGTTAAATAAGATTTGGTTCAGGTGATCACCTAATCAGAAGCACATTAAGTAGAATGACATGTACTTTGGTTGGAATTCAACTGACACTGGAATGGCTGTCAGATATGCAGAGATGGTGATTTTCAGAAAACTGTGCAGTGGTCTCGTAATTTTTGCCAGAGCTGTATGTGTGTATGTGTGTATGTGTGTGTGTATGTGTATGACATACACACATATACACATACATACACATATATACACACACACATATACACGTGTGACGGGTCACGTCATACACATATGTGCACACACATATACACACATTATATACAAACACGGACTGATCTCCCCTTCGCCCGGTGTTACCGCTATGCACTCCCAGCAGGCTGATGACGAAGGACCTGTGTGACGTGGCGGGGTCACGTTATGCAGCGGGGTCAAGGGATCCCACCGAGTCACACAGGTCCTTTGGCACTGGCCTGCTGGGATTGCGCAGTGGTAATACCGATCGGAGGGAAGACCATCAAAGAGGGGAGACTGGGCGGAGGGGGGACCGGGTGGAGTGCTGTGAGGGAGTGGGAGGGGGGGCGTGCACCGGGCTGAGGAATTGGGTTTGTGTGGGGGAGGCAGGGATCGAGAGGGGGTGATCAAGCTGCAGAGGTGGGTGCAGCATGGGTGATCAGGCTAAAGAGATGGTAGAGGGGGAGACCGAGTGGACTGCTGGGGGGGAGAGGGCGTGAGAGGCATGCACTGAGCTGAGGCGTCGGGTTTGTGGGGGTGGCTGGGGTATTTGACCTGCTGAGATGGGTGTGACTCACCGTAGCCGGGTTCTGCACATCGCAGGCATTTTCCTCTCCTTGTCACGGAACCGCGCCTGCGGCTGTGGGACCCGGCGGTCCAGACCAACAGGGAATGGCTGAACGGACAAGGGGCCAAAACTCCCGTCGCAACGCCACCTGCGGGAACTCCGGTGACCCCACCGGCGCTGCTAGGCCTCCGGGGGATGTAATGCAGCAAGATGGGACGCTCCCCATAGGACGAGCGGGAGTCCCCGGAGCCAGGAGCTGCACTGATGGTATATAGCAGTGATTCAATGTGTCTCACCGCCCACCGCGACTTCCGTCTTGCGTCTCAATACTGAAATAGCAACGCCGGACTGGGGGAGACACATCCCCTGTATAAAGATGGTATATAGCAGCGTTTGCAATACTGTGGATAAGTCCAGGAATAAGGTGTAGACACACCAAAGTCTTTTGGGCACCTTTACTGGTGGAAAGCAGGTACACTCGGACCGGGTGATGAGGCCGACACTCCTGGAGTTTCACAGCAAGCAGTGTGTAGGTCTCCTTTGTCTGTAGCTCTAGTGAGGTCGGGTGGACGTGGAATCCTGCCGGTCCTGGCCGTGCGTTCAGTGGAACGTGTTTCACCTGGGTAGCTGCACTGAGGGCACTGTTAAAGGGTTAAGCCGGATCAATGCTCTTCCCTGGGCTCTCGTTGGTAGGTGCCTCAGGTGGACAGGGGGTCAAACTCCCTGTTAGTAGTGCTGGTTCTCTGTGGTGGCATAGTAGCTCTCACAGCTCGGTTCCAGCAACCGGTTAGTGAGGGAGAGTCAGGGTAACTCTGATGTCCCCGAGAGGTGCCCTCCCCTCTCCCATGACCCCAATTGCAAGGGTCTCCCACTGGCTAGGTGTGCTGGTCTGGGCCTGGTATAGCTCCAGAACCGGTAGCTGCACACTTCCTGCAGCTCTCCTAGCGTCTGCACACTCTGCTGTTTCTCCCTCCAGGACCCTATTTATAGGGGAAACTGGCTCAAAGTGACCAGTGGAGCTCCCCCTAGAGGCCTGGGGTGAAACAGAGGTGTCTAAAGGTGTTTTGTTTGTTTGTGAGTGTTGCTTGCTGTTACTGCTCCATTTGTGTACCAAGGGTTCTGTGGTGCCCAACAGGGTGACAGGGTGCCACATTCCCCCTTAGTTAACTTCAGTTCTCCCGGACTGAGCAAACAGTTTTCTTTTAAAACTTAGCTTCTAAGCATTTTATAATATTTAATAACAGGTATTTACAGAGTCTTAAGGAAAAATACAAAAATCACTGAAAAGAAGGGAAAAACGGGGAAAATATGAAAAGCAGTCCTTACGGCACTAGTCCATCTGCCGCAGGCTGGGAAAAGGTAAGTTTTGGTCACACAAGTCCTGTGACAATTGTCCAAAGTTTATAGAAAGGGAAAAAGGGTAAAGTCCAGCAGTAAAGTCTCTGATGGCTTAAACACATATACGGATATACATTGTAAACTTTATACATTCCCTATGGGTGTCTCTGCTTGGGAGGCCGGGTCTAACCTTTTCACCCTATCAGGCACTTTCTGTCCACAACTTAATCTACTTGGGACAGAGCCCAGTTCCTCCACCCTTCTGTACACTACCTTCTACAGTTTCTGAACACGGGTACTATTTACATTTACTAACAGGTAATATTACTCCACTACATTTTAAACCCATTCTCCATATTGTCTTGGGGGTTGTCCTAATGTACTATGTGTGGATCTGCGTAGTGTGGGTGTTTCAAAAGCTGTTGGTGTAGTGTACAAACTGGTTCTTTCTCTACTTCTGCTTTGTGTAATACCATAGTAAGTACGTAATCTATCTACTGGACTATCCTCTGTAGGTAGTTGTGTAGGAATTCTCTCTCTTACTGTGTGACTAGCAGGTTCACCGATTACAGGAATCTCAGGTTCCAAAATAACAGGCTGCATCTCTTGCACTTGGACTTGTTCTTGTTGAACTTGTTGAATTGGCATTGGTTGATTTTCCACAGGCTGGTAGAAATGCATAACTGGTATGATAAATGCACCATTGCATTGTGGCCAGTCTTTCTCTTTAGGTTCTTCAACTGTAGTTACTGTAGGATAACTAGTTACTTGAGGTATTAACTGTGTTGGACATTTCTTCAAATGATCCCTTGATACAGTTGTACAAGTGTTTCCATGGTCTTTGCTAATAACACAAGTCTTGGAATTGTCATATTGTGATGGCATAATTGTGTAGGGTTCAGATTCCCAATTGTCATCCAATTTGTTTTTCTCTTTCATTTTATCACAAATTCACCTGTTGCAAGAGGTTCTGCTGAGGCGTGCTTGTTAAAGTCTTGTTCTTGTTTGGTTCTGCTGATGTTCAGGGTTCGTTCAACACTCTCTTGTACCTTTTTGTACTGTTCTTGGCGTTGGCTTATCCAATCTTCATCAGAAGAATCTTATGTGGGTTCGATGGTTCCCATCTGTAAGTCAATTGGTAGTTTACCTGGTCTTGCTCGCATCAAGTAAGCAGATGTATAGTTAGTTGAACTAACAGGTATGTGGTTGTAGATATCCACAAGGTCTGGAAGTTTTTCAGGCCATTGATTTCTCTCTTCAATTGGTAAGGTTTTGAGCAATGTGGTTCATTTTTTCACATAAACCGTTGGTTTGGGGATGATAAGGTGTGGTTCTGATCTTTTTACACCCATATAGCCCTAGAAATTCTTGAAACAGAGCTGATTCGAAGGCTGCCCCTTGGTCAGTCAAGACTTGGTCTGGATACCCATGGGGGTGACAGAAGTAACTCTGGAATGCTTTGGCTGCTTCCTCAGCAGTTAAGTCTTTAACTTGAACTACTACCAGGAACCTTGAATAGTGATCAACAATGGTGAGAGCGTAAGTGTACCCGGTACGACTTGGGTTAGCTTCACGTGGTCGAGAGCAACTATTTCAAGGGGCTTCGTGGTAACAATTGGCTGCAACGGAGCTTTCTGAGTTAGATGGTCTTTCCTTCGAAGGTGACATGGTCCACAGTTCTTACACCACTTGTCAATTGAGCCTCGCATACCGACCCAGTAGAACCGATCCTTCAGGAGTCTCTCCAGCTTCTTCCATCCAAAGTGCCCTGCATCGTCATGGTAGGCTTAAAGGATCATTTGGACTTCAGTTTTTGGACCTACAATCTGCCAGATAAGTTCGTGTGTTCTGGGATTCAGGTACCTTCTGCATAGTTTACCTTGGTAGACAAACAACTTCCCCTTCTCTTTCCATAGGTGTTTAGCATTTTGTGAGGCATCAGGGTCCATGCTAGCGTGCTCTTGAGTTATCAGCTCTCTTACCAAGCTGACATCTGGATTGTTAGCTTGAACCTCCTTCCAGTCATGGTGAGGTAAAGGGTTCACGGTTCTCTCTACATGTCTCTGGTTCGCCTGATGACACGTTGACGTACCCGTACGGTGGAAAGCAGGTAGTTCTATCTCTTCCAAGTCATTTATGTCTTCTCCCTCTTCAGGAAGGTTAGGTATTCTGGACAGGGCATCAGCATTGCCGTTCTTGTGACCTGCCCGGTACTTTATAGTGAAGTCATAGTTTGAGAGTCTTGCTACCCAACGTTGTTCCAGGGCTCCCAGCTTTGCAGTCTCTAGATGTGTTAGAGGGTTGTTATCAGTGAAAGCTGTGAACGGGGCGGATGCCAGGTAATGCTTGAAATGCTCTGTGATTGCCCAGACCAGGGCCAGGGACTCTAGTTTGAACGAGCTGTAGTTCTCCGGATTACTTTCCGTGGGACGGAGCTTTCTGCTGGCGTAGGCTATCACCTTTTCCTTTCCTTGTTGACGCTGAGATAGGACTGCTCCTAAACCTTCATTACTTGCATCAGTGTACAGTGAAAATGGGAGATTGTAATCAGGGTAGGTGAGGATTTTGTCTCCAGTTAAAGCATCTTTGAGCTTCTGGAAGGACTGTTCCTGTTCTGGTCCCCAGTGGAACGGGGGTTCCCTGATCTTGCCGTTTTTGGATTGACCTACTAAGAGATCTTGCATGGGTGCTGCTATCTTGGTATAGCCTTTGATGAATCGTCGGTAGTACCCGACCAGTCCTAGAAATTGACGTACCTCTTTGTGAGTAGTTGGTGCTGGCCAGTCTTTGATGACGGTTACCTTGTCCGGGTCAGGTGCTACGCCTTCGGCACTAACCACGTGTCCTAGGTATTGGACCTTGGGTTTCAGCAGGTGGCACTTGGACGGTTTCAGTTTCATCCCGTACTTGGACAGTAAAGAACAATGCAGAAATGGTGGTATTTGATTATGAGCGCTATACAAGGACACTGCACTGATTAGTATAATATAACGGAGATTCTGGGCTTTAGCAAACAGTGTGGCGCAACGAATTTTCATTTTATCGTACTTGGACAGTGGCTCGAACACTTCACTCAGGTGTTGCAGGTGATCTTCATAGGTCTGGGAGTATACAATGACATCATCAAGGTATAACAGCACAGTTTCAAAGTTCTTGTGGCCCAAACAACACTCCATCAGCCTCTGAAATGTTCCTGGGGCATTGCACAACCCGAATGGCATACTGTTGAACTCGCAGAGCCCCATAGGTGTCGTGAAGGCTGTCTTCTCACGATCCTCCTCTGCAACGGCAACCTGCCAGTACCCACTAGTAAGATCTAATGTGGAGAAGTAGTTGGCAGATTTGAGTGCAGCTAGTGACTCTTCTATGCGGGGCAACGGGTATGCATCCTTGTGTGTGACTTTATTGATTTGCCTGTAGTCTACGCATATCCTCATACTACCATCTTTCTTTTTAACCAGGACCAGTGGTGCTGCCCAGGGACTACAGCTATCCCTAATGACTCCTGCATTTTTCATGTCCTGAAGCATCTCTTTGGCTTTTTGGTAGTGTGTGGGTGGTATAGGCATGTACCTTTCTTTGATAGGTGCATGGTTGCCTGTGGGGATATGGTGTTGTACCCCTTTAATCATCCCAAAGTCAAGTGGATGTTTGCTGAACACTTGCTCGTACTCCCGAACTACCCGGTATACTCCATTTTTCTGATGAGCGGGTGTGTTGTCAGTTCCTACACTGAGCTCCTGACACCATTTCTCTAACTGATCTTTGGAGTGAGGGGGTTCGTCAGTTACAGTTTGGGAAGAGGATTTTACATCAATTACAGCATTGTTTTCAACGTGGTACAATTTTGCGACAGTTGCATATCTTGGCAGTTTGACTTCGTGATCACCATAATATAATATGCGTACGGGGACTCTCCCTTTTCTCACATCGACCAACCCTCTGGCTGTCAAGAGCGTAGGACTACTATCGGACATTGCAGGTTCTACTATAGCTTGGTAGTCCTGCCCTCTGAGGCCCATGGCTGCTCGACACCAGATCATCATTTCACTTCTGGGTGGTACCACAATTGGAATGGGATCTGTGACCCGTACTCTGCTAATTTCACCATTTGACAATGTTACCTGTTGTTGATAAACCAAAGCTCGGATCTGTTTTTGGATAGCCCTCTTTTCTCTTGGTCTACCAGCATCAACACTCTGTTGGAGTAAAAACAACACTTCATCGATACACTTGACCATGATATTAGTACCCAGTATTACATGTGGATCCCTTTCATTTGGTCTATCCTGAACCACTGTGATACCCTGGTTCTTCAGCTGCACCCTCCCCACCTTTACTGTAGCTTCCCATTGCCCCTCTACTGGAACTATTATACCATTAGTGGCTTCAATGTTCAGATCAGGGTGTGGGGGTTCTAGCTCTACATCTGGCCAGAACCGCTTGTAAAGGATATACGGGATGGTTGTCACCTGGGATCCAGTGTCTATCAAGGTGGAGGTAGCGATGCCATCAATGACGATTGGTAGATACGGACAGTCTCCTACGTACTTGTATTCCCGGTTGGTCGGGCCTGGATAGTCTACTCCTGGGGTTGGCCCTTCTCACCCAGGGGTTGCTCGCTTTAAAGGACGGGATTGCTGGGTGCGTCCTTCTTTGTTCCTCTGCTGACTAACACGGCGTCTGTCAGGGCTGCGGCGATCTGTGGGTTTTTTCTCGCGGCGGCGTGTCTTTTCTTCATCCACGGAACTTCGTCGGGGCTGTCAGCGAGTTGAATCTTGTCCGATGACCTTGCTTCTGTCTTGGGTCTTCTCCCAGCTTGGAGCTTGGCCATGTCTTTCATCAGCTGCTCTACATTAGCCCACAGTTGCTCAAACCGGTCGGGTGTTATAGTCTGTGCGCTAGCCTGGACCGCAGGGATTAAAGATGCTGCTGCCGGCACGGAAGGGGTGTTGGTATACTGCTGCTGTGAGGTTGGATCGGGCGCTGCAGAGAGCCGCTGTCCCCGCACTGTTAAGTCTCTCAAAGTGTCAAACTCTGCGCCAGGATTTTGCAGGGACCACCAGCTTGCATGCTTTCTATCTTCAGGTAGTTTAAGTCCCACAACAAACTGTCCAATTAACGCTTTGTTTTCATCTCTAACACTTTCAGGATCGACTTGTTTTAACAGTCTCAGTGCCTCTTGTAAGCGCAGTGAATAATCCAGGACACTTTCCTGTGCCCCTTGTTTACAATGGTAGAATAACAGTCATAATTCAGCCTCAGTATGATGTTCAAAAACCCGGGTTAACTTAGCAAATATCTGCTCCACAGACTCCTGAGCTTCTATAGACCAGTTTCGGCTCTGCAGCTCGGCTGCGTCTGTTAACTGTCCCATTATAACTGAAGCTCTCTGCTTACCGGTCATGGCGTACATATCCAGCACTTGGCAGATCTTCCTTTGGAACGTCTCCAAGGTACCGGGTTTACCGCTGTACTTTGGTAACCAGGCTACATTCGGAACGTAAGGTAGGGATATCGGCACAATCGGAGCGGGTTGTTGCGGCATACCGCCGGCGTGTTGCTGTCCGTCTGGAGGTACATTTAGCGGTGCCGCTTGGTTTGCTAGTGGGGGTGCCGCGTTGTGGGAATCTGGGCTACTCATCCTCGCTCCCCTTTAGTTAAGCGCGGCCAGTCCTTTCGAATCAAACGGAAGTGTCGGTCTCGCGGTGAGGAGTGAGGCAGCACGGGAGTTTCCGGTTCCTGCTGCGTTCAGGGGAAGTCATCAGAGCGTGGGGGCAGGGCCTATCTTCACGCCCTTTACACAGTAACGCCCCTTCTTTACCCGCCTTCTGTGCAGCAATGGCGGTTTAAATATACAGCTCGATATTTACAGTGATTAAAATAGCACACAATACCCGTTAAGGAACGGACCTGCTCGTTTCCTGTTCGTGACGCCAAATTCTGACTCACCGTAGCTGGGTTCTGCACGTCGCAGGCGTTTTCCTCTCCTTGTCACGGAACCGCACCTGCGGCTGTGGGACCCGGCGGTCCAGACCAACAGGGAATGGCTGAACGGACAAGGGGCCAATACTCCCGTCGCGACGCCACCTGCGGAAACTCCGGTGACCCCACCGGCGCTGCTAGGCCTCCGGGGGATGTAATGCAGCAAGATGGGACGCTCCCCACAGGACGAGCGGGAGTCCCCGGAGCCAGGAGCTGCACTGATGGTATATATATCTTACTTAAATTGCACTACTTAAAATATAACTTTTAATAAATTATTTGTTAAAATAACAAATCAGTGCTGTCCCACACCTAGTGTCTATAAAAACACACTTCATGCAGGGATGAGAATCTCTACAATCTCCCTGATCTGAGTTCTGCCTACCGAACGAGTTTTAAACACCTAATTTATACGGTGTCCCCGTTCCACGACGGCTCTCCTTAAAATGCAATAGCCTATCCTTAGGGCGCAGTCACATCACACATCCAAAAGTGTTCAAAAAGTTCAACCTGAACATGGGTCAAACCCCAATGTCCTTTCAACTATATCACTTATTGGCAACTGGGGTATTCATATATTAGTATGGTCAAAGGATATATAGTTGTACGACGTGTTTCAGATCTAACAAAAATATAAGACAAAACACACTCGTTTCTTAATTTAGTGATCCTATATACTATGGGCGCCTAATAACTGCCCCATAGAACAAAGGAAACCCCTAGGGCTCAAGTCTCTTCCGGATCTCAGATATACCTTTCAATACCACATACTAAATTGCCCCCTCCTTATCTGTTAACCTCTAAGTACACCAATAACAAAAGGTAGTTCATAAGAATCACCTCAAATACCTATGGATGTATTAGCTGGCAGTCACTTATGCAATTGATTTTACTTATCTTATACACGCTGTCCACATACTCGACGCGTTTCCACCTACTGATGGGCTGTAGGTTTCATCAGAAGTGACAGTCTCTTTCCACAGAGGTACCTGAGGTGTCTTCATTTAGCCCTCAGATTGCGCTGGCAGGGGTGTAAAATGATATCTCCTGACTTCTTGATAACAGCGCCCTCCTTTCCAGTAGAGATACCTGGGAGCTTTCTCCTAGCTCTTAGTGTGCGCTGGCAGGGGTGTAAAATAGCACCTCCTGCCCCCTTAATAGCGGCGCCACCATAGCTCCGAGACACACTGCTTTATGCTTGCCTCTATCAGTGTGAGGCTAGAGGAGGCTTGTCCGCGTGCGTTTCACCGCAGCGTGGTTTCCGGTCTGCGTTCCACAGACCGGAAACACGTCATCACGTCTTCCAACTGCGATGGGCGTGATTCAATGTGTATCACCGCCCACCGCGACTTCCATCTTGCGTCCCAATACTGGAATAGCAACGCCGGATTTGGAGGAGACACATCCCCTGTATAAAGATGGTATATAGCAGCGTTTGCAATGCTGTGGATAAGTCCAGGAATAAGGCGCAGACACACCAAAGTCTTTTGGGCACCTTTACTGGTGGAAAGCAGGTACACTCGGCCCTGGGTGATGAGGCCGACACTCCTGGAGTTCCACAGCAAGCAGTGTGTAGGCCTCCTTTCTCTGTAGCTCTAGTGAGGTCGGGTGGACGTGGAATCCTGCCGGACCCGGTCCGTGCGTTCAGTGTAACGTGTTTCACCTGGGTAGCTGCACTGAGGGCACTGTTAAAGGGTTAAGCCGGATCAATGCTCTTCCCTGGGCTCTCGTCGGTAGGTGCCTCAGGTGGACAGGGGGCCAAACTCCCTGTTAGTAGTACTGGTTCTCTGTGGTGGCATAGTAGCTCTCACAACTTGGTTCCAGCAACTGGTTGGTGAGGGAGAGTCAGGGTAACTCTGATGTCCCCGAGAGGTGCCCTCCCCTCTCCCATGACCCCAATTGCAAGGGTCTCCCACTGGCTAGTGTGCTGGTCTGAGCCTGGTATAGCTCCAGAACGGTAGCTGCACACTTCCTGCAGCTCTCCTAGCGTCTGCACCTCTGCGTTCTCCTCCAGACCCTATTTAAGGGAAACTGGCTCAAGTGACCAGTGGAGCTCCCCCTAGAGGCCTGGGGTGAAACAGAGGTGTCTAAAGGTGTTTTGTTTGTTTGTTAGTGTTGCTTGCTGTTACTGCTCCATTTGTGTACCAAGGGTTCTGTGGTGCCCAACAGGGTGACAGGGTGCCACAGGTTCAGTGAGGGTGATTGGGCTGCGAGGTGTGCGGCGGTGCAATATTGGGAGACCCATCACTTGGGTGTTCCAATATGGCGTCCAGCGTAGTTCTGGTCAGCACGGTTTATTGTGGGATTCAGCCTTGTACAGACGGAAGTGGATGACGGACAACATTAGGCAATCATGTAAATAAATATATATAACGAAGCTATTCAATTTTATATATTTAATCCAAAAGTATGCAGCAATATTACAAAGGAGTACAAAATAATATGTACAGTTACATAAAAATAAAAGGGATAAACAAAAGAATAGTACTAGACCAAATGTCACGGAAATGGCGTAGATCTATGGAGGAAGGAACTCCAATGAAACGTGAAAGAATTAGTAACTAGTCAATTAGTGTAAGGTATATAAAATATAACCTTTATAAATACATTTAAAAATAATAGACCTAGAGAGTACTTTTCAATAAAAGCAACAATACACACAAAGATTAAGTGAAAAGGAGTTTGACAGCAACCTCACATCTCCTTTCTCACACACAGTAATAGTGCTTCAAAAATGTTTTGCAGCACTCATATTTGGCCAAAACCCACAGGTGCCTTTCTAGAAAATAGGCTTAAGCAGGAGTCAGGTCCTTAATTACCACACCACCAAAATGAATGATGCGACAATTTTCAATATGCCCAAATATATCAAGATGAGCCTGACACTTACATATCCAATACTACACAAATGAATACCAGGGAAGTCTATAGATAGCTGCAAGCTCTCCATAGCTAAACAGTAGCTTTATCTCCCTTTACTTTAATGGCAATTAACCATGCATGTTCAAATAAGGACACAGAAGCCATATTCTCTGTACTGTATTGGTGGAGTCCCATTAATTCCAAAAGTTTGCTATAACTATCCATAGTGGAAAACAAATTTATGTAATAATGATGTCCCCACTGTGAAAACATTCCTGTATAAAGTAAGATTAAAGGGGGAAGTTATAGGCCATAGGAAGAGCACGTGGTGTTTTCATGAATCCAGAACCATCATTCCCATACCACCTGTGAAAAATTTCTAATTTTATCATTTTAGACATGCAAACTTAGCAACGTCCTACACCCATTATTTGTGAGCTATGCATAGATGTCAAATCACCTCATTTGGACACCAAGCATGCGGCACAACACCAGGGCATGAACGGGGGTAAAGAAGTAAGGCCCTGATAATAGTGAGAGGGGGTGACAGGTCCCCTACTGACACTCACCGGAGTCAGTACCCTTTGCTCCCTAACATCCCTATTAGGGTCCTTTCCCTTGTCACATGCTTAGGCCCTCGCTGGCCCTGAACTTGCCCTGGCTAGTGTGAGGCCAGTGAGAACACTAGTCTAACCACTGCAATAACATAACACTAGGTAATGGAGACAGAGAGTGGGAAATAGACACAAAAAGGAAAACACTCCAACTCCTCCAATGCAGCTGAACACCAAAGCTGCAATAGTCACAACTCTTCAGCTTTTTTCAGAGACAGGCTTCTTTCAAAGTGGTCAGTATAGAAGGGACTCTATAACTGGCATCGGATGGTATGACATGTGACCTTTTATAGCAGAGGGGCTTGGTCACCAAAGTTCTACAGCAGGCTGCAAAGAACAGCCAGATAGAAAAAAGTCCTTAACACCTTTAGCAATGAAAGAAAGTAGATTCACTTCAATACCAGTTGTAGACCTGTGATCAATAAGGGGTTGAAACCTTCTGATCCCAGATTTGCTAGAAGTTTCACCAGGGAGAGACACACCCAAGGCAATATAATGTTGAATACCAAATAGCCAATTTTAATGAATGACAATCTTGGTATGTACAGTGTATAGATTGCACATCCTAAAATCCACCCTACAAGCCAAGGATAACAGGTGACTTACCTGTGTCACATTTAACACCCCTCCAGCCAACATCACATTGACAAGTCCCATCTCCAATGATCCCATCACTGCATTTTCCATTGACACAAGTGCATTCTAAACACAGTAACACATCAGGAATTAATAGATGAAACAGCACTCTACACTACTTAAAATATTGCTTTAGTGATACTGCCTTTATAACTACGGTAGTTATCTATGTATGCTAACTCCTTTGCTAGGGATTCTTCATTAGGTATAAATGACAGTGAGAAGATGCAGAGCTCGCATTATAGATATTTCTTCAACGCTCTCTAAATAACATACATTCTAATGAGAGCAAAAAAAATGTATGAAAAAGGCATATCTGTGAAGAAAGCACAGTAAGTATAAGCTGGGCCACTATAAGTGGACTTGCAGAGTTAAATCGTCGTCAAACCACTGTGAAAATTCAAGGCTGCTCCTGAGCTCAGAAGTCACCAGCGGTTTCTCAGCGGTTTCCCAGCGGTTTTTTCAGTGTGTGCACAGCGTTTTACAGTCGGTTTTTCCAGCGGTTTTTCCGGCGGTTTTCTATGGAGGATTTTGTCCATGGAAACGCTCAAAAACCACTGAGAAGAATTGACATGCTGTATGCTGCTAAACCACTGGGAAACCGCCCAACCGCTGGCAGATCTGCTCACATAAACCCACTATGTGTGCACAGCGTTTTCTAAATTACATAAGGTTACTTGTAAGTCCTAAAGCTGCTAAGGATTTACATAAATTTAAATAAAACCTATGCTAAACCGCCGGCGGTTTTCGCTGCTAAACCGACACTAAACCACTATGTGGGCACACACCCTAAAACTAAGAGGGCATCGAGCACTATAAAGTGGAGCTTGCAAAAGATTTAAAACCGAGCCTTCTGCATATCAGGGCCCTCATAAGATGAAAGTTCACATTACTTAGGCTCTCCAAAATTTAGATCCCATACTAAAAGTTTTTCCCACTTCTGAGCTAGATTAGCAATACTAAAATGGCACATTGTGCGATGCAGTAATACTGCAAAGTGTTAATTATCACTACTATTGGACAAGCAGATGTATGTTTTTTACTGTATACTGTGTATAGGTATTATGAAACTAGACCACACAGGTGGAAACCACAACAATTTTACCAGTTTTAAGCAGAAAGATATATAAATGCAGCCGAGTAGTACTGTTTGATAATTTTCTATTTCTTTTGCCACCTCATGGTTATCTTAGCTTACACTACAATTTCTTCACCACAGGCGCACATCATCTAAGAATGTGGAGCATTTTGCTGCTCTTTCTAGACCAGGGATCTCCAACCCCAGGCCTCGAGGGCCACAAACAGGTCATGTTTTCAGGATTTCCTTAATATTGCACAGGTGATATATGGTAATCACCTGCACTAGTGATGATTCCAACCCCTGTGCAATGCTGAGGAAATCCTGAAAACATGACATGTTCGCAGTTCTCGAGGCTTGGAGTGGAGACCCCTGTTCTAGACACTTTTTTTTTAAATTTGTGTAGTAATACGCAGAAAGTGTTTTAAACTCCTCACACATTTGATACTTGGAAAATTCTCTAGGTTTTTTTGTAGCAAGTTGTCCCATATTTTGCTTAGCAAGTATTATATCAAGCAGGGCAAGCACGTTTGACTTGTTATGGTGCTAAATGTTTATACAGTTGTGGCCAAAAGTATTGACACCCCTGCAATTCTGTCAGATGATACTCCCGTTTCTTCCTGAAAATGATTGCAATCACAAATTCTTTGGTATTATTATCTTCATTTAATTTATCTTCAATGAAAAAACAAAAAAGAGAATGAAGCAAAAAGCAAAGCATTGATCATTTCACACAAACTCCAAAAATGGGCCAGACAAAAGTATTGGCACCCTCAGCCTAATACTTGGTTGCACAACCATTAGCCAAAATAACTGCGATCAACCGCTTGTCCCAGTTTTTCCCACATCAGTTTTGGGAGTGTCTCCATTACCATACCATGGGCTTGCTTGCCCTGGAAGTTATTGGAGGCCAATTTTTCTTCTTGGCAGATACTCCTGGCTGCACGGTCCCTGATAAAGTTTGAAGGGTGACGCTTCGTTCCCAAATACTGCCTCTGAATTTTAGAATTCTTTCTCTACCACTAAGGTGCTTCTAAATGGATTCTCAGGTTCTGTGACTCATTGCTGGCCACCTTAGAAGTCTCCAGTGCTTTCTCTCAAACCATTTTCTAGTGCTTTTTGAAGTGTGTTATGGGTCATTGTCCTGCTGGAAGACCCATGACCTCTGAGGGAGACCCAGCTTTCTCACACTGGGCCCTACATTATGCTTCAAAATTTGTTGGTAGTCTTCAGACTTCATAATGCCATGCACACGGTCAAGCAGTCCAGTGCCAGAGGCAGCAAAGCAACCCCAAAACATCAGGGAACCTCCGCCATGTTTGACTGTAGGGACTGTGTTCTTTTCTTTGAATGCCTCTTTTTTTCTCCTGTAAACTCTATGTTGATACCTTTGCCCAAAAAGCTCTACTTTTGTCTCATCTGACCAGAGAACACTCTTCCAAAACGTTTTCTCAGGTAAGTTTTGGCAAACTCCAGCCTGACTTTTTTATGTCTCGGGGTAAGAAGTGGGGTCTTCCTGGGTATCCTACCATACAGTCCCTTTTCATTCAGACACCGATGGATAGTAGGGGTTGACATTGTTGTACCCTCGGACTGCAGGGCAGCTTGAACTTGTTTGGATGTTAGGTTCTTTATCCACCATCCGCACAATCTTGCGTTGAAATCTCTCGTCAATTTTTCTTTTCCTTCCACATCTAGGGAGGTTAGCCACAGTGCCATGGGCTTTAAACTTCTTGATGACACTGCGCACGGTAGACACAGGAACATTCAGGTCTTTGGAGATGGACTTGTAGCCTTGAGATTGCTCATGCTTCCTCACAATTTGGTTTCTCAAGTCCTCAGACAGTTCTTTGGTCTTCTTTCTTTTCTCCATGCTCAATGTGGTACACACAAGGACACAGGACAGAGGTTGAGTCAACTTTAATCCATGTCAACTGGCTGCAAGTGTGATTTAGTTATTGCCAACACCTGTTAGGTGCCACAGGTAAGTTACAGCTGCCACAGGTAAGTTACAGGTGCTGTTAATTACACAAATTAGAGACAGTTCCAATACTTTTGTCCACCACCTTTTTATGTTTGGTATGGAATTATATCCAATTTGGCTTTAGGACAATTCTTTTTGTGTTTTTTCATTGAAGACAAATTAAATGAAGATAATAATACCAAAAAAGTTGTGATTGCAATCATTTTCAGGAAGAAACTGAGTATTATCTGACAGAATTGCAGGGGTGTCAATACTTTTGGCCACAACTGTATTATAATGAAAAGAGGACTTCTGGTAAGTTTGTCACGCAAAGTGACCATTTAGTGCCATGGTAATGAGCTATAGTGGATTATGGCTCCTTGTAAAATTGCTGGGGATTTTTAGTGGAAGTTATGGTTTACACCGATCAATATCAAGAAATTGTTCCTAACAATAATGTAGCTTTGTATGGCTTGTGTGTTTTTTTTGTTCATGGAGCTTTTATGTAACTTTTCCCATGTAGTTTGTTCCCTTATATTCACATGCATAATACAGTGTGTACCTTGATCACATCGTATCCCATATTTCCCTTTAACGCACGATTCACATGCGGTGCCAGTATATCCCACTTCACACTGGCATATTCCAGTGCCATTAACACCATCCATGCACACTCCATTTCCAAAACATGGATTTCCAGCTTTTCCAGGACAGGGTAAACACTGCTGACCAAAGAATCCCGAGCAACACTCTTTAGTCTGTACAGAAAACAATGTGATTAGCAATTGCTATCCTACATGGCACTTTTTAACATGTCATTACAAGAGCAAAATTATGAGAAATAAATGTCAACAATTTATAATACTGTATTTCTCCAAAAATAGACCCTCCACCCAAAATAAGCCCTGCCAGGGTTTTTCGGGCTTATTGGAGTAGGCTTGAAATATAAACCTTACTGCAAAAATAAGCCCTAGTTGTGTACTGACAGGTGAAAGTGACACCTGCATAGATGTGCACGCGTAGTGTCACTCTCAGCTGATGCTGAAATAGCCTATAGTTTGAGGTGAATATTCATTCCCCTTGTGCTCCCGTGGTTAAAACAATAAAATGTTATACTTACCTCAGGCTCCTGTGCCAGCAGAGGTTCGAGTGCTAACAGGACCTAAAGGCACAGAGACCAAGTGACGAATGAGCATGTCCCGCCTTTTGATTCCGGGTGCTGATTGGTCGCAGGTCACATGGGCTCTATAGTAACTGAAGGTCCTACTTATCAAGATCGAAGAATGCATCTTCCAGAGTCCTGCTTTCTCCCGATCCTCATTATGGGTAACTACCAGTACTCTACTGTATACTGCAGGTACCAGTATTGTATACTGTATAATGTAGGTACAATTACTGTACACTGTAGATACCAGTACAGTATACTGTAAAATCTAGGAAAAAGGAGATGCTGTAGAATTCTGCTGGAGCGCCTAGGAACACCACAGGAGGGGTAGAGTTAAACAAACCTTTATTTGAGCCTCATGCATACTCTACAACGCAATTCGACGGTATGGGAGCCCGTTTTCATCAGGTGGTTTTACTTACTGTAAAATGTAGGTACCAGTATTGTATACTGTATAATGTACGTACCATTACTGTATACTGTAGCTACCAGTACTGTATACTGTATACTGTATAATGTAGGTACCAGATTCAAGATTCAAAGAAGCTTTATTGGCAGGACTAAATACACATTAGTTTTGGCAAAGCAAGTGTACAAAAGGGAATAGGGATAGGCAGTGGCATAACTTTAGGCCCATCGGCCGCGGTGCGAAAGCTCCAATGGGGCCCCCAATTATTGCAAATCTTTAATAGTTTTAGTCTTTTTCTATAGGCCAAATAGACTTTTGGGGCCCCCTAGGCTGCAGGGCCCGGGTGCGATCGCAACCCCTGCACCTATTGTAGTTAAGCCCCTGGGGATAGGGACTGTGGGGATGTTGGGTAGGGGCTGTAGGGAAGGTGGATTAGGGCAGGTCTATGGTGGGGGCTATAGAAGTCCATGGCATATCATAGTTCTCTTTCTCACAGTCTATGACATTTGCTCACAAATGTCCGGAGCGCTGCTATCTCCACTGCTCTCTCTCCTTCCCCCAGCAGGATATATGTTTTCTCTTCCTCCTTCATGGTGATGAAATCCGGAAAGAGATGTGAGAGTCTCCTGAAGTGAGTGTCCCCCAATGCTGAGTATTTGGAGAAGTGTAGCAGGAAGTGGGTTTCGTCCTCCGGGGCCTCCTGGTCACAGTGTTGGCACAGTGTTTCCTCCCTGGGCTTGTAGCTCTGCCTGGGTCGGCCAGATTCAATGGTCAGACTGTGGACACTGAGTCTATATCAGCTCAGGATCTTGTGGTCTCTGGGGCCGGGAGTTCTCCAGATAGGAGGCCAGTCTGTAGGCTCTCTGTAGACTCTGCTACATGGTCAGTTTCTGTGAGGTGATATCATTCTTCCAGTCACTGACATACCTCTCCTGGCCTTCATCTACCATCTTCCTGATTCCAGCTTTTGCCAGGTTGTTGTGATTGGTGTTCTGGTCCAGTTGGGTTTGGGTGGGCTGTTCTGAGGTTCCTGGTTTTTCTGTTTCACCTACATGTATCAGGGCTTTATGGTGGTACCAGTATTGTATACTGTATAATGTAGGTACCATTACTGTATACTGTAGGTACCAGTACTGTATGCTATGTAATGTAGGTACCAGTATTGTATACTGTATAATGTAGGTACAATTACTGTATACTGTATAATGTAGGTATTACAGTAGTATGAGATACTGCATACACCCACATGTATCAGGGCTTTATGGTCGTAGCAGTATTGTATACTGTATAAAGTAGGTACCATTACTGTATACTGTAGGTACCAGTACTGTATGCTATGTAATGTAGGTACCAGTATTGTATACTATATAATGTAAGTACCATTACTGTATAATGTATACTGTAAATACCAGTATTGTATACTGTATAATGTAGGTACCATTACTGTATACTGTAGGTACCATTACTGTATACTGTATAATGAAGGTACCAGTATTGTATACTGTATAATGTAGGTACCATTACTGTATACTGTAGGTACCAGTATTTTATACTGTATAATGTAGGTACCATTACTGTATCTGTATACTGTAGTAACCAGTTTTGTATACTGTACACTGTAGCTACCAGTATTTTATACTGTATAATGTAGGTACCATTACTGTATACTGTAGGTACCAGTACTGTATACTATAGGTACCAGTAATGTATACTGTAAAATGTAGGTACAAATATTGTATACTGTATAATGTAGGTACCATTACTGTATCTATTATATAATTGCGAATAGCTTTTTTGCCCCTTCGACTTCCTGCGTGGTCATGTGGATACTGCGAAGCATTGGCCGCGAAGCGGCCATTGCGAGCAGTTGTAAGTCGATAGGATACGGCCATGAATGCCGCGCAGCGTGCATGCGAGTCAGAGACTCGCCGTCTAGAATCCCGTGCATGTGCATCGGAGCTCCCAGCTAGTACTGTATAATGTAGGTACCATTACTGTATACTGTAGGTACCAGTATAGTATACTGTATAATGTAGGTACCAATATTGTATACTGTATAATGTAAGTACCAGTACTGTATACTGTATAATACAGATACCAGTATTGTATACTGTATGATGTAGATACCATTACTGTATACTGTAGGTGCCAGTACTGTATAATTTAGGTACCAGTACTGTATACTGTAAAATGTAGGTACCAATATTGTATACTGTATAATGTAGGTACCATTACTGTATACTGTATAATGTAGGTACCATTACTGTATACTGTAGGTACCAGTACAGTATACTGTGTAATGTAGGTACCAGTATTGTATACTGAAAAGAGGAGAACGAAAATTGAGTTTTTGTGCACAAACAAGTATCAAAATGTATTGCCTCAAAAAACACACAAGGTGAATTAAAAATCTAGATATAGACCCTGTGCTGGCAGAGACCATCCCTGATAAGCCATTAATGACTGCTCGACGGCCTCATAATTTAAAGGACCTTCTTGTCAGCAGCCATTATATTCCTGAACTTACCTTTCCCTTTGGTCCTAGAACTAGGCGGGTGGGCTGTTACCCTTGTGGCCACTGCTCCGCCTGCGACAATGTCCTTCATGTTGCCTCCTTTCACTCGAGTAACGGTAGAAAAGTGTAGGACATCAGACAGTATATATCATGCAGCACAACACATGTGGTGTATTTTACCACATATGACTGTCCCTTGATCTATATAGGTTTGACGTCAAGGGAACTTCGGGTGAGAGTGAGGGAATTGTGAGGGGGATTGTCACTGCCCAAACGGTGGACGATGTCACTCTTTTAAAGACCCTCCCCTTGACACTTCAAGATACATCATTGGTGTGACCCTAGTGGCTTGAAGGTTCGAGGTATAGACTGCATCCACGCTGGGATAAAGGGGGTTGATTTGAAGAAGTTATTGGCAAAATATGAAGCCAAAGGGATTTCAACTTTAGATACTCTGGTTCCTAGAGGTCTTAATGAGACCCTGAGCTTTGCTGCATTTTTATATTGTTGTCCCTGTTTACTTTTCATACTTGATCGCCCGACACAATTTTTGTTGTTTGCTGTTGTCTAATTTTGTGTTTGTTTTTTGTCCCCACTACTTTATAGATGGATGGTCCATTTTTACTTCATCCACCCATGCATCCACCAGTTAAATTTCCGCCTTTGTAGGCCAGGATTACCTCATGCTGTTGGATTGTTTGTTTAATGTTTATAGCCTATTATGACCTTTGTATTATTATATATAACTATTTCTCTATGTATACTGAATATTATTTTGTATATCAGGCTTGTTTTGTAATGCAACTTAACGCTCCTCCTACATGGGCCCTTCATTGTTCTGTGTCCAGCTGTGCGCATGCGCAGTTGACGTGCCGCTGGCTGGGTTCTGCTGAGCGTCCGGAGGTGCAGGTGTCGCGGTGCTGTGGTAACACCGCCTCTTCTCCGACATGGCCCCACATCACTTCTGGGACGCTTGGGGAACTTCCGGTCCAGCGCCATGTTTCACTGGGCATGCGCTGATCCTAGCTGCACACGGCGGTCACACATGTGGCTGGTATTTTTAATTACTAATGGTGGTCTTATAAGGACCTTCCCTGTGGGGTTATTTGTCTCCCTGACGAAGCAAGCGAATACCTCTATCCGGCGAAATGTGCATAAGAGGTTCATGTGTGTCCCGGTCTGTCCCTGAGCTTTTCACTGCGGGGTCACCAGTAAGCTGAGTGTCATGGGTATGTTAATGTATCTACAACTTTTATGGATGGATTCACACCCCAATGGTTACATGCATACTAATCTTTGATACATGGCCTCTTCTCTGGTGTTTTCCCATCCCTGTGCTTTTCCCTGAAAGGGCTCTACTAGGTCCTATGATTTCCTATTAGCATGCTTTGTTTACACGTTAAATTTAATGATGTTTCATGTGTCAGTAAGGTTTTAATGTGATTGCATGTGAGTTGTACATGGACACTTGTCCTTAAAGATAGATGTATTCACATAGTGGTCTTTTTAATAAGACATTTTTGTCTCATCATGTAATTTGTCTTTAATTCCTCTGTATGCTCCTGAATTTGTACCACTGACCCTATCCCTAAGGGCTGGGACACACTCTCCTAGTAACATCCAAGTTTGACAGACGAGACTCGGATGTGACTGGAGCAGTGACCCTAAACGGCCTCTCTCTCTCTGGACGGGACTGTCAGCTGATTGTGTTTTTGTGCAGCTCCACACTCCCCGTCCAGAGAGGGAGAGGCCGTTCCTGGTCACTGCTCCAGCCTATTCCAAGTCTCCTTCGTCAAACTCGGATGTAACTAGGATGCCTTTAGGCTCTAAATGTTGTGTGTCCCTGTGTTATGTGATCCCCATTGTTTTTGTAATTTGTCTATTATTTAGATTTTTACTTCACCTCGTTTGTTTTTTGAGACCATAATATTTTGATACTTCCAGTTCAGACGGAGAAGAAACAGGCAGCACTCACCGGACCGATCAACATCCGTGCCCCACTTCCCTATTCTCGGTGTGTGGAGGTAATATTATAGGGGATGCAGGGGAGAGGAGGAGGTCGTCAGACAACGGGCCGTTTCGCACACCACTGGCGCTTCTATAGCGCTTCTTTTGACTCGTAGAAGCACCACTGATGCGTGAAATGGCTCGTTGTCTGACGACCCTCTCCTCTCCCTTGCACCCCCTGTAACATTACCTCCACAGACCTAGAATAGGGAAGTGGGGCACGGTTGTTGATCGGTCCAGTGAGTGCTGCTTTTTCTTCTCCGTCTGAACTGGAAGTACCTCTGACACACAGGAAGTGCACCAAGAGGATCTGAGGATGGCGAGGAACCGACGGTGCTGACGGTGTGGTGTGGTGACGAAGTCCATGCACTGAACGAGGTGGCGGTGCCCGGCTTTTCTAAAAAGTAAGTGAAAATTTTGATACTGGTTTGTGCACAAAAACTCCATCTTCGTTCTCCTCTTTTCAATGTTTTCCTATGGAGGTGCCATAATACGGCAAATAAAAAAGCAATATGACGCTTCTTTGGTATCTAATGTTGCTAAGACAGTATTGTATACTGTACAATGCAGGTACCAGTATTGTATACTGTAGGTACCAGTACTGTATACTTTATAATTCAGGTACCAGTATTATACTGTATAATGTAGGTACCAGTAGTAGGGTAGCTGCTCTCCCACTCCACTCTTTAGTCCTGCCTCCCAAGGCCGCATGTCCACCTCCAAAGTCTACCTCCCTGCAGATTTGTCCACCTTCAGTCACCTCTATACTGCACCCCAACAACATAAATGTTTTTTAGTTGAAGCATGAATGTGTGATTGCTTATTTGTGGACAAATATAATCCCAACCCCATAAACAAGCCCTTTGCCCTTTTTTTAGAGGCGGAAAAAAATATAAGACACTGTCTTATTTTTGGAGAAACATGGCATGTAGCACAAAGTCACAAAACTCCTTCCAGGGTTAAAGAAGTAAACTTACAATAACAGTTTTAGCACAGCTGGACTGACATCCGATGAAGATGAATCTTTTCCCCAAGCTGTATTTTGTGTATATACAAGCTTTCTTTGCACTTGCCTGAAAATGAAAACAAAAAACCAAAAAAATATATATAAAAGAAAATGTGACTCATCATTATCTGTGCTTTAATATTCTGCCTGTGAGAATAGGCTTTTCTGTTTCCTTACCATAGGCTGCATATTTTGGTCACAGATGGGGGATAGTGAGCAGTCGCCACATTTGCTCTACAAAACAAATAGTATAATAGAATGTAATAGGAGCTTATTCATTATAGAACTTTCTTATTAATTTTGTTCTTTATTTCTTCCCTATTTTCACGATTTGTGCTCCCTAAAGCAGGTGCACAGCTCGTATTCTTGTTACAGGAAAATAGTTTCTGCCATTAGGCTTAAATGTGCATGAAGGGTAAAAATAAAAATAGCCCTGTTCTGCTGGAGGTTTTGGTATTTCATTTGTAAGTGCCATGATGACAATGTAACTATAAACTAATGTTGGCATTATATAAATATATCCAGTGTTATTAGTGCCAGGACCATGCAGTCATTACGAGGTGACAATGAACAAGTCCAGCTGTTTCCTTTCCGTTAGATTAAAGGCATCTTTCAATAGCTCATCTGTTACTTACGATGCAAAATATGTAAACACTGGTTCCGCTCTCACTATTGGGGGGAACTGATAGAAAATGCTATGTCTGGTTTATATCTGCAAGCTGAAGCATAGAGTATGTAATAAATACTTATTATTATATAAATATTAGCAGGCACCTTACATTAATATCATCCAAAGATGATGACAGACGTCCAATTGTTTAAAACCAATGGTGGGAAATGCAGTTATGAGAGTGAATGTTCTAATTGGCAAAGTACTGTACAACACTAAAAGCCTCTCCTGCAAAGTAGTACAGAATTGGGGTGATATGCCATGTATACTATCTGCACAACTGCACAAGGGCTTGGCATACAAAGAGGCCCACTACTACATCTAATGTAAAGAAAAAATAAATATATATATCTTTACCAATGGGTTCTATCATGGGACCTGTGTTGTTCAACATCCTTATCAATGATTTAGATGAAGGAATTGAGGGTAAACTGATTAAATTTGCTGATGACACAAAGCTAGGAGGGATAGCTGATACTAGAGAAGAGAGGGAGAATTCAAAGAGATCTAAACAAAGTGGATCAGTGGGCAGAAACTAACAGAATGGTTTATAACAGGGTAAAAAGCAAAGTCTTAGACCTGGGAAAGAAAAATTAAAAAGCATATAGAGAATGGGAAGAAAAAGGCTAAGCAACAGCACGTGTGACAAAGACTTGGGTATATTAATAGATCACAGACTGAACTTGAGTCAACAGTGTGATGCAGCAGCAAGAAAGGCAAAAATTCTGCAATGTATTAACAGAAGCATACCGTCTAGATCACGTGAAGTCATTATCCCCATCTACACCTCTTTGGTCAGACATCATATGTAATACTGTGTCCAGTTCTGGGCACCACATTTCAAAAAAGACATCAACAAACTGGAGTAAGTTCAGAGAAGAGTAACCAGGATGGTGTCCGGTCTATAAACCATGTCCTCTGAGGAACGGTTACAGGATTTGGGGATGCTTAGCTTGCAAAAAGAAGACTGAGAGAAGACTTAATAGCTGTCTACAAACACATCAAGGGCTGTCACACTGTAGAGTGATTCTAATTTGCACAATGAAACACTGAAAGCAATGGTATGAAACTAAATGGGAGGAGACACAGATTACGTATTAGAAAAAACTTTTTGACCATGAGGTTAGTCAAAAACTGGAACAGGCTGCACGAGAGATGTGAGTTCGTAAATGGAAGTCTTCAAACAGAGTCTCGACAGACATATGTCTGGGATTATTTAGATCAGGGGGTTGGACAATTTGACCCAGGAGGGTCTAGCTCTACCTTTCCAATACCCTATGATATGATCATTTGCGCTTTCTTTAAGTCACTTTTCATTTTTTTTACATGTGATATTTGTTGAGTTTTCTTGTGCCAAATTCTTCAAAATGGTGCATGTGGTCCTTAAATTTTGGCAAAATTAAAAATATTTTTTATTTTTCTCTTTAAATTTTTTTGCATTTGAAGGGTTTGCCCACTACTCTGGCAACCCTCTCTCAATCAGTAATTTTGTGCCTTGCAAAATAACAACACTTATCATTCATCACTTGCTCCCCTGGGGTTCGCATAATATTGTTACTGCACCCAATCAGTGCTATCTTAACTATCTACTATCTACTGGCTAACATGGTACAAACATTTTTGGCTTAACTATCCACAACTTCGGACAAATCGAATATCAAGAGGAAGTCAGGGCTGCAGCTGCCCGCTCACCTGCTCTTAATGAGTGATACCTCTGAAGGTGTGGATAGTGAAGCAACAACGTTACATGAGCCTTGGAGAGTAAGCGTCAACACAGCTGGAGCGGCGACGGAACCGGAGGTAAGTATGTGTTGTTATTTTACTGGGGTCAAACATGCTGATTGAGAAGGGGCTGTCCAAGTAGTTAGCTACCCCTTTTAGAAATCACAAATGATGAATTAGCTGAAGATATCATGAAACGCCAAACCCTGCCCACAATTAAACCAAAAGAAAAAGATAAACATACTTTTGACAAGGGCGCAAATGAAAAGATTTAGGGGCTAATGAAAATTAGGAAAAAAACATCAAGAACTAAACAAAAAAGAGCAAATGCAGTGATAAATCAGTCCCACATACTTTTTTAGATTACACGAGTTATTAGACCAGTTTCCTAAAGATAGCTCCACGCCCCACAAGAGTTTATATAGACTTCAAAAGTCATCATTACCATTGTAACAGCAGTATCATTCATGTCACATCTGTTCTTTGGAATTTCCAAGACTTTCCCTATCCCATGGATGACTCCTTTGTCAGTTGCTGCATTGGCGTATTCTATTGATGCATCATTAATGTAGACCTGGAGGAGACACGGAAGGTTAAATATTATGTGATATATTTGGACAATTTAGTCATAAAACCAAAGGCCTGCCAGCATTAGATATTATTACCGTATATACTCGCGTATAAGCCGAGTTTTTCAGCCCAAAAATTGGGCTGAAAAGTTACCCCCTCGGCTTAAACGCGAGTCACTATAAGGGCGCCCCCCCCCCCAGAGGTATACAGGCCCCCCATCAGTATACAGGCCCCCCCATGGTCCGTAAACCTGTAAAGGAAGATGATTATACTTATCACTGTCCTGGTGCCGTCCCCGCTCTGCATCGCGATCCTCCATCTGCATCGCGCTCCTCCATCTTCCGGCTTCCTGTCGGCGCCGACAATGACGTCATTCGGAGCAGAACACAGGAAGTCGGAAGCCGGTGAATGAAGATGGAGGATCGCGATGCAGATGGAGGATCGCGATGCAGAGCGGGGACGGCAGCGGGACAGTGATAAGTATAATCATCTTCCTTTACAGGTTTACGGACCAGGGGGGGCCTGTATACTGATGGGGGGCCTGTATACCTCGGGCTGCTGTATATACCCTGGGGCTGCTGCTGTATGTACCCTGGGCTGCTGCTGTATGTACCCTGGGGCTGCAGCTGTATGTACCATGGGGCTGCTGCTGTATATACCCTGGGGCTGCTGCTGTATATACCATGGAGCTGCTGCTGTATATACCCTGGGGCTGCTGCTGTATATACCATGGGGCTGCTGCTGTATATACCCTGGGGCTGCTGCTGTATATACCCTGGGGCTGCTGCTGTATATACCATGGGGCTGCTGCTGTATATACCATGGGGCTGCTGCTGTATATACCCTGGGGCTGCTGCTGTATATACCCTGGGGCTGCTGCTGTATATACCATGGGGCTGCTGCTGTATATACCCTGGGGCTGCTGCTGTATATACCATGGGGCTGCTGCTGTATATACCCTGGGGCTGCTGCTGTATATAACCTGAGAAGGCTGCTGTAACACTGCTGGGGCCTGTATATACCATTGGGGAGGCTGCTGTATACCACACTGCTGGGGGCTGTATACTACCACTGGGAGGCCTGTATACCATCGGGGGGGCCTGTATACCACACTGCTGGGGGCTGTATACCTGTGCTGGGGTCCACCCTCGGCTTATACACGAGTCAATAGTTTTTCCCAGATTTTGGGGCAAAAGTAGGGGGGTCAGCTTATACACGGGTCGGCTTATACACGAGTATATACGGTATATAATGTGCAAGACGGCCTCTCGGAGAGAGAAGAATTGGGCAGTTTGAATTGAAGCATCCGATCCTGCTTTTCATGTAGATATCTGATGCTGCCTTTCTTCCTCTCTCCATACAGAACACGTGAAGACTTGGCTGAATTGAGTGTTCATGTGTATGGACGAGTTGGGAGAGATAGCTGAACAAGCATTAATTGAATGTTACCATACAGTCATATGAAAAAGTTTGGGCACCCCTCTTAATCTTGCTCATTTTTATTTGTTTAAAATTGGGTTTTTGCAACAGCTATTACAGTGTGATGTATGTAATAACAGATGGACACAGTAATATTTCAGGATTGAAATGAGGTTTATTGTACTAACCAAAAATGTGAAATATGCATTATTTCAAAAATTGACAGGTGCAAAAGTATGGGCACCTCAATAGAAAAGTGACATTAATATTTAGTAGATCCACCTTTTGCAAAAATAACAGCCTCTAATCACGTCCTGTAGCTGTTAATGAGTTCTTGGATCCTTGATGAAGGTTTTTTTGACCATTCCTCTTTACAAAACAGTTCCAGTTCAGTTAAATTTGATGGTCGCCGAGCATGGACAGCCCGCTTCAAAACATCCCACAGATGTTCAATGATATTCAGGTCTGGGGACTGGGATGGCCATTCCAGAACATTGTAATTGTTCCTCTGCATGAATGCCTGAGTAGATTTGGAGCGGTGTTTTGGATCATTGTCTTGCTGAAAGATCCATCCCCGGCGTAACTTCAACTTTGACACTGATTCTTGAACATTATTCTCAAGAATCTGCTGATACTGAGTGGAATCCATGCGACCCTCAACTTTAACAAGATTCCCGCTGCCGTCATTGGCCACACAGCCCCAAAGCATGATGGACCCTCCCTCAAATTTGACACTGGGTAGCAAGTATTTTTCTTGGAATGCTGTGCTTTTGTGGCGCCATGCATAATGCCTTGTTGTATGACCAAACAACTCAATCTTTGTTTCATCAGTCCACAGGACCTTCTTCCAAAATGAATCTGGCTTGTCCAAATGTGCTTTTGCATACCTCAGGCGACTCTGTTTGTGGCGTGCATGCAGAAACGGCTTCTTTCGCATCACTCTCCCATACAGCTTCTCCTTGTGCAGTGTGTGCTGTATTGTTGACCAATGCACAGTGACACCATCTGCAGCAAGATGATGCTGCAGGTCTTTGGAGGTGGTCTGTGGATTGTTCTTGACTGTTCTCACCATTCTTCTTCTCTGCCTTTCTGATATTCTTGTTGGCCTGCCACTTCTGGCCTTTACAAGAACTGTCCCTGTGGTCTTCCATTTCCTTACTTTGTGCCTCACAGTGGAAACTGACAGGTTAAATCTCTGAGACAACTTTTTGTATTCTTCCCCTGAACAACTATGTTGAACAATCTTTTTTTCAGATCATTTGAGAGCTGTTTTGAGGAGCCCATGATGCCACTTCTCAGAGAAGATGCAACTAGGAGAACAACTTGCAAGTGGACACCTGAAATAGCTTTTCTCATGATTGGATACACCGGGCTATGAAGTACAAAGCTCAATGAGGTTACCAAACCAATTTAGTGCTTCAGTAAGTCAGTAAAAAGTAGTTAGGAATATTCAAATCATGAAAATCAGAATGGTGCCCATACTTTGGCACCTGTCAAATTTTGAAATAATACATATTTCACATTTTTGGTTAGTGCAATAAACCTAATTTCAATCCTGAAATATTACTGTGTCCATCAGTTATTACATACAGTTAGGGCCAGAAATATTTGGACAGTGACACAAGTTTTGTTATTTTAGCTGTTTACAAAAACATGTTCAGAAATACAATTATATATATATAATATGGGCTGAAAGTGCACACTCCCAGCTGCAATATGAGAGTTTCCACATCCAAATCGGAGAAAGGGTTTAGGAATCATAGCTCTGTAATGCATAGCCTCCTCTTTTTCAAGGGACCAAAAGTAATTGGACAATGGACTCTAAGGGCTGCAATTAACTCTGAAGGCGTCTCCCTCGTTAACCTGTAATCAATGAAGTAGTTAAAAGGTCAGGGGTGGATTCCAGGTGTGTGGTTTTGCATTTGGAAGCTGTTGCTGTGACCAGACAACATGCGGTCAAAGGAACTCTCAATTGAGGTGAAGCAGAACATCCTGAGGCTGAAAAAAAAGAAAAAATCCATCAGAGAGATAGCAGACATGCTTGGAGTAGCAAAATCAACAGTTGGGTACATTCTGAGAAAAAACGAATTGACTGGTGAGCTTGCGAACTCTAAAAGGCCTGGGCGTCCACGGATGACAACAGTGGTGGATGATCGCCGCATACTTTATTTGGTGAAGAAGAACCCGTTCACAACATCAACTGAAGTCCAGAACACTCTCAGTGAAGTAGGTGTATCTGTCTCTAAGTCAACAGTAAAGAGAAGACTCCATGACAGTAAATACAAAGGGTTCACATCTAGATGCAAACCATTCATCAATTCCAAAAATAGACAGGCCAGAGTTAAATTTGCTGAAAAACGCCTCAAGAAGCCAGCTCAGTTCTGGAAAAGTATTCTATGGACAGATGAGACAAAGATTAACCTGTACCAAAATGATGGGAAGAAAAAAGTTTGGAGAAGAAAGGGAACGGCACATGATCCAAGGCACACCACATCCTCTGTAAAACATGGTGGAGGCAACGTGATGGCATGGGCATGCATGGCTTTCAATGGCACTGGGTCACTTGTGTTTATTGATGACATAACAGCAGACAAGAGTAGCCAGATGAATTCTGAAGTGTACCGGGATATACTTTCAGCCCAGATTCAGCCAAATGCTGCAAAGTTGATTGGACGGCGCTTCATAGTACAGATGGATAATGACCCCAAGCATACAGCCAAAGCTACCCAGGAGTTCATGAGTGCAAAAAAGTGGAACATTCTGCAATAGCCAAGTCAATCACCAGATCTTAACCCAATTGAGCATGCATTTCACTTGCTGAAATCCAGACTTAAGACGGAAAGACCCACAAACAAGCAAGACCTGAAGGCTGCGGCTGTAAAGGCCTGGCAAAGCATTAAGAAGGAGGAAACCCAGCGTTTGGTGATGTCCATGGGTTCCAGACTTAAGGCAGTGATTGCCTCCAAAGGATTCGCAACAAAATATTGAAAATAAAAATATTTTGTTTGGGTTATGTTTATTTGTCCAATTACTTTTGACCTCCTAAAATGTGGAGTGTTTGTAAAGAAATGTGTACAATTCCTACATTTTCTATCAGATATTTTTGTTCAACCCTTCAAATTAAACGTTACAATCTGCACTTGAATTCTGTTGTAGAGGTTTCATTTCAAATCCAATGTGGTGGCATGCAGAGCCCAACTCGCGAAAATTGTGTCACTGTCCAAATATTTCTGGCCCTAACTGTATATCACACTGAAATAGCTGTTGCAAAAGCCCAATTTTAAACAAAAAAAAATGAGTAAGATTAAGAGGGGTGCCCAAACTTTTTCATATGACTGTATATTGTTTAAGCCTAGATGCACGTAATCCACCTAATGTGACTCCTATTCATAAGTGTCGTTACATACCAAAAAATGCAAATGGCAGCCCCAATGGTTGCAAAAAAGAGTAATAAAAAACCTTTAAAGTATATTTACACATGTGGTCAAAATTGTTGGTACCCCTTGTTTAATAGAAGAAAAATCCATAATGGTCACAGAAATAACTTGAATCTGACCAAAGTAATAATAAATAAAAAATCTATGAAAATGAACAAATGAAAGTCAGACATTGCTTTTTAACCCTGCTTCCACAGATTTGTTTTTAAATTAAACTCATGAAATAAGCCTGGGCAGAAATGATGGTACCCCTGAAGATAATATGCTAAATGGGACATGTTCAATCAAGGTGTCCACTAATTAGCATCACAGGTGTCTACAATCTTGTAATCAGTCAGTGGGCCTGTATATAGGGCTACAGATACTCCCTGTGCTGTATGGTGATATAGTGTGCACCACATACAACATGGACCGGAGGAGGCAAAGGAAAGAGTTGTCTCAGGACATTAGAAAGACATTTAGCCATGCATGTTAAAGGTAAGGTTATAAGACCATCTCCAAGCAGCTTGATGTTCCTGTTACAATAGTTGCACATATTATTCAGAAATGTAAGATCCATGGGACTGTAGCTAACCTCCATGGACGTGGTTGCAGGATGAAAATTGGTGACAAATCAAAAAGACGGATAATACGAATGGTAACAAAAGAGCCCAGAAAAACTTGTAAAGAGATTAAAGGTGAACTTCAAGCTCAAGGAACATCAATGTCAGATCGCGCCATCCGTCGTTGTTTGAGCCAAAGTGGATTTCATGGCAGATGTCCAAGGAGAACACCATTGTTGGAAGAAAAATCATAAAAAAGCCATACTGGAATTTGCCAAACTACATATTGACAAGCCACAAAGCTTCTGGGAGAATGTCCTATAGACAGATGAGAGAAAAATTTAAATTTTTGGCAGCGCACATCAGCTCTCAGTTCACAGACAGAAAAATGAAGCATATCAAGAAAAGAACACTGTCACTACTGTGAAACATGGAGGAGACTGTGTTTTGTTCAGGAGCTGCTTTGCTGCATCTGGCACATGATGTATTGAATCTGTGCAGGGTACAATGAAATTTCAAGACTATTAAGGGATTCTAGAGAGAAATGTGCTGGCCAGTGTCAGAAAGCTTGGTCTCAGTTGCAGGACAAGGGTCTTGCAACAGGATAATGACCCAAAACATTGGACTATTCTGAAGTGGCCTTCTATGAGCCCTGACCTAAATCCTATTGAGCATCTTTGGAAAGAGCTGAAACATGCCATCTGGAAAAGGCAACCTTCAAACACGAGACAACTGGAGCAATTTGCTCTTGAGGAGTCGACAAAATACCTGTGGAGAGGTGCAGATGTCTCATTGACAGTTACAGGAATCGTTTGATTGCAGTGATTGCTTCAAAAGGTTGTGCAGCACAGTATTAATTTAAGGGACCATCATTTCTGCCCAGGCTTATTTCATGAGTTTAATTTTTGTTCAAATTCTGTGGAAGCAGGGTTGAAAAGCAATGTCTGGCTTTCAGTTGTTTATTTTCATAGATTTTTTATTTATTACTACTTTTGTCAGATTCAAGTTATTTCTGTGACCATTTTGGGTTTTTCTTTCATAAAACGAGGGGTACCAATAATTTTGACCACATGTATAATTTTGTATTAAAAATAATTGACTATGTAATCAATAATTTTTAATACAAAAAGAAAAAATGCGGCACTTTCCATTTAATATTCTGTGTCTGTACCTGGCCATTATGCATAAAAAATCCAACTTGAAATGAGGCTCCCAGCGTGGTTACCCGATGCATGCCTTCAGACATATCATTCTTCATAAGCTTTGATCCTGCTATGATATGATATCTTATAGTATCTTTATCCTGGAAATGATTAAAAAAAGTATGTTTTATTATAGATGTTTTTAAATCCGGTACATGGATTGAACACATATGTAAAAACTGGCTCATGTTGTTACATTCTGTAACTATGTGTAGCCTCTCTTGGGAGTGTCATGTTCAGAACACAAAAATCACATTTGTGTTCTTTTAAACCTTCTGGCAATCAATATTTCTACACCTTGAAAGACAACAGTGTAGAAACAGCCTAAATTACTCTATACCTTAAGCCAGTGCCAAACTACCAAGTCGACTTACCACAGTGGCTAGACTTTTGTTTTGGATAAAATTGTTGATAGCATCATTGTGGGGTGCAAATACTGTGTAGGAATTTGCAAATTCAATAAACTCTACCAGGCGATATTCCTAAATAGAAAAAAAACAATCTGCTATTACGCATGCACAGTTTTAAAATGAGCTAAATACTACCCAACATGGTTTCTGCTTGTATTTCACGTTAAGGTAATTCTTTCCCCCAAGTGAATTCAATTGAATTAAAGGGAATCTGACAGAAGGATTTCATACCCCAAACTATTTATATGCACATGTACTTTTTTTAAAGTAAAGTCAAGCAATACTTTTACATGTCCAGTCCAAACCTCCATTACTGAGAAATCGGCATTTGAATTTATATGTAACTGATGCTGAACATCCTTTGTAGATCTGTAACCTATGTCACTCCAGCTCTATTACCCAGCCAACACCGCAGCCTCTATGCTGTGTGACTTCAGGCAAAGGAAGTCATCAGTCAAGCAGGAGGAAGCAGTATGACAGAGGCTTCATGCTCTACAAATATCTTTTTAGCCTCATTTGCACATTAATTGAAATGTGACTGATCCCATTTAAAGGCATTTTCACAAAAACAATAATCATTTTAAAGTTAATTTTAATCAATAGATCTTGAAATAATAATAATTTCCACAATTGGATGTGTTTAAAAAGTGGTCCAGTATTCAGACCATAACATTCTCCACATTCAAAAAAGTAGGGTCAGATACCATGAAAGCGGTATCAATTGACCCAAACTAAAAATTGTATAATCTCACATAAAAACAATAATACAGCGGTCTCTGGGAGCTCCAAAGGAATACTGTACAAATTAGTGCATAAGAACAGACCTTTATTCTTCCTCCAATACCACTGCCACAACGCGTTTCAACGGTCTAAGTCATCTTCATCAGGTGGGGGTTTTCTGATAAAGACGGCTTAGACCGTCGAAACGCATTGTGGCAGTGGTATTGAAGGAAGAATTAAGGTCGGTTCTTATCCACTATTTTGTCCAGTATTCCTTCGGCGCTCCCTGAGACCTCTGTATTATTGTTTTTATGTGAGATATCTCTCTACGGAGCCAAAGTGGTAATAGCAGCCTGGCATATCTGGAGGGTTGAGGACCTGCGGATACCTAGCTACCGGGATAAACAACTGAGGACCTGCGGTGATCGTGGTGTCCGGTCCGGCATGGATCACGCAAATTTTCGCGGAGCACGGAGTTGCGAATGCAAACACCAGCAGGACGGCAGCATTATTAGAGAGAGGCGACCCGGAGCCCCATTAACCACACGTTTAATCTTGGTTGTGTAGACGTACACAACCATTATAGGTGAGTGCATTGGCATTTTTTATTTATACAAATAGCCCTGTGTGTCTACACATGCGCCCTTTTAATTTTCTTTCTGCAAAAATTGTATAATAGCGCAGTATGAATGCTTAGCCCTGGGTAAGGAAAAGGACTTGGTGTAGCATTTCAAGGTTAAACATTGATCAGGAACAGGGGAATGAGTGACTGGTGTACGACTGTTGGGATGGGAGCCCTCATACCTTCTGCAACAGCTCCAATAAAGTTTATGCTGTGTCACACTAAGGTGACACAAATATCTACTTTATAGGTGGCTCAGTGTCATGTATAGTACCATGAGCCTCTCTTCGTCGCTGTACTCCACCCTCCAATAGCTCCTGCCTGTGCAATGAGAGTCCGAGACCTTAGAGATATTGTTATCCCTCTTTCTCCTTCTCTTCCTTTGAAACCACCACCTCATTCTTCAGACTTTTCAAAGTTTGCTCCAGCATGTAGATGACCTGAATAGTGATGCTGATGATGGCGTCATCAGCGATAACCATTCTAGTAACCATTTCAAAACTGTGCAGAAGGGTCCTTGGTCTATGCCCACTTTGCAAGTTTTATTTGCCCCACATTCGGCTCGCTTCTAGTTACTCTACGCATCATAACATACTGCTCCAGAGCTTATCGCTGCTGCCACAGTCACTGCAACATGTGCATAAGGGAATTCCATGGTGTCAGGACTTTGCATATCAAATGGATGCAGTGCTTGTCGTGGTTGCAGCACTCAGTCTCTATGATGAAAGATGAAACATAACCTCCTCGTCTTCCTGCTCCACCTCCTCTGCAGAGCTACTCAGCTGCATGTCTCTGGGTTGATTCCAAGTGGCATCTCGAACCTCACCATCATCCTCTCTGTTGTCCCACTCCTCCTTGCCCAGAGAGTCCCTCTCCTCCTCTTCCTGCTCTGAACACACAGTACAGTGCGGGTGCTTCTCAGGTATCTGAGTCTTATCATCATCAACTCCACCTCTAGGAGTAACGTCTGGTGACGAGTCTGTATTCTGCTCAGCTAAAACCTTTTTAGGGGAAACAGAAGGATTTGGCAATCAGTTGTTTGACGCCAAAAAAAAGCCTTTTTAGCTATATAGGGGAATCAAAATGATTTGGCAATCACTTGTTTGAGGCTAGAAAAAAAGCCTTTTTAGGGGAAACTCAAGGATTTGGCAATCACTTTTTTGAGGCCTAAAAAGGCAAATGACCACTTCTTATATCCCGGTGGACATGTGACTTAGGTAGCCATTTGAACAAGCCCTTGTGTCTACAATTTGTGATATTTTATGCATCATGATTGTCCGCCGTCCGTAGCATCTACACTGAAAGTGCTGGAATAAAAAATGGAGTCTGACACTTTCCTGACGTCTCCCTACCCCCTACCCTCATCAAACATGTCCAACTCGCAATCCTACAGTCAGTAATGCTTTTTTTTCATCCAATCAGTTACCGAACAAAACAGAGTTTGACGACTTTTTAGCAAACTGTTCTGGATTCCATCCCGAATCCAAATATGCAATGTTTATGCCGAATTTGAAATAGGCGAACATGTTCTGGGAAAGTTTGCTTACCTCTAAAAATAAACTTCAAAATGAACTTGGTTTGTGGGAAAACCCCTTTAAGTACTGCCATTAAAGGGTAGTGAAAGGTCAATACACATGAATTTCCCATTAATTTTCTTGCAGGTAATGTAAAGTTCTGTTGTGCGAATAGGCCTCCAGACATGTATGTTTATGTACGTACCTGGCAATATTGACCTTTTGTAAATTCTTTAAAGATAGTATCCAGTTTCTGTACCTCTGTACAAAATGCTAATAGGTTTATGAATAGACAAACCACCCACTCATGTATTATTACTCACAATTAAATAGCCACGGAAGATAGAGTAATCAGGCATCTGATCCAACCTGGTCATCAAGTTCGGCATTTGTCCAGCAAGAAATGGATCAGGGGTCAAGACCTACAAAATATAAATCTCATGATGTGTTCAAGTTGAAACACTTATTCGAAGAGCCCTGGACTGATAGGTCACCATGCTTAAAGAGGTACTTCAGAGATATAAAATATTGCATCCACTACACCCCTCTCCTCAGACAGAACAGAAGCAGATGGCTAGCTGCTACCAAAAACATGGAGCAGGTCAACACCCCTGATGTGTGATGTAACGTCTCAGAAGGGAGAGAGGAAGCAGTTCCAGCTTCACAATGAATTACAACTAGTGATAGCATTAGGAACAGCACTAAGTAAAATAATTTTTATCTCCCCTGGAGCACCCCATTAATATGTATCTTTTACTTCTAATATTTTATTAAATTGTGTTCACACTTAGTGAAGCTCCTACAAGAGTGTGTCAAAATTAGCATAGGTGACTATCTATTTTTAGGTCTGGGAACTTGCTATCAACCTTATGGAGACAGCGAAATTAAGGTTGAAAGCAAGTTCCCAGACCTTGTCTTAGCCCACTCACACAGCCAGATCAGAATATCCCACACACTACACTGATGAGGGGCAGGTACCCCGAAACGCAGCGTCTGTAGTTTGGGGTTCTGATCTGGCACAAATCCTTTAGTCATATTAAAAGCTTGTTGGAAAGCGATTATGACTTTGAGGAGCTGCTTAAATGTGGCACTGGAGTTTCTCCATTTCCTTAGTGAAATGCAAATTTGCATATCTATTTTTATTAACTTTATATTGTATTACAGTGACCAATGCTACCACTCTAACCACTGTATGGTAAGGTATAGTAAGCGCCCAATTCAATGAAAACGGAAACATATACAGCTATGTGAAAGCACTTTTGTAGAATGATATTAATGACCTATTTTAAGAGCCCATACATTATATAATCTATTTCAAATTGCTTGTTATCACCCACAAAGCTCTTCACAGTGTAGCATCAACCTACCTCTCTACCGTCATCTCTGTCTATCACCTACCTGTTCTCTTCACTTTGGCAGCGACTTTAGACTAACATCTGCACTAATCCAAATCTCCCACGCCTGGTCCAAAACTTCTCCTGAGCTACACCAATTCTCTAGATTGCTCTACCTCAAAAAATTAGTACTATCCATAACATAGACAGTTTTAGGCGCTCCCTAAAAAACACATCTGTTTAAACCCCTTCCCGCCCGGGGCGCGCAGCGTATGCGCCATGGAAACATCACCGTTCCCGCCCGATGGCGCATACGCTGCGTCATCGCGGTTTCCCCCTTGCTGCGGCTCTATTAACCGGGTTCACGAAAGGGTTAATAGAGCCGCAGATAGGGGACAACCTCTAGATGACCCCACGGGAGGGGATTTCCCCCCCCCGTGGCTAGGAGCCCTCCGATTGGCTAGTTAAGTGACAACTAGTCAATAGTGATGATTGAAACATTACACCAATAGAAATTGGTGTAATGTTTTCATTATGGCCATAGCCTGATGCTCAAAGCATCAGGCATTGGCTGGGGCACTGTGAGGTGTGTGTGCCCCCCCCCCCGATCTGATTGGGGGCTAGCATCCATGTGATGCAAGCCCTCCAATCAGATGTGCAGGGGGATGTTCACAATATGGCCACCGAGCTCATCAGCTCCACTCTGTCGGTGGACGCTGATGAGCGTGCACCCCTGCAGCCCTCCGCTGCCACCGACCGTGCCCACGTGGTGTGAGCCCCCCCGCCGCCGATCGCCGCCGATCGCCGCCGCCGCCGCTGCTGCCACCGCCGATCGCCGCCGCCGCCGCCGCTGCTGCCACCGCCGCTGCTGCTGTTGATTGTAAGTAGCCCGCTGCTGTGATCCGCTCCCTCTCCTCCTCCCCTGGTGTCCTCTCCCCCTCCCCCTTCCCCATTGTCCTCTCTCCCCCCCCTCCCCTTTTGTCTTCTCCCCCCCCCCCCTTCCCTGAGTTTGCTCTCCCCCCCTCCCCTGAGTTTGCTCTCTCCCCCCTTCCCCTGAGTTTGCTCTCTCCCCCCTCCCCAGAGCTCGTTCTCACCGGTCCGGTCTGCTCGGTGTTGACCCCCTGACCGACCGCTGCCTGGCCCGAGTGACCCCCTGACCGACCGCTGCCTGGCCCGAGTGACCCCCTGACCGACCGCTGCCTGGCCCGAGTGACCCCCTGACCGACCGCTGCCTGGCCCGAGTGACCCCCTGACCGACCGCTGCCTGGCCCGAGTGACCCCCTGACCGACCGCTGCCTGGCCCGAGTGACCCCCTGACCGACCGCTGCCTGGCCCGAGTGACCCCCTGACCGACCGCTGCCTGGCCCGAGTGACCCCCTGACCGACCGCTGCCTGGCCCGAGTGACCCCCTGACCGACCGCTGCCTGGCCCGAGTGACCCCCTGACCGACCGCTGCCTGGCCCGAGTGACCCCCTGACCGTCGTCGTCCGCCGCCCCTGACTGACCGTCGTCGTCCACCGCCCCTGACTGACCGTCGTCGTCCGCCGCCCCTGACTGACCGTCGTCGTCCGCCGCCCCTGACTGACTGTCGTCGTCCGCCGCCCCTGACTGACCGTCGTCGTCCGCCGCCCCTGACTGACTGTCGTCGTCCGCCGCCCCTGACTGACTGTCGTCGTCCGCCGCCCCTGACTGACCGTCGTCGTCCGCCGCCCCTGACTGACCGTCGTCGTCCGCCGCCCCTGACTGACCGTCGTCGTCCGCCGCCCCTGACTGACCGTCGTCGTCCGCCGCCCCTGACTGACCGTCGTCCGCCGCCCCTGACTGACCGTCGTCCGCCGCCCCTGACTGTCGTCGTCGTCCGCCGCCCCTGACTGACCGTCGTCGTCCGCCGCCCCTGACCGTCGTCGTCCGCCGCCCCTGACAGACCGTCGTCGTCCGCCGCCCCTGACTGACCGTCGTCGTCCGCCGCCCCTGACTGACTGTCGTCGTCCGCCGCCCCTGACTGACCGTCGTCGTCCGCCGCCCCTGACTGACTGTCGTCGTCCGCCGCCCCTGACTGACTGTCGTCGTCCGCCGCCCCTGACTGACCGTCGTCGTCCGCCGCCCCTGACTGACCGTCGTCGTCCGCCGCCCCTGACTGACCGTCGTCGTCCGCCGCCCCTGACTGACCGTCGTCCGCCGCCCCTGACTGTCGTCGTCGTCCGCCGCCCCTGACTGACCGTCGTCGTCCGCCGCCCCTGACCGTCGTCGTCCGCCGCCCCTGACAGACCGTCGTCGTCCGCCGCCCCTGACAGACCGTCGTCGTCCGCCGCCCCTGACTGACCGTCGTCGTCCGCCGCCCCTGACTGACCGTCGTCGTCCGCCGCCCCTGACTGACCGTCGTCCGCCGCCCCTGACTGTCGTCGTCGTCCGCCGCCCCTGACTGACCGTCGTCGTCCGCCGCCCCTGACCGTCGTCGTCCGCCGCCCCTGACAGACCGTCGTCGTCCGCCGCCCCTGACAGACCGTCGTCGTCCGCCGCCCCTGACTGACCGTCGTCGTCCGCCGCCCCTGACTGACCGTCGTCGTCCGCCGCCCCTGACTGACCGTCGTCCGCCGCCCCTGACTGTCGTCGTCGTCCGCCGCCCCTGACTGACCGTCGTCCGCCGCCCCTGACTGACCGTCGTCGTCCGCCGCCCCTGACTGACCGTCGTCGTCCGCCGCCCCTGACTGACCGTCGTCCGCCGCCCCTGACTGTCGTCGTCGTCCGCCGCCCCTGACTGACCGTCGTCCGCCGCCCCTGACTGTCGTCGTCGTCCGCCGCCCCTGACTGACCGTCGTCCCGAAAGTTACACCAGTTAACGTTCACATACACGCACACTAATAAAAAGTTTACTTTTTTTTTTTTTTTACACACGCACACAGCACATACAACATGTCACGCCCGTCCCGCCCGTCCCGCTCATCAACGTCACAAAGGGTGTACTCGGCTGAGGAGGCATATGCTATACTTGCCTCCGATGCTGACAGTGAGGAAGTGGACCCCACGTTCCACTATTCCTCACATTCTTCCTCCGACAGTGAAATCTGCAGCAGTGACACCGACTCGCCACCACCACGAAGACGGCGGAGGACAAGAGATCGTCCGGAGCCAGAGGAAGAGGAAGAGGAGTCCGAGGAAGAGGAGTCTGAGCCTGGAGAAGAGGAGTCGGAGGAAGACCCACAGCCGTCAGTGAGTAACCCTCCACCTGGTGCTAGGCATGCCCAACCTAGCACCAGGGCCCCTGTGTGGATCCCCGTCCCTGATCGGTACACTCCACAGATTCCTGATTTTATTCCCCAATCAGGAATCCTGTTTGAGGCCACAAACTTCAGGGAAATTGACTTTTTCAAAGTCTTTTTCTCTGAGGACTTTGTGAGGCTCATGGTGGAGCAGACGAACCTGTACGCCCAACAGTTTCTGGTCCAAAACCCAGATTCCATCTTTTCTTCTTGGACTCCTGTGGACTCTGGAGAAATTATGAAATACTGGGGTTTGATACTTCATATGGGGATTGTGAACAGACCAGAAATGCGCCAATGCTGGAGTACAGATAAGTTTTTTCTAACTCCAGTGTACGGCGAAGTGATGGCCCGAAACAGATTCGACGCCATCCATAAATTTCTCCACTTTAGGGACAACACTGACAGCCTTCCCCGTAATGACCCGAATTTTGACAGATTGTTCAAAATTCGACCGGTCATCGACCACTTCAGCAGCAAGTTTGCTGAAGTGTACGTTCCCAAACGGGAAATTTGTGTGGACGAATCCCTCGTCCTTTACAAAGGTAGGCTTAGTTTCCGCCAATACATTCCCAGCAAGAGGGCCAGGTATGGGATAAAGCTCTACAAGCTTTGTGAGAGTACCTCAGGGTACACTCACAACTTTAGAGTGTATGAGGGGAAGGATTCGAGGATCGAGCCCCCAGAGTGTCCCCCTGCTCTGGGGGTATGCGGGAAAATAGTGTGGGATTTGATCCACCCACTACTTGATAAAGGTTATCATCTATACGTTGATAACTTTTATACAAGTGTCCCGCTCTTCAGATCCCTCTCTGCCAGAACTACCGCCGCTTGCGGTACTGTGCGCAGAAACAAGAGGGATCTCCCTATGCCGCTAATTGAGCAGCCTCTCCCAAGAGGTGAGAGCCGAGCTCAATGTAGCGGAAACATGGTACTGGTCAAGTTCAAAGACCGAAGGGATGTCTTTATCTTGACCACGATCCATGGTCCCGGCACCAGGGCCACCACCACCAGAGGTACCCCAGGACAGGTCCACAAACCGGAATGTGTCCTGGGGTACAATAAGAACATGGGAGGAGTTGATCGTTCTGATCAAGTCCTCAAGCCCTACAGGGCCACGCGGAAAACGAGGAAGTGGTACAAAAAACTGGCCGTGTACATTGTCCAAATGGCAATGTATAATGCATACTTGCTGTCACGATGTGCAGGTCACACCACTAACACCTTTCTTGAGTTCCAGGTGAAGGTGATCAAGGCCCTGTTGAATGGAGGAGAACGAAGACCAAGAGAAGAAGGAGGACGAGAACGAAGACCAAGAGAAGAAAGAGGAAGACGAAGAGTAGAAGATGAAGGGGGCCCCAGCACTCCTGGAACTCGATATTCCCGCGTGGTACCAGGGCAACATTTTGCAGAGAAGGGGCCAAGAAAAAGGTGCCGGGTCTGCCATCAAAGGGGGAACAGAACGACCGTCCAAACCCAATGTAAAACGTGCCCTGACAAACCAGGTTTGTGTATCTTTGGATGTTTCGAAATCTATCACACGACCCCAGACTGACATGCACCCACAACATCATACACAAACACACACACACCCTGATGTACACTACAACACACCAACCTGACATACACACCCTGATGTACACTACAACACACCAACCTGACACACACCCTGATGTACACTACAACACACCAACCTGACACACACCCTGATGTACACTACAACACACCAACCTGACATGCACTACGATAAGTGCCCCCTTAGTCTTTACCATGGCTTTGGGGGTCTTATTCCGGTGCTAGAACAAATCCCTTCCTGCAGAAAGGCCAGGCCTCGCCTCACGGTGACCTGTCCTTCTGAAAGGCTGGGTACAGTTGTGTAATTATATGTGTAATTATATTATATGTGTGATTATATATGATTATATGTGTATGGGGTCACTTGTGGGGGAACTCCAATGTGTAGGCAAACAGGGGCTCTCCATACGCAACCTGGTGTTTGCTAACAATTGGAATTGTTAGCGGACACCATGTCGCGTTTGGAGAGCCCCTGTGTGCCTTAACATTGGAGCTCCCCCACAAGTGACTCCATTTTGGAAACTAGACACCCCAGGGAACTTATCTAGAGGGGTAGTGGGCATATTGAACCCCCAGGTGCTTCACAAATAAATGGGAAAAAAAAAAAAAGTGGAAAAAAAGTACTTTTTCGTTTTTACGGATTAATTTGTGAAGCACCTGGGGGTTCAATATGCTCACAACCCATCAGGATAAGTTCCCTGGGGTGTCTAGTTTCCAAAATGGGGTCACTTGTGGGGGAGCTCCAATGTGTAGGCACACAGGGGCTCTCCAAACGTGACATGTGTCCGCTAACAAGTTGACCTGATTTTCCATTCAAATTGTTAGCGGACACCATGTTGCGTTTGGAGAGCCCCTGTGTGCCTACACATTGGAGTTCCCCACAAGTGACCCCATTTTGGAAACTAGACACCCCAGGGAACTTATCTAGATGGGTAGTGGGCATATTGAACCCCCAGGTGCTTCACGAATAAATGGGAAAAAAAAAAAAAAGTGGAAAAAAAGTACTTTTTCGTTTTTACGGATTAATTTGTGAAGCACCTGGGGGTTCAATATGCTCACAACCCATCAGGATAAGTTCCCTTGGGTGTCTAGTTTCCAAAATGGGGTCACTTGTGGGGGAGCTCCAATGTGTAGGCACACAGGGGCTCTCCAAACGTGACATGTGTCCGCTAACAAGTTGACCTGATTTTCCATTCAAATTGTTAGCGGACACCATGTTGCGTTTGGAGAGCCCCTGTGTGCCTACACATTGGAGTTCCCCCACAAGTGACCCCATTTTGGAAACTAGACACCCCAGGGAACTTATCTAGATGGGTAGTGGGCATATTGAACCCCCAGGTGCTTCACGAATAAATGGGAAAAAAAAAGAAAAGTGGAAAAAAAGTACTTTTTCGTTTTTACGGATTAATTTGTGAAGCACCTGGGGGTTCAATATGCTCACAACCCATCAGGATAAGTTCCCTGGGGTGTCTAGTTTCCAAAATGGGGTCACTTGTGGGGGAGCTCCAATGTGTAGGCACACAGGGGCTCTCCAAACGTGACATGTGTCCGCTAACAAGTTGACCTGATTTTCCATTCAAATTGTTAGCGGACACCATGTTGCGTTTGGAGAGCCCCTGTGTGCCTACACATTGGAGTTCCCCCACAAGTGACCCCATTTTGGAAACTAGACACCCCAGGGAACTTATCTAGAGGGGTAGTGGGCATATTGAACCCCAGGTGCTTCACAAATAAATGGAAAAAAAAAAAAAAAAGTGGAAAAAAAGTACTTTTTCGTTTTTACGGATTAATTTGTGAAGCACCTGGGGGTTCAATATGCTCACAACCCATCAGGATAAGTTCCCTGGGGTGTCTAGTTTCCAAAATGGGGTCACTTGTGGGGGAGCTCCAATGTGTAGGCACACAGGGGCTCTCCAAACGTGACATGTGTCCGCTAACAAGTTGACCTGATTTTCCATTCAAATTGTTAGCGGATACCATGTTGCGTTTGGAGAGCCCCTGTGTGCCTACACATTGGAGTTCCCCCACAAGTGACCCCATTTTGGAAACTAGACACCCCAGGGAACTTATCTAGATGGGTAGTGGGCATATTGAACCCCCAGGTGCTTCACAAATAAATGGAAAAAAAAAAAAAAAAGTGGAAAAAAAGTACTTTTTCGTTTTTACGGATTAATTTGTGAAGCACCTGGGGGTTCAATATGCTCACAACCCATCAGGATAAGTTCCCTGGGGTGTCTAGTTTCCAAAATGGGTCACTTGTGGGGGAGCTCCAATGTGTAGGCACACAGGGGCTCTCCAAACGTGACATGTGTCCGCTAACAAGTTGACCTGATTTTCCATTCAAATTGTTAGCGGACACCATGTTGCGTTTGGAGAGCCCCTGTGTGCCTACACATTGGAGTTCCCCCACAAGTGACCCCATTTTGGAAACTAGACACCCCAGGGAACTTATCTAGATGGGTAGTGGGCATATTGAACCCCCAGGTGCTTCACAAATTGATCTGTAAAAATTAAAAAGTACTTTTTTTTTTCACAAAAATTTTGTTTTAGCCTAATTTTTTAAATTTTCAAATGGCCAACAGCATAAAGTTCATCCTAAAATTTGTTGGGCAATTTCTCCTGAGTACATCGATACCTCATATGTGGTCATAAACCACTCTTTGGGCGCACGGCAGGGCTCAGAAGGGAAGGAGCGCAATTTCACTTTTTGAATGGAAAATTAGCTCCAAAAGTCAAATTGCGCTCCTTCCCTTCTGAGCCCTCCCGTGCGCCCAAACAGTTGTTTATGACCACATATGAGGTATCGATATACTCAGGAGAAATTGCCCAACAAACTTTAGGATCCATTTTATGCTGTTGCCCATGTGAAAATGAAAGATTTGAGGCTAAAAGAACATTTTTGTTGGAAAAATTTAAATATCCATTTTTTGTTTCCACTTTGCTTTAGTTCCTGTGAAGCACCTGAAGGGTTAATAATCTTCTTGAATGTAGTTTTGAGTAGCTTGAGGGGTGCAGTTTTTAGAATGGTATAACTTGTGGGTGTTTTCTGTCATGTACACCCCTCAAACGGACTTCAAATGTGATGTGGTCACTAAAAAAAATGGTTTTGTAAATTTTGGTGGAAAAATGAAAAATTGCTGATGAACTTTGAACCCTTATAACTTCCTACCCCAAAAAATTTTTTTTTCCAAAATTGTGCTGATATAAAGTAGACATGTGGGAAATATTATTTATCAACAATTTTGTGTCACATAACTCTCTGGTTTAGCAGAAAAAAAATTCAAAATTTGAAAATTTCGAAATTTTCAAAATTTTTGCCATATTTTTGATTTTTTCACAAATAAACGCAAAAATTATTGACCTAAATTTAATACTAACATGAAGCCCAATATGTCACGAAAAAACAATCTCAGAATCGCTAGGATCGGTTGAAGCGTTCCAGAGTTATAACCTCATAAAGGGACACTGGTCAGAATTGCAAAAAATGGCTCGGGCATTAAGGCTAAAATAAGCAAAAATGGGCTCGGGGGTGAAGGGGTTAAGATGGCCTATTATGTTCCGCAATCAAAGTATGTTATATATAGCCCATTCAGTATTTCTCTGAACATAACTCTGTCAAACTCCACCAAACCCAAAAGCCCTACAAATATTGGCTGGTGATGACTCATTCAGCTTTTATATATCCCCCGTTTCCTCAAGATGGCTGGACCTTCAATTAAATAAGCACCTGTACTTTGTGTCACCCCTACCTCATTGTAGATTGTAAAATCTTGCAGCTTAAGCAGGGTCATCCGTTAGTTTGCTTTAATTATTGTATTTTTTTTATAACTGTTGCTTATGACACTGCTTTCTACAACTCGACACTCACAGCAGCGATTGATGCAGTTTCCCCTCTCGCTCACAGCAGAACATGACGAATGAACAGACAACCCTGGCACACAGACACCACTAAAAAGCTGCGGCCAGTAGCTAGGGTTGCTGAGCGGCGCTGGAACAAAACACATTCACAAGAAGACTACACAGCATTCAAACAAGCACTTCTCAAATTCAAGCCAGCACTCACCACCACTAAACAGAATTACTTCATTACCCTCATATCCTCTTTATCCCACAACTCCATTTAACTCTCTCCTTTGCCCCCCACTGCCCCCCCTACTTCTCGTATCTCTGCAGAAGACTTCGCAACACACTTCACTAACAAGATCGATCAAATTAGACAAGTCTTTGCTACCCAACCATCACAACCCCTATGTATATCAGACCACTCCACTCCCCCACTAACCCTCCTCCCCTCCATCACTGAAGGAGAACTTGCACATCTCCTCTCCAAATCACACCTCACCACTTATGCATCGGACCCGATTCCATCCCACATCCTCCCCAACCTCACCTCCACGCTTATCCTAGCCCTAACCCACCTCTTCAATCTATCACTAACCTCCGGTACCTTTCTTCCGCTTTTAAACACACCTGTCTTGAAGAAGCCATCTCTCGACCCAAACTTCATATCCAACTACCGCCCCATATCACTGCCCCTGTTCACCTCCAAACTTCTTGAAAAGCATGTCCACACTGTACTGTCATCCCACCTCTCATCCAACTCTCTCTTAGACAACCTTCAATCCAGCGTCCGCTCCCACCACTCCACCGAAACCGCCTTAACCAAAATTACTAATGACCTACTTACCGTCAAAACTAATGGACACTTCTCCATCCTCCTCCTTCTTTACCTGTCCTCTGCATTGACACAGTCGACCACTGCCTCCTATTACAGATCCTCTCTTCCATTGGTATCACTGACCTTGCCCTCTTCTGGATCTCCTACCTTTCCAACTGCACATTTAGTGTCTCCCACTCCAACACTACCTCCTCACACCATCGCCTCTCTGTTGGGGTCACTCAAGGCTCTGTCCTGGGACCCCTTCTTTTTTCCATCTATACCCTTGGCCTAGGACAACTCGTAAAGTCCCATAGATTCCAGTACCACCTGTACACTGATGACACTCAGATCTGCCTTTCTAGCCCAGACGTCACCTCTCTGCTGTCCAGAATCCCAGAGTGTCTATCAGCGATATCCTCCTTCTTCTCCTCTCAGTTCCTTAAACTAAATGTGGAAAAAACTGAACTCATCATCTTTCACCCGTCTCGCGCACTTCCCTTACCTGATCTATCTATCACAATATATGATATCAACTTTGCCCTGTACCTGAATTCCGTTGCCTCGGAGTGATCCTTGACTCTGCCTTATCCTTCAGACCACACATGCTAGCTCTCGCCACATGCTGCTGCTTCCATCTCAAAAATATTTCCAGAATCCATCCATTCCTCAATCCTCAATCTACTAAACTACTAGTGCATGCCCTCATCATCTCCCGTCTTGACTACTGCAACCTCCTCCTCTGTGGACTCCCTGCTAACACTCTGCAACTCTCCAATCTGTCCTTAACTCTGCTGCCTGACTAATCAACCTCTCTCCTCGCTGCTCTTCCACTTCTACCATCTGCAAATCCCTCCACTGGCTCCCAATTCCCCTGCGTATCCGATTCAAACTACTAACATTGACTTACAAAGCCATCCACAATCTGTCTCCTCCATATATCTCTGAACTAACCTCCCAATATCATCCAAATCGTAATCTTCGATCCTCCCAAGACCTCCTCCTTTCCTCCACACTTGTATGTTCTTCATCTAACTGCCTGCAAGACTTCGCCCGAGCATCCCCCATCCTCTGTAATTCTGCAACACAACACGTCCGACTGTCCCCTACACTTGGAACCTTCAAGCGGAATCTGAAAACCCATCTCTTCAGAAAAGCCTACAGCCTGCAATGACCACGGTGCCACCTCACTACCACTGGACCTGGCGCTCCACCACCACTGGACCCGGCACTGCACCACCATTGGACCCGGGGCTCCACCACCCCCAGAGCAGCCCAAACCTACTGTTTCCCTTCCCATTGCCCTGTAGAATGTAAGCCCGCAAGGGCAGGGTCCTCTCTCCCCTCTTTACCAGTCTGTCACTGTTAGTTTGTTCATTGTATTTTTAACTTGTTTGTATGTAACCCCTTCTCATGTACATCATCATGGATTCAATGGTGCTCTATAAATAATAATAATAATAATAATAATAATAATAACTGTATATGAACCTCTGACTCGTAAAGCATTGCGGAAAATGTCGGCGCTACATATATAAAAGCTATTATTATAATTTAGAATGGACTTTCCCTATGAGATCAGAGATGTCCACAAACTTCACACGCTTACGATGGTTTGGAGAATGATCTGTCTTCTTTGTGGTTTACTAAGCACAGAGCCATATACTTTGTAGTGCTCATGCCTGGTACTACAGCTTTGTGTTAGTCAAGTGAATAAACCAGAGCTGCAATACCAGCCACAACCACTAGAAAATCTAGGACACTGTTCTTGTTAAATAACAAACATAATAATAATGATAATTTTATTTATATAGCATATTCCACAGCACTTTACAATTCAGAGGGGACATGTACAGACAATTTGAGACAATACATAGTAACAGAAAATTCATATACCATGAGGAGTGAGGTCCCTACTCACAAGCTGACAATCTATGTGGACCAACTGATCAAGGAGAATAACCCCCGACACCCGAGATCATATATTGAAGGCCTATTTCAATCATAAGTCATCAATATTAAAGTCAGATAACCTACTAAAAGCTGCAAACATTAATGGTATTCATAAGCTCCCATTATACATATGAAACCAAAGTTTCCTCTTCACCTCTATTGAATAATGCAGCAGACGATACGATTATGTATCCAATAAAAATACGTATTGTGCATTTATTTAATATCGACACCTATGAGTATTATCTAATATATAAAGCTGAATGTGTGTATGTATGTATGTGTGTGTGTGTGTGTGTATATCCGGGATTGACATCTACACCGTCGCAACTACAGCCACAAAATTTTGCACAGTCACACATCTGGACCCCGAGAGCGTCAAAGGCTATGTTGTGAGGCGAAATTTTAACCCTGCGCGTTCCAGTTCACCAAACAATTTTGCCCCTTCGTACATAATGGGGAAAAAGTGAATGGAAAAGTGTTGGAGGAAAATCGACAGCTGGCAGCTATAGCCACAAAATTTTGCATAGTCACACGTCTGGACCCCGGGAGCGTCATAGGCTATGTTGTGAGGTGAAATTTTAACCCCGTGCATTCCAATTCACCAAACAATTTAGCCCCTATCTACATAATGGGAAAAAGTGACAGTTACCAGTTGACAGTTGTGAATGAGAGGGGCTTAATGATAGCGCCAAAGACTAACAGCACATACCAGCATATAGTCACTAAGGTGGGGCCCCAACATGAGATATTCACCACGCACGGGGACATGTATACACACACACCACACGCACACAAAGAGTAACAGCAAGTGTATAGTCGCTAAGGTGCAGCCCCAACATTGGATACTCACCACGCACCCGAACAAACACACACACACCACAAAGAGACACACACAACACAGAGACACACCCCCACACCCCCACGGGGACACACACACACCCTATAGCGACACATGCACTCACCCCTCAGGGACACACACACACACCACAAAGAGACACACACAACACAGACACACACACCACACAGACACCCCCCCCCACAGGGACACACACACACAGCCAGGGCTGCCACTAGGAATTTCGGGGCCCCTGACTGCCAAAATTCTGGGGCCCCCCTGAGACTCCGCCCAGCCTCCACCCCCTGAGACTCCGCCCAGACTCCACCCAGGATCTGCCTTCACCCTAGATCCGCCTCCACCCAAACATACATTACATATATAGTGAAAAATTGGAACAGCACCAAAAATTACCTCATTTATGTGCAAAGCTTTCCCAACCAGCAATCCAGATTGTTCCTTACAATAGATTAAAAAAAAAGAAAAACAGCACAAAAAAAATAGAAAAAAGTGGACTTTATTGCCCAATGCGTGGCCAAGCATTGGGCAATTAAATCCACTTTTTTCTATTTTTTGTGCTGTTTTTCCTTTTTTTTACACTCTCTCTATTATATATTACACCACACACACACACTTGAAACTGCTGTGGGCTGAATACACAATAGCTGTATCAGTCACGGTTCTGACAATTCTTGGTGCCAGCACCAATCTGTCCACGGTGTTCCTGGAGAGATGCAGCTTGCAGATCGCTTCAGGGTGCCCCCTTCCTGATCACCAGCGCTCTGGCATTCAGGCTGCTGAGCGCTCAAACAACCCAGTGCACACTTCCAGTTAGCGGTTCATCACTTCCTGTTAGCGTTATAGAAATAAAGTTGCAACATCGTAGGATCAACGGTGTTTATTCCCTCTTCGTGTGGTCTTACATGGTGCGGGTGGGGGGATGGGGGTTCTCAAAGGCGATGGCCATTTCGCACCGCAAGTGGCGCTTCAACAGGCATATAGTCCACCATATGCCTGTTGACTATATGCCTGTTGAAGCGCCACCCCACGAAGAGTGAATAAACACCGTTGATTGTGTGTTGCAACTTCTTTTCTATAACGCTAAACACAATAGCTGTATATACAATAGAGAGTACAGAATAGAGACAGCTGCTACCTGTATACACAAAAGAGATGGCTGCGGACCGTATACACAATGGAGACTGCTGCTGGCTATACATACAATAGAGAATACACAATAGAAACTGCTGCTGGCCATACACAATAGAGAATACACAATAGAGACTACTGCTGGCCGTACTCAATAGAGATGGCTGCCAGCCATATAGACAACATCCCAACAGCTTCCCTCCATTCCGACAGCCTCCCTCCATCCTGATAGTCTCTCTCCATCCTTCCTCCTTCCTGACAGCCTCCTTCCATCCTTCCTCCATCCCGACAGCCTCACTTCATCCTTCCTCCATCCCGACAGCCTCACTTCATCCTTCCTCCATTCTGACAGCCTTCTTTCATCCTTCCTCCATCCCAACAGCCTCACTTCATCCTTCCTCCATCCTGACAGCCTCCCTCCATCCTTCCTCCATCGCGATAGCCTCCCTCCATCCCAACAATGTCCCTCCATCCTGACAGCCTCCCTCCATACTTCCTCCATCCCAACAGCGGTCCTCCATCCCAATAGCGTCCTCCATCCTGACAGCCTCCCTCTATCCCAATAGCCTATTCCATCCTGACAGCCTCTCTCCATCCTTCCTCCATACCAACAGCCTCCCTCCATCCTGACTGCATCCCTCCATCCTGACAGCCTCCCTGTCTCCCCACAGCCTCCCTGTCTCCCCACAGCCTGTCTCCCCACAGCCTCCCTGTCGCCCCACAGCCTCCCTGTCTCTATCGCCCACAGCCTCCCTGTCTCTTTCCCCCACAGCCTCCCAGTCTTTATCCCCACAGCCTCCCTGTCTCTGTCCCCCACAGCCTCCCTGTCTTTGTCCCCCACAGCCTCCCTGTCTCTGTCCCCCACAGCCTCCCTGTCTCTGTCCCCCACAGCCTCCCTGTCTCTATCCCCCACAGCCTCCCTTTCTCTATCCCCCACAGACTCCCTGTCTCCCCACAGTCTCCGTCTTCCCACAGCCTCCCTGTTTCCCCACAGCCTCCCTGTCTCCCCATAACCTCCCTGTCTCCCCACAGCCTCCCTGTCTCTACCCCCCACGGCCTCCCTGTCTCCCCACAGCCTCCCTGTCTCTACCCCCCACAGCCTCCCTGTCTCCCCACAGCCTCCCTGTCTCCCCACAGCCTCCCTGTCTCCTCACAGCCTCCCTGTCTCTATCCCCACAGACTCCTTCCCTATATATGGCCCCCTATTCTGTACATTACCCCATCCCTACCCCGGACCCCCCCATAACTTACTATTGGGGGGAGCTGTGGATGCGGAGCAGGGGTGCCGGAGCCCGGAGGGCACATCTGCAGGACTGGAGCTGCCTGCGGGGGAGTAGCTGCGGGCCTGCGGCAGCTAGCGGTGGGCACCGCCATGTTCTTTGTGGCCGGCGCCCACTAACTGTATCTTCCACAAAATGGCCGGGCTAAATGGAGACCGCGGCCATTGTGTAGAAGTCTCAACCTCTACTGACCGACCGTTCAGTTAGTGGGCGCCGGCCACAAAGAACATGGCGGCGCCCACCGCTCCCTGCCGCAGCTTCTCGCCGCAACTCCAGGGCCCGGCGGTGGTGATTAATGGGGGGGGGGCCCTGGAAGATATGGGGGACGGGGCCCGGAGGAGCCTGCTCAAATAGGCCACGCCCCCTGGAGTCACAGCCGGGCCCCCCTGGGCTCGGGGCCCCTGACTCCAGTCAGGGCTGTCACCCCCTGATGGCGGCCCTGCACACAGACACCCTATAGGTACGCATGCACTCCACTCACCCCACAGGGACACACACACACCACAAAGAGACACACACACACCACACAGACCCCCCCACAGGGACACACACACACATACACACCCTATAGGGACACATACACTCACCCCACAGGGACACACACCACAAAGAGACATACACAACAGAGACACACACCACACAGACTTCCCCCCCCACAGGGACACACACACATACACACCCTATAGGGACACATGCACTAACCCCACAGGGACACACATATACACACACCACAGGGACACACACACCACACAGACACAGATGTGCACAAATCACCTCACACAACTCGCCTCATACGTGTGCTATCTTTAATTTCCAAACATAAACATCTGATTAAAAACAGCCAATGTGCAACACATGTACCATATAGGGAATTAAGGCAGATGTCAGTCACATGAGCTGTCTATTATGTGTATGTGTGAGGTAACATATACTGCCTGGCCAGGGGGAGGGTTTCCTGTTGGCTGGAGATTTATTAGGCTGCCTATAGCAAGCAATCACAGCTCAGCTTCTATTTTCCTACAGGTCATTAATATGACATATTCAAATTCTATTTTGTTATAGCTAACAGCAGTTATTTATTTTTTTTTTTATAAACCAGTAGTTTTTTATTTATAGATAGAAAAAACAAACATTGAATAATCTGACCAAACTGACCAGAAACAGTGGCATATAGCAAACGTATTGGGGGATCGGGGGGAGGAAGGAGAAAAAAGGGTGGGGGGAGGGGGATGCTCAAAGGAAGAAGGTGAGGAGGGAGGGAGGGGAAAAAGGGAATGGAGGGGTTATGCAGTATCTCATTTCAAACAACTTATATACAAGTCACAATATAGAATTAAGTATTGTGAGAGAGCTCATTTTAGTCCAGCATGTGGAGCAGTTATTTATTAACCCGGGCGTAGCCGGGTACTACAGCTAGTATTTAATAAGTTTCAACTGAAAAAATCCACTAGATGGTTACTGCCAAATGAACTGTGGAAAATACTGCTGTGGCATGGCAACATCTCCTTAATTTTCATTACGAAGCAAATAAATGTTTTTATTAGCCCATTTAGTGTCACTAATACACTATTTTAGTAGGCCTAACTCTACAGCAACTTGATTTAAGGAATCTGTAGAATAATGACAGTCTCAGTTCAAAGGCCCAAAAGTGCACCCAAAATATTATTACTATTCTTAGAATTTTTTTTATGTGGTTGAAAAATATTCTTCAAGTTTACTTAGAATTAGAAAACAATAGTAAATACAGTACAGACCAAAAGTTTGGACACACCTTCTCATTCAAAGAGTTTTCTTTATTTTCATGACTATGAAAATTGTAGATTCACACTGAAGGCATCAAAACTATGAATTAACACATGTGGAATTATACACTTAACAAAAAAGTGTGAATCAACTAAAAATATGTCTTATATTCTAGGTTTCTTCAAAGTAGCCACCTTTTGCTTTGATTACTGCTTTGCACACTCTTGGCATTCTCTTGATGAGCTTCAAGAGGTAGTCACTGGAAATGGTCTTCCAACAGTCTTGAAGGAGTTCCCAGAGATGCTTAGCACTTGTTGGCCCTTTTGCCTTCACTCTGCGGTCCAGCTCACCCCAAACCATCCCGATTGGGTTCAGGTCTGGTGACTGTGGAGGCCAAGTCATCTGGCATAGCACCCCATCACTCTCGTTCTTGGTCAAATAGCCCTTACATAGCCTGGAGGTGTGCTTGGGGTCATTGTCCTGTTGAAAAATAAATGATGGTCCCACTACACGCAATCCGGATGGAATAGCATGCCGCTGAAAGATGCTGTGGTAGCCATGCTCATTCAGTATGCCTTTCATTTTGAATAAATCCCCAACAGTGTCACCAGCAAAGCACCCTCACACCATCACACCTCCTCCTGCATGCTTCACGGTGGGAACCAGGCATGTAGAGTCCATCCGTTCACCTTTTCTGCGTCGCACAAAGACACGGTGGTTGGAACCAAAGATCTCAAATTTGGACTTATCAGACCAAAGCAGAGATTTCCACTGGTTTAATGTCCATTCCTTGTGTTCTTTAGCCCAAACAAGTCTCTTCTGCTTGTTGCCTGTCCTTAGCAGTGGTTTTCTAGCAGCTATTTTACCGTGAAGGCCTGCTGCACAAAGTCTCCTCTTAACAGTTGTTGTAGAGTTGTGTCTGCTGCTTGAACTCTGTGTGGCATTAACCTGGTCTCTAATCTGAGCTGCTGTTAACCTGCGATTTCTGAGGCTGTTGACTCGGATGAACTTATCCTCCGCAGCAGAGATGACTCTTGGTCTTCCTTTCCTGGGGCTGTCCTCATGTGAGCCAGTTTCTTTGTAGCGCTTGCTAGTTTTTGCAACTGCATTTGGGGACACTTTCAAAGTTTTCCTAATTTTACGGACTAACTGACCTTCATTTCTCAAAGTTATAATGGCCACTCGTATTTCTTAACTTAGCTGCTTTTTTCTCGCCATAATACAAATTCTAACAGTCTATTCAGTAGGACTATCAGCTGTGTATCCACCAGACTTCTGCACAACACAACTGATGGTCCCAACCCAATTTATAAGGCAAGAAATCCCACTTATTAAACCTGACAGGGCAGACCTGTGAAGTGAAAACCATTTCCGGTGACTACCTCTTAAAGCTCATCAAGAGAATGCCAAGAGTGTGCAAAGCAGTAATCAAAGCAAAAGGTGGCTACTTTGAAGAACCTAGAATATAAGACATTTTCAGTTGTTTTACACTTTTTTGTTAAGTATATAATTCCACATGTGTTAATTCATAGTTTTGATGCCTTCAGTGTGAATCTACAATTTTCATAGTCATGAAAATAAAGAAAACTCTTTGAATGAGAAGGTGTGTCCAAACTTTTGGTCTGTACTGTATGTATATTACCGTATATACTCGCGTATAAGCCGAGTTTTTCAGCCCAAAAATTGGGCTGAAAAGTCTCCCCTCGGCTTATACGCGAGTATATACGGGACCCCCCACTGTTTGGCGCCCCCACCTCAGGATGGAGCCCCCCCGCACGCAGCGCTGCGCTCATACATTACCAGCCTGTCAGCTGTCATCCTCCGGTGGCGGATCGCGGCTCCCGGCTCCGGCTTCCATCTTCATCTGTGTCTTCCTGCAAGTCACATGACCGGCCGGCGTCGCGATGACGTCATCGCGATGAGCCCCGGTCACAAAGCAGGAAGACACAGATGAAGATGGAAGCCGGAGCCGGGAGCCGCGATCCGCCACCGGAGGATGACAGCTGACAGGCTGGTAATGTATGAGCGCAGCGCTGCATGCGGGGGGGCTCCATCCTGATGTGGGGGCGCCAAACAGTGAGGGGGGCCTGGGGCTGCTGTGTACTACCCCTGGGGATGCTGTATATACCCCTGGGGCTGATGTGTACACCCCTGGGGCTGCTGTATATACCCTGGGGCTGCTGTGTACTACCCCTGGGGCTGCTGTATATACCCCTGGGGCTGCTGTGTACACCCCTGGGGCTGCTGTGTACTACCCCTGGGGCTGCTGTATATACCCCTGGGGCTGCTGTGTACTACCCCTAGGGCTGCTGTGTATACCCCTGGGGCTGCTGTGTACTACCCCTGGGGCTGCTGTGTACTACCCCTGGGGCTGCTGTGTATACCCCTGGGGCTGCTGTGTATACCCCTGGGGCTGCTGTGTATACCCCTGGGGCTGCTATGTACTACCCCTGGGGCTGCTGTATATACCCCTGGGGCTGCTGTGTACACCCCTGGGGCTGCTGTATATACCCCTGGGGCTGCTGTATGTACCCCTGGGGCTGATGTGTACACCCCTGGGGCTGCTGTATATACCCCTGGGGCTGATGTGTACTACCCCTGGGGCTGCTGTGTACACCCCTGGGGCTGCTGTGTATACCCCTGGGGCTGCTGTGTATACCCCTGGGGCTGCTGTGTATACCCCTGGGGCTGCTATGTATACCCCTGGGGCTGCTGTATATACCTCTGGGGCTGCTGTGTACTACCTAAGGGCTGCTGTATACCACTGGGGCTGCTGTATATACTGCTGGGGCCTGCATACCACTGGGGAGGCTGCTGTATACTACCACTGGGGGGGCCTATATACCACACTGCTGGGGGCTGTATACCTGTGCTGGGGTCCACCCTCGGCTTATACACGAGTCAATAGGTTTTCCCAGGTTTTGGGGGCAAAAGTAGGGGGGTCGGCTTATACAGGGTCGGCTTATACACGAGTATATACGGTAATATTTGCCTCATAATAAAAATCACTTTAACATAAAATTTTTAGCCATTTGACCACTACAAGCAAAAAATCTCATAAATGTCTCTGACAATTAATACTCAAAATATCTTTGGTAATAAACACAAGGACATCAAGGATATGCTAACAAAATGATGGGGAAATATCTTTACATTGGAGTTACCCTGCAAAAATGGATATTTTATGTCTATAGAGAGTTTCACACAACTGACTTTTATTCATTATTTATCCCTAGCATGTCACTCCCAGCGATGATAAATATATCCTCTATGGATAGGGTGAAATGTAATTTGTGGGAAACTAGAACTGAAAATAATCAACCAAAAATGGCATCTGAAAAACTGGTCTACTATATGACATGTAGAGAAATGCCTTCATGTTGATGTTGTTAGTACTCTCGGGAGTCAAAATATAAATAATCTAAATTTTAAATAGAAGACTTACCTTATCAATAAGATGAATGACTCCATTTGTAGCTACTATATCGCCAACAATAACTTTAGCACCTCCAATAGTAATATTCTAAAATTAAAGAAATAATTTTCGTCAAAACATTATCTATATGAATGAAATTGGATGACTGCACATTAAATAGATTTTTAAAGGGACTCTTGTGCTGTGTTCTATGGTATACCAGAGAAGTACATAATCAATGATGATCACTATCATTATTGGTAACTTCAATATCCCCATTGACAGTTCCAACTCAGCTTCCTCTAAACTTTATCACTGACTACCTCCTTTAGCCTCAATCAATGGTCCTCTGCGGCCACTCACAAAGATGGCCACACGCTGGACCTTATCTTCACCCACCTCGGTTGACTATACATTCTCTAACTCACTCCTCCCCCTGATTGACCACAACCTTCTTACATCTCTTCTCTGTCCTCTCCTAGTGTGCAATCACCACTCCACAAACCTACTCATCCTCGGAGAAATTTCAACCACCTTAATTTATACTTATTCTCTGAGTCCTTTCTCCCTCTCACAGACATAGCTTACTTACATGACACAGATGCTGCTACTGTGGGGCCCATAAGGGTCAGGGTACTCAGATGTCGGGCGTTTGTGTGCGGTGCTGTCACGGGTGGTCGATGCCCGAGTCCGTGCCCTTGGGGTGACAACTAAAAGGGGCATTTACAGGGATAAAAGTTTATAGATGAATGTCGTGACGCCACCTGTAGATCCGGTGATGGCACAGGCACTGCTGGGGCCTCCGGGGTGATGGGTGGCAGCAAGGTGTTATGGCTCCCTACAGGTGGAGCAGGGTCCCCCGGGGCGGTGTAGTATGATGATAGGTATAGGGCAGCGCAGTCTCTGCTGTGAGACTGGAATGACACAATCAACCAGGAAGAAACACAGACACTTGCTTGCTCTGCATGGGTCTTTACTCCGGTAAGCTGCAGTTTACAGGGTATTATTATTATTTATTATTTATTTATATAGCGCCATTAGGTTCCATGGCGCTTTACATGAGGATGAGGGAGACAAGAACAAATACACTACATCTAGGCGATCAGGACGTACAGGTACAGGAGGGGCAGGGACCCTGTGCACGAGGGCTCACAGTCTATGAATATGCAGTATATACAGCCAAGGTAGTAGACCGGGTGGTCCTGGCGGAAGACAATGTCTGTCCGAAGCTCCAGCTATGTCCCTTCTTGTCTCTTCCACTGTTCTACCTCTGCGCACTCCTTCTTCCTTGCGCTGCCCTGCACGAATCCCGCTTGACTACCAGGCCTGTTGGGTGATATGAGAGACCCTTCTTCTCACTAAGGGGCTCAACCCGGTTTGGTGCTTCTGGTGGGGACTGTGCGTATGTCGGGCGGATTGTGCTCCTAAGAAGCTGTCAATCATACCGGTGTTTGCGGCTCAGGGATGGACCTCTGCACCACTTAGGAGCCGGTACCCCGATTTGGACTGGGTCAGGGTTGTTCAGTCACCCTCTGTCTGCCCCTCTCTGTCTGGGCCACCAGGTTGAGGAGCTCCTTGTTACTTCTTCTTCTACTCTCTCACTCTCCCAGGTTCTCCTACGTTCTCTCTTCCTGCTCTTTTCCCACTCACTATATACCCTAGCTCTCCTCCCACCGAGGCCGGTTACCCTGGTAATGGGCTGTCCAATTGGCCACCTGTCTCTAGGTGTATGTGTGTGGTGGGTAGCTTCAGACTTCCATTACCCCCTACCAAGACAAGAATACTGCACCTGCTGTTCGGTGCAGTACCCTTTTGTAGCGCACTGACCAGTGGGGCGCTACACTACCACTTTATATAACACCACAATAACAGCAGCGCTTGACTTGCCCGTCCCCGCATGCATAGCAAAACTTGCACAATCAACAGGCAACCCTGGCAGACCAGCCTGACCAAAGAACTAAGAGAGGCTTCCAGGGTAGCTGAGCGGAAATGGAAGAGATCCCATTCGGACGTGCACTTTGTTGCATACAAGCATTATTATTATTATTATTATTATTATTATTATTATACAAACAGTCCCTCAGCAACTTCAAGTTCACACTCGCCACCGCAAAACAAACTTATTTCTTATCTCTCATAACCCTAAACAGCTATTCAACACTTTCAATTCTCTCCTCCGTCCCCCACCACCTCCTCCCTCTCCTCTCATTTCTGCTGAAGACTTTGCCTCTTTCTTTAAGCAGAAGATTGATAACATCAGAGAAAGCTTTGGCCTGTAGCCTCCAATGCCCCTCCTCATAACTGCTGAACCCTGTTCTTTCAAAGCCAGCTTCTCCACCATAACAGAAGATCAGCTCTCCTCTCTTCTGTCAAGATCACATCTCACCATCTGCACGCTTGACCCGCTCCCATTCCACCTCATCCCCAAACTTGCAGTAGTCTTCATCCCAAGCACAACACATCTCTTCAACCTTTCACTTACAAATGGTGTCTTCCCATCATCCTTCAAATGGCCTCAATCGCACCCATCCTCAAAAAGCACTCCCTTGACCCCTCCTCTGTGTCTAGCTATCGCCCGATATCACTTCACTCTTATGCTTCAAAACTGCTGGAACAGCATGTTCATTTTGAACTGTCCTCCCAGCTCTCCTCCTCCAGGTTCTCTCATCTCTTGGCATCACAGACTTGGCCCTCTCCTAGAACTCATCATGTCTAACAGACCGGAAATTCAGCATCTCCCTCTCCCGCACCACCTCTTCATTTCGCCCCTGTCTGTCGGTGCTCCCCAAGGTTCAGTTCTAGGACCCCTACTCTTCTCCAACCTACACATTGAGCCTGGAACAGCTCAAAGAATCCCACGGTTTGCAGCACCATCTCTACGCTGATGACACGCAGATCTGCCTCTCTGGACCTGACATCACCTCCTTACTGACCAAGATCCCACAATGTTTATCTGCCATTTCATCTTTCTTTTCTGCTCACTTTCTAAAACTGAACATGAACAAAATAGAATTTATCACCTTTCCACCATCTCAGTCTACCCCTCCACCAGGCCAATCCACCAAAGTCAATGGCTCCTCAGATTCCTCAGGTCCGTATGCTCAGTGCCACAGGGTAATCCTCGACTCTGCCCTCTCTTTCAAGCCATATATCCAAGCCCTTGCCATCTCCTGCCGATTCCAATGCAAAAAGATTTCCCAGATCTGTACATTTCTTGACCAAGAAACTGTAAAAACACTCATTCATACCCTCATCATCTCGCGCCTTGACTATTGCAACATCCTACTCTCTGGCCTCCCCTCTAGCACTCTTGCACCCCTTCAATCTATCCTAAACTCAGCTGCCCGACTAATACACTGGTCCTTCCGCTATTCCCCATCTTCTCTTCTCTGCCAACCCCTTTACTGGCTTCCTATTGTTTAGAGCCTTCAGTTCAAAACCTGAACATTACATGCAAAGCCATCCACAACCTGTCTCCTTCATACATCTGTGACATGGTCTCCTGGCATTTACCTACACTCACCTGCGATCTTCTCAAGATCTCCTTCTCTCCTCCCCTTTATTCTCTTCTTCCCACAACCAATTACATGATTTCTCCTGTGCTTCCCATTCTCTGGAACTCCTTACCCCAACACATTAGACTCTCGCCTACTCTGGAAACCCTCAAAAGGAACCTGAAGACCCACCTCTTCTGACAAGTCTACAATCTCCAGTGATCCTCAGTATACTAAACTGCTGCACGACCAGCTCTACCCTCTCCTAGTGTATCCTCACCCATCCCTTGTAGGCTGTGAGACTCTGTGGGCAGGGTCCTCTCTCTTTCTGTCCTAATGTGTGCCTTGCATTGCTCATGTTTATTATACAGTACTTGCCTATGTCTGCCCCTTTTCACATGTAAAGCACCATGGAATAAATGGTGCAATAATAGATAACAATAATCATCATCATCAACAGATCTCTCACATACTTACCCAAATTGCAGCCCTTAAAGGGAATCTGTCAGCACGTTTTTACTATGTAGTCTCAGGGTAGCACAATGTAGGGGATGAGACTAATATTACTAGCCTGTGTGTTGCTGTTTCAATAAAATTAGAGTTTTATTAGCAGGAGATTATCACTACAGGACAAGGTATCTAGTGCCTCCAAGACAATTTCTGTGTAACCACGTTCCCCTTGTGGCGCCCCTGCGGACCGGTCGCTACTATATGGAGCACCAGCCAGGATCGGTAAGTTCGGTCACCCCAAACACACACCCAACACACTCTCGATCCCAAGACTAGGGACTCTGTGTGTGGCACCCTGCAGTTTAGGTAGCCACAGAACTACCTGGTGCACAGAGGGATTTCCACATCAGGTACCCCTACACATGCAACACCTTCCACCACAGATTTGAAGGGGAGCTCTACTTGTTGCTTTCATGCAAGGTCCCCTATAAAGTCCTTCCCATGACAAGGGCCTAGACACGGTCCCAAACCTACACGTGGCGCTTCCTCTTCTCTCACCGCCATTTTTGCTAGTCAGTTCTTACATAGTTCTTAACAGTTCTTTAAGGCGCACAAGACCCAGTGTTACTGGGCCGCCCGCATCCTGTTCGTGATGCCAGATTGACACGCCCCTCCAGGGTTAGGGAAGACTCGGGAACCAGGTGGTTACTCATTGGTCTTGTTCACCTCTTTTGGTTCTTTTCACGTGGACAGACGGAGGCCAAGACCCGATGCCGTGACCCTGGTGGTGTCATTTTAATAAACGGGGTAGATGACAGGGAAAGTATGAGGGTATAAAGGGGTATTCATGACGCCACCTGCAGTATGCGGCCAGGGCAGCCGCCACTGCTTCAGAACCACTGGGTTCGGTGACCAGCAGCTTGGATGGTTCTGCTCCCTGCAGGTGTAGCGCGGTCCCCTGGGCAGCGGGATGGAGGAGTCAGTTCGTACCTTGGCAGATGTTCACTGGGACGTCAGTACCCTGGTGTCTCATGCAGCCTCTGCGGCCGGTGGTCGCCGCTAATAAAAGTCTCACACACCACAGCTGGAGTTCTGTTACTTTTACTCAGTTCTTTAGACACGGCCACTGGGTACATCCCCTTGCCAACCTCTAGTTCGGCGTTGTCTCCCGAATTGGGTAAGTGCAGTCAAGCCACGGTCGGTGCCCTTTTTGTCCTCTCTAGGTGTTCCTGTCTCTGGTGGTCATTCTCTCTCAGCGCTATTAGGGGTAGATCTCTTCTGAGGCGAGCGGCCCATCGCTCTGCCCTCAGGCTCTCAGTGCACCCCGTAGCACAGAGCTCAAGTACCGACAGCCACGAGTGCTCTTTTGCGTCCCCACTCCCGAGGTACTGCTCTCTAGTTTGGCCACCTCAACCAAGTTGTGTTCGGCCACAGCTCCTGTCAGAAGCTTGGGGTCTCTGTTTCAACGGCTCGGGCATGCAGCTTCCGCATCATGTTCAGGGCTGGGTCCCTGTCCACCAGCCCCTCCGGTTCATCAGATTTGGGCGTACGGCGATCAACGTCTCTCCCGTACCTCAAGGGCTCTTGTTCTCTCCCACCTGTCAGTTTTCTCCTCCTGTGGTCATGCTTCAGCCCATGGAAGTCGACATCGCACCACTGCTACACTCCCGACTTCCACTCCACTCCTCTCTAATACTCCTTCTTCTACTTACTACTCCTCCTCCTTCTACTGACTTGTTCCCTGGCCCCCTTTTTAACCTGGGTCCTCCATCAGGGTCCACCCACCATCCCAGGGGTCTATAGTTGTGTGTGTGTGTGTGCTTTTTGGGCTCTACTGCACCATCCCAGCATCTGGAGAGCAGAGGCACTACTCCCCTTAACCGCAGGAGTGCAGTACCTCGGGTGGCGGCCTACCCAGTGGGGCAACTGGAGAGCAGAGGCACTACTCCCCTTAACCGCAGGAGTGCAGTACCTCTGGTGGCAGCCTACGCAGTGGGGCACCACTTATATACCGTATTTTTCGCTTTATAAGACGCACCGGATTATAAGACGCACCCCCAAATTTGGTGAAGGAAATGAGAAAAAAAAAGTTTTTAATGTTAAATGGGGTCCGTCTTATAATGCCAGTGTCCGTCTTACAATCAGTATATGCCCCTCATCCTGTGTATATGCCCCCATCCTGTGTATGTGCCCCCCCATCCTGTGTATATGCCCCCCATCCTGTGTATATGCCCCCATCCTGTGTATATGCCCCCCATCCTGTGTATATGCCCCCCATCCTGTGTATATGCCCCCATCCTGTGTATGTGCCCCCCCATCCTGTGTATATGTCCCCCATCCTGTGTATATGCCCCCATCCTGTGTATATGCCCCCATCCTGTGTATATGCCCCCCATCCTGTGTATATGCCCCCATCCTGTGTATGTGCCCCCCCATCCTGTGTATATGCCCCCCATCCTGTGTATATGCCCCCATCCTGTGTATATGCCCCCATCCTGTGTATATGCCCCCCATCCTGTGTATATGCCCCCATCCTGTGTATGTGCCCCCCCCATCCTGTGTATATGCCCCCCATCCTGTGTATATGCCCCCCATCCTGTGTATATGCCCCCATCCTGTGTATGTGCCCCCCCATCCTGTGTATATGCCCCCCATCCTGTGTATATGCCCCCCATCCTGTGTATATGCCCCCATCCTGTGTATATGCCCCCATCCTGTGTATGTGCCCCCCCATCCTGTGTATATGCCCCCCATCCTGTGTATATGCCCCCATCCTGTGTATATGCCCCCATCCTGTGTATGTGCCCCCCCATCCTGTGTATGTGCCCCCCATCCTGTGTATGTGCCCCCCCATCCTGTGTATGTGACCCCCCATCCTTTGTATGTGCCCCCTATCCTGTGTATGTGCCCCCCATCCCCAACCCTATATGGCCATCTCCCCCCCCCAGACCCCCATGGCTCACCGAGGGGGGTACAGCTGCTCGGCGGGGGTGCCGGAGGGAGGTTCTCGTGGGGGACACAGCTGCAGGACCAGAGCAAGCAGAGATGTACCGGCAGCAGTAAGCGGTGGGCGCCGCCATGTTTTTGTGGCTGGCTGCATTCATTAACATTGCAGCCAGCGGTAGAGGCTTCAACAAAATGGCCGCGGCCATAATGGAGACCCGCGGCCATTTTGAAGCCTCTACCTCTACCGGCCGGCTACCACAACAAACATGGCGGCGCCCACCGCTTGCTGCCGCCGGTACATCTCCGCTGCTCCGGTCCTGCAGCGGTGCCCCCCACCCACCGGAACCTGCCTCCGGCATCCCCACTGGGCAGCTGCACCCCACAAACCCCCTTATAATGGTAATATTTAATGTTTAATATTTTTTTTTTTTACATGCGCTTTTTAAGACGCACCCCCGTTCCCCCCCAAAGTTTGGGGGGAACAAAAGTGCGTCTTAAAAAGCGAAAAATACGGTATATTAAAAAGGGGAGAATTATACACACATACACACAGGATGCATACTCCTCTTGATAGTATTGTTAATTGGTTTGCTAATATTTGATTTTTTTGATCAATTTCTCTATAATAATTTACATTTGTTTGCCTTTTTGAGGTTGTAACTTACCCCATTTTCTTTAGACAGTTGAAGAAGATTGTGATTGAGAGAGGTAACCAATACATCAGAGGATGATAAGTTGTTGATATCATCATATCTGTAGAGGCCAGACAAAATGTGATGCCTAGAAATAAAAATATGAAACATTTGGGCTAATAATCTCTCACAGAAGTTGCAGTATCTGAACGGTAGAATTCCATGTCCTATAAACACATACAAGTAGCCCTCTCACCATTATGTACTAATGTCTCCATTCCTGTACTACTGTCCCCCATCCTGGGTCCTTTCCTTAAATTTGTCACCATTCTGGTATGTCCCCCATCATGGTGAATATGTTTCCCATCCTGGACCCAATTATGGTATATATGTCCCCCATACTGAGTCCACACTGGTATGTATGTCACCATCCTAGTATGTATGTCCCCCATCCTGATATATATGTCCACCATCCTGGCATGTTTGTTCCCCATACTGGTATATATGTCCCAACCCTGGGCTCATCATAGTATATATGTCCTCTATCCTAGTATAAAAGTCCCTATCCTGGTAAATATGTCCTCCATTCTGGTATATATGTCCACATCCTGGACCCATCCTGTATTGTATGTCCCCCATCCTGGTATATATGTCCCCATCTTGGTATGTATGTCCCCCATTCTGGAATATATGTCCTCAATCCTGGTATGTTTGTCCCCATACTGGTATATATGTCCCAACCCTGGGCTCATCCCATTCTGGGCCCATCCTGGTATATATGTCTGCATCCTGGTATATATGTCCCTATCCTGGTATATATGTCCCATACTTATATATATGTCCTCCATCCTGTGCTCCATCAGGGTATATCTATCCTTATCCTGAGGGTCTCTAACGCATAAAAAAAAGTTCTATTCTCCTTCCTTGGCTCCTACATTGCATGGCATCCTCCTCTGTAGACAGCATAGTGGCTGGCAGCTGACATTGGTGTGCCTGCTATGGCAAAGCATGACATCCCTGTGATCTACCCATAGTCACAGGCAAGCTGATGTTAGCCGTCGACCTCTGTTTGGCTGTCAGCATGTATTGCAGAGCAGGGACCCAACAGGTCTCTTGTCTACAAGACACTTCAGCTGAATGTGTGCCCTCGGACATATCATCTATCTTTTTCTGGGGGAATCTAACTCCCAAAAGTTTGTTGTGTATTTTTTTGAGTTCAGTTGTATTTTTTTCAAAAACATTGCATACTATAGTATTTTTATAATGTTTTCCACATAGACAATGTTATGAGACTTAAAAAAAAGACACTCAACTAAATGAAAAGACTTCCACAAGGAATACTATTAAAATGCATGGCCTTTTTACAAGTTTTGTAAATACGGTACTAAAAAATGCATATAGTAGACCCAGGATAAAACTCCAACAGTTGGAAAACAATAGAATTTAATTGAAAATTTAAATTTAAAAAAATTGATGCAATGCAGATACGGAAAATAAGAACTGAATGATGTACTTACTTTAGTAATAACGGGGCATTTTCTTTTTTCATCCAGTAAGTCTTATCTCCTTTGTTCATAAGGTCAAATGCCCGTCGAGACGGGATAAACAAAGTAATATTTCCAGATTGAGAAACCAGGGATTTTATATTGGGATCCTGAAATTGAAGTGACTAAATATAATACAACTTTTCATCAAATGTTAAATCTCTAATGAAACTTAATACTATTATATACAGAGAAATGAACATTGACCATTTGGTTCCCTGTAAAATGGCCATAGGATAATTGCCCACATGGAAAATTGCCATTTGCAGCATCACAAAGTTCCAGATCTCTGATATTTGAGGTGCAGGTGAAGAAGTTCACCTGATATGTGATCAACTTGTGATTTACAGTTGACCTAGTGCAGAAATGCTGAAGATCTCTGGTTTGTAGCAGTCTGTGGTTATCAGCAATAGATATGTGGCACCCCAGGGTCCAATTGCCACAGTGTCATTATCGCCCCCGGGTGGTAGTATCACGCTTGAGAGCAACGGAGGGACTTCACACTAGGCAACCCTCAAAGCACGCAACACTTTTCTGCCTCCAGGCCTGAAGAGGGAGACCTAAACTCGGGTTCAGGGTGAGCTCCCCTAAAAAATACTGGTCTGGGGCGGACTAACGAAGACATTCTGTGGACTGGGAGCAGTGCTAAGCTCGCCCCAGGGTAGCAAGCCTAGCTTGAGGGACCCAAGGCAGGGGTCTGAGGAAGCGGAGAGGAGCCCGGGGAGTGGAGCACTGTCGTGCTCACCCAGGAGGAACAGCGCCACAGAACGGACACCGGAGTCCGAGGCTGTGCAGGGGCCTAACGACCCGGCAGCCAATACCAGAAGGTGGAGGATTCCAAGTCCCCGGCCACACTGTGCCCAGAGGCAAAGCAGCGTAAAGAGCCCATGAACAGCTGCCTGAGATGTGGGGATAGAGAAGGACTCGAGTTGCCTGCCATACCGGCACCAAGCAGGAAAGAGAGAGGGCCAGCAGCTTAAGCAGCAGCAGGGACCCGGTACAAAGCACAGCAGGCAAGCCTCAGAACTTGCTGGGTGAGGAGAACCCCGCATTTCTCTCAGGTGCACAGGCTCAGCTTAGTAACACCGGTTGGAATTACAGTGCACCAGTAAAAAGACTGAGAAATCAACAAACCATGAGTCTGTCTGTTGCTTTGCGCCCGCCAACCTGCAACCTACAGCCTTATGTGGCGCTCCTGTGGACCGGTTGCCACGAGGTGGCGCTGCAGCTGGGATTGGTAAGTCGGTCACCCACACACACACTCAACACATCCCCCGATCCCAAGTCTAAGTTACTCTATGTCTAGCAACAGGATAACGGGAGGAGTCAGGTGGAGGGTGAAATGTTAGGACAGAAGCCGGTGAGGGGTGGGAGGAACACAAGAAAAAAGGAACGCAAAACACCAGGTTAGTTATTTAGTGACTCTAGAGGAGAGAGAACAACAGAGACACCCGACAGCCAACTAGTTAGAGAGACCAGACTGAAAGAACCCAGACCCGGTGGCCTGTGCCACCATATGGCTAGCCCAGGTTCCAGGCTGAGAACTGAGGGAAGACAGAGGGGGTCTTGAGACCCAACCTCTGGCACAGCGAAAGGAAGGCCGCCGAACTAGGGCTAGGAAACCCGGAAGGTTGCACACTGAGAGCCCATGACCGCTGGACCGTATCTACTGTGTGGAATAGACTTAAAAGGCCCGAAAGGAACATGAAAGGCAGATAAACCGTCCCAGCTGCTAAAACCACACCGGAGCCGCTATTGCACTGAACTGTGTATGTTGTAAAACCTGACGAGCAAGAAAGTAAACCCGCAAAAGCTCAGAACTGTGTAAGACTCTGATTGTGCACCTGAGAGGTGGCAGACTGACTCGGCAAGCCGGCAGCAGGAGGCTGCTTGAGGGTATGGAGAACTTTACACTACACTTACACCAGGGGTCTCAAACGCGGCCCGCGAGGCTTCACACTGCGGCCCGAGACACCACGGAAAGTTTAGCATGCCCAGGTCCATTGTACAGGCAGGGAGACGCCGTGGTATCCGCTTTATTGTGACTTTCGGGTACAGGTCAGAGAAGCTCCGAGTCCCTCGCTCCTGGACATCTATGCAAGCAGGCAGCCAGTGGACCAATGAGAAGCCTGCAGCTGATGTCATATGCCGACGTCAGCTGGAAGCTTCTGATTGGCCTGCCAGCTTGTATAGATGTACAGGAGCGAGAGACTCAGAGCTTCTCTGAGCGGTATCCGGAAGTCACAATAAAGCGGGTACCACGGCGGCTCCCTGCCTGTACAATGGACCATGTCATCGTTAATGTGTGTGGTAGTGAGAGTTAGAGAGAGAGTGTGTGAGTATGTTTGAGTGTGTATGTGTGTGAGTGTGTGTGAATATGTCTGAGTGTTTGTAAATGTATGTGAGTGGGTGTGCGAGAATATGCCTGAGTGTTAATATGTGTGTATATGTGAGTGTGTATATGTGTGAGGGTGAGTATGTGTGAGTGAATGTCTGAATATGTGTGAGTGTGGGTATATGTATGTGTGTGAGTGTATTTGTGTGTGTGTATATGTCTGAGTGTGTGTACCATATAAATGTGAGTATGTGTGAGTGTGCATGTGTATGTGTGAGAGTGTGTATATCTGAGTGTGTGTACGTATATGTGAGTGTATGTGTGAGTGTGTGCACAGGGCCGTATTCACCACCAGACACTCGTGGGCATGTGCCTAGGGCAGAGGTTCCCAACTCCAGTCCTCAAGGCACACCAACAGTGCAAGTTTTCAGGATTTCCTTAGTATTGCACAGGTGATAATTGAATCACCTGCACTGGGGATGATTCCAATTTCTAAGGAAATCCTGAAAACCTGCACTGTTGGTGTGCCTTGAGGACTGGAGTTGGGAACCTCTGGCCTAGGGCACCGGAATGCGGGGGAGGCCGCACCTGAGCAAGTTTTTTCTTTTTTTTTTTTGCCAGGAGGGTTTCAGCCCACCCTCCCACCTACCTGCCTCAGCCTCCCCCACCTGCCTCAGACTCTTACGCCCATCCACCTCAGACTCTTCCGCCCACCCACCTCAGCATCTTCCACTCACCCCAGTATTCCGGTTGTTGCGGGCGGCCACTCGGGGGTCTCAGAATCCTGCCCTGTCAACGCTGTGGAGAGCGAGTGAGGCCTGAGAGCAGTGAGGAGCAGTCGCCGCCGGACGTCGTCAGGGAAAGATCCCATGGCGGAGGACCAGGCAGCTCATCGGCGGCGCCAGTATGGTACTGTAACTTAAGCGGCGATTACCGGGTCCGGTGGGAGCACAGCTGCACAGATAGTGAGGCATGGTCCAGGCACTGAGGAGGGTGTGCACTGGGCTCTGTGTGCACTGTAGGTTCTGTGTGCGCTATGGGCTCTGTGTGTGCTGTGGGCTCTGTGTGCACTGTGGGCTCTGTGTGCACTGTGGGCTCTGTGTTCACTGTGGGCTCTGTGTACTAGGCTCTGTGTGCACTGGGCTCTGTTGCGAGACGAGGATGGGGACATTACTACAAGAAGAGGACCAGGATGGGGGCATTACTTCAAGAAGAGGACCAGGATGGGGACATTACTACAAGAAGAGGACTAGGATGGGGACATTACTTCAAGAAAGGGACTAGGACGGGGACATTACTACAAGAAGAGAACCAGTATGGCGACATTACTACAAGAGGAGGACCAGGATAGGGACATTACTTCAAGATGGGGACCAGGATGGGGACATTAATACAAGAAGAGGACCAGGATGGGGATATTATTACAAGATGAGGTCCAGGATGGGGGCATTAGTACAAGATGAGGTCCAGGATGGGGACATTAGTACAAGATGAGGGTTAGAACGGGGGACATTAATATACGATGGGGACCAGTATGGGGACATTACTAAAAAAAGAAGACCAGGATGGGTGACATTAATATACGATGGGACATTCCTACAAGAAGGGGACCAGGATGGGGACATTCCTATATAAAGGAGATTAGGGTCGGGACATTCCAACAAGAAGAAGATCAGGATTTGGGCATTACTATATTAAGCAAAAAATTCTGGTATTGCTAAAATGTCACTTAGTCCTACAATGAATGCGGCCCCCCGATATCAATTTTTTTCTATGTGCAGCCCACCAACCCAGCTGAGTTTGAGACCCCTGACCTACATTTTCTACGTGGTAGTGTGGAGCCCCACTGATCAGGTGTCACAGTTGGGGTACTGCACCCATAAAAGAGTGTGTGGTTATCCCTGTCACAGTGGGAATGCAAGGTTTGTAGGAGGCTGCCACCACGGCACTCCCACACTCAAGCCTAGGCAAATGGTTGGAGCCCAGTCCCTGGGGGGAGAGTTAGGGGAGGAGGGAGGTAGAAAAACGGGGAGTTCTAGTTTGCCCTGATGAGAAGAAGGAAAGGGAGCCCTGAGAGAGGAAAGGGGTCTCCGAGAGAGGTGGCCTGAGAGACATATTATGTATTGAATTACCGACATAAATTATCTTTTTGATGATTTTCTAATTTATTGAATTTACCGTATATACTCGCGTATAAGCCGAGTTTTTCAGCCCAAAAATTGGGCTGAAAAGTGCCCCCCTCGGCTTATACGCGAGTCAATACGGCCCCCTCAAAGTTTGGCGCCCCCACCTCACTTTCTGGGCCCCCCCGCATGCAGCGCTGCGCATATACATTACCTGTCTAGCAGCTGTCACCCTCCGGTGGCGGATCGCGGCTCCCGGCTGCGGGCTCCATCTTCCTCGCTGTCTTCCTGCTTGTCAGGTGACCGGCCGGCGTCGCGATGACGTCATCGCGATGAGCCCCGGTCACAAAGCAGGAAGACAGCGAGGAAGATGGAGCCCGGAGCCGGGAGCCGCGATCCGCCACCGGAGGGTGACAGCTGCTAGACAGGTAATGTATATGCGCAGCGCTGCATGCGGGGGGGCCCAGAAAGTGAGGTGGGGGCGCCAAATTATGAGGGGGGCCCTGCTGGGGCCCTATATACTACCACTGGGGCTGTATACTACCACTGGGGCTGTATACTATTACTGGGGCTGTATGTATACTACCACTGGGGCTATATACTACCACTGGGGCTGTATACTACCACTGGGGCTGTATACTACTACTGGGGCTGTATGTATACTACCACTGGGGCTATATACTACCACTGGGGCTGTATACTACCACTGTGGCTGTATACTACTACTGGGGCTGTATGTATACTACCACTGGGGCTATATACTACCACTGGGGCTGTATACTACCACTGGGGTTGTATACTACTACTGGGGCTGTATGTATACTACCACTGGGGCTATATACTACCACTGGGGCTGTATACTACTACTGGGGCTGTATGTATACTACCACTGGGGCTATATACTACCACTGGGGCTGTATACTACTACTGGGGCTGTATGTATACTACCACTGGGGCTATATACTACCACTGGGGCTGTATACTACCACTGGGGCTGAATATACCACTGGGGCTGCTGTATACTACCACTGGGGCTGTATACTACCACTGGGGCTGTATACTACTACTGGGGCTGTATGTATACTACCACTGGGGCTGTATACTACCACTGGGGCTGTATACTACCACTGGGGCTGCTGTATACTACCACTGGGGCTGTATACTACCACTGGGGCTGTATACTACTACTGGGGCTGTATGTATACTACCACTGGGGCTGTATATACCACTGGGGCTGCTGTATACTACCACTGGGGCTGTATACTACCACTGGGGCTGTATATACCACTGGGGCTGCTGTATACTACCACTGGGGCTGAATATACCACTGGGGCTGCTGTATACTACCACTGGGGCTGTATACTACCACTGGGGCTGTATATACTACTGGGGCTGCGTGTATACTACCACTGGGGCTGTATATACTACTGGGGCTGCGTGTATACCACCACTGGGGCTGCTGCTGTATACTACCACTGGGGCTGCTGTATATACCTCTGGGGCTGCTGTATACTACCACTGGGGCTGCTGCTGTATATACCACTGGGGCTGCTGCTGTAACACTGCTGGGGCCTGTATATACCACTGGGAAGGCTGCTGTATACCACACTGCTGGGGGCTGTATACCTGTGCTGGGGTCCACCCTCGGCTTATACACGAGTCAATAAATTTTCCCAGGTTTTGGGGGTAAAAGTAGGGGGGTCAGCTTATACACGGGTCGGCTTATACACGAGTATATACGGTATGTTTCTTATGGAAAATATCTTCATAATATTGCATAAGACAGACACACTGCTTTTTTCTTTCTTATATGAAGAATGTTTTTTTTTGTACTGTGAGAAGCCTTTTTTAGCAATAAAAACATTAATGTGCATCTTAGGCCTGTTTCACATCTAAGGGTGGTGTGCGTTTTGCAAAATTTGCGTTTTTAGGTGTTTTTACCGCTAAAAACGCATAAAAACGCTAGCGTTTTTGGTCCCATTGATTTTAATGGAAACGAACGTAAAAACGCATGCAAAAACGCATTAGCATTTTCAAATCTGCAAAACGCATGTGTTTTTGGCAACACTGCCCAAAACGTCAGGAAATGCGTCTAGCGCAGGCGTGTGCATTTTTCAAAACACTAATACGATTTTGCATGCGTTTTTACATGCATTTCCATTAAAATCAATGGGACCAAAAACGCTAGCATTTTTATGCGTTTTTAGCCGTAAAAACACCTAAAAACGCAAATTTTGCAAAACGCACACAAACCTTAGATGTAAAAACACCCTTATAGTTGTGAAGCAAACTTACATGGTCGAAGAGAACGTTGATATAGCATTCTTCCTGATCATTAGAACTATGCACAGTTCTCTCTCCTCCAGCCCTGTCATGTTGGTGCAGGGAGAAGAGAAGGATATCAGGACATTCATATTACTAAGGCTGCCTTCACATTTGCGGACCCCTCGGCAGCGTTCTGCGGAGGGGATCCGCAATGTGACCCCAGCACCGCAAGCCCCTATCTTTATAATGGGAGCGCACAGTGCTGTGCTTGACTGCGCATGACCGTGGGCACCCATTCACTGACATATGTGATCTGTGCGCAGGCGGATGCCTGCGCACAGATCACCCAGTCTCATCCGCACCACGAACACGACATGTTGCATTTCTGGTGCGGACGAGACTATGTGATTTGTGCGCAGGGGGATCACATATGGCAGTGAATGGGTGCGCACAGTCATGCACAGTCAAGCGCAGCACCGTGCGCTCCCATTATAAAGATAGGGGCTTGCGGTGCTGCGGTCACATTGCTGATCCCCTCTGCAGAACGCTGCGGAGGGGTCCGCAAATGTGAAGGTAGCCTTAACTGCAGAGATGTCGTCAGGACTAGTTAATGGACCTTTCAGTCACATGCATGGAAGGAACTTGAGCCCCTTTCACACCTAATGCTTTGCTGCATTTTGCTTCATTTTCGTTTCCATGCGTTTTTACTGCAAAAACGCATCAAAACGCATGCATTCTTGTCCCCATTAATCTTAATGGAAATGCATGCAAAAACACATGCAAAAACGCATGTAAAAATGCATGTGCATTTGCAAAAGCGCAAAACGCATGCGTTTTTACAAACGCAGCCCAAAACATTGTTTGCCACGTTTTGGGATGTGTTTGCAAAAACGAATGCGTTTTGCAGATTTGCAAATGCACATGCGTTTTTACATTCGTTTTTGCATGCGTTTCCATTAAAGTAATATGGGAACAAAAATGCAGGCGTTTTGATGCGTTTTTGCAGTTAAAGTGCATGGAAACGCAAATGAAGCAAAACGCAGCAAAACATTAGATATGAAAGGGGTCTATGTGTGTGTAAGGGTGTTTTCACATCTAAGGTTGGTGTGCGTTTTGCTTAATTTGTGTTTCTAGGCGTTTTTACCTCTAAAAACGCATAAAAACGCTAGCGTTTTTGGCCCCAATGATTTTAATGGAAACGCATGGAAAAATGCATGTGCGTTTTGAAAAACGCAAAATGCATGCGTTTTTGCCAACGAGCACAAAAAGTCTTCCCCGATGTTTTGGGCAGCGTTGGCAAAAACGCATGCGTTTTGCGTTTTTTAAAACACACATGCGTTTTTCCATGCGTTTTTATTAAAATCAATGGGGCCAAAAACGCTAGCGTTTTTATGCATTTTTAGCGGTAAAAACGTCTAGAAATGCAAATTAAGTAAAACGCACACCACCCTTAGATGTGAAACAGGCCTAAGAGGATTTCTTGTGCCCACCCTGAAGACATCACTTTTTCTAATGTATATCTGCATTTTTAGTGTCTTATATAGTACGATTTAGCAGCAGTACTACTTGCTGTCTCTAGATGCCACTGTTCCCTTTACACTCACACACATGGCATAGAAACATGATGTGAGAATAGGGTGGTGATGGCAGGGGTTAACTGTAAAAGACGTACCACAGCGTAAACACTGGGAACTTCCTCATAGTGGGTAGGGAATGTATTGAGGAGAAGCAAAAGGAAAGACGTATGTGAGGCACGCACTATGGTTAATGGCCACCATGGTTACCTGAACGTTGAACTCAGGAGTCACCGCTTACAGGACTGAAGTTGGCAGCTCATTCATTCAATGTTTGGAGGTTGCAATGACAGGATGCTGTGTTCTTCACTGCAGCCTCCAATCAAGAAGACGTTGCAGAGGATTGAGGATGGGTATGAGGAAGTAATAAAGATGGAGTCCAGATATGTGTTTGTGGTTTTATTTCTAATAAAATGTTTTCTGTCTTTGTTGTGTCTTCTTTACTATTTACTTGAAATTCTTAATGGCTGGGTCTAACATTGACTCGACATTAAGAATTTCTGGTTTAATGCCAGCTGGCAATACAATGCTAGCATTAACCCCTTATTACCCAGTTTGCCACTGCTAAATGGCAACTGGAAGAGCTGTGTAAAGTGCCATAAGAAGGCACTCCTAATAAATGCACCAATTCCTGGGGAGGGTGTGGGCTGCTATTCTATAGTATTGAGGGGCCAAAAACTATGGACCCCACCATGCTGAGCATACCGGCATGATGGCAATTAAAAAGGGAGAAGCTCATGCATTTTTTTTGCCAGCTAAGGTAAAACTAGGCAGCTAAGGTTGGCAGCTCTCAGCTGTCTGCTTTATCTGTGCTGAGATTGAAAAATACAGTGAGGCCCTACGCATTTTTTTCCCATTATTTATTTATTTTACACACTATGACAGCAGGTTACACATTAGTGTATGGTAACCAAGCAAAGACACCGTACAGATTGTGCAAGTGCAGTCTGATTGCAACAGGCAATCACATATGCTCTCACAGAAGTATATTCTGCGGCCTCGGAAGCAAGCAGCGGAAGACTGGTAAGCTAATTCTAGCTATCCTAGCATCTATCTATCCTATTTATTTATCATCTAGCTAATCTATCCTATCTATCCTATCTGTCTATCTGTCTATCTATCTATATCTATCTATCTATCTATCTTTTCTTTGCTTTTTTCAGCATGGAAAAGACCATGCTAAAAATACTATCTGAGAGCCGTGCGTGTGTTGTGCGATTTTTTCTTGCATCTCAGCGAAATCCGCAGACATACGCAGCATGCTACAAATTTTATCTCAGCCCGTTTCTCATTGAGAAAAAACTAGCAGATGGGCATTTCAATGATAAAACATCAGATTGCACTCACAACGATGTTAAAGGGAACCTGTCACCTCGTTTTACCCCTCTCGGCTACCACTACCTGTCCCTGCACCTTGCTAGCTGATCCCTGATCATCCCCGTCTCACCTAAACCTGCACTGTAAAGATTAAGAAAATGAGTTATATACTTACATATAGTATGCTTCAGGAGACTGAAAAGGCGGGTCCCGGGGCTCCATTCTCCCCTCCCAGCTTGCTCTCTGCACGCCCCGCTGGGTGTCATCATTTGTTCTTTATCCCTCTTCTATTTTAAATTTGCCGCCTTATTTTGTACTGTGAAGAGCGGGGCAGAACATCACATCCGGCTCAGTGCATTGTGTGGCTGATCACGTGGTACGACTTGGCTCTGACACATGCACAGCGTGCATATTGAAGTCGAGCCAGTGACGTCATAAGCCTACAATGCACCGGGCTCTTCACAGTAGAAAATGAGGCAGCAAATTTAAAATAGAGGAGGAACGAAGAACGAATGATGACGCTAAGGGGGGCGTGCAGAAAGCAAGCGACGAGGGGAACATGGAGCTCCGGGACCCGCCTTTTCAATCTCCAGAAGCAGAATACAAGCATATAACTCATTTACTTAATTTTACAGTGCAGGTTTAGGTGAGACGGATGGTTAGAGATCAGCTAGGAAGGTGCAGGGACAGGTAGTGGTAGCAGAGAGGGGTAGAATGAGGTGTCATGTTCCCTTTAACATTGTTGTGAGTGCAATCCGGTATTTAATCAGATTGCACTTACTGAGTATTTCTGCAGATGTCAGTGCACGCTTATAGTAGGTTGTTAAAAGATATGGTATAAAACAATGTGGAGGCACATAGAAGTACCGTATGAACCAGGCTCCATCTTACAGATCCATATTATACACAAACTTTTCATAGCATTATGAATGCAATATCTCCAACTTACATTCAGCAATTTAGAAACTTCTGAGGCTTCTGGAAGCGATGCAACCACCTAAGACCAAATAGAAGATATATTACATATATTACATTATGTAAATATAAAAAAAAAGGATTTAGCATCTACAGTGGGGGAAAAAAGTATTTAGTCAGCCACCAATTGTGCAAGTTCTCCAAGTTAAAAAGATGACAGAGGCCTGTAATAGATATTATAGATAGACCTCAACTATGAGAGACAAATTGAGAAAACAAATCCAGAAAATCACATTGTCTGATTTGGAAAGATTTTTTTTCAAATTTTGGTGGAAAATAAGTATTTGGTCACATACAAACAAGCAAGATTTCTGGCTCTCACAGACCTTTAACTTCTTCTTTAAGAGGCTCCTCTGTCCTCCACTCATTACCTGTAGTACTGGCACCTGTTCGAACTTGTTATCAGTATAAAAGACACTTGTCCGCAACCTCAAACAGTCACACTCCAAACTCCACTATAGTGAAGACCAAAGAGCTATCGAAGGAAACCAGGAACAAAATTGTAGCCGTGCACCAGGCTGGGAAGACTGAATCTGCAATAGGCAAGCAGCTTGGCATGAAGAAATCAACCGTGAGAGCAATAATTAGAAAATGGAGGACATACAAGACCACTGATAATTTCCCTCAATCTGGAGCTCTATGTAAGATCTCACCCCGTGGGGTCAAAATATCTCAAGAACAGTGAGCAAAAATCCCAGAACCACACGGGGGGACCTAGTGAATGACCTGCAGAGAGCTGGGACCCACATAACAGAGGCTACCATCAGTAACACACAATGCCACCAAGGACTCAGATCCTGCAGTGCCAGACGTGTCCCTCTGCTTAAGCAATTAAACGTCCAGGGACCATCTCAAGTTTGCTAGAGAGCATTTGGTTGATCCAGAAGAATATTGGGAGAATATTATATGGTCAGATGAAACCAAAGTAGAACTGTTTGGTAGAAACACAACTGGTCGTGTTTGGAGGAGAAAGAATGCTCAGTTGCATCCAAAGAACACCATAAGTACTGTGAAACATGGGGGTGGCAACATCATGCTTTGGGGCTGTTTTCCTGCCAAAGGACCAGGACGACTGATCCATGTACATGAAAGAATGAATGGGACCATGTATTGTGAGCTTCTGAGTGCAAACCTTCTTCTATCAGCAAGGACATTGAAGATGAAACGTGGCTGGGTCTTTCAGTATGACACTGATTCCAAACACACTGCCAGGGCAATGAAGAAGTGGCTCCATAAGAAGCATCTCAAGGTCCTGGAGTGGCCTAGCCAGTCTCCAGATCTCAACCCTATAGAAAACCTTTGGAGGGAGTTGAAAGTCCGTGCTGCCCAGCAATAACCGAAAACATCACTGCACTAGAGGAGGATCTGCATGGAGGAATGGGCCAACATACCAGCAACAGTGTGTGCCAACCTTGTGAAGACTTACAGAAAACGTTTGACCTCTGTGTTTGCCAACAAACGATATGTAACAAAGTATTGAGATGAACTCTTGTTATTGACCAAATACTTATTTTCACCCAAATTTAAAAAAAAAATCTTTCCAAATCGGACAATGTGATTTTCAGGATTTGTTTTCTCATTTTGTCTCATAGTTGAGGTCTACCTATGATGTCAATTACAGGCCACTCTCATCTTTTTAATTGGGAGAACTTGCACAATTGGTGGCTGACTAAATACTTTTTTTCCCCACTGTATGTGTGAACTCCTTATTCTAAAAAAAGAGAAAAATAAAAGATGCAGTTTAAAAATAAGTAAAAAGGAAACACTTTTATTGACCTTTTGATGAAAATGTTATTGGGTAGATATTAACCTCTCTGTTTTTCTTGTGATCAATTACAGTATTAACCAGATATCTCAAATTGAGGTCACATTTTGAGATCATGAATACTTACATCTGCTACAGTTCCATAGCAGAGTCTCCCATCACCTTGATACCCTTCTTTACAAATACACTCCCAGAAACCAGAAGCTACTTTTTGACATTTTGCCTATGATAAAAATGAATAAACATTTAGCAAATACTTCTCTATCTAGTAATAACAGATATTACATGTAAGCTTTAATGTTTACTAAACTGCTAAACCTAAATTATAAACACACATATGAAATTATTAGGGGATGTGACTTACCAAAGAATGACACTTTTCGGTTTCCCCTAGGCAGGTATTCACAGGCTCACACTGGATCCCGTCACCTCGAAATCCTATTTTGCACTCACAGTCGCTCTGCATGAGATGCAAACATAAGAGTGGGCAACATATTGACCTTACAGAATAAAATGTTATTACAGCATGTTACTTTGCTGACAATCCCTGTATAAACTGTCATACTTAATTACCAGTCCATGTACAAAATAAATGGCAGCTAAATCACTAAAACCTAATACTAGGCAAATGAAAGACCATTCTACGACCTTACCTAGGCTTGAAAATATCTGTAAAATAAACTCTATTTCAGTTAGAATACGCTACGAACAGTAAATGAGATACACCCAATCAAAATAATTGTAGGCACTTTATGATGGGATCTGCTAGAAATATAAAGCTCTGTGCCTCTATAACTTCTAGATGATCATTTTCTTATTATGACCAAATAAAAAGGTATGCTTGGGCCAGTAAGATAATGGCTAGAGGTAACCAAAGAAATTAGCAGGATCCTGGTCTAGTGGCCATGTGAGTAGTCACTAGCACGAATCCTATTCACCTTTTCTTACCATCCAGAATCTCACTGCCTCTTCTAATTTATAGGCCCAGAACGACATCATTATTGCAGTGCATCATATGACGTCGCAGTACACTAGAAGTGCTGGAAAGAGGCAGTTTGTAGAGTTACCGTCCTTGACCAGAGTCCTTCAGATTTTTTACTCATGTCTACTAGTGACTTGTTGAAAAGAAAAAAAAATACAGAACTATTAAACTGGATTTAAAAAAACTTGTATATTTTAATTTCAGGAACTAACACGTGAATAAAAAAGGCAGTATCAGCTAAGAGAAAAACAATGCATTTCAACCGTGAGGTCTTAATCATGGTTCTCTTAGTAACAGAAAAGACATCCTTATATATATGTAGCACCTGCTGTTGAAGCTATGTATAGAGTGCAACAGATATTCCTTTCTGCTGGTATTAATGACTCTTTTGCTGCATTGACTGATAAAACACTTATCAAGGTTCCCTGCTCTTCTCAGCAATCTGGGGGACAAGGAGCAGTAGAAAACAATTGGCTGAATGTGCTGAAGAAGGAAGGAGTGGATTGTACTGGGGTGTGTGAAGGGATTCAGCCATCCTGGAACAGTAATAAGCAGGTGATGATTGGAAGCTGCCACTCTGTATGATGAGAGACTAATTCCTAAACTACAGGACAAACTGTTGATAGTAGCTTCCTCCTCCTAGAAGAAGGATTCTGCCTGCTGTTCCCATCCTTCCATACAACTGAACACTGAAGCTCTAGTCTGGAAATCTGGGAGAACAAAGATCTGCAAAAAGGAGTGTGTAGCTACTGCTGGGACTTGTAGTTCTTTTGATGGACAAGTATTGTTGGGTTAGCAATAAGGGAGCATTCATGGGAATTGTAGTTCTACTGCTGGAGAAGTGTACTGAAGTTAACTATAAGGGAGTGTTCCTCTGACTTGCAGTTCTACCGTTTGAGAAGTATGCCAAAGCTAATTACAAGGTGGTGCTAATATATATATATATAATATAATATATATATATAATATATATATAATATAGGACCATCCCTGTAGTTAATATTGCTTTCATTACCTTAAGTGCACCAACGTACAGTAGGCGTGCCAACATCTGCGGCAACTGGGGCTCCAATTTGAGAATGTGTCATTTGTAAGGCAGCAGCCATTTGTAGGTTAATTGTAATTAGTTACGAGTGTGTGTTGTAAGTTAAAGGGGAAGCATCACACTTAATATTCAGGTCTATTGCAAAGCGCCCAGGGGCGTAACTACAATAGGTTCAGGAGTTGCAATCGCACCTGGGCCCTGGACCCCAAAACTCCCCTTGTCCTAAAGAAAAAGAGTAATGATATAAAAGATTTGCAATATTTGGAGGCCCTGATGAAGCTTTCACATCGAGGCCCATGTGCTTTAAGTTACACCACTGAAAACCTCTGTAGAATACTGCATAATAATACTTGTTTACAGTTGCTATTCCCCACACAATTGCCACTTCTCATCCTCCTCTAAATAAACCTGTTAAGGTTTCTAACCTCATCTACTGTGAGTGTGTACAGAGCAAGGACAGAGGTTTCCTGAGTCGATCCCTAGCAGAAGAGCAAAGACCCTTCTGCATTGATCTAGAGCTCTCAGCAAGATTTGGGTGTAGACACTGCACCATATTAAGGTGAGAACTCCTGAACACCCTGCCCACGGCAGCGGATAAAAAGGGTGTTACATATACAAAGAAAATAAGGAGTTTTCTATGTCTATAAAGATGTATTTTCTGTTACTAATGTAACATCCCTGTCAGCCGGGCCCGTCTCCAGGGTACAGGGAGACCGGGTTCCGTCTTGCATCCCCCTGTCTCCCTCACATGTACTCACCTGGTCAGTGCTCCCAAGATGTCCCTCCAGGCCAGCACACCCGTTTTTAGTAATCACCTCTCAGTCAATCACTGAGAGGCTTGTGTGTATTTAAGGCCCTTACTTCCTTAGTGAGGTGACTGGGCAACTTTGTGCTTGTGTTCTTAAGTTGCTGTGCTCAGGTTCCCAATCAGCGCTTGCTCACTGTAGCCTTGCTTCTGTTCTATTATTAACGTCTAGTGTTTTCTTCTAGTGCTGGTGTCCCTATCCTGGTCATACAGTTGCCTGGAGTCTCACCATCCTAATCACATACCCTGGGACTTAGTCGGTACCTACCAGACCCTCTGGACCATCCCGCAGTGAAACAGCCTCATGCTCCCTCTGGATTCCTCTAGCTATCCCAGTTCCTCTACTGGTTCACCTTATCTGGTTCCCTGGACCTCTGACCCCTCCTCATTTACTATGTTCCTCTTGGGTCTGACCTTCTGATCTCAGAGCTGTTGCACTTAGAGCCTTAATTACTGTGGCAGGTCAACCCCTGTACAGGGGTTTGCTCACCGGTGCTCCCTTGGGGGAATTCAGTGCCTCGGCCCAGGGGGTCCTCCCTTGTGAGTTCTCCTATCTTATCTTTAATAAAGTCTTGCAATTTTTATGACATCCTAGTCTGGCTGGTTCCTTGGGTTCAGCTTCACAGAAGATAAATAGTGTCTAGTGGGTCCACTGTCCACTGCCCTCATTTCGCCTTCCCCGGCCTGACAACTAAGAGAACCATGATTAACACTTCACAGTTGATTTTTTTATGTATGGATACTGCCTTTTTTTATTCATGTGTATGTTTCTGACATTAAAATATAAAATATTTTTCAAGTCCAATTTCAGAGTGCTGAATTTTCTGTTATCATCTATCATCCACATCTATTATATAATCACGAATGGGTTTTTTGCCCCTTTTGAGTCCGCTCGCGCTGCAAGTCAGTGTCGTCATGTGGATACGCCCGAAGCATTGGCCGCGCAGCGGCCATTGCGAGCAGTTCTAAGGCGACTCGCTATGCCCGCGCAGCATTGGCCGCGAAGCGGCCATTGCGAGTCAGAGACTCGCTCTTCTAGAATCCCGATGCATCTGCATCGGGCACCCAGCTAGTATTTATATGATTGTGCACCTAGATCAGAGGGTCATTGCAGGACCGGTGAGCTGGATCTTCTGTTTACTAGTGCCCTCTTGATATGTAGGTGATTATACCCAGAATTAGGGTTCAAGCACAAAAAGGGACCATAATACGCCTGTCTGAACCTGGACTCCATGGGACACATCCTCTGTTCATATCATCAAAGTGGTCAGTTAAGAATTAGGCTAGGGCCACACTTAGGAGGCTGCATCCAGGAACTGGATGCATTACTGGATCCAGTTTTTCCCCTTGTCTGTTTTGAGGCATTTTTACCGGATCAGGTACTGGATCAGGTATCGAATGGTACCTATATGTACCATCCGGTACCAGATCAGGTTCCCATAGGGTTCCATGTTAAAAAAAACTGACCAGGTTTTGCTAAAAGGTCAAAAACGTTTCAGACCCGATTAAAACCTGACTTTTTAAAAACTGAATCCAGTAGACAGATTGCACTTTGGCAAACAATTGTTAACATTGGAGTCTATGGGTCAGGTACCTGATCAGGATTTCAGGATGAAAAACTGTATTCAGTAACTGGTTTGCAAACTAAAGTGTGGCCATAGCCTTAGGATAACTTCACTAAAAAGACCACAATAATTTCCCCACATTATCTGATGCTTGTAAAGTGTTGTAGAAAAATATTGTAGGTTGTAAGCCCCATAGTGTGAGACCTCTTTCATAAGAATTGCAGTTAAAATATTACTAACTTACTGGTCAGTGTGATATATGTCCCATTGTCACATGATATACAGTGAGTAATGTACATCAGGGCAATTTTTACCTGGCCAGGACCAATATATATGCAGGTGGCATTTGAATGGCATCCTCCTTTATCAGCAAGAAGACAGTTATTAGTCTCTGAACAATCTATGCCATCACCTGTCCATCCGGCACGACACACACACTTGAATGTTCCTAGACCTGTTGGAATGCACTCAGCCTGTATTAAAATACATTGATATTCATATAAGGTTATTATTGGTAGGTAATATAGTAACAATATTATGTGAATAAAATTGATTCTTAAAGAGAATCTGTCAGCAGTTTTTGCTACCTCATCTGAGAGCAGCAAGGTGTAGGCAGAGAGACCTTGAATCCAACAATGGATCACTTAGATTACTGGGTGCAGTAGTTCTGACACCGTCAGAGGTTTTAGATTTAGCAGTGCAGCAGTGCTGAGAAAGCAAAGCCGCATCTTCACCAGGCTCTGTGTGTACAATGTCTATATGTACAGTGAGCTGCTGACAGTAGGAGGTGTGTTGGACTAACTGACTCTTAACTGACCTAGTTGAGCAATGATAATCTCCTGAAGATAAAGCAAACATTGCAGGTAAACAACAGCACATACTGTGATGGAACATATCACTGAAATCTCTGTGTTAACCATTAAAGTATGATATTTTCAGATTACAAAGCAAAAACGCACTGACAGTTTCCCTTTAAAAGGGATTTGTACATTCTGGTAGATTTTCAAATTAAGTTGTCCTGTATGTATATATTAGAAATAACCTTGGTATGGCAATTATGTGAATTGTCCCCTACATTTTTTCTTATTAGTTTCCTTTCCTCAGGCTCTATTTCTAATTTGCTATTATACTCTGATCTAGTGGGTGGAAACTAGATGCTATGATGGTGTCCTATCTGCTTAAAGGGCACCTGTCAGATCATTTATGCCCCAAAACCTATCACTACCTGTCCCTGTAGCTTTCTACTATATCCCTAAGTATCCCTGTCTTAGCTAAATGTAAAGTATAATGGTTGTAAAATCATTGTTTATAAGGCTAGGGTCAGACTTGCGTCTGCCCCTGAGCCTGCAGGAGCTGGCAGAAACGTAGTTTCTGGCCGGAGTAGCGCATGGCGTTACCAGCAGGTAACGCTATGAACCACCTGTCCGTTGATCCCTATGGCAACCAGACGCTTACTGCAGCCATCGGCTCCACAGGATATGCGCTTTTGCAAAGAACACAGAAAACACTGTTTGCTGTTTTCCTGTACGCTTTGCAAAAGCGCATATCCTGGAGATTTCTGTGGAGCCAGTGGCTGCGGTAAGCGTCCGGTTACCAAAGAAATCAATAGACAGGCGGCGCATAGCATTACCTGCTGGTAACGCTATGCGCTACTCCAGCCAGAAACTAAGCTTCTGCTGGATCCTGCAGGCTCAGGGGCAGATGCAAGTCTGACCCTAGCCTAACTTACATTTCCCCCATTATATAGACCTGTGGGTGACGTGTGGCCAGTCCCGCATTTCAAATCTGTGGACAGCTGCATCCTGTTATGATGCTAACACGCCCACTCGGGGGTACTCGGGAACCGGGCAGCAGTTGTTCTTCACTCTTGGTTCTTTTCACGGGCACAGACGGGGGCTGAGACCCGGTCCCGTGATCCTGGCGGAGTCATTTAATAAACAGGGGTAGATGGCAGGGGATGACAGGGAAAAAGGTATTCTCGTCGGCCGCCGCTGCTTCAGAACTTCCGGGGAAGGTGACCGGCAGCTTGGATAGTTTCGCTCCCCGCAGGTGGAGCACAGTCCCCAGGGTAGTAGGATGGAGGAATCAGTGCGTACCTTGGCAGATGTTCATTGGTTCATCAGCACCCCGGTGTCTCATACGGCCTCTGTGGTCGGTGGTCACCGCTAAAGAAAGTCTCACACACCACAGCTGGAGTTCTGTTACTTTTACTCAGTCGTTTCAGCATGGCCGCCGGGTACTTCCCTTGACAAGCTCCGGTTCAGCTGTTGTCTCCCGAACCGGGACAGTGCAGTTGAACCTTTGTTGGTGTTCCTTCTCTCTTACTAGGTGTTTCAGTCTCTGGTGATCCTTCAGTGCTGATAAGCTCGTCTCGCCGTGCCTCTCAGCACCTCCGCACACAGAGCTTGGGTACTTACAGCCACGAGTGCTCAGTTGTACCCCTTCCAGGCACTGCTTCCTAGTTTGGCCGCCTTCTCCTAGTTGTGTCAGGTGTTCGGCCACAGCTCCCGTTAGGAACTTGAGGCCTCCAGTTCAACGGTTCGGGCACAAAGCATCCGCGCCGTGTTCAGGGCCGGGTCCTTGGTCGTCCACCAGCCCCTCTGTCTCGCCAGATACGGGCATACGGGGATCTACATCTTGTTACGTACCCCAAGGGCTCCCTTCTTCCTGTACACCTGTCGGTCGTTCCCTCCCTGGGTGAGCGTAGTCGTGCTCCAGCCCACGGGAGTCAACACCACACCGCTCCTACACTCCCGACTTCCACTCCTCTCTCTTCTCCATTCTCTTTCTTTTTACTTTACACATTTACCCTCATGGCTACGCTTGGGTCCTCCTTCCGGGTCCACCCACAGTCCCGGGTCCTAAGTGTTGTGTGCGTGTGCTCAACTGCACCATCCCAGTACCTGGTGACCAGAGGCACTACTCTCCCGCTAATGGAGGAGTGCAGTACCACTCATAGCGGCCTACCTGGTGGGTCGCCACAATGTCGCTGCATCATTTCCGGTCCGGCGCATTGTGGGGGAATATTAGGTGTACTCCCGCCTTCAGAATGCGCACTAGAGCTGGCCAGTACACCCAATAATCCCCCACAATGCACCGGACCGGAAATGATGCGCAGCCTCATCATACCAAGAAGCAGCTGTCCACAGATTTGACACGTTGGGAGTGTGCTTTTGAATTAATCATCATGTGCACCGGGCTGTGATAATGACAGAGCGAGGAGAGACATGGAGAGTGAGAGACCACCCACCCGTCGCCCACAGATCTACGTAATGTGACAAAATGCAAGTTAAAAACAGCGTTTTTACAACCATTACACTTCACATTTAGGTCAGACAGGGATACTTAGGGATGCAGTAAGAAGCTGCAGGGAAAGGTAGTGATAGGTTTCGGGCATAAATGACCTGACCGGTTCCCATTAAGCCTAAAAAAAGTTTGATTCCTGTTCATTACCCTTTTGATAATACAAAAGAAAACCCAGCAGCATCATGGAGAAAATTTTATGCAGTATGGAGAAATGTAATTGTGAATTCAACACTTGGATTCGCCATGTAAGATATGCAAAATCTGTTTCTCTCCCTGCTTCACACTCAGTTCCTCTCCTCCTTTCCAATTACCACTCCTTTAACTTCATTAAGTGCTGTAACCTGACACCTCACTGTGTTCAGGTCTTCATGTGTTATGGTGGGTTTACACGCCCTGATATCGGCCCGATATCGGAGCCAACGACGCGGGAGCGCGCTTTTTGAGCGCGCTTTTCCCGCCATCGCATCGCCGGTTTAGACAGCCCGATATCGAGATACAACATCCCGACGATGTGTACGTCCCCCAACCCAGGAACGACCAGTTAAAATGGGAGTGAATGGGTGACGTGGGCGTACACATCGTAGTTGGGCTGTCACACGGGACGATGCGGCTACAACGGCCATCCGATATCGGGCGGTTGAATAGCATGCTCATTCAACCCCGATATCGTTTTGGCATCGTTCCAGCATCGCATTGTACGTTCAAACCGTACAACGCGTGAACGATATCGGGTCCAACTCCTGAACCACGTGACTTTTGGTCGGAGTTGGGTCGGAGTTGGACGCCGATATCGCGACGTGTAAACCCACCATTAGATTTGAGCAGTTTTTTGTTGGATTTGACATCGCAGGGAGAGGAAAAGAAGAGGCTCTTAAGTGGAGAAAGATGGAAGCGTAAATTATCTCATTAAAAACTTTTACATAATTCATTATATTTGCTTGTACTATTATGCAAAGACTGTTAAAAGTGCAGTTCCCATTAAAAAATTATTTTATCCTAACCAAATTATGTAGTTAGTCAGGAAACTATTAAAAATTCTAATAAATATTATAATATCCTGTTATATTCAGAAATACACTGTGTGCAGAATTATTAGGCAAATTAGTATTTTGATCACATGATACTTTTTATACATGTTGTCCTACTCCAAGCTGTATAGGCTTGAGAGCCAACTACCAATTAAGTAAATCAGGTGATGTGCATCTCTGTAATGAGGAGGGGTGTGGTGTAATGGCATCAACACCCTATATAAAGTGTGCTTAATTATTAGGTAAATGCCTTTCCTTAGGCAAAATGGGTCAGAAGAGAGATTTGACTGGCTCTGAAAAGTCCAAAATTGTGAGATGTCTTGCAGAGGGATGCAGCAGTATTAAAATTGCCAAACTTTTGAAGCATGATCACCGAACAATCAAGCGTTTCATGGCAAATAGTCAACAGGGTCGCAAGAAGCGTGTTGGGCAAAAAAGATGCAAAATAACTGCCCATGAATTGAGGAAAATCAAGCATGAAGCTGCCAAGACGCCATTTGCCACCAGTTTTGCCATATTTCAGAGCTACAAAGTTACTGGAGTATCAAAAAGCACAAGGTGTGCCATACTCAGGAACATGGCCAAGGTAAGGAAGGCTGAAAAACGACCACCTTTGAACAAGAAACATAAGATAAAACGTCAAGACTGGGCCAAGAAATATCTTAAGACTGATTTTTCAAAGGTTTTATGGCCTGATGAAATGAGAGTGACTCTTGATGGGCCAGATGGATGGGCCAGAGGCTGGATCAGTAAAGGGCAGAGAGCTCCACTCCGACCCAGACACCAGCAAGGTGGAGGTGGGGTACTGGTATGGGCTGGTATCATCAAATATGAACTTGTGAGACCTTTTCGGGTTGAGGATGGAGTGAGGCTCAACTCCTGGACCTACTGCCAATTTCTGGAAGACACCTTCTTCAAGCAGTGGTACAGGAAGAAGTCGGTATCGTTCAAGAAAAACATGATTTTCATGCAGGGCAATGCTCCATCACATGCATCCAACTACTCCACAGTGTGGCTGGCCAGTAAAGGTCTAAAAGAAGAAAAAATAATGACATGGCCCCTTTGTTTAATTGATCTGAACCCCATAGAGAACCTGTGGTCCCTCCTAAAATGTGAGATCTACAGGGAGGGAAAACAGTACACCTCTCGGAACAGTGTCTGGGAGGCTGTTGTGGCTGCTGCACGCAATGTTGATCGTAAACAGATCAAGCAACTGACAGAATCTATGGATGGAAGGCTGTTGAGTGTCATCATAAAGAAAGGTGGCTATATCGGTCACTAATTTTATTTGAGTTTTGTTTTTGCATGTCAGGAATGTTTTTTTTTCTAAATTTTGTGCAGTTATATTAGTTTACCTGGTGAAAATAAACTAGTGAGATGGGAATATATTTGGTTTTTATTAAGTTGCCTAATAATTCTGCACAGTAATGGCCACTTTACACACAGCAACTTATCTGTCCAACTTCTGAACAACTTGCTGGTTGCAGTGAAATCATGGACACATTGTTCCATTTGTACACAGCCACAAAATGGAGCAATGTGTCCATGATTTCACTGCACCCAGTAAGTTGTTCAGAAGTTGGACAGATAAGTTGCTGTGTGTAAAGTGGCCCTAATAGTTACCTGCACAAACAGATATCCTCCTAAGGGCCATGTCACACATACAGATAATTGTGCAGAGATTGTTTGCAGACCTCTGGTTGCAGTGAAATCATGGACACATTGTTCCAGTTTGTGGCCGTTTACAAATGGAACAATGTGCCCATGATTTCACTGCAACCAGAGATCTGCAAACAATATCTGCACAGATATCTGTGTGTGTGACGTGGGCCTAAGATAGTCAAATGTAAAAAATCCCCACTCCAACTTCCAAAAATATTAAGCTTTGACATTAGAGTCTTTTGGGTTGATGGAGAACATAGTTGTTGATCAATAATAAAAATAATCCTCTAAAATACAACTTGCCCAATAATTCTGCACACAGTGTAAAAAATACATTATGATGTATTACCTGAATATAGTAAGCAATAATCACCATAAACATCCATTGTGGAATAAGATCAACTCACATTAACATTGCAGGATGACTTGCCAGACACCGTACAGGGATTTGTTTCTCTGCAATTGATACCATCCCCATCATATCCCAATTTACAAACACAACTGAAAGAAAACCATACAGATCATTATTATACAGATTACCAGGTGGACGGAAGTATGTCTAAAGGCCCCGTTACACCTGGCCACATCGCCGCCGATTACATAGGCGACGTAGGGGAGTGGACTATCGACTATGCGCAAAGCGCATCTGCAAAGTTCCAGACCATGTGAACGGATTTCATCAAAAACCATTGCTTTTGCTGGAATGTGTTACGGCGCTGCGATTCACTGCATTTATGACATAAAATCAGATCCGGGAGCCATATGCCGGGTGCTGGAGTTTAGCAGCGAACGTTTAGCACCTGGAGCTGTCCCCTGCAGAGATTTCAGGACCACGGCTAGCTCCTTGCTAGCCCCGATCTTGAAATTTCAGCAGCTGCAGCTGCGATATGAGGAATCCGGCCGCAAACCGGACCAAAGGGCATATTTGCCCTCCAGTTCTATTTCAAAATTGGGTCCGGGGCTGTCAGGTTTACACCGAACAGCCGAGGACCTGATCAGGCCGTGATGTGAAACCGGCCTTAGACATACATGCAGCTATTATGCTTGAGTTGGGAGAACCGCATTCAGTCCCTGTAGGGAGACACAACATTGAGTTGAATTGCACAGATGTATGACTGAAAACTCTTCATGGTCTTATCCGCTTTGGCTATGGGTTAAAAAAAAAAAAGAAATGAAATTTCATGATATTTTGTGCAAGTTAAAAGCTGTTTTTTTTTTACTGTACCAGAAAAAGCTATGAGATTTCAGAAATGTAGTGCACACACAGACACTCCTGCTTTTCCTTTCCTGACTGAAATGGAAAACTGCTACATTTTTGAGAGAAGCAGCATGTCAATTCTTTCAGCAGCTTTTTTTCACCATTGAAAGAAAGGAGAAAGTTGAAAAATGCAATTGCATTTTTTCTGCTGTTGTAGTGAATGAACCTAACTTTATTTAAATATGCACTGTAGACAAATGACACATCGAAAATGCAGCTAAAAACAGAAAAAAAAACAAAGCAAAACCTGCTTTTTGGAAGCAGATTTTTTTAACCACCAACAAAGTAGGTTTTGCTGCAGAAAAAAAGCAGCAAAAAAGCAACGTTGTGAACATGTATCACTATAGTCAATATTATGTTAAACACTGTAGCAATAATGTATATTCTTTCCTAAACTTTAGGCTAATACAGTAGCTCTGGCATACATTAATACAATAATATTAATGCAATACAATTATTAATACAATAACAACACCATCATCCATGTTAAGGTGGTATTCCCATTACAATCATTTTTGTTATATCCACAGAGGGCCCCATTTTAGACTGCTGTGAGTGGCAAAGTTGCAGTGAAGCACATAGATGACTCTCTCCATTCAGTAGATGACTCTCTCCATTCAGTTATACAGTTGTGGCCAAAAGTATTGACACCCCTGCAATTCTGTCAGATAATACACAGTTTCTTCCTGAAAATGATTGCAATCACAAATTCTTTGGTATTATTATCTTCATTTAATTTGTCTTAAATGAAAAAACACAAAAGAGAATGAAGCAAAAAGCAAAACATTGATCATTTCACACAAAACTCCAAAAGTGGGCCAGACAAAAGTATTGGCACCCTCAGCCTAATACTTGGTTGCACAACCTTTAGCCAAAATAACTTTGATCAACCGCTTCCGGTAACCATCAATGAGTTTCTTACAATGCTCTGCTGGAATTTTAGACCATTCTTTTTTGGCAAAGTGCTCCACGTCCCTGATATTTGAAGGGTGCCTTCTCCAAACTGCCATTTTTACATCTCTCCACAGGTGTTCTATGGGATTCAGGTCTGGACTCATTACTGGCCACCTTAGAAGTCTCCAGTGCTTTCTCTCAAACCATTTTCTAGTGCTTTTTGAAGTGTGTTTTGGGTCATTGTCCTGCAGGAAGACCCATGACCTCTGAGGGAGACACCGCTTTCTCACACTGGGCCCTACATTATGCTGCAAAATTTGTTGCTAGTCTTCAGACTTCATAATGCCATGCACACGGTCAAGCAGTCCAGTGCCAGAGGCAGCAAAGCAAGCCCAAAACATCAGGGAACCTCTGCCATGTTTGACTGTAGGGACTGTGTTCTTTTCTTGGAATGCCTCTTTTTTTCTCCTGTAAACTCTATGTTGATGCCTTTGCCCAAAAAGCTCTACTTTTGTCTCATCTGACCAGAGGACATTCTTCCGAAACGTTTTAGGCTTTCTCAGGTAAGTTTTGGCAAACTCCAGCCTGACATTTTTATGTCTCATGGTAAGAAGTGGGGTCTTCCTGGGTATCCTACCACACAGTCCCTTTTCATTCAGACGCCAATGGATAGTACGGGTTGACACTGTTGTACCCTCGGACAGCAGGGCAGCTTGAACTTGTTTGAATGTAAGTCGAGGTTCTTTATTCACCATCCGCACCATTTTGTGTTGAAATCTCTCGTCAATTTTTCTTTTCCATCAACATCTAGGAAGGTTAGCTACAGTGCCATGGGCTTTAAACTTCTTGATGCACACGGTAGACACAGGAACATTCAGGTCTTTGGAGATGGACTTGTAGCCTTGAGATTGCTCATGCTTCCTCACAATTTAGTTTATCAAGTCCTCAGACAGTTCTCTGGTCTTCTTTCTTTTCCCCATGCTCAATATGGTACACACAAGGACACAGGACAGAGGTTGAGTCAACTTTAATCCATGTCAACTGGCTGCAAGTGTGATTTAGTTATTGCCAACACCTGTTAGGTGCCACAGGTAAGTTACAGGTTCTGTCAATTACACAAATTAGAGAAGCATCACATGATTTTTCTAACAGTTCCAATACTTTTGTCCACCCCCTTTTTTATGTTTGGTGTGGAATTATATCCAATTTGGCTTTAGGACAATTCTTTTTGTGTTTTTTCATTTAAGACAAATGAAATGAAGATAATAATACCAAAGAATTTGTGATTGCAATCATTTTCAGGAAGAAACTGAGTATTATCTGACAGAATTGCAGGGGTGTCAATACTTTTGGCCACAACTGTATGAAACAATAACAGCTTTGCTACAATAGCAAAACAATATAAAAATAAGACAAGTATTTAGGCTTTTCAGCTTTGATTTTCAGCACTATATGTACAGTATAAAGTATTATAACAATTAGGAGTACCTGGGCGAGCCGTTGCTGTATACACAGTCTGCATGAGCATGACAGAAGTTAACAAGTGGTCCACAAGGAGTGGTCCTCCGATCACAGAATTGTCCTGCATATCCCAGTTTGCAAGATCCACTCAGGCAGCTGCCATCACTGTCTATATGATTATTGCATCTTCCATGTATGCACCCACATTCTGAAGACAAGTAACATTCAATTAATTTTCTTATCTTTATCTTTTAGCAATAAACATTTATTTGCACACTAAAAACTGCCTATCTGATATTAACACAACTGAATAAGCACCAGTTATTTTGGATACTGTTATATATGTAACACAAATATGTCTATTAAATACTAATGAACTGTACTGAGTCTAGTTAGCTACCTTTCATTGGTGACATATACATTAGGATATGGTAAAACACTAATTTTTATAGTTAAAGAGGTTGTGTACTACTTCCATAACCTCTGCTATAGTTATCAATGCAAAACAAAAATACCCTATACTCACCTCCCATAGTAGCGCCAGTGATGATAGCACTAGATCTCTCGAGGCTTGCGAGAAGTAAAACATGCAGTCCATAAGTGTCCGGCATTAAGCTGCCATGCTCTCACTTCCTTCTGAGGGCTCGGACACACTGGCATGAAAATCGGACGACTACAATGCGAGTAAAAATTGCATTGCAGTCGGACCAATGTTAGTCAATGTCCGAGAGCACATTTCCGTTTTTACCTTGTCCGACACTCGGATGACGAGTCAGGCTGCTTTAACATTGCTATTTTTGGGGATCCTGATTTGTGATGTTGCAGAGCTAAACATTTGGAGAAGAAAGAAGACATAAGAAAAAAGAGAGAAGAAAGCAGACCTCCTGGAGGGCTGTAAAGGGGAGTAATAAAGATGGAGTCCCTAACAGTGTCTGTGTCTTTATTTGAAATAAATACTTTTTTCTCTGTGTGGTGTTTTTTTTAACCCTTTTATTGGAGATTCTTAATGACCAGGTCAAACTTGGCCTGACATTAAGAATCTCGGGCTTAATACCAGCTTGTATAACAAAGCTGGTATTAACCCCTTTATTACCCATTGTGCCACAGCCACCAGGGCTGCTGGAAGAGCCTGGTAAGGCGCCTGGAAATGACGCTTATTAATGCACCATTTTCAGGGGTGGCTGTGGGCTGTTCTTCTTTAGCATGGGGGGGGGGCCTATAACAATGGGCCCTCACCCCACTGGGAATACCAGCCCTCAGCTGCCTAGTTTTACCTTGGCTGGTATTGAAAAATAGGGTGAAGCGCACGCATTTTTGTATGCCAGCCAAGGGGAAATTAGGCAGCTGAAGGTGGCAGCTCACAGCTGTCTGCTTTCATCGGGCTAAACTTAAAATTGCTGCGAAGCCCCACACATTTTTTTTTTTTTTTTTTTTTAATATTTATTAATTTTACACCCTATAACACCAGGTTGGTTGCCCTACACTAATGTGTAGGGCAACCAAGCAGAATCACTGACCAGACTGAGGAAAAGCAGTCTGACTACAACAGCCAATCACAGAAGCTCTCAAACAGTGTGAGCTTTTCTGACTGGCTGTTTGTCTGACAGTGCAGTGAATATTTAATTAGCCTAATAGGCGGCCCTGGAAGATGCAGTCGGAGACAGGTGACCCTATCTAGCTATTTTAACATCTATCTGTCTATTGTATTCAATCACTCTATTCTGTGAACTCTTTTCTCACTTTATACAGCATGAGAAATTCCATGTTAAAATCGAATTACACACGGACAGCACTCGGATGAGATCCAAGAAAATGTCGGACACTCGCATAGCAGTTGGATGCAAAACGGAGTAAAAGTCGGATGACACTCGTCCAACTCTCGGAGCCGTGAATCGGAGCGTTTTTTCACTCGCCAGTATGTCCGTGCCCTAATGAACCTGATTCATCCAAATCAAGTGAGAACGCAGCAGGCCATTAGCAACTGTTAGTACAACAATGTCACATAAGCCTCAAGAGTTCCAGTGCCAAAATTGCTTGAATGTTGCCGGTTTGGGAAATGATTATGAACACAAGTTATTATTATTGTTAGTTAGGCAATGTAGTTTTTAAGAAGGGGTGGTCTGAGTAGGGGACAATAGTGTTAGGATCATTATGAATTATGTATAAGATACTGAGTATCTTGAGATAGAATGCACATGTTCGTGCGTGTTCGTGCATTATGGCAAAGATGTCTCATTGCATACACCGTCTAGCCACATTATTATAGTCGAATATGTTGGCACTCTTGAAATTGCAACAGAAAATTAAGTATTATTGCACATGGCTTTGTTATACTCATGTTTATTTTTTTTCTCTGTATTGGAACAAAACAAAAAACTGGGAAAAAAAGGCAAATTGAACACAATTCCACACATAACTCCAAAGATGGGCCGGACAAAAGTGTTTTCTAAAATTTTGATTACACATCTTTGTTTCCAGCATGTGATGCTTGTTCAAACTCACCTCTGGCAAGTAATAGGTGTGGGCAATAAGAAAATCACACCTGAAACCTGACAAAAACGGGAGTTGACTCAATCTTTGCATTGTATGTCTGTGTGTACCACACTTAACATGGAGAACAGAAATAGAAAATAAGGCTGCACTTTTATACATGCACTTTTCCTGCAAAAGTGCATCTGCACCTGCATTTGCTGGCAAAGTGAATGGAAATTCACTTTTCCCGTTCAGACGCTGCAAAAGAAAGTGTGCACGTAAAAACAATGACCATGTCAATTCTTTCCGCAAATATGTGCACGCTTTCTCCCATAGGTGCCACTATGAGCGCTGGAATACGCATTGTCATTCAGACAATGCCTATTCCAGCGCCTATAATCATGGGCGCTGGAGGAAGTGATGTCACACGGCGGCAGGAATAATCCTGTTACCATGTGACATCTGTGTACTTTCGCTTTAGCAGTTACACTGCTAAAGTGAAATAAAACAAAGCAATGTGTTAAAAAATAAAAACTTTGATACACACCTCTCCGCAGATTGTTCCCGGATGTCCAATTGCTGGCAGGACCTCAATCGGCAAACCGGCGGCAAACCGATCAGCTGATGTGTCATGTGACAGCATCAGCTGAGCGGTTTAAACCAGCCGCCGCTGACAGATCAGCTGTTTAATTTAAATCGCCTGCCAACACCGAACAGCTGATGTGTCGGTGGCGGGCGGTTTCAGATGACAAATCAGCTGTTTGTTTTGCCAGGCAATTTATGTTCAAATGTTTTTATTAAAACAAAATAATAGACACATCAAAAGTAGCTACCTCAGTTCAAACTTAGAGATAATGTTATATACATGTATGTCACAATACTCATTCAGCCTTATTTCTAACACATGAGTGGCAAGATAATGTTGAAGTGGCTATGAATCTTGAGAACTGAGAGGTATTGACCTGTACAAATTGTCTACTTACTAGCGTGTTGTAATAAATGCGTACAGTTTTTTTTTTTTTTCATCATAACAAGTATAAGTTTAAAAGAAAAGAAAGGGAATAAAAAGGAGGACAAACAAGGGAAGGGAAGATTATGGTATTGTGGCATCGATTGTAGTATGAACAGCTCAAAATAATCAACCATGGCGGTAAGGATTTCTACTCTTATTTTCTAAAAGTCAATCCAACGTCAAGGCCCACAATCCGCATTAGGGGTTACATGAAGGTTCCAAGCATGCCATTTCGACTTGTACTTAGTCAATAAATTGTTCCTCATGGCATATGCATACTCATAAGCATTATGACGAGCTATTGATTCGCCAAGTTGTCAATAGTGGGAGGAAGGGGATCTCTCCATTTCATAGCTATAGTGTGTTTTGCAGCAAGGAGGATATGTGCGATGATTGGTCTATGTACCCTCGGGAATGCCTCCAAGCCCAAAAGAAGTAGTACTAGGTTGGGATTTAATTTTAAGTGTAGACTAGTTAGTGAGTTAATTAGGGACTCCACTTCAAACCAGAAGGACTTAAGCACAGCACATCCCCAGAAGATGTGAGTCAGACCACCAACATCTGTGCAATTCCTCCAACAAAGATCCGAATTGTTGTCGCTGATCTTAGCAAGCCTAGCTGGGGTATAATACCATCTAGTATAAATTTTGTAATGAGTCTCCAGGAGAGAAACACATGGTATATAACGGTATATAATTTCAAGATTGCGCTGTAAGTGAGTTAGTGATATAGATATCCCCAGTTCTTTTTCCCAAGTAGCTATATTAGGTGTAGGTTGAATGGTAGAGTCTTGGGAGAAGTGTCTATATATGTGATTTGTCTTCCAAAATATTAGAGCTCGAGGAAATTTGAACATTTGAACAATATTATAGGGTAGATAAAAAGTTAGTTTGCGAGTTTTAATTAATTTATCAATTTTTTTCCAAGTATTTTCTTCCGAGTGTTCAAGCTGAAATTCTTTCTGCAATAGTGCAAATGCTTTAAGCTTCTGATCATCACTTAGTATATCTGAAACGAATTGTATTCCCGATTCAATCCACGAAGAAATTTTAATCCTCGGGGACAAATATTCAAGAACATCAACATTCATCCAGGAGGGAGAAACCAAAGGATATGTTTTGATGGAGATTTTTTGAAGTAACCGCCATGCTTGAATCGCCGATTTAACAGTGGGTAATTCCGGTAGAGGTTTAGATTTGTCACACAAATGAGCAATGGTCGTCAGGTGAAGTCTCGTTAGTAAACATGAGGATTCCTCAACCGTGAGCCAAACCGGCCCCTCCCCTCTCACCCACCAAGTCTGGCTAAGTTTAACCAAATTTGCTTGATAATAGGAAGACAGGTTTGGGACAGCAAGCCCACCATGGCTTCTACTTTTTTCCAGGGTTAATTTGGCCACCCTTGGCTTCCTCCCTGCCCAGATGAAAGCCGCTAGTTGGGACTGCAATTTTTGCAGCCATTTCTTTGGAATCAGCAGAGGTAACGAACGGAAAATGTATAATAGTTTAGGAAGAAGGCACATTTTATAAGCTGCAATTTTACCTAGCCAGGAGATCTCAAGTTTAGCCAAATGTAAGACATCCGACTGCAGGGTTTTGAAGATTTCGCTCATGTTAACATCCATAATCGTTGAGATAGGAGTAATTAATTGGATACCAAGATAGTTCATGGATTTGCTGTCCCATGACAACGGGAACTTCCCTTTAAGAATTTCCAAGTCTTTGGGTTTTATATTTAAGTGGAGCGTTTGAGTTTTGTTTAAATTTATTTTATAATAAGAAACTTCTGAGAATTGAGATATAGTGGATAAGATATGTTCCATAGAGTTGATGGGGTCAGAGATGGTGAGGAGAACATCGTCAGCAAATAGTGAAATTTTGTAATTATGCTCATGTAAAGAAATACCCTTAATTAAGTGGTTGGATCTTATTTTTTCGGCTAATGGTTCTATATATAAATCGAAGAGGGTGGGAGAGAGGGGACAACCCTGACGGGTACCATTGTTGAGTATAATTTTATCCGAAAGGACTGAATTGGTCATTATCTTTGCAGAGGGACAGGAGTAGAGGGATAGTATTGCATTAAGAATATTACCTTCAAAACCAAATTTTTGTAATGTCTTGAACAAATATCCCCAATGAACCCTGTCGAACGCTTTTTCAGCGTCGACAGCGATTAACATAGCAGGGGTTTTAGATTTTTCAATATAGTGTAACAAGGTAATGGCACGTCTGGTGGCATCTGAGGTACCTCGTCTGGGAACAAAGCCCACCTGATCCCTCTGCAAAAGCTTCGGAGTAACTGTCTGAAGACGTGAGGTTATCGTTTTGGCTATAATTTTTAGGTCAGTATTTAACAACGAGATGGGGCGATAATTCGAGACATTCTCAATATCTCCCTTATTTTTATATAAAACTGCGATAGTAGCCTCCTGCATCTCTGCCGGGATAGCTTGCGTATTGACAAAGGTAGAGTTAAGAAGCTTAGTAAGAAAAGGAGCAAGAGAGTTTTGGAAGGTGACATAATATTCATTTTGCAGACCATCAGGACCCGGGGACTTGTTTTTCTTAAGCAAGGCTATTGTTTCCAATACCTCAGCGTCCGTAAACGGAGAGTTTAATAGGGCAAGATCAACTTCAGACAGGGATGGGAGGTCAACAGAATTTAAGAAGGCATCTATATGTGGCATAGATGGTTGGGGCAACATCGGATCTTCTTTTAAGGTATAAAGGGTACGGTAGAAATCTGCAAAAACATTAGAGATATCTGTGGGATTTTTAAGTGTTGTATGGGATTTGTCTCTTATTTGGAGTATTTTTGTCTTATTTCTGTGAATTTTAATTCTATTCGCGAAAAGTCTGCTGGGTTTATTCATAGAATTATAAAAGTTCCCCTTCATTATACGTATGTATTTGTCGTAGTCTGCCGTGAGCATTTGGCTAAGTTGAACCCTCAATTTGAGGATTTCCTTATGTGTGTCTTCAGTGGGGGTTTGTTCCTGTACTGATTCCAAGTTCTTGATTTGTTTAATTATGTTTTCTGAGTTGCTTATTTTGTCTCGTTTTAGTCTATTATTAAATTGTATTAGTTGGCCTCGAATAACCGCTTTATGAGCAGTCCATAATGTGGATAGTGGAATATTATCAATGTCGTTTTCACTGAAATAATGATCTATCGCCCTTTGTATTTCTATCTTATATTGTGGGTGACGAAATAGAAAGGAGTTCGCCCTCCACAAATTCCTGTCAGAACGGGGATGGCATTGGTTAAGTTCAAAGACAAGTGGGGAGTGATCAGACCATGATCTGGGCAAAATTCTAATAGATTTGATATATTGCAATGATCGAATATCAGTCAAGAGTAGATCTATTCTAGCAAAAGATTTGTGAGCATCTGAGTAATGAGTGAATTCAACAGACGAAGAGTTGATGCACCTAAAGGTATCATAGAGGTCTTCCCCATTCATCCAAGAATCAATAGAGGTATTGGCATTTCTATTTTTGTTTGATGAGTCCATTAATGGGTTGGGGACCGCATTATAATCTCCAAAGATAAGAAGGTGACCTTTCTTAATTCCCTGGACAATTTTTATTAATTTCTTCAGAAATGTAATTTGACCTGTATTTGGGGCGTATAGGTTAACTAATGTGTAGTCAATGTTATCAAGTCTACACAATAAAATTATGAAGCGTCCATCCTTGTCTGAGATTTGTTTCCAGATTTCAACTTTAATAGAATTTTTAATAATGATTGCCACCCCAGCCTTCTTCTTCTCACCAGAAGCGAGGAAGATATGTGGGTAATTTTCATTAGTAAATTTGGGAGGGTTTAAGGTGGAGAATTTTGTCTCCTGAAGACCAGCCACATCAATATTTAAATTTTTTAAATCTTTCCATATCAGAAATCTCTTTTGCGGCGAATTTAGGCCCTTGACGTTGAAAGATACAAATTTTTTAGCCATAGTCAAAATTCTGCTTAAAATTGCGATTATGAGCTGTCCATTGAGGGGGAGTTTGGGGAATGAGTAGGTAAAGATAATTAACTAAAAAAAACAAATCTGTAAATAACATTTCACAAACTTTAGAGAATAATAACAGTTGGTTAACTAACACCAATAGCTAATATATAACTAATATATATATAAAATTGAACGAATCAGCGGAAGGGACTATGCCGATGACAACTTCCGCGAAAGGCTAAAGGTTCAGCCCATGTGCCTGAATGGAACCCTTAGTAACAGTTAAATATACACATTAATAGCCTCCTGTGATCAAGTGTCAGATATGCGGAGATCTTTGAGGATTTTAAGACCTGTGGACACCTCATCTATCAGTACAGATTTTTGGTTATGGACGAAGGAGACATCGTTGGCAGGACGATTCCATCTATACGAAATTTGCTTCCTTTGTAAAACGTCCGTAATTGGTTTTAAAAGTTTACGTTTTAGCATAGTCTCCTTCGAGACATCCTGAAAAATTTTGATGTTCTCGAAGGGGGAGGGAAGTGATTTGTTCTTCCATAAGAAGTTTGTCAGTAGTTCCCTCGTTTGGTAAAACGAAAATTTTACTATTACATCCCTTGGTGTGTCACTGGATAGTCGAGGTGGTCTGGGAAGTCGATGAGCCCTTTCTAGGGAATATTGAACATCTGGTAAAGCAGGAAGAGTTACTTTTAGCAAATTATTGATGTACGACCTGAGATCCGTATTTTTTATCTTTTCTGGTATGTTCCTAAACTTAAGGTTGTTGCGGCGATCCCTATCTTCCCTGTCAGTCAGTTTGTTTTTAAGATACTTTATTTCTGCTTTCATCAAGTCCTGATCTTTTTGTATTGTCTTAGTGTCGTCTTGTAGTCCTTCAACTGCTCTCTCTTGTCTATCAAGTCTAGAGACCAAAAAGGCCATTGAGTGATTCATTTCGTCGAATTGTTCTGAGAGGTCATCCCTTAAAGATTCTTTCATCTCATTAAAGAGACTAACAAAGAAGCTTTTATCCATGGGCCGATCGACATTAAGATTTGGTAATGGGTCCACCTCTGAATCGCCTCTTTTAGTGCGGCGTCTAGCCGGACTTTTCATAGCAAATTCATCCCCTAAATATGTGCCATCTTTGTGGGTGTCGTCTGATTTGGGTCTAATCGGAGTGTCTCTATCTTTGCGCTTATGTATTGACTGCTGGCTCTCTAAAATCATCAGATCATTAGTCATGTCGTCCCTTGGTTGTAGGCCCGTTCCTGTCTCCATCCTCTTAATATCTATAATTTCCTGTTCTGTAAGAGTAGTGGTCGTTGGAGTCGAGTTTGTGATAGGGTCAGTAGTCGAGTCAGTAAAGGACGTTCTGTTCTGAGGATATTTAACTTTGGAAGGCATATTATATCTAGTCAACAAAATCCTCACCAGTAAGAGTGTAAGAACCAGAGATTTTCTTAGGTGAGAGTATAGGTGACCAGTGAACACACTATTGTCTCCCTATGTAACAAGACAACTGACTCAGTGACGCAATGACCCTATGGAGCACGTACTGGAAATAGCAAAAGTACAATGTCAATAGGTACAATATCTACCAGACATATACTCCCAAACAGATGAAAGGTACATAGAGAGCCAATACGTCACTATCCCATGCACTGAGTATATGCGATATTGATTACAAGGGTAGAAATTCAGCATGAGTAATAGTATTAATTAAAATAGAAGACCACTTGAATATATATAAGAGACTGCTATAAAGAATATATTCTTCGGTCTTCGTCCGCTGTTTCCGCGTGGCTTGGGCGCGTCGGAGATTCGTCAATCTCACTTGCTAGTAGAATCAAAAATCCCTTGTCAAATCAATACCAACAGTTGCCAGAAGGTGTCAGTATATAATCAAATTTCCTCAGCAGACCCAGTGTGTGTGACACTGTTGTCAAGGAGTGATGTGGCTTGGGGAAGAAGTGAGCTTCCGCTCTTCCAATAACACATGTATTGCAGTAAACAAATAGTTCCTGTATTTCCCCCAGTATCACACAGCACCAGTTGTTTGTTATATATTATAGGTCTTATTAAACAGAATAGTACTTAAATAGTTGATAAGAACTGAATCCTCACAATCTAGCACCGTGGACTCGATGTCTTCCACTCACAGACCGTGATCTTCTCCTCACCTCACTCCCTCATCACCCACCAGTGTTAGAACAATGGCCGAGCCGTATCCCTCCGCCGGGAGCTTTCTCCTTGCGATCAGGAGGGAGACTCCACTCCAACAACCAAAGGAGACGCAGGTCAGCAGCAAGACAGCAACAGGCAGCTCGCCTCACCTCAACATCACAGAGTTAACTCCAGTAAGTTGATTTCTGCTGCGCTGTTCACACAGCAATGATGACAGGAGACTGGAGACTGGGAACTCGCCAGGTAACAACACAGGTCTCCGGTTCCTCCGGCGTGGCGGCAGATAGAAGTCGACAGCGAAAGTGGAGGTAGAGGGAATTCAGAGAGGAGCCGTCCAGGCGGATCTCTTAGGATATGGCCGCAGATTACCTGCTCAGCATTCCAAGATGGCCCCCACTGTCCTCTCAGGTCCTTACCATCTCCCTGTAATGTGCAGAAGGGTAGAAAGAATCTTCCACATACAAGTTCAAAATGGTCCTGGAGGGTTTATAGTTAGGGTCACGTTGCTGTGATGAGATTTGTTGCCTTAATAAAGGCATAAATCTCTGTTGCTTATAGTAAGGCACAGCAGCTCCAGGGGATGTGTCCTACATGGAGCAGTTGCAGGCCACGCCTCTTTTGCCAGGCAATTTAAACAACAGCAGATCTGTCAGCTGATTCAGGTACTTGAACCTGATATTGATAATCTGATCGGTTTACCGTCCAGCAAACTGATTAGATGATATTAGATCTGGATTGGAAGTCGCAAGACCCTCGAACCTGGACTACATCGGAGGGGGAGTTGTTCTTTTCTTTAATAAAGATGGAGTCACTAATTGTGTTGTGTTTTATTTCTAATAAAAATCTTTTTCTCCGTGTTGTGTTTTTATTTAATCCTTACTAGAAATTCATGGTGGCCATGTCTGATATTGGCGTTACCCCATAAATTTCGGGCTTAGGGCCAGCTGATAATACAAAACTGGCCCTAACCCCAATATTACCCAGCGAGCCACCCAGCACCAGGGCTGCTGGATGAGTTGGATACAGCGCTTCTATAAACGTGCCATTTTCTGGGTCAGCTGCGGACTGCAATTCGCAGCAAGGAGGGGGGGCCCAGAAAGCTTGGGTCACACTGCGCTGCGGATTCCAGCTCCCAGCTGCCTAATTGTACCTGACTAGACATAAAAATAGGGCGAAGCCCACATTGTATTTTTTTTTTATTATTTCATGTAATTCATGAAATGATTAAAAAAAGGGCTTCCCTATATTTTTGGTTCCCAACCTACCTGCTGTACCTGGCTGGCATACAAAAATATGACGAAGCCCATGTTGTTGTTTTTTTTTATTTTAAATTAATTTAAAAATTAAAAGAAATTATAAATAAAACCCCAAACACCTAACCCTAGGGTTAGTAGTTAAACAAAAGCATGGGCTCCCACTACATTTTCTATTGCCAGCTAAGGGTAACCCAAGCAGCTACTGGCTGCTAACCCCGCTGCTTGGTGTTACATTCACTGGAAATGTAACATCCACAGAAGCCCTTTTTTAATTTTTTTTTTACAAAAACTTAAAAAAAAAATGATGTGGGCTTCGCCATATTTTTGTATGCAAACCAGGTACAGCAGGCAGGTATGGGCTGGCTCCTACCCCCAGCTGCCTAGTTGTACCTGGCTGGGAACCAAAAATATAGGGAAGCCTTTTTTAAATTATTTCATGAATTTCTTGAAATAATTAAAAAACAACGTGGAGTTCGCCCCATTTTTGTGTCTAGACAAGTACAAATAGGCAGCTGGTGGCTGGAATCCGCAGCGCAGGGATGCCCAAGCTTTCTGGGATCCCCCTCCCCCCGCTGTGAAATGCAGATTGGACGCCCCGGTGGAGGGATATCAAAGTTTTTTTATCTTTTAACATATTGTTTTATTTTATTTGGCTTTAGCAGTATTACACTGCTAAAGCGAAAGTACACAGATGTCACACAGGAACAGAATTCTTCCTGCCCCTGTGTGCCATCACTTCCCCTAGTGCCTCCTGCACTTTTTACTGGCTGTAAAAAAACGTGGCGTGTGAATGCCACACATTTTTTACCAGCGCTAAAAAGTGCTGGAAAAAAGCGCGGGAAATACGCCCGTGCAAAAAAAAATTCGGCAATTAATTAATGAAGCTTGTTGATAGTTAAAAAGCAGTTGATTGCAGTTATTTATTCCAAAGGGTATGAAAGCAGATATTAAAGGGATCCTGTCACCTACAAAACGCCTCCTAAGCCTCCTGAATGATCCACCCTCTCTCTGTCTGTGCTGCTGTGATGTGTAGCAGAAGGCAGGACTAATGATTTGCATTCTGTGAGTGATAGAGGGGGGGAGGGCAATGCCTGCACAAGCAGAGCACACAGACAGAGAGAGGGAGGATCCTGGAGCCTGCAAAACAGCCCGCCCTTGTGACTAAAGAATATAGCCCCTGCTAATTCACATTGCTAATGAGTAAGTATTAAAACATTTTTATGCACTTTCACAGGATGCTTTTAGGAGACAAAAGGAGTGTGAAATTAGTGAATGGATGCTGTGAATGTGAATGCTAGCTTAGGAGGCGTTCTGGAGGTGACAGGATCCCTTTAAGTTGAGGGTGCCAGCAATTTTATTCTGGGTCATTTTTTAGGTTTTGTGTACAACTATGTCCAATTTGCCGTTTTTTTTTTTTGTGTTGTTCCAATATATACAAAGAAAATAAACATGCGAATGACAAAACATATATAATTGTAATCATCTTCTGGAAAAATACTTCTTTTCCTGGAAAAATTTGAATGGTGCCAACACTTTAGGCCGTGACAGTACATGTACAAATTACTATACAGAACTTACTTTTGTCACTACACCACAACCAAAACAGTCAATAGGTATAAGATGATATCACTACACCACACCTGACTTTTGTGGTTGGTGAAACTACAGAACTTACTTTTGTCACAGCGAGGGCCATACTTCTCTACATCCATACAACGCTGGCAGTTGGAGCCAACAAATGCCTCATCACAGATGCATGTACCATTCCCTTCCATTCTATCCATACACTGAGACATGGAAAAAGATATAAATACATCATAAATAACCCATATAATTTAAAAGAGAAATGTAATATATAAAGCTGAGAGTATGTATGTATGTATACCGTATGTGTCTGTATGTATGTATGTATAGAGACAAAAAGTTCTAACCCCGACATACTAACAAGAAAAAAATGAAGTCAGGAAAAATGGCTTTTTGTTTTCAGATTTTTATTTTGGATCAACACGTGAAAACATTTCACAGATCTGACGTTTCGGCTCCAAAACATGAACCTTTATCAGGGAAATGCACTTATGAATGGTAGTTTGAAAAAATCATTTGAGGCTTATAGAAACGCCTGTGGTCAACAGGTCACATGGTTCACATGGTCACAAGAGAAATGGAAGGATGGGTTTAGGGATTTAAACACCGGTGTTATGTTAGTCACAGTATCTAGTCACGATATGGTAGAGCTCTATTGATGTAAGTTGATATAGCAAATAGTATGAAATGGATAGTATGACATCAGATATGGCTGGAAAAGTTCTCACACTGACAATCTTTATATAGAATACTCTTCTATATGGTAGAGATTGTATCCTAAGCTCTGAATTCCGCATGTCATCGGTGCCAGACAGACATGAAGGAGGAAAAGAGAATTAAATCAAAGGAATACTTTGTAGAGTGTCAGGGAAAAATAGATCCAATTGTGCACTGTTAATATTCCTTAGATTGTGTCTGGCTGGCATGTGGCTCCAACTCTTGTGTCCTGGGTAAGTGAGATAATGGAGGCCTGGGCTCCATGTGAGAACTTTGAAGGGAAGGTCTCAGATGGTGACTTTTTGTGAGTTACCTTGCACAGAAGAACACTTCTGAATGTACACATACTGATGGAGGAGAGAATAAATATGGTAAGTTTGGGATAGTATCATCCTATTAGTTGCAGGGGTGTTAAACCTGGACGGGATTGTAAGGAGTCCACAGGCCGTGGGGTACTCAGGAACCGGATCGCTGCTGCTGTCACTGGGGAGTCACGGGAGTTGTAACCCGGTCCTGTGGCCTGGGTGTCAGTTGAAAAAAGGGATATGTACAGGGGAGGTTGTCGTGACGCCACCCGTAGTATGTAGTCAGTGGGGACCACCACTGCCGTATTCCTGCCGGGGACGGTGATGAGGGGCATCGTAGATGGTAAGCCCTCCAGGGGTAGGGCTGTGTGTCCCAGGGGCAGGTGTAGTGTGCGGGGCTGCGGATCCTGCATGCTGTGGACGCTGCATCGGCTCCTTCTCTGCAGCTTCTTCCAGCCAGCATGCAAGGGACAGCAGGTATGTGGCTCCGCAGGTGGGGGACTCTGCAGCGGCGCGGCAAGGAACAGTCTCAGGCACTTTTGAGCTTACCGGGTACTTTACAGTTTCAACATTCTCTTGCCGCAGGTTACAGTTCACAGTTCTTACAGTCTTAGTTTTTACAAGTTAGCACTGCTCTGGACACCCGGGTCCTACTGCAGCTCAGACAGTTCCACTGCGTTGCTTCCCTCAATGTATCTTTCAGGCCCTGCTTGTCTCCCTCTGTCGTCTCTCACGGGTTCGGTCTGGCCGTCACGGGCTCTTTAGTGATGCTTCCCTCTGCTTTAGGGTCCCTAGCCCTAGTACGATGGCTGTGTTCCTACTCTGTGGCGGTAGATAGGTCGTGGGTCATAGAGTACCCGAACCACGCTAGTGTGTCTTGTGATTGGGGTCTTAGAGTCTCCCCGTTCACCTCTACAGAGCCGGCTCTCTGGCTGTCGTGGCCTAGCCCTCCAGTGACCCAGGTATAATGTGTTCTAACCAGGCTCCCCTCAGTCTTTCTGGTTCTCAACTCTGGGTGTTTCTGCTTGCGGTGCTTCTTCCCTCTCCTCTGTCTCTAGAGCGAGCTTTCTCCCACGGGTAACTGCCTCCAAGGTTCTGCGTCCTCCAGGGAAAATCTCCTCCTGGAAATGCATCCCTTCAACTTAGTGTTCCCATGTTTTACTCCGGTTCCTCCACCCCCATGTCCAGGTCAGTTCTACTCTCCACCCACACTTCTCTAAGTCAGCCGTCTTACCTTGTCTGGCTGCAGTTCACCCTGTGGCCACCCTGGTTGCAGGGGCGCCACAATTGTTTGGTGTGAATGCTTCTTGTGAGAATTCTGGATGAAGTTCAAGTGGTTTCTTCTGGATGTACGAATACTGCTTATAAAGGAGGGTGGCTGCCTGTTGGGAAGCTTTGGCTGTCACTATATCAGTAATCAGGGCTCTATTTGGAACTGCGATGGGAAAGGTGTGTGCACCAGATGTAGCTTGCGACCATCTCTCAAAACTGAATATGGCCCCCAAAGTAAGAAAGGTTGGGGACTACTGCTTTAGGCTAATTGCACAGTTCCAGTGTGCTCCTAGCATAAAATGTGCAGAATTAGAAATGCAGCTCTTGGTTACCTCAGGAGCAGAACAGACTTAACTTATGCATTTTAAGACATGCAATCTACCTCTCCATTTCCTGAACATGGGTTAATAAAGCCACCAGGACAAGGTCTGCATTCAGGGCCATAAAATCCTTTGCAACACTTTGGCATCTAGAAGATCATAAGCAACATGAGTTCAACGGGTTTAAAGACATATATTCTATATATTGTTTTATTACGGTAATTCATACAAAATTACATAAATGGGGGAAAATACAGGTATCAACGAAGCAGACTTACCGGTACTGACATGTTGCAATATCTTGAGCATCCACTCACTAAAATATCACTATCCATAACAGATTTTTGATATGTACATCTATGTGTAAAGAGCGACTGCAAGCAAAATAAGAGATATGTTATATGTCTGTTCACAATTTATAGACGTTTCAGTACATTGGTAATGACATAGATCTTACTGTTTCTGCACTTCCCAGTGGACATCTGCTGAAGAGAACCATTGTACAGGAAACACAGGAGCCCTGTTGTAAAAATACAGTTGTAAGCAATAAGCATAACTGAAATATTATGCAAAAAAAGTCTTTATAAGGCCCCTTTCACACTGGCGTTTTCGCCAAAATGCGGCAGATTTACCGCATCAGCCTCACAATGGCCGCACTTGCAGCACGCTTGTGGCAAGCCCCATGCATTGTCAATAGGCTTACAGTAAGGTGCGGCAAGCGCGGTTGCGGCAGTTGCGGCTGCAAAAAAAAAAATGAGGTCAGCAGCCGCACCTGCCGCACCTTTCCGCAAGCCCCATAGACAATGCATGGGGCGTGCCGCAAGTGCAGCCTGTAGGCGGCAAATAGGGTAAATCTGCCGCATTTTGGCAAAGACGCCATTGTGAAAGCAGCCTAAGTAACATAAATTGAGTACAATTTTAGTATAAATGTGAATAAATCCACCCCCCATTGTCTGGTAATCTAGGACTGGTTTCTTACACAAAACTATGATATGATGTGGAATTTCATGAGCTTAGGGGTGTTCCCAAGTTCTTAAATTACTTTATTTAGTTAGACAGCATGAAAATAAGGTCAGTGTGCAAGAGAGTTGCTTTTTCTATCTACTATCATTCTCCTGCAAGGAGAGCGTTTATAGTATAAAGCTGGGTTTCCATGGAGCTTGGCCTCCAGACCTTGGCCAAGAGTTCAGTGTACAGTAGTTACATTCCAGGAGAGGGGTTAACTCTTAACATACCAGTCATCTCTCCTCAGCCCATTGAAATCTATAAAGAAGTTAACTGCTCAACACCCTCTCAGCTTCTGAAGAGATCCAAATATAAAAGCACCAACCTCTTTCACTGTTCAGAGCTGAGTGCCTGTTCAAATGCCCTGTCATTTCTATGTGTAAATACACTCCCCAAAGTTTCAGGCGGGCACTCCAAAAGTAGTGATGCTCATGTTGCAGGGTGGCATCCCCAAAATAGTAGTCACACTAAGACCGGCACTCACCACTGCACTACTATGTGTTAATACAGTAATAGAGATTGATTCCAGAATAAACCTCTGCTAGATGAATGTCTTATAGCAGAACTTGTGCTGAGCCTTGGTTGTGCTAATACTTCAGCTCTGCTACTCACCAGAACTGTGACTCCAAGAGGAGTGCCCCCTCTGCCAGAGACTAGGAAGCAAATAAACTAAGGAGACTGCATTGCTCTAAGTTACTCAGGAGATAAATTGAAACTATCAAGTTAAAAGCTGAAGTCTGACTAAATAGCCCAATTAGAAAATGTCATTTGTTCCAAAATATAGTGATATAGTATTGAATTTTTTGCACTTCTTTAATGGTATTTGGAATCTTTCCTTCCCAATGTTGGCAGTTTATAAATATAAATAACTAGCTGTAGAGCCCAGCATTGCCCGGGCATAGTAACTAACTGTTCTTAGAAGCTGCGTATATGTCTGTGTGTGTATGTATGTCCACTATACGCATCAATCTTGCCCCCCTACAGATCCCCCCAACCCACCTCATCCACCCACGCTCCCCACCAAACCTACCCCTGCCCCCCTGCATCCCCAAACCTGCACCCTGCACTCTCCCCAAAACCTGTACCTCAACCCCCTAAAAAATTCCCCCTGCCCCCTTAACCCACCCCCTCCAAACCCACCCCCCAAAAAATGCCTCCACTGCACCCGCACCCCCCAAACCTGCACCCCCACCCCCAAACCTGCACCCCCAAATGCACATCCACCTACAAACCCTGAGCCACAAGGTCAAAATAAAATTTTGTTATTGTGGATGCATTGTTGCGAATTCATTTAGTGGACATACATACATTGTGAATGGGGCCGGGCCATGAAGACGGAGCTATGAAAGGGTGGGGCTATGTGAAGGGGTGTGGCTATGAACAGATTTTTGGCAGTTCCAACTCTTGAACAGGCCACGTAAAGTTGACCATGAGCAAAGCATGGAGATTGCAAATCAATGCCTACTACTTTCAAGGACTGTCCCTGAGCCTTGTTAATGGACATTGCAAATGCCAGTCGAACTGAAAACGATTCTTATCTCCCTTTCTTCCATGGCAGCTCTTGCCTCCCTTTCTTCCATTTCTGAACTCATCTCTGTAATTTTTGCATCCCTTTCTTCTATGTCTGTTTACGTGGTCACGTAATCAGCTCTGCTTTTCTCCTAGCAGCAGTCATTCATTCACACTCTTTTTCTTATGAGTCATAAGATCAGAATAATCGTGAAACAGAATTTTATAAGCTAACATTCTACATTCTTCATTGTGACATCACAATAGATGGGCGTGGCTATATGTAGTAGGTGTGGCTATATGGGGACATGGCTATATGTAGTGGGTGTGGCTACATGGAGTGAGAGTGCTATGTGGAGTGGACATATCTATATGGAGTATGTGGGGGCATTGTGGAGTGGGTGTGGTCACGTGGAGTGGGTGTGGTCACGTGGAGTGGGCTTGGTCACATGGAGTGAGTAGGGCTTGCCACACACACACACACATACACACATACGCACACACATACACACATACACTCAACTTTATATATTAGGTTCTTTAACCTACTCACCAGTTTTATTTCATATTTGGTCTCATCACATCTATGTGGTAGTATGGGCAGTATAGAAGGTGGAATAAGAACACCATCCAGAGTATAGATACGACCATTCTTTGCTGCAACATCAGCTTCCTCAACCTCTTCACCATTAACTAGAATTTGTCCCTTTAAAAAAAAAAAAAAAAACTTGTTTGTTATCCAATACTGTACAGTATTCACAAATATAAAGCATTAATTCCAAAATTAAAAGGCACAATCTAACATCTGTAAACTCTTTTAAAAAGATTACTTTTTGGAATAAGTTTTTTTGGAAACACAATATATAGTTTATATGATACAACATTTTAATTTGCACTTATTCTCGCATAACTGAAAATGTTCTAAATATATTATAAAAAAGAAAATGAATATCAATTAAAGGATATAATGGTCAAGCAGAAAGCATCCATTATATCATATGTACTATAACACATGTTATCACACATATACTTACATTGCTCGTTGTGTTAAACTGGATTAACTGGTTTGCCATGCTCATAATTTGAGTAGAAGAGATGATGTTTGCAACATCTAGCTGCAGAAAAAGAAGTACCGTAAACTGTTAGTGGTCTGTAACAAATATTTATACCAAAAGAACAAGATATAGTAAGGCTGTATACCATGACAGCACAACAGATAGTAGAACAACCCACCCCCCCACTCTAGGTCACACACTGGCTTTCTTAAAGGGCTTGTACAGGCTTGAGTGAAAGTCTGTAATCTCTGTAAGTGACTTCAGACCACTGAATAGTGACTATATATTGTGCACACAATACCTTGGTATTTTTTGTGCAGGTGCTCAGCCACATGACCACATATTTGCAATCTGCATACTTGCGGTCACATGCTGACTAGTTTCATTTGGCTTTTCTCAACAGAACTGAATAGAGAGAAACTGGATTATACTAGTCTGTAAACTCCATGCATAGTCATGTGACCACCCAGACTCCCAGGTCTTTATCACATGTCCATGTCTCCAGTATGTGTGGTATCTGCTTTTGTCATGGATACTACGCATACCCAATATAAGCTATGGTGCTCTTTATATGTCTGTGTTTTCTTGTGTCCATGCAAAACTTGTCTGTTTTTTCCTGGCAGCACAGGTCACAAGGGTCAGTAAACGTCTATGGATACGTGAAACACATATGTGCCATCCATGTGCTAAATATGTTTAACATTGCATAGCATAGTACATAGCTTTGTAATTTCTTTAGCCATCCATGGAAAAAACTGTGGTAGTCATTGCTGGGTGTAGTTTTCAGTAACGCGCCCTGGCACTCCTACATGAATTTGGGCTGCGGGTCTGTCGCATACAAATCATGCAGCGCTCCATTGTAGTAGATAATAGCATTTCCTTACTCAGCATCAACTTGTTAACAGGTATTTTACACTTCAGGGTAATCCTTTAAATCCTGCTAGACTAATGCACTAGCTGTTGCGTATAGAAGCCAGATCCTTCAGTCCTCGGACCTTGATACCCTCCGGTACATTCTCTCTACCCCGCTGCAGCTAAACACTCATCTTCTCTGTCAGAAACTGATATCATACTGTTTTTCACACTGCACTAGCATATGTCTGCTCCCAACCATTGCTAGGGTCTTCAGTTCTGGGTTGATAACACCTCCAAAGTCCCTTATCTCTCATACCTACAGCCCCTCATCTGTACTCCGCTGTCAGGAGTGGCATACCTTCAGGCCCTGGGGCCTTGATGCGAAAGCTCCAACGGGGCCCCTAATGATTGCAAATCTTTAATAGTATTAGTCTTTTTCTATGGGCCAAAAGGACTTTTAAGGCCCACCTTGGCTGCAGGGCCCTGGTGCGATTGCAACCTCTGCAACTGTTGTAGTTACACCCCTATTCAGGAGTCAGTTCAGATGCCTGCCTTTGGCCACCCTTCTAGAGACTCGTGCCCTCAGACATCTCAGGGAAAATTGCCCATTGAGATTTAGTCCAACTCCATATTACGCAGGACGTAGTGCCCTCACTAGCAATACTCAACTTGCACTCCCTGCTCTCAGGAAGCCTGTCACAAATCACCCATAACAAGAGGCTTTGCTGCCCCTCAGACCTGAGGCTGGGCTCTAAGGGCCACGTCACACGCATCAATTTGCAGAACAATATTGTTAGCGATCACATGCATGCGCGATCGCTAACAATCTCGTTCAGATATCGATCAATGGACCAGAGACATCGTGGAAATGATTTAAATATCGTTTCCACGATGTCTTGCTCTCGCTGCCAGGCTGCGGTAAGCGGGAGCAGGCTGGTCTCCAAGGTAAACTGCGGGTATCTAGGCAGCACGCGCTGCCTAGATACCCGATGTATACCTTGGTTACCAGCCTTCTCTGCTCACCGGCTGGTATCTAAGGTACACAGCGGGTAACTAGGGTCCCTAGTTACCCACTGTGTACCTTGGATACCAGCCGGTGAGCGGAGAAGGCTGGTAACCAAAGTACACATCGGGTATCTAGGCAGCGCGTGCTGCCTAGTTACCCACAGTTTACCTTGGAGACCAGCTCCCAGCGCTTGCAAAGAGGTGCTGGGAGCTGCCTTCGGTCGTCTCCCGGTGTCACACGCAGTGATGCTGCGTGTCCACCGGGCAACCAACGATAGATTTGACGTTCTGTCCTCAAATCAAACGATGAACAATCAGCCGACTGATTGTTAATCGTTTGCAGTGTCACACGCAACGATGTCATTTCGACATCGTTCAAGTGTCACAGAACATGTGACTTTTGAACAATATTGGCAACGATATCATTACGTGTGACATGGCCTTAACTGTCAATTCCACAGAAACTGTCGCTCTCCCAATGCACTAGCTCCTACCTTATTGGCTATTCTCAACTGTCTGTTGCCGGGCAGATTTAACCTTTCAACTGCCTACCTATAACTCTTATACTACCTTATTAAACATCCTGCATGATATACTACATAACATTACAACTTATACCAATACACATACATTAATAATACTACTACACTTCTACATATTAACATTCTCAACTTTGCTACATGTTAGATATTACAATACCTTACACTATACAGAAACACTTTACATGCAACATGTTATTATGGTAATGTGGTCGGTGTCTTTGAGGGCAGGAACGTGACTACCTCCTTACACACCAGTGGTAAAATTGGACACATTGATGTCACACACAGGCAAAACACTGGCTAACACTAGTACAATTTTTTCATAACCGGTACTTGTTTTATATGGATATGTGCAGCAGGCCTTAGAGTGACTTCAGACTTTTATTTCAAGCCTCCACAACATTGTAATTATCTTTTAATTATGATTAGTCCACTATATAGTGACCACAGTTATTGCGCTTGCTGTATAAGAATGTGGTCGTGATCAGTACTGAGATTAGAGGAGAGATGGTTACAATGACAGAAGTCATTAATAAATAAATAAAAGTATAATGGAAGATACAGAAAGAAGTGTAACTAACCTGAGCAGATGACACAATGTGGTACCTCAACAGTTCCAGAAGCTTCCTAGAGCCCTGCGAAGACATACCATACAAATAATTAAACACAGTATACCTTACACCATTTTTACAAGGTTAGAATGTATAAGAGCAATTATCTTTGTCAATTAAGAGAGTTTTATGGGCTAGAATTAGCCACCAATATTAGTTCAGTAGGGGCTGGTTCACTCTGACAAGTGCTACAGCTCTTTACATTTTGCCAAGTTAAGCAGTTCAATCCCATTCGAAGGCAGGGAACCACAGAGCTGTGCTACCTTTACTCTTCCGATCAAAGGGAATGCCAGGAAACAGACCCACGACGAACAGAATATGATGGCCCATAAGATAGACCACCAATATCAAAGTGCAGAAATACTCTTTTAAGTACAGTTTATTGTTTGTATGTCTGTTGAGCCATAGTAACTTGATGGGCCATACCCACATAGCAGCCCTAGCCACCAAAAAAAGATATTTCATCTGTGTCCTAAAATATATAAAAACATGTCTGTCGAACAGCATATGTATATTTTGTTCTTGTGCTGTCTGGATAGATGGGAATTCCAAAAGCAAAAAAAAAAAACCCTCCTGTCAACATGCCATAAATATCTCAGACAGGAACCCATTTAAACTATTTTTTAACACCTTGGTAGTAATATACGGTAATCCAATATTGAAACTCTTCAAACTACAAAAGGTTGTGCAGCCCTATACTAGAATGATGTAAGAAAGTATCTACACCTCTCTGGATAACAGGTAGTCCAATGTTCCATTTTCCATTTCAGACAAGGCAGCATTGTTGGGTACAAAGACTGTGTAGGGTCCGTCCTTTTCCAAGTCTGGCCCAAGGTTACATTTCTGTTAAACATAATATACAATATATAAGATATTTCAAAACTCCAAATACTTAGTTGCCAAAAAACAACAACTAGAAAAGAAATAACAAATTACCTCCAGTAAAGCTCTGAAACGATTGTATCTACCATTTTCTTGTAGTATTTCCATGATTGTCTCCTAAAAATAACACTTAACATATTATTTATATTACTGGTAAGACGAAAGAGATGTGCCTTAATCTTTTAAATAAGTAATAGGATCCTTTGCAAGGATCTTCTCCTAAGGTTATGTGCTGATGGTAAAAATGTAGGTATCGATTTTTGGAGACCAAAAATCTCCTACGTAGCTTTTGACAGTTCAGTGCATAGAGAACTATCAGAAGTGGTGTAGAAGTCCCGCTCTGCCGGCAAGAGCCAACGAGACTTCAAACACTGGTTCTAATAAAGTAGTGCTTTAAAACCACTTCTGCAGCCCCTTACCCACATATTATAATCATGCACACAATAAATTTTATTAAAATTTTCACACAATAACATAAGGCACAAGCCCTTTTTCTGATGCGGGGGTCTAGCTCGGGGCGAGAGAGAGGGATCTCCTCATGGGGAATTCGTGCGTTGGTGCATGAAAAGCAAGAATTAACATACTGCAGATTTTTCCGCACTAAAAATGCAGCGTATCTGGTCAGGCCAAGATGGCCTGAAAGTATTCTTAGGGTATGTTAATAGTCTTAATATTAATAATCTTTAATATGGATTTTGATGCAGATTTCTTTCAAAATGCACATAAAAATACTATTGAAGTGTGAAGATACCCTTCTAGAATATTGTTTACTTACTTTAGTATTACTTTCCAGAGTTGGTTCCACAAAGTCCATAGCCTTGTCTATGATATGTAGGATCCCATTGGAAGCAATTATATTTTTCTGTAAAAATTTCCCTCTCTTCTTACTTCCCCGAATCCTTATCTTCATCTCATTATCCTAGTAAAGTAAACTGTAAAGTTCATTTATGCTGATGAATTAAAGAATTTGTGTTATACTGAATTTCCCGACCTGCAAGTGAGGTCATAGGAGTACTGTTTCTCCTTTTGGAAAGCGAAATGCCTGACATGCCAGAGTAAGGAGTCAGGCTGCTTTCACACTGCAGTTTTTTCCTGATCAGGATTCATCAGATTTTGTGTGTCAAAACCCGAAGTGTCTCCAAAACCCAGAACAGGTGTCAATCTTTCAATAAGGGCTTGGACACACTTTCCTAGTTACATCCGAGTTTGACTGAGGAGACTCTGAAAGGGCTGGAGCAGTGACCCTGAACAGAGTCACAGCTCCAGCCCTTTCAGAGTCTCCTCAGTGAAACTCTGATGAGTGTGTCCGAGCCCTTATAGTTTTTCTCTGCAAGTTTCACTCCTGGTTTGGCACACAAAACCTGATGAATCCTGATCAGGAAAAAACTGCAGTGTGAAAGCAGCCCTATTAGCCAGGCAATGCTACTCTGGAAAATTAAATATGCAAATTTCCTATTCGGAGAGGAATAGGTTTGAACTCCACTGCCACCTATTGGGGTATTGCAATTCTAAAACTCAATGTAAACCCTTTAACGAACCTTACTTTATAACTTAAAGCAAGTGAATATCTCCAGCAAACACAGGCAGGGTGGATGGATTAAAATCAGGTAGACTTTATTTCACTGATTAAAAACATCATTAAGTAGATAGTGGCGTACCCCAGTGGGCATGAACAAATCCTATGCATTTCGACTTGAATAAGACTTTGAGTTAAATTGTGTGGAATTTATTCCTGCCCACTGGGATACCCCACTACCTATCTGATGATGTTTTTAATCGGTGAAATGAAGTTTACCTGGTTTTAATCCATCCACCCTGCCTGTGTTTGCTGGAGATCTTCACTTGCATTGGATTTCTATACGCCAGGAACAGGGAAGCTCCGTGCGAACAGTCTGGACCGTGTTTCCCTGGGATTTCAAGGGGTGAGCTGAACTTTTCTTACTACATTTACTATATAACTTGGGATAAAAGCCGAATCAGAATATCTATGACAACTTTATTGACCTGAAATTGACAACCTCATAGACATATATGGTATGCGACTGAAAAGCAGAGGGACAAAAGTGCTGGTGATCCGCGCTGCTGAAAGACTGAATCAAAGGTCTGATGCAATGATTTTCCTTTATTCTTCCGATGCATTTCGGAGCCTGCCTTGCTTCTTCTTCAGGGATTACAGATATCTGTAATCCCTGAGGAAGGAGCAAGGCAGGCTGTGAAACGCGTCGGAAGAATAAAGGAATATCATTGCATCAGACCTTTGGTCCAGTCTTTCTTCACAGCAGTGCGGTCACCAGCACTTTGGTCCCTCGGCTTTCCAGTCCTATATCACATTACACGTGGAAGTGTGGATCCAGCGGCAGCTGTACAAACGCAGATACTGGTTGTGGGTTTGACAAACTTATCAGGTAAGCGCCTTTCTCATGCCTCCCCCCCTTCTCATTGAGATAAGACCCTATGCACCTTTTTGTCTCTTAATACTATAGATATCAGACATATATGACACTCCTGAGTATAGGTGGCCAGTCTGTACATCACACACTATACTCCGACAGTATTTTATGAATATCTGAATTATGATTTATTACCAACAAGCAAAAATACTTTTGTAATTTCTTAATTACATGGCAAACTTTGTTTTATGACATTAAGAGTAGAAAGTCCCAGCATATGAATAATCTCACCGTATCACCAGCTGTTATTTCCCCTGATTTCCCGGTCAGTGTGTAAATTAAATCTGTGCTGTTGAAATCTTCAGCATTCAGCTGCCCCGCAATCATGTGAAGTTTAATAAAGTACAGAACATTTTCCTTATTGGACTTAAGATTCTTTACCTGAGATAGAAGACAAGTATTATGTATATCTAATTCTATATATAGTAAAATAGTATCATTATAAAATTATATTTATTTGGAAATATTCTTTGGAATAATATACAATTGGTTATTGTATGTTCCTCTCCATGGTATATTGAACATGCAGGGTAGGTCTAATACTGCATGTCTATTGGGGTGACTGGAGAGATAGCTGTCAGCTGAGAAAACGTTTGGCTTACAAGCTAGTCTAAATGACAGTTTTCCTCAGTCTATTTTTGAATATTAAAAGTCTCTCATTTTTACTAATAATTCAGGAAAGATTGAGGGGCAGATGAGGCAAAGGTTAAATTGATTTAGATAACATAGACTGGCAATCAGAACCCAAAAATTGGAATTCTGCACCTAACATGATACCTATCAATGGATTGTGCAATGCTAAATTATTCTAATCCTTTTAAATGAGGTAACGTTTTATGACAAGATATCAAGATGCTGCATGAATCATGGAAACCTTAGCTACATCTTTTTGCTTGTTTTACTTGTAATGTAACAAATTTCCATTTTAATCTTTTTTTTTGTTATTACACATGACAATATACTTACATCTTTTGCCTTGATGCCTTTGTTTATAGGTACTAGAACAGTGAATGGTCCCAGAGATGACAGTGGCCAAGAATACACCTCTTTAGAGAAAGGCAACATATATATTTATTAATGTTCTAGTTAAAAGGAGAAGCAACTTAAAAGGTACAAACATTCAAGGAAAAGATATAGGCCCTAATTGCATTTGTGATATTTGTTTTTGTCTAGCTTTGTGTGTTTTGCACCCTTTTGTAATCTATTTGCACCTTTTTAAAGTCGGTTTTATATGTGCTTGTTTTTTTCTCCCCAGTTTGTGGTCAGAGTTTAGCAACTCCAGATGTTTTTTTTTGATCAATTATGACTGTTTAAAAAGTTCCCAAATTTGGTACAAATTCACTCCAGTCCCCCCTGGTGTATTTTTGAGAACAACAAAATTTTGGTGCAATTGTTTTGCAAATTTTGGTACTTAGGCTACTTTCACATAACGATTTTTTAAAATCCGATGCTGTCCGATATAAATCGGACAGCATCGGATCTAAACTGATCCCTGCAGTCGGATGCCAAATAGGCATCCGATCCGACATTCTGCAGGATCAGTTGCTCAGCTGTCACAGCTCTTCTCCCCTGGTGCTCCACCTCATGTCCCCTGTGTACCCCCCTCTTCTCCCCTGTGTGGCCCCCTCATGTCCCCTGTGGGGCCCCTCATGTCCCCTGTGTGGCCCCTTCATGTCCCCTGTGTGGCCCCCTCATGTCCCCTGTGTCCCCCCCTCTTCTCCCCTGTGTGGCCCCCTCATGTCCCCCAGTGCTCCCCCTCCTTTCCCCTGTCCTCCAGAATAAAAAATAAAAAACATTTTATTCTCACCTCTCCCCGAGCCCCCGCCGTCTCCCACCGTCTCCTGCCGTCTCCCAGTGGCTCCCGGTGTCTTCACGCTGTCTGCATAAGTGTTCTACTGGAGTCTAGGACCTGTGGTGATGTCACAGTCACGTGACACCAGGTTACCATGGTGTAACCTGGTGTCACGTGACTGTGACATCACCACAGGTCCTAGACTTCAGTAGAACACCTATGCAGACAGCGTGAAGACACCGGGAGCCACCGGGAGACGGCAGGAGACGGCGGGGGCTCGAGGAGAGGTGAGAATAAAATGTTTGTTTTTTTAACCCCTTCTCTCCCAGTTTGGAGAAGTTTTACTGTACTGAGCATGCTCAGTACAGTAAAATCGGGTCCGAGGAGACATCAGATGTTTCCTCGGACCCTTCTCCATAGGGCCCCATGTTAAGTTGATAGGACCGAATCGGATGTGCACTAAATGCCATCCGATTCGGTCCGATCCGATTCTGTCAGATTTTATTTTCGGTGCAAAAATCAGAGCAGGCTCCAATTTTTGCACCGATAAAAAAATCGGACAGAATCGGATCGGACCAAATCGGATGGCATTTAGTGCACATCCGATTCGGTCCGATGCCCATAGGGCTGCATGGGGCCAAATTCGGATCCGATGCTGTCCGATTTTGATCGGACAGCATCGGATCTCAAAAATCCGTAGTGTGAAACCAGCCTTATATGCAATTTTTAGCACCTAAAGGCTTAAAAAACAGTTCAAGTCAGGAAAATTCCTTTTCATTTTGACTTTGCAACAAATTCATGATTTTTTTAAAAAAAATGTGATTACGGTAATTTGGCACCAAAAATGTCGACAAATGAAATGAGACACAATAGTGACTTAAAAAAATGCAAATAGTGTATCTAGGCCATAGAGTAGAAAGTCAGGTTTTGGATCAGACGATGTTCTTTTCTGGCCATGCTGTTGAGCACCCACTGATACAAAACCATCACATATGCAGCAAAAATGAAATAAATAATTGAGATTAGATTGGTTAAAGAGGACCTGTCACCCCACTGCTGCATACCAATCTAAATGCAGCACTGAATGCAGGGTTTCTGCTGCATTCAGGGAAGGGGTCCCCCATGTGTCTGTGTGCTGAGTACTCCGAGATATAGCCTTACGAAAACTCACTGTTATAAGCCATGAAGGCATTCCCTGTGGCTGGAGTGAACTCGATTGAAGGGGACCATTCCCTTCCCATGCCTCTCTGTGCTGCTTCTCTGTGCAGGCTCAGACCTCCTACCCTCTGTCATTCATCCTGCCGCATACAGCATGCAAATCATGTGTCCTGCCCTGCTGTCTGAACAAAGCATAAATAGCACAGCAGGAGGCGGCACAGAGAGGCAGAGGGGAGGGAATGGCCCCGTCAATCGAGCTCACTCTAGCCACAGGGAGTGCCTTCATGGCTTCTAACAGTGAGTTTTCCTAAGGCTATATCTGGGGGTACACAGCACACAGACACATGGGGCACCCCTTCCCTGAATGCAGTAGACATGCTGCATTTAGTGCTGCATTTAGATTGCTATGCAGCAGGGGGGTGACAGGTCCTCTTTAAAGTGTGAATGTCATTTCATTGAAACAAAAAACAATATTGCACTGGTTGTTAATGATGGGTCACATAGCAACTAAGGGCCTTTTCACATCAGCGGTAAGTGCTGATCGCGGCAGTTGCGGTGAAAAAAACACATCTGCCGTGGTTACCGCATAACGGCCGCACTTGCGTTTCACCTGTGGCAAGCCCCCTGCAATGTCTATGGGGCTTGCGGTAAGTGTGCGGCAAGTGCGGTTTCGGCACTTGTGGCAGATGCGGCCGCGAAAAAAAACGCAACTGCCGCAATCAGCGCTTACCGCTGATGTGAAAGGGGCCTTAGATAATGCTTTTTTGTGCCATATGACTTTTTTTTTACATTTTTCTGTGCGCTTTTAAAAACTGCATTTTATGTCTGTGTGGGTGTGGCCAGCAGCTGATAGGGAGCAGTGCAATGTGATAGCAGGAAAAGGGCAAAATCAGAGATTGTGAGCTGTGTGGGAAGCCAGCAGACAAGAAGTTAACAAAGATTGTGACTTAACTGTGTGGAGCTAGATGACAGAACACAGAAGCTTGTAAAGAGTTTACATCCTGACATTACTTAGCTCTGTGCTGTAATCTGATACATTGTTTTCTCACCAGCTGCAGTCAGCAGTGTAGGCCACGATCTCTTTCCTTTATATGGTTACATTCCCTGTATTCACTGAAGACTGGATATGACTGATAATGAACATGTCTGTTTTACACACAGTGTAGTGGGGACACCTTGTGGAAGGTTTATGTATGGTAACCAACCAGAATTTTCTAATGAACTATATTAGAAAGTTTATTAAAATAACTTGCTCTACATTATTATTAAATAAAAATTTAAACGGCAGTTACGCTTTAACAGTTTTATAGTTATCAATACTTACCAAACAAGTCTATAGCGTTGGAAAGTTTTCCCTGCCATTGTCCTGGCTCACTGTTAATTTGTTTCATTCGTTCAAATATGTTTCCATAGCAGATAATGCCATCACCAGAATAACCCTTTTTGCATACGCATCTGTCAAAAATGACAAATGTTATCTAAGTAGGATTGTTTTCTCACAATTCTAATATACATGCAAGAAGAGTACTCACTCAACTTTCCCAGGACCAATAGTGCTGCAGTTAGCATTTTTGCTGCATGTATTCTTAGTTGCACACACATCTTGCAGCTGGCACCCAGTTTCTGGCTGAAAGTTACGGTAGCCTACTTCACATTCACAATGAGACTGCAGAAAGGTCAAAAATGTAATCATCATATATGTGCTGTAGTATGGATGTGTCTACAACCCCTAGCAAAAATTATGGAATCACCTGGCTCGGAGGATGTTCATTCAGTTGTTTAATGTTGTAGAAAAAAAGCAGATCACAGACATGGCACAAAACTAAAGTCATTTCAAATGGCAACTTTATGGCTTTAAGAACACTACAAGAAATCAAGATAAAAAATGGGGTAGTCAATAAGGGTAACTTTTTTCAGACCAAGCAGAGGGAAAAAATTATGGGATCACTCAATTCTGAGGAAAAAAATATGAAAGAAGATTGGGAGCACAAGGTGAAAATCTGCTGTTTAATTAGTGGAATGCAGGGAGCCAAATGGCCACTCACCAAGGTGGTTGTGCACCCCTGCACAACTAAGGATGAGTGCCTGGTATATTGTCTCCTCCGTGGAGGTGATATGTCACTGCTGGCTGCCGACCACCGCTGCTCCCGGAAACTTCCTGTTTGGTCACGTGACCGGGCGAAAAACGGAAGGACGTCACCACAGGTCCTGTAAGCAGTCTGAGCGCTGTATATCTGGCTAGGTCCTATCTCACCGGACTTTTACTTGATTCCAGAACCCAGAGCAGCTCCTGCTGGTCTCCCCATCGGGGATGAAACTTAGTATAAGACATTATTAACAGTGGTTTATTATCTCCTTACATAGGCCACAACGCATTTCAGCAGCAAGAGTAATGTCACACCTGATGAAGGCAGCACTCTTGCTGCTGAAACGCGTTGTGACCTATGTAAGGGGTTAATAAACCACTGTAAATAATTTTGGTCCCCTTTCCTAATCCTAGCGCTCCACAGACTGTCAAATTTCTTATACAGAGGAAAAAAATATGGAATCACCCTGGAAATTTTCATTCCAAAAACTAACACCTGCATCAAATTAGATCTGCTCTTTAGTCTGCATCTAAAAAGGAGTGATCACACCTTGGAGAGCTGTTTCACCAAGTGAAATGACATGAATCATGGCTCCAACATGAGATATGTCAATTGAAACAAAAGAGAAGATTATCAAACTCTTAAATCATCACGCAATGTTGCAAAAGATGTTGTTTGCTCACAGTCAGCTGTGTCTAACATCTAGACCAAATACAAACAACATGCAAGGTTGTTAAAGGGAAACATACTGGTAGACCAAGAAAGACATCAAAGCGTCAAGACCGGAAACTTAAAGCAATATGTCTCCAAAACAGGAAATGCATAAGAAAACAAATGAGGAACAAATGGGAGGAAACTGGAGTCAATGTCTGTGACCGAACTGGAAGAAACCGCCTAAAGGAAATGGGATTTACATACAGAAAAGCTAAACAAAAGCCATTAACACCTAAACAGAAAAAAAAACAAGGTTACAATCGGCTAAGAAAAAGCAATCGTGGACTGTGGATGACTGGATGAAAGTCATATTCAGTGATGAATTGCGAATCTGCATTGGGCAAGGTGATGATGCTGGAACTTTTGTTTGGTGCCATTCTAATAGGATTTAGAAAGATGACTGCATGAAGAGAACATGCAAAAGTTCCACTGTCATTAATGATATGGGGCTGCATGTCAGGTAAAGGCACTAGGGAGACAGCTGTCATTACAACTTTAATAAATGCCCTAGTTTACATAGATATTTTGGAAAGTTTTCTTATCCCATCAATTGAAAGAATGTTTGGGAATGATGAAATCATTTTTCAAGATGATATTGCATCCTGCCATAGAGCAAAAACTGTGAAAACATTAATTGAAAGAAGACACATAAGGTCAATGTCATGGCCTGCAAATAGTCAGGATCTCAATCCAATTGAAAATCTTTGGTGGAAGTTGAAGAAAATGGTCCATGACAAGGCTCCAACCTGCAAAGCTGATCTGGCAACAGCAATCAGAGAAAGTCGGAGCCAGATTGATGAAGAGTACTGTTTGTCACTCATTAAGTGCATGCCTCAGAGACTGCAAGCTGTTATTAAAGCCAGAGCTGATGCAACAAAATGCTAGTGATGTATTGAAGTGTTCTTTTGTGTGTTTGTTTTTCATGATTCCATATTTTTTTCCTCAGTATTGAGTGATTCTGTATCGCCCGCAGGGCTATGGGTTACTCAGGACTGGTCCTTATTCTCTGCTTACAGGGGGATGTCACGGTGGTGACCGTGGACCGGTTCCGTGGCCCTGAAGGGACCGCAAATAAAAAGGGAAAAAATAAAAATACAAATAAGAGTTTGTCAGTGACGCCACCTATGGGATGCGGCCAGATATGACCACTGCTGCTTATCTCAGCTTCAGGGGATGATGTTGGGATGCAGCAGGATGATAAACCCTCCACAGGTAGGGCTAGGATGATCCCTGAGCTGGTGATAATAATTGTTATTTGTGTTGATGGGGACGCAGGAATTAGCTCAAACAATAATGTGGAGACACAAGAGTAACAGTCTTTTCTTTACCTTTAATGGTGGAACTCAGGTAGTACCGGGTACTGTTTTCTAAAGTGCATGGGGTCCGGAGCTTGGAGGTAATTTTAGGCTTTCCACGCCAGGCAAGTCCTGAGGCTTTCCTTTTGGATTGTGTCCGTTGGGGACTGGCTGCTTAAAGCAATGCTGTGACCCTCTCTGTTCTGTACTAGTGTAGGACAAGCGGCGTGAACTCTTCTCTTGGCTGTATACTACTTAGCTCTACTGGGCTCTGTAGTGCGGTTGTGTCTCTTTAGCTTTACAGTGAATGGGGCGGTGTATAACTATCCGTTCTCCAGATTTGGCCGCTGGGTGTATAATCCCTTACGATCTCGGTCTCCGGTGACCGTACTATACTTAATTCTGGGCTTGATGGCACTACTACCACTCCCAGATCTTCCTTCTCTCCTCCTCAGGCCCTCGCCATGGGCTCCACACACTGTCAGTTTCCTTGGACCGGCCTAACACGGCTCCTGTCCCCAAGATCACTTTTCTCTCCTCCTTCTGCTCTGCTCAACTGTCACCTCAGCTCTCCTGACAGAAACTGACTAGCTCCACCCCCTGCACCTGCATATCTAGGGGACCTCTACTGACTTCAGCAACTGACCTGACCTCAGCTGTTAGAGCTCACCCTACAGGCCCAGGTTGGGATATGTTATGTGTGTGTTTCACCTGGTGGATGCCTTGCCTCCAAGCTTGTAATGTGATTACCGGACACCGGGGCGCACACTTCCATAATTTTTTTTCCCATGTTTGGTCTGAAAAAAATTACCCTTACTGATTACCACATTTTTATCTTGATTTCTTTTAGTATTTCTTAAAGCCATAAAGTTGCCATATGAAATGACTTTAGTTTTGTGCCATATCTGTGAGCTGTTTTTTTTCTACAACATTAAACAACTGAACGAACATTCTCCGAGCCTGGTAATTCCATAATTTTTGCTAGGGGTTGTAGTATTCCTATCCTTTGATGCATTGCAGAGGTGTAACAATTGGGTTCGCAGGGGTCATGACCACAACCAGACACGTAGGTAGAGTGGTCCACCGACATCAGCGACTCCATTGCATTCTCACCTTTCCAGGACTGTCATACTTGCAGACAGAAGATGGTGTGGGGCAATTTCCAAAGTTTGTCTGACAGGGATCGATAGGTAAACACACGACACCATCACCTCTGTAGCCTTCTTTGCATGTACATTTGTGTAGGTTTGGGCCGACATAGAGGCAGTCTGCTGCCGCATGGCAAACATTCTTCAAACAAGGATTGATTGCTGTAAAGAAAAATGAGTGCATACATGCTTATAAATAGTAAAAGAAGAATTAATTTGGTAAAGTTCTGATTTTGACAGATCTGTATTTTTTTAAATCACCATTCACATCTTTCTGCCAAATCTAACTCGTTCTCTCCAAAAAATAGTAATTTTAGGAGGAGACCCACACAATCATGTTGAGACAATACAAATTCAACGCAGATTGAATCACCCGGCATGGCCAGCCGCTCTCCGGACAGGAGCATATCAGCTGCATATATTTCTATGTAGCTGCACGCTCTTGTCAGGAAAGCGGATGGCCGAGCTGGGTGATGCATTGCGAGGCTTGCGTGATGCACACACAAGGGTGACAGAAGCCTTAGAAACAAGCTATCATAAGAAAATGGCCTATTGTTTAAACCAGGTTTTTGTGTATATTTTAATTTTTAAATTAAAATTTTTAATTTTTTGCGATTTATTCCATTTAAAAAACTGTAATGTTAAAAAAATCTTTTATATCGCTGTATTTGTAAAAGTCTTATCAATTAAAAATATAGAATTATTATCTTGATCAGTAAACATTATAAAGAGAAAAAAATCTATACACAAGAACTCGTTTTTTTGTTTTTTTTTAGACTCTAAGGCCCCTTTCACTTTAGCGGTAATCACTGATCGTGGCAGTTGCGGTGAAAAAAACGCAACTGACGCGATTACCGCATAACGGCCGCACTTGCGGTTCACCTGCGGCAAGCCCCATGCAATGTCTATGGGGCTTGCGGCAGGTGCGGCAAGTGAGCTACAGTTGCGGTTTCGGCACTTACGGCAGATACGGCCGCGAAAAAAATGCGGTCAGCCGCGGTTTTCTCGCGGCCGCATCTGCCACAAGTGCCGAAACTGCACTTGCAGCACCTGCAGCACACTTACCGCAAGCCCCATAGACACTGCATGGGGCTTGCCGCAGGTGAACCGCAAGTGCGGCCGTTATGCAGTAATCGTGGCAGTTGCATTTTTTTCACCGCAACTGCTGCAATCAGCGATTACTGCTGATGTGAAAGCAGCCTAACTTTCTGTTGTTTGACTCTGACCCTTTTGTTTTGTATTCAAGCACTTAATGAGTGTGTGCAAGGGTTTATTTAAGGGAGGGGAAGCAAAGTGTGGCACCCCAGGGGTTAATGTGCCACAGTAACATCACACGGGTTCCCTCCCCACAACACACTGACTTACACTAGCACCTCTAGGCCAGGAGGGGGAGCTCAACCAGCTCCCTTATATGCTCCTGATCAGGAGGAAGTAGTTAGTTAGTCTAGAGGAGAGCTCTAGAGAAGTTCAGTTCCTGGGAGAACTGAGAGAGGCTGTAGTGTCAAAGAAGCTGTGCCAAGCTTCTCTACAGTCTGCTCACAATTCCAGGCCTAGTTAGGGTCTGAGGAGAGGAGAACTAAACGACAGAGGAACACATCTGGGAGCTTGAGTGCCATCACCACTCGCCTCAGAGGAGCGCAGAGAACGGACACCGGATCCGACACTGTGACTGACACACACAGCACAGTGAATCCAGGAGTAGTGGAGTCTCTAGACCACCACAGTACCAGAGCAAAGCAACACGGCGGGGTCAGCACCACGTAGAAGACTCAAGTTGCCTAGCCAAGTGGTACCAGCAGAGAGAGCGAGAGAGTGAGACAGTGCCAGCAGCTCAGCTAGAAGCAGCAGCAGGGACACACACACACAGCGCAGCATGAGGAAACTGAGGACCCGGACAGGGTGGGAGTAACCCGGCCCCCAGTACAGACTCCGTGGACTATAACCTGCAACAACATCGCAGTAAAGTTTTGGAAACTACAGAAACGTGAGTGTGTGTTCCTTAACCCGTCTCTACTATCATCCCCTACTATTACATCCACAATAGACTATACCAACCACTGCCCCGGAGACCTTGCATCTACCTACGGAGAGCAGTACCATCTAAGCTGCCTAACATCATCCTCGGAAGTTCTGCAGCAGCGGTAGTCCCCCATACTGACCACACACCGTGGGTGGCGTCACAACAAACTATTATCCCCTGTAAATACCCCTTTTACTTGCCAGGGCCCGGGAAACGGTCCGGACCAGGCCCTCCGTGACATCCCCCAGCAGCAAACCCGGCCTGGGGCTGTGTACTGCTGCCTCCGCCCGCTAATTCATTATGCCCACCCCCTCTGGCCTTGATCCTGTGTTGAGAGGGAGGCCGCGTCATGAAAGGGGCGGGGCTATCGGTATGATGCAAACTTAGCCCCACCCCTTTCATGACGCAGCCTCCCTCTCAACACAGCATCAAGGCCAGAGGGGGCGGGCATAATGAATTAGCGGGTGGAGGTAGCAGCACACAGCCCCGCCTATGGATTGAAAATGAAACTGGATGGAACAACACGTAACTATGATCATAATTCTGTACTTTAATACTCAGTTTGTGGCACAAATAGGGAGAGTTAGAAAAGAAGGATGCAGGGACCCCTCTATATAGATACGGGGGGGGGAGTTTGGGGGTCATGCACGGAGCCCTGAGGAGCCCGTCGCATGTGCACATTACAGGAGAAGCCCACCTGAGTGGACGAACGGTCTCTAGGGGGACTAAGCCCCCCCTAGAGACCTAAAGCAAGCGTTTATTTATTAAATTTAACTATTTACAATACATAGAACAGTTTGCTCATCCCTGCAACAGCCGTAATGAGCAAACTATGCAGTAGCCGGATTGCTCAGGATTACACATCCTGAGCAATCCGGTTACTGGAGTGCGGATGCTAGAACCGCTCCGAAAACTGCAGCCTGCATGATTTTTCACGCAGGCTGCAGTGCCGGAGACGGACACCGGATTGAAAGCTCAAAACCGGATCAGGTTTTAAAAATAAAAACGGAGATGTGACCCTAGCCTGAGTCTTTTACAGTGTAAGCCTATAGATCCTTTTTCTGAGACACCATAGACCTACATTGTAAAAGTCATTTCCGAGTCAGGCAGACCACGGTGTAACCCGGAGAGTCTGCAGATGGTGATGTCAATAAGGCCGGCTTCACACTGCGGGTCTGATCTGATCTGTCGCTGTCCGTGTAAACCGGGCAGCCCTGAACCGGATTTTGGCCCCATAGTATCCTATGGGGCCGGATGGAATCTCTCCAGGAGAATCCGGGAAAATTCAGATTTTTCTCACGGACACAAAAACGTTGCTTGCAACGTTTTTGTGTCTGAAGAGAAAAATTTTCCCTAATTGCCTTCACCCGGGTCCTCCCGGATTCGCCCGGACCCTATTGGATCTGGGGCAATCCGGCGCTCTCTAACATGGGAGCCTATGGGGCCGGATTGCCCTGGTCCGGGAGGATCCGGAAATCTGACACCTGCGGCTGCACGCCGCTGTTGTTTCAGGACCGCGGCTAGCTCCCCGCGAGCCGCTGTCCTGAGTCATCAGCAGCTGCAGCTGCGTGCGGTAGCACACCGGACCGGAAGGCATATTAGCCCCCCAGTTCTGTGTGCTGATCCGATCCGGGGCTGTCAGGTTCACCCTGACAGCCACGGATCGGATCAGACCCGCAGGGTGAAGCCAGCCTAAGAAGTGGTGTTGAATGGTGTTGGATCCCAGAAGGTGTGGCAATAGGTAACTGTATTAGCATATTCATACTACATGCACACATACACACATTTAGTTAAAAAAAAAAATCAGGAAAGTGCTTCTTTAAGTAAAGAGCATCCTTCAGTAATCCTAGTGATCATGTGTTTGCTTGGTGTCAGGACACTTCACAAACAGATTTAGATCCAAATAAGTTCTGCAGTACAAGCAGGTGGATAAATTTGCCCCTTAACTGGGGCTAATAACATTTTATAATATACTGTTAAATGCAATGAAGTAAAAACATTAATTCAAAATAAAAATAAAATTGCAATTGAAAGAGGAACAAAATGTTTAATTATTTTAGTACCACTTGTGACCTTGGGAAAAACAGACATACATTTCCTTTACATTTTACCCCAATATAGGCAAAGCTTAAAAACGTTCTCTACTAAACAATAAATTAGAACTGATACTTGAACTCTGAAGCATTTTGAGCTTCAGGTGGGTAGAAGACATCTGACAGCATCTGACATAAAGGTTTCCCAAGGAGACCTCATGACATGATGGAAGTATACTCTCTAAAGATCAGGAAGCTTTTAATGCTATTTTCAATCAATCATGGCAAACTTGACTCAGTGAAACTCTTTGCTGTCTGCCTTGTCAAATCTTCTATCACATGTGAAAACTTTGCTGCCGGCATTTTTAGAGACACAAGGACTGACAATAAATACATAGCAGGGACACATAACACATATTTAAGATTATTTCGGCACAGGAGATGTGGTATGATCAGACCATGTCCCTGCACGGCAAGACACATCCATTACACAGTACATAGTAGGGACACATATATAAGATTATCTCAGCATAGGAGATGTGGTATGATCAGAGCATGTCCCTGTATGGTCAGACACATTCATTACACAGTACATAGCAGAGACACATAGGGTAGGGTCACATTGGCGTTTTTTGTTTAAAATCCTGATCCGGTTTTGAGCTTTAAAAAAGCTCAAAACCGGACCAGGAAAGGCTCCTGATAGAAGCCTATGCAAAACACCGGATGGCTTCACAAGCCATCCGGTGGCCGGATCCGGCACTGCTGCCTGCGTTTAAAATCATGCAGGCAGCAGTTTTCGCAGCGTTTCTGGGACCGCACTGCGGTCACCGGATGGCTCAGGATGTGTAATCCTGAGCCATCCGGTAACTGCAGAGTGTGCGGATCCCGATCGGCCAAGTTAATAAAGATTTAATTTAAGTACAGAACTGACTGTTAGAGGTCTGTAGGGGGGCTTAGACCCCCCCTACAGACCGGGCGGCCACTTCTATAGTGTTCTTCTACAATTGTACCTATGGCACGGGCTGATCTGAGCTCCGTGCATGTGATCCAAATATCCCCCCTCCCCCTATCACTATACAGGGTGCATACACCCCTGTAGTACAGTACTGCTTTATTTAAGTTATAAACAGCAAGATTTGTCCCAAACGGAAGATAATTAGATATTTACATGTTCCATAGGCAGAGTCGAGTGATTTCCATGGGCGGGGCTGTGTGCAGTAGCCTCCGCCCGCTCCTTCTTGATGCCCGCCCCCTCTGGCCGTAATCCAGTGTTGTGGGGGTGGCCGAGTCGTTAAAGGGGCGTGGCTAACCGCGGCTCATGGTTAGCCACGCCCCTTTAACGACTCGGCCACCCCCACAACACTGGATTACGGCCAGAGGGGGCGGGCATCAAGAAGGAGCGGGCGGAGGCTACTGCACACAGCCCCGCCCATGGAAATCACTCGACTCTGCCTATGGAACATGTAAATATCTAATTATCTTCCGTTTGGGACAAATCTTGCTGTTTATAACTTAAATAAAGCAGTACTGTACTACAGGGGTGTATGCACCCCTGTATAGTGATAGGGGGAGGGGGGATATTTGGATCACATGCACGGAGCTCAGATCAGCCCGTGCCATAGGTACAATTGTAGAAGAACACTATAGAAGTGGCCGCCCGGTCTGTAGGGGGGGTCTAAGCCCCCCTACAGACCTCTAACAGTCAGTTCTGTACTTAAATTAAATCTTTATTAACTTGGCCGATCGGGATCCGCACACTCTGCAGTTACCGGATGGCTCAGGATTACACATCCTGAGCCATCCGGTGACCGCAGTGCGGTATTCTGCACACATTTTTGAATAAAAATGTGTGTGACCGGAATTGCATTCACCGCATCCGGATCCGGATGCGGTGAATGCAATTCATGTTTGCAATGTGACCCTACCCATACATAATATTATCTCAGCACAGGAGATGTGGTATGATCAAACCATGTCCCTGCACAGCCAGACACATCCATTACACAGTACATAGCAGGGATACATATATAAGATTATCTCAGCACAGGAGATGTGTTATGATCAGACCATGTCCCTGCTTGGTCAGACACATCAATTTAACCAGTACAAAGCAAGTACATCAACTTTAAAATGAACTTTGTCCATGGGAAAACCCCGTTTAATGTTGAATAGTCAGTACTGAGTCTGAGTGGTGTTGGAGCTGTGGAAGAAATCAGCGGCAAATGTTAGGCGGCCGTCACACGGTGAGATATCTTTAGCGATATTGTAAGCGATCACGTGCACGCGCAATCGCTTACAATATCGCTCACATCGCTGGTGAGATGTCACACAGACAGACTCACCAGCGATGCGGAGCCGCGATCTCGCTCGTTACTATGGTACACATCGGGTAACTAGGCGCCGCGCGTCGCTTAGTTACCCGACGTGTACCATAGTTACCATCTCCCAGCATAGGCGCGGTGCTGGGAGATGGATCATCGTGGTGTCATACACCACGATGCAGGAGATCGTTGCATCGTTCATCGCTAGATCTGAGAACCGGAGCTCAGATCAGCGATGTCACGATCAAGCGATTTCAAATCGTAAATCGCTTGATTACATGCAACGATCTCTTGCCCGATATCGCTTAAGCGATCAAAAAGGAGATCGCTTAAACGATATCGGGCAAGATATCGTTCCGTGTGACGGCCGCCTAAAGCATATTGGAGCTTGGTGTGAAGCCTGAACTAGAATGGAGAGAAACCCTGATACTGATGATCATGAAGTAAAAGCTGCACACTCCTCTGTTGCCTACAAATGATATATCTGGCAATAAATCTGACAATTAAGAATAAATAAAAAAACATAACAATAAGTTAACATAAGTCTTACGTTCACAGCGTGTGCCTTTCTCTTCAAAATTTGGTAGACATTTACACTCCATTGCTCCTGTGCTCGTGCTCACGCATCCCATATTTTCCTTGCAGTTCAATGCTGCACATTCTGGCAAAGCTGAGAACATAAAATGAATATATTACAACTAATAGATAGATAGTTAGGCTGTGGTCACAGTTTTTTTGGTGCCTTTTAAAAACGCATGCTTTTTTACATGCGTTTTTCATGTCAGCATGAGTTTTTTAAGGTCTCTGATGGCTCCCTGCGTTTTTGGCTGCGTTTTTGAATCTGCACATAAAAATAGTGCTTGTAGTATTTTTTTGAGCGTTTTGAAAAACGCATGCGTTTTTGTAGAAAACGCATGCGTTTTTATAACATGGGTTCCTATGGGAAACGCATGCAAAAACGCATGTACAGTTAGTACCTTTTAGGCTGGGGTCACAGTTTTTTTAGTGCCTTTTAAAAACGCATGCTTTTTTACATGCGTTTTTCATGTCAGCATGAGTTTTTTAAGGTCTCTGATGGCTCCCTGCGTTTTTGGCTGCGTTTTTGAATCTGCACATAAAAATAGTGCTTGTAGTATTTTTTTGAGCGTTTTGAAAAACGCATGCGTTTTTGTAGAAAACGCATGCGTTTTTATAACATGGATTCCTATGGAAAACGCATGCAAAAACGCATGTACAGTTAGCACCTTTTAGTGCCATTCAAAAACGCATGCGTTTCCCATAGGAGCCAATGTTAAAAAAACGCATGCGTTTCCGGAAAAACGCATGCGTTTTTTTAACATGGGCTCCTATGGGAAACGCATGCGTTTTTGAATGGCACTAAAAGGTGCTAACTGTACATGCGTTTTTGCATGCGTTTTCCATAGGAACCCATGTTATAAAAACGCATGCGTTTTCTACAAAAACGCATGCGTTTTCTACAAAACGCATGCGTTTTTGGATATGCTCCAAAAACGCATGGGACAGTCACACATGCTTTTTGGCTATTAGGGCATGCGTTTTTTAACATGGGGGCCTATGGGTGCGTTTTTTACATGCGTTTTTGAAAACGCAGGTCTCCAAAAATGCATGTGAAAAATGGTACTGTGACCCCAGCCTTAGTGCCATTCAAAAACGCATGCGTTTCCCATAGGAGCCCATGTTAACAAAAACGCATGCGTTTCCGGAAACGCATGCGTTTTTGTTAACATGGGCTCCTATGGGAAACGCATGCGTTTTTGAATGGCACTAAAAGGTACTAACTGTACATGCGTTTTTGCATGCGTTTCCCATAGGAACCCATGTTATAAAAACGCATGCGTTTTCTACAAAAACGCATGCGTTTTTCAAAATGCTCAAAAAAATACTACAAGCACTATTTTTAGGTGCAGATTCAAAAACGCACCCAAAAACGCAGGGAGCCATCACACACCTTACAAAAGTCATGCTGACATGAAAAAAAGCATGAGTTTTGTAAAATCACTAAAAAAAACGCATGGCAACTGTGACCACAGCCTAACATAGTAAAGGCCACGTTACACACACAGATATTTGTGACCAACATCTGAACAGATCTCTAGTTGCAGTGAAATCATGGACACATTACTCCATTTTGTACACAGCCACAAGATAGAACAATGTGTCCATGATTTCACTGCAACCAGAGATCTGTTCAGATGTTGGTCACAGATATCTGTGTGTGTAACGTGGCCTTAACACCTTAATCACAGCCCATGTCATGTAAACCCCTTAGAAATATTACATTTAGAGCCCGCTTACGTGAGCATATAAATCGGATGACTAGTATCCAATTTTTTATCAGACAGCACTCAGACAAATGTTATTCAATGGGGCAGTGCTGATAACAATTTGTTTCTCTGACCACCTGCTTGTAAAAATGTTACAGCATGCTGGGATTTCGCTCCGATATTAGGCTGGGGTCACAGTACCATTTTTCACATGCATTTCTGGAGACCTGCGTTTTCAAAAACGCATGTAAAAAACGCACCCATAGGCCCCCATGTTAAAAAACGCATGCCCTAATAGCCAAATAGCATGTGTGACTGTCCCATGCGTTTTTGGAGCATATCCAAAAACACATGCGTTTTTGTAGAAAACGCATGCGTTTTTGCAGAAAACGCATACGTTTTTATAACATGGGTTCCTATGGAAAACGCATGCAAAAACGCATGTACAGTTAGTGCCTTTTAGTGCCATTCAAAAACGCATGCGTTTCCCATAGGAGCCCATGTTAAAAAAACGCATGCGTTTTTTAACATGGGCTCCTATGGGAAACGCATGCGTTTTTGAATGGCACTAAAAGGTACTAACTGTACATGCGTTTTTGCATGCGTTTTCCATAGGAACCCATGTTATAAAAACGCATGCGTTTTCTGCAAAAACGCATGCGTTTTTCAAAATGCTCCAAAAAATACTACAAGCACTATTTTTAGGTGCAGATTCAAAAACGCAGCCAAAAACGCAGGGAGCCATCAGAGACCTTAAAAAACTCATGATGACATGAAAAACGCATGTAAAAAAGCATGCGTTTTTAAAAGGCACTAAAAAAACTGTGACCACAGCCGTAGACTGGTTTGAGAAAAAATTGTATGCCACAGTTTAGTAACCAATTTGTATGGGTATATTTCAGTTTTGTAACATAGGAATCTGTAAATGGTTCTGTAAGGCCCCTTTCACATCTGCGGTAGGCGCTGATCGCATCAGTTGCCGTGAAAAAAACGCATCTGCTGCAGTTACCGCATAACGGCCGCACTTGCGGTTCACTTGCTGCAAGCCCCATGCAATGTCTATGGTGCTTGCGGCAGGTCCGGAAAGTGCGGTATATTTGCGGTTTCGGCACTTGCGGCAGATGCGGATGTGAAAAAAATGCGGTCAGCCGCGGATTTTTCGCAGCCTCATCTGCCGTAAGTGCCGCCACCGCACTTGCCGCACACTTACCGCAAGACCCATATACACTGTATGGGGCTTGCCGCAAGTGAACAGCAAGTGCGGCCGTTACGCGGTAACTGCGGCAGATGCGTTTTTTTCACCGCAACTGCTGCGATCAGCGCTTACCGCTGATGTGAAAAGTCCCTAAAGGAATAATAACTACTGAGTAAAAAAAACATATTGTATATGAACAGCACATAGCTGATAGATGGCAAGTGAGAAAAAAATGGTACCACTTTTCTTGATAAAAATCAAACTGATTAATGTTGTGTGACCCTAGCCTTAGAGTGAATGAATATCTACAGTGCCAATATATAAGCAGAAGAAAATGTATAAAATGTCAGCCTTCCCTATCCAGTGCCCTGTGCTGCAATACTTACGTTGATCACACTTAAGACCACCATAGCCAGACAAGCACAAACATAGACCATCTCCATCGATTCCACTGTTACAAACCCCATGTACACAAGTACAGGCTGTGGAGATACAAAAATAATGTATTATACAGAGTGCAGACAATTGCCTCTAGCAATGGGAGATACATTCACATTACAAATATTGAGGTAAAAAACTCACCAAATCTTCGATGTGTGCATGTGGCCTTACAAATACTGAGGTAAAAACCTCACCAAATACTGAACCTGTGCACATGGCCTTACAAATCCTGAGGTAAAAAACTCACCAAATACTGAATGTGTGCACATGGCCTTACAAATACTGAGGTAAAAAAAACCTCACCAAATACTGAATCTGTGCATGTGGCCTTACAAATACTGAGGTAAAAACCTCACCAAATACTGAAATTGTGCACATAGCCTTACAAATACTGAGGTAAAAAACTCACCAAATACTGAATGTGTGCACATGGCCTTACAAATACTGAGGTAAAAAACTCACCAAATAGTGAATGTGTGCATGTGGCTTTACAAATACTGAGGTAAAAAACTCACCAAATAGTGAATGTGTGCACATGGCCTTACAAATACTGAGGTAAAAAAACTCACCAAATAGTGAATGTGTGCATGTGGCCTTACAAATACTGAGGTAAAAACCTCACCAAATACTGAACCTGTGCACATGGCCTTACAAATACTGAGGTAAAAAACTCACCAAATAGTGAATGTGTGCATGTGGCTTTACAAATACTGAGGTAAAAAACTCACCAAATAGTGAATGTGTGCACATGGCCTTACAAATACTGAGGGAAAAAACTCACCAAATACTGACCTGTGCACATGGCCTTACAAATCCTGAGGTAAAAAACTCACCAAATACTGAATGTGTGCACATGGCCTTACAAATACTGAGGTAAAAAAAAACTCACCAAATACTGAACCTGTGCACATGGCCTTACAAATCCTGAGGTAAAAACCTCACCAAATACCGAACCTGTGCACATGGCCTTACAATTACTGAGGTAAAAAACTCACCAAATACTGACCTGTGCACATGGCCTTACAAATCCTGAGGTAAAAAACTCACCAAATACTGAATGTGTGCACATGGCCTTACAAATACTGAGGTAAAAAAAACCTCACCAAATACTGAACCTGTGCACATGACCTTACAAATACTGAGGTAAAAAACTCACCAAATACTAAATGTGTGCACATGGCCTTACAAAGACAGAGGTAAAATATTCACCAAATCAGGGGTGGACACAGACTGTAGTGGGCCCCTGTGCAAGAAATTTTTTTGGGCCCCCCATTATAGTGCAACAAAGTTATGTAAATATATAGATTGTATTATTAATAAATGCTGCAAATTTTAGTGCAGGAAAATCTGCAGCATATCAATTCTTGCTGTGGGTTTTCCCACACTAAATGGGCCCCATGTGGCCCCCCATTCATTCAGCTTCTTCCCCCATGTGGCCCCCCATTCATGCAGCTTCTCCCTCCTCCATATAGTATATTGTACCCCATAGTTCTCCATGTAATATAATGCACCCTCAAAGTTCTCCAAATTGTATAATGCAGCCCCAAAGTCCTTCATATAGTATAATGCACCCCCATAATCCTCCATATAGTATAATGCACCCCACAGTCCTCCATATAGTATAATGTACCGTCAAAGTCTTCCACATTGTATAATGCACCTTCCATATAGTATAATGCACCCCAATAATCCTCCATCTAATATATAAAGCTGAATGTGTGTATGTGTGTGTGTATGTGTGTATATCCGGGATTGGCATCTACACCGTCGCAGCTACAGCCGCAAAATTTTGCAGAGTCGCACGTCTGGACCCCGGGAGCGTCATAGGCTATGTTGTGAGGCGAAATTTTAACCCTGTGCGTTCCAGTTCACCAAACAATTTTGCCCTTATCTACATAATAGGAAAAAAGGGAAAGGAAACGTGTGGGAGGAAAATCGACAGCTGTCAGCTATAGACAAAATTTTGCACAGTCACACGTCTGGAACCCGGGAGCGTCATAGGCTATGTTGTGAGGACATGTATACACACCACACGCACACAAAGAGTAACAGCAAGTGTATAGTCGCTAAGGTGCAGCCCCAACATTGGATACTCACCACGCACCCGAACAACAACACACACACACCACAAAGAGACACACAACACAGACACACACACACCCCCAAGGGGACACACACGCACTCTACAGCTACACATGCACTCACCCCACAGGGACACACACACACCACAATGAGACACACATGACACAGACACACACACCACACAGACCCCCCACAGTGACACACACACACATAGCCATCCCATAGGGACACATGCACTCACCCCACAGGGACACACACACCACAAAGAGACACACACACACCACACAGACCCCCCCACAAGGAACACACACACATACAAACCCTATAGGGACACATGCACTCACCCCTCAGGGACACACACACACCACAAAGAGACACACACAACACAGAGACACACACACACCCCACACAGACACCCCCCCACAGGGACACACACACATACACACCCTATAGGGACACATGCACTCACCCCACAGGGACACACACCACAAAGAGACACACACAACAGAGACACACACCACACAGACCCCCCACAGGGACACACACATACACACCCCAGGGACACACACACCACACAGACAGACACAGATGTGCACAAATCACCTCACACAACTCGCCTCATACGTGTGCTATCTTTATTTTCCAAACATAAACATCTGATTAAAAACAGCCAATGTGCAACACATGTGCCATATAGGGAATTAAGGCAGATGTCAGTCACATGAGCTGTCTATTATGTGTATGTGTGAGGTAACATATACTGCCTGGCCAGGGGGTGGGTTTACTGTTGGCTGGAGATTTATTAGGCTGCCTATAGCAATCAATCACAGCTCAGCTTCTATTTTCCTACAGGACATATTCAAATTCTATTTTGTTATAGCTAACATCAGTTATTTATTAACCCGGGCGTAGCCGGGTACTACAGCTAGTATAGTATATTGTGTCCCATACAGTTAGGGCCAGAAATATTTGGACAGTGACACAATTTTAGAGAGTTGGGTTCTGCATGCCACCACATTGGATTTGAAATGAAACCTCTACAACAGAATTCAAGTGCAGATTGTAACGTTTAATTTGAAGGGTTGAACAAAAATATCTGATAGAAAATGTAGGAATTGTACACATTTCTTTACAAACACTCCACATTTTAGGAGGTCAAAAGTAATTGGACAAATACACATAACCCAAACAAAATATTTTTATTTTCAATATTTTGTTGCGAATCCTTTGGAGGCAATCACTGCCTTAAGTCTGGAACCCATGGACATCACCAAACGCTGGGTTTCCTCCTTCTTAATGCTTTGCCAGGCCTTTACAGCCGAAGCCTTCAGGTCTTGCTTGTTTGTGGGTCTTTCCGTCTTAAGTCTGGATTTCAGCAAGTGAAATGCATGCTCAATTGGGTTAAGATCTGGTGATTGACTTGGCCATTGCAGAATGTTCCACTTTTTTGCACTCATGAACTCCTGGGTAGCTTTGGCTGTATGCTTGGGGTCATTGTCCATCTGTACTATGAAGCGCCGTCCAATCAACTTTGCAGCATTTGGCTGAATCTGGGCTAAAAGTATATCCCGGTACACTTCAGAATTCATCTGGCTACTCTTGTCTGCTGTTATGTCATCAATAAACACAAGTGACCCAGTGCCATTGAAAGCCAAGCATGCCCATGCCATCACGTTGCCTCCACCATGTTTTACAGAGGATGTGGTGTGCCTTGGATCATGTGCCGTTCCCTTTCTTCTCCAAACTTTTTTCTTCCCATCATTCTGGTACAGGTTGATCTTTGTCTCATCTGTCCATAGAATACTTTTCCAGAACTGAGCTGGCTTCTTGAGGTGTTTTTCAGCAAATTTAACTCTGGCCTGTCCATTTTTGGAATTGATGAATGGTTTGCATCTACATGTGAACCCTTTGTATTTTCTTTCATGGAGTCTTCTCTTTACTGTTGACTTAGAGACAGATACACCTACTTCACTGAGAGTGTTCTGGACTTCAGTTGATGTTGTGAACGGGTTCTTCTTCACCAAATAAAGTATGAGGCGATCATCCACCACTGTTGTCATCCGTGGACGCCCAGGCCTTTTAAAGTTCCCAAGCTCACCAGTCAATTCCTTTTTTCTCAGAATGTACCCAACTGTTGATTTTGCTACTCCAAGCATGTCTGCTATCTCTCTGATGGATTTTTTCTTATTTTTGAGCCTCAGGATGTTCTGCTTTACCTCAATTGAGAGTTCCTTTGACCGCATGTTGTCTGGACACAGGAACAGCTTCCAAATGCAAAACCACACACCTGGAATCCACCCCTGACCTTTTAACTACTTAATTGATTACAGGTTAACGAGGGAGACGCCTTTAGAGTTAATTGCAGCCCTTAGAGTCCATTGTCCAATTACTTTTGGTCCCTTGAAAAAGAGGAGGCTATGCATTACAGAGCTATGATTCCTAAACCCTTTCTCCGATTTGGATGTGGAAACTCTCATATTGCAGCTGGGATTGTGCACTTTCAGCCCATATTATATATATAATTGTATTTCTGAACATGTTTTTGTAAACAGCTAAAATAACAAAACTTGTGTCACTGTCCAAATATTTCTGGCCCTAACTGTAGTCCTCCATACAGTATAATGCATGCTTCATAGTTCTCCACATTGCATAATGCACCCCATAGCCCTCCATATAGTATAATACACCCCCATAGTCCTCCATATTATATAATGCACCCCCATAGTCCTCCATACAGTATAATACACCCCATAGTCCTCCATATAGTATAATGCACCCCCATAGTCCACCACATAGTATAATGCACCCCAAAGTCCTCAACATTGTATAATGCACCCCCAAAGTACTCCATATAGTATATTGGACCCTCTGTAGTCCTCCATATTGTATAATGCACCCCCAACGTCCTCCAAATTGTACATTGTGCCCCCATAGTTCTTCATGCAGCATAATGCGCACATTAGTCTCCCATCAGTGAAAAAAAAAAAAGATGCTCACCTCTCTCCTATCAGCTCCAGTCTCCCCAGCGTCTGTCTGCCCTCTGTGCATGGCTCAGCATGGGAGTGCTCAGTGATGATGTCATCGCTCTCTGATGTGCTGCCTCCCCAGGGGTGCGGGGAGGCAGCCTTCAGGGGCCCAGTGCTCCCCCCCTCCAGCAGTCCAGGCAGGACCTGCCACCTTGCTTGTGCCCTCCACATGGCTAATTTGCATAACATGCAAACTAGCCATGTGGACAGCTAGGTGCTGGACCTTGGGGGCCCCCTATTGCTGGTGGACCAGGTTCAATGCATCCGGCTGCACATGCGATATGTCTGCCCCTGCACCAAATACTGAACATGTGGTTATAGCCTAAGTAGTAGACTATATGTACAAATATAATTATTTACCACAAATATTTTCACTTTGTTTTTTTACATTGAATTTTTGGACCTAGGATATATAGTGTTATAGACGATTGTAGGATTTTGATCAAGAAGAGCAGTTCAATATTCTGAAAAATACTTATATTTTCCACAAAAATAACAATTTTAGAGGCAACATTTCTTCAAATTTTACATTGTGCTGTTTATCTTTTATTCCTCCTACATATTTAAGAATGAAATTGAGTACTGCCATTTCCTTTGTTGATAGGGTGTGTCGCCACATACAGTTCAGTAACATTGTCTACATCTATGCTTTCCTTGAAAAACGGGATGTTGGAGTATACAACAACTGCAGGGTTACACATTAGGGACTATCTCGAGCAGACAGCAGATGGTACTGTGTTGATGGTTAGAGTTTGTTAATATTGGTCTGTATAATCTCTCTAGTTTATTTGTGTGTCAATTCTTTCCTTTAATTCACCATGTTTTGATGAGGAGCATAATTGTTTCTGCATATAACAAGTAAAAAAGTTCTATGACACTAGTCACTACATGGACAAGTCATGAGGGAGAGTAGTCAAATGTTCCGGGGTCAGATACCAGGAGAGCATATCGTGGACTACGGGAATAAAACACAGAGCACAGACGAATGAAGCCAACATGCACCAATGAGCCAAATACTACAACTGCCAAAGATCTGGGGCTTAAGGTCCCATTACACTCTGCAATGTTCCAGCGATCTGACCAACAATCGGGATCAGTGGGACATCGCTATCTGATCGCTGGTGAGCTGTCACACAGACAGAATCACCAGTGATCAGCGAGAACGCTGGTAAGCAGGTTACACATCGGGTAACTAAGCAGAGCGCTGCGCTTAGGTTCCCGTAGTTTACCATGGTTACCATGTCCCAGCGTGTACTTTGCGGTGCTGGGAGGTCTTTCATCATTGGTTTTCCACTGTCACACACGCCGATGCGGGCCACCCAGCGGGAGACCAACGATCAAAAAATGGTCCTGGCCATTTACCAACGTTCAGCGGTCAGCGAGCTGATCGCTGGTTGTTGGTACATGTAACACTCAGTGGCATCGCTACGAGGTCGCTGCAACTTCACAAAACAGGTGAAGTTGCAACGATATTATTTGCGATATTGTTGCGTGTAACCCGGCTGTAACTGCTAGGCTAAGAATCTGGGCAATAATAGATAACACCTGAATAAGCCCAGCACCTCCCAGTCTCAGATTGGATGGCTGAGCTGTCAATCAACATATCGACAGCTCAGCATGCCCCAGCACTAGATTGGACGATTAAGCTGTCACCTAAACTGACTGCTCAGCACAGCCCTAACCCCAGAGTGCAGCAAACTGTCACTCATTTCATTATAAGTTAATTCTCTCTCAATATCTAAGTAATAAATTATTTTGTTAATAGCTAAAATCTGAAACAGGGAAAAGGCAACATGTGGTTGTTAATTATTCATAAATTTCCAGGACGAGTAAGGCTAGCTTCACAGTAGCGTTTGCGAGCGCAGCGTACCGAACGCAGCCAAACGCTTGCGCACTGCGTTCCTATGTTTAACATGGGAATGCATGTGCCTGCGTTTGGCTGCATTAGGTTGCGTTTGCGTTTGGATGCGCACAATTCGAGTGCTCTCCGAACGCAGCATGTTGCATTTTTTGTGCGTTCGAGGGCGCTTGTTTTATCTGCAAGCACCCGCAAGCGCACAAACCATGCATTGAAGTTAATGGATCCGCAGTGTCCTCCACATGACAGCGCAGGAGAATGCTGCAGATCACATTGAAATCTCTCCCGGCGGCCACGGGAGATCAGCTGAGTGGAGATCAGGTGTTTCTTATCTCCTGCACCGATATCACCTATCCGGTGTCGGTGCGGGAGATTTAAACAGCTGTCAGATCAGCTGTTTCTTAAAATCTCCTGTGCCGACACCGGCGGGAGATCAGCTGTGGCCGGGAGGTGGAGATCTCCGCCGCTGATCTCCTCCTCCTGGCCGCCCCCGAGATAGCTGATTGGCTGGCCGGGCTGATACTAATGTGAACGCATGCGGAGATTCTCCGCTGTGTTCACATCATTATGGGCTGCGTTTGCACTGAGTTTGCGTCTGCATGCCATATGCATGCAGGCACAAACGCAAATGTGAACCCAGCCTAACAGAAGTATGCCACAATAAGGAGTTGCAAGAGAAGATTTCCAAGACTGTTTTAATCGTTAATTCTTTGTCATGGGCCAATGACTTGTACATCTAGAGGAGTGCCCTGCCGATAACATTGATAGACAGATTCTTGCTAGGACATGTATAAGATTGGCAGGTATTGTGCGCAAATGAATAGGACAGGTACACAATCTAGTGATTTATTTTCCATCACCAATGACCGCTGTGAATATACCTTGGTCATATGTGGAAATTCATTGGTGATCCTAGTGGTGCATCAGTTTAAAATTAGTACTCAGTTTACAATTATTACACTACATCACCATGGTTATTACTATATGGCTTTATAAGAATGAATGATGACTACATCAGATAATCAGGGCTTAACACGTAAATCTCTTGCTCTCCAGTGACGTGTATATAAGCACTTTAGAAGCTAGAAACGGAACACATGAAAAGCTGTTGCAGGGCACAGTTCTTGAATGAATACCTTGGATCTGCTGGCTGGCAGAATTCTATCCGCAAGGAGAATAGATACTCCCCCAGACCTCGTTTTAGCCTCTCATACAGCCAAATTAGAATTCTCACACACTGCACATATGAGGGGCAGTCACCCCAAAATGCAGAGTCTGCAGTTTGAGTTCTGATCTGGCACAAATCCTAAGTCATATTAAAAGGCTTGTTAAAGAGTTAATTATGACTTGTAGGATTGCTACCTTTATTGGTGGCATTAGAGTTTGTCTACTTAAGTGACAATTTGCATATACCTTTGATCGGTGTGATATGGCACTACAAACATAGTGTCCACTCAATCTATGACCCTTTTGCTACAAAATAATCTTTCTCATTTAATTAAATAAGGAAGAAGTGTCCCAGGAGGCAGTGCGATTTCTGAAAGGTCCTAGAGGTACATTTCAGATTTTGAAATTTGAGGAATAGTTGAAGTGGATCTCCCAATTTTAATAATGCTGTTCAGATATGTTATCATCTGCTGCCACCTAGTGGCAGTATACCAAATGTGTGATGATCAAAGAGATAATAAGCAATGCTGTTCATAGTACATACATTATATTGAACATGAAAGGGAACCTGTCAGATAATTCCTACTGTGCAAACTATGGGCAGCATGAATCAGAGCTTGGCTGCATGATTGCTGGCAAATATGTTTTTCTTGGGCATACTACTCATGACCCAGCCATTTTGCCCAGCTCCTCAGCAGACTATTTTCATGTTTTATTGTACATGTGCATTTAACAGCTCTAAGAATTCTTGATCTTTGGAAATTCAAATAATTCAAATATTTTTGCCTCTTTTGTTGTTGAAATATTTGGGGCTTAATTTTTATGTAATTTTTATCTTCCCATTTTTGCTGTTGCTGATATTGAGAGAAAATGTTTAGAAATACAGTACATGAAAATGAGGAAATATCATCTTTTTATTTTTTCCATTTTTTTCTATCACCACAAGAGGTCTCTAATAATAGTATAAATTGTGATTTCCTTTCCACAGAAACTGTATTTAGATTTTGGACATACAGTCGAGTCTAGAAATATTTGGACAGTGACAACTTTTGTTATTTTAGCAGTTCACCAAAACATATTCAAGCTACAGTTATATAACCAATATGGGCTTAAAGTGCAGATCAGTCTCAGTTTAATTAGTTAGGGTGTATTCACATGCTCATAGTGTAGAGTAATGGTTTTAGGAAATTAGCGATGCTTCATTAAAAATATAGAAGGCATCCCACTTCCATTTCCTTCAAGGAGAACCAGGAATATTTGGGACAATTTTTATCTCAAAGGAACTTTTTTAATGTGGCCTTTGCATAGGCTTATTTGCGCTATTTCATTAATCTATAATCAATGAAGCAGGTCTAGAGCTGATTCCAGGTGTGACATTTGCATTTGGAAACTGTTGCTGTGAAACCATAACATACAACCACCGGGGCTTCAATGGAAGAGAAACAGACCATCAATAGGCTGAAAATAAGGAAGAAGGAAGAAGTCCATCATGGTCAAATCAACCATTTCATACATTCTGCAAAAAGAAGAGTGCACTGGTAAGATTGCAAACACAGAAAGTCCCTAGACATTCAAGGAAGACAACATCTAAAGAAGCCAGACCAATTCTAGAAAAGCATTCTTTAGACAGATGAAATTAAGATCACAGCTATACCAGAATGACAAGAAGAAAGTATAAAAAAAGGCTCAGAACAGCTCATGATCCAAAGCCTACCACATTGTCTGTAAAACATGGTGGAAGCAGTGTGATGGCCAAGCATGTATGTCTTCCATTTGCACTGAATCACTGATGTTTATTGCTGATGTGCCTGAAGATTGGATTAATCTTGCAGTTGGATTAATTTCAAAGTGTACAGGGCTATACTTTCTGTTCAAATTCAACCAAATGCAACAAGGCTGATTGGACGAAGCTTCACAATATTGATGGCCAAGGACCCAAAACATACTGTGGAAGTGAAATAGGCTAGTGCAATGGGCTAGTCAATCACCTGCTCTCAACCTCAGCCAGCTATATTTCACATGTTTAAAACAAAACTTAACAAAGTAAGACCCATAAACAAGCAACAACTGAAGTCATCTCCAGTAAAGGCCGGCAAAGGACGAACACCTGTAATTGGTGGCGTCCATGGTTTTCAGACATTTGGCAGTCATTGCCTGCACAGGATTCTCTACAACGTATTAAAAATAAAAATATTTTTATGGTTAGGTTAATTTGTCCAATTACTTTTGAGGACCTGAAATAAGGAGACTTTGTAGAAAAATGTCTGCAATTCCTAAACGCATGGTATGTTAGCCACAGTTGAAGATGAAATTCAGCTTCCAAGCTGCATAGTAGGGCTGACGAGATCTCCAAGGATCCCATAGACCCTGTTCCCTCACTACACTGAGCAATCACATGACAGATGGGTCCAGAGGATTAGGAAATTGAAAGGGGATATTCAGTACTTTTTTTTCACAATGTACCTAAGCACCAACTGGCAGGTAGTTGCTAACTACCTTCCTGTTCTACCTGGCGACGTTCTCCACCGGTACAGAAAAGTCACACACCACTTATGCTGAGATGCAGTGGCTTCCGCTGACATCACACTAAGGCTGGGGTCACACACACAGATATCTGGGCAGATATTGTTCACAGATCTCTGGTTGCAGTGAAATCATGGACAGATTGCTCCATTTGTACACAGCCACAAAATGGAACCATGTGTCCATGATTTCACTGCAACCAGAGATCTGTGAACAATATCTGCACAATTATCTGTGTGTGTGACCCCAGCCTAAGAGAGTGGCAGCTTTTTTTCCTTTCTGCACTGTTGGCAGTGCATGATTACAAACGTCAGGCTGATTGACTGCTAGCCCCAACTGCCTAACTTTGGAAAGCCGGCTGTCAGTCAGCATAATGCCAGCAGTCACGCTGTTGCTGCAGAGTGGGAACAAGCTGCCATTGCGTCAAAAAACAAGACCTGCTCTGTTCATGTGGAACAGCTGAATCAATGACCGCTCTTGTGGCGGGTACAACAGGTACAAACACATGCTTGTTATTTATGCACATAGTAAAAAAAAGTCCCAGACCACCCCTTTAAGGAATTTCTAAACTGTCGACATAGTGCTAGCAGAGAAGGCACACATTGTAATAATGTTTATCTTCACCGTGGGGAGTCTGGCTGTGTCTGACAGCTAACTCAACCCCCTTTCCTTGATCTTCCACAGGTGCACAATCTTATGCAAGCTACTTAGGCTGCTTTTACATATCGATTTTTGTACATCCATGGGGATCCTTGAATTTCAAGGATCACACAGACAGGCGCAGATCTGTGCCAACAGATGCCACTGATGCCCACGGATCTGTGTTTTCCACGGATCCGTCATCAGTTAGCACAGATAGAGCTATACCTTGCTTCTGAGCATGCGCAGTACAGCAAATCGGATCCGTTTTACGGATCCTATATTTTGATGGATCTGTTTTGATCCGGCACCATAGAGCGCCATGTTATTTGAAATGGACAGCAACTGATCCGTTTCTGCCCGATTTTTTTCAAGGCAGGCCAAAATCGGAGCAGGCTCTGAATTTGGGGATAGGAAAAAAACTGACACAAACGTATCCATCACAAAACTGACACAATCGGATGCCAATAAGGACCAATCTGTGCACATCTGTGCCCATAGGGATACATGGAGACTAAATCGAATCCGTGGCTATCCGTTTTACAATGGATAGCCACGGATGAATAAAAATCATGATGTGAAAGCAGCCTTACACTGCAAAGTGTGAGCTGCTTGGATGTTTATATAATGGGCGGTCCAAAAACTGTTAAACTATGCTTTATCAGAAACACAGGTGCTTTTTAGAGAAAGCATACCTGGCTGCAATTTTTCATCTAGGATCTTTTACATGCTAACCGTGGTTTGGGCAGCTTTAATCAACTGACATGTTACTTTTAATAGCGATAATAATGTAACATTTTTATCGTTTACATTACATAATGTTATTTTACTATTTTATTACCGAGGTTGGAATGATATTCAGCATACATTTTTAACCTTACTGTTGTGCTTCATTTCACAGTAATGAGATAATTTAAAACATACCAGATCGACAGTCAGCACCATACATGTTTTTATCAGCACATTTCTCACAGGCCATTCCATCGAATCCATCCTAAACATATACAGAAAATAGGAGAAGTTTGTAAAAGATTCATAGTTAGATACAATCCCCATATTTGGCACTTGGAGACCACATTTAAAGGTAATGTATATGTTGGAGCATAGTATTTTAAAGGGTTGCCCATTTTATTATAGCAAATGTGTTGTGGACATGGTTTTGTGATATTTACTAATTACATATATTACAGTTTCTCCTCTTGCTCTTGAAAGTGCAGCTTTTATTGATCATTGCACAGCTCTTCTGTCCATAAAATGCCAGCCAGCAAACATGCGTGGCGCCCCATTGGTCAGTGTGCCATGGAGGGGTACTGCACCAAGACCAGAGTGTGAAGTATCCCTGTGACCAGGGGACTCGGATATCTATAGGGGACCCTCATTACACGCATCCACATACCTTAGGTCAGAGGACCATAGGGTTAACCGTTGCTAGGCAAGCGGTCCCGGTGGGAGAAGCTTAGGTGGGTAGTGGAGAGTGGGAATGTTAGTGAGTCAGTAGGAGAAAGTGGAAGAAACTGAGAGGACCCTGCGAACAGTGCAGTGGAGGGTACATCAGGAGAGGTGACCCGGAGAAAGAAGGGAATCCTAGGGTGTTGAGGTGCACCTGAATCCGGACCGGTATGTCTCCTGGCCGGGAGGATCTAGTCCACAAACGGAGGACCGGCTCCGAGAGCGGTGCGGGTGTTTATCCCCGAGCTGCCAAACCGGAGGGCACAGGCTTCTTCAGAAGTTGCGCCCACACCTGGCATAATCCCCAAAGGCCCTGTATAGGATCCGGAGGCTCAAGATAGGAACTCTCCATAGGGATCCATGGGGACCGGCAAAGGGCTTTGTGTTAGGAGCTCTAAGGAATAAGAGAGGGAGAGCGCAGTAAAGGACAGGGAAGAAACAGGCAGACACATCACCGAGGGTCCCAAGTAAGATGCCCTAACCCCAAGTGACTTCCCAGGCCAACATTACCTGTGGACTGTGTAAGAACTATTTGCTGCCTGAGTCACCAGTAAAACCCATGCAGAACTTAAGTAGTGTGTGGTGTCTCATTTACTGTCACCTGAGGACCTGCATTCCTGTCCCCTCATATAGACTGTGTGCCACTGCCTCTACCTGCAGAGCCACCTCGCTGTGTGAAATCCTTAAACATCCATCACTGCCCCGGGGATCTCACTCCACCTACGGGGAACGTTACCAATAGCTGCCTCATCACCATCCCCGGATTTCTGCAGCAGCGCCGGTATCATTACCGGATACCGTGGGTGGTGTCATGAAGACTATATTTTTTATTTTCTCTTTTGTCAGCGACCACCAGGGCCATGGGTCCGGACACAGGCCACCCATGACATCCCCGTGAACAACAACGCTTAGGACCGAGTCCAAAAGGCCCTGGGATGGGTCACATGTGACTAACCCAGGGTTGTATGGGGACACGGGTGTCTGGGCCCTGCTGTGGTTTGGATGTCACTGGTGGCCTGCCCAGACCCATGGCCCTGGGGGTCAACTGGTAAAGGAGTTGGGAAATGGTAGTAAAGAGTTTGAAACTTTGTCGTGACGCCACCTGCAGATTCTGGTGATGAGCACCAGCGCGCCGCTTCAGACCTCCGGAGACGATGGTATTGCAGCTTGGATGTTGCAGCTCCCTGCAGGTTGAGCTGAGCCTCTGGGGCAGGGATGCATCTGTAATGGTGGTGCTGGAGAAACAGAATTAACTGCGGAGCAGTGCCGCACATGAACAGACACACGGAGGCTTTGTCACTCTACACGGGTACTTTACTCTGTAAACCAGTTCAGATGGCAGTTCAGGTAGCAGCACAAACAGTTTACAATCAGGTAACTGGTTGGGTAGTCAGAGAGGGTTGCAAGGTCATTCAGCGGATCCCGTAGTATACTCTCTATTGTCAATCCCGTGTCCTGCTGCTAAAACCTGCCCCAGCACAGTCCTCTTCTATACCAGGCCCATTGTGGTGCTGTGTGATTCCCTTCTTCTCCTCTCTCTCTCTCTCTAAAGGGTCTCGATCTTTGGTGGGCGATCCTGGCGAGGCTGCACTTTTTAGACAGAATGTCAGGGTTGATGAACTGACCCAAGACGACTGGTGTAGACGGTTCAGGGGCTGAACATCCTGCACCGTATCCTAGGAGCCAATACTCTGTTAGATGGGCCAGGGTTCCCACAGAGTATGGGCGCTCCGATATGGGGTTCCCTCTTTCTTTTCCTGGGCTGCCTCTTCTCTAGGCCCCCTCCCTGGGAGTCTCCTTCTCTCTCTCGGGGGCTCCCCTCTTCTTCGCTCCTCAGTGCAAACTTGAACTCTGCTGTCTGACTTCCCTCCTCCCCTAACTCCGCCCAATGGGAATGGGACTACCTGTCTACCCGGGGTTAAGTGTGGGAGTGCTCGGGATGGGATCCACTTGCAAACCTTACTCTTCCCTGTGACAGGAATAACTGCACACTCATTTGTGGGTGCAGTACCCCTACTGTGACATACTGACCAGTGGGGCGCCAGACATGCATGTGTCCAGACCTGTCTATCAGCATCTTCATATTGGAAAACAGATTTCCCAAATGCAGTGCTTTTCTATTGGAGGAGGATGATGGACAGGTCTGGTCACATGCTCCTACGCTAGCAGCCATTTTCAAGAACAGGGTTGCTGTGCAGTCTGTGATTAAAGCTGTACTAACAAGTATAGGAGGAGAATATATAATTATTTTACTTATTAGTAATTGCCACATTGTGTCCCTCACACCTTCTGTGAAATAAATATAAAATGGCCAAACTCTTTCAATAAGCTGGTTAGCAAAACGCATATGGAGCTACTTAGTGGAACAGCTGAATTATAAGACTGTATGGTTTAGCATAAATATGGAATAAGATGGGTTGTCCATGTTATTTATTATGCTGTCAATGTAAATGCAAGTAAAAGGTAGGTTTCCAATGGAGACCTCCTCTTTTATTACAAATGCCAATTGTTGTTTTAGTTGAGGCACAGAACATTCTAAGGGACACTTTACACACACCAACTTATCTGTCCAACTTCTGACCAACTTACTGGTTGCAGAGAAATCATGGACACATTGTTCCATTTTGTGGCTGTGTACAAATGGAGCAATGTGTCCATGATTTCACTGCAACCAGCAAGTTGGTCAGACGTTGGACAGATAAGTTGGTGTGTGTAAACTGGCCATAAGACTTGTTGACTGAATGTCATCAATTAATTTAAATGAATTTCATGTAATGTTTCACTGTTCCTTAAAGTACCACTCCAATGTTTTTCTTTTTATCAACACTGGAGTGGTGCTTTAAATGTAAGTCTCCTTCCCCCTGTCTTATATTCACCTACCAGTTTTATTGCAAGTGTTGCTCTGTTTGGTGATCTGCCTCCGCACTCTAGTGTTTCATGGAGTGCTTTGGAGGTCACAAATCCATGCATCTCTAAGGGTATGTGCCCACTGGACGGTTCTGCATCTTTGCAGACCGTCAGAAAACCGGTTGAGAATTGCAGAAACTGAGTTTTCTGACGTCAGCAGTGTCCATAGTTTTTGAGCGTTTTTTGAGCGGTTTTATAGTGTTTGTACAGCGTTTTCTGGCGGTTTTTCTTAGCGTTTTAAAGACTGTTTTTTGTGCACTTGTAAGCTGGCACCGCTGGAAAAACGCTCAAAAGAAGTCACTTGCTCTATCTTTGAAAACCGGTGGAAAATCGGTGAAGAAAGTGGAAAGGAGACAAAAAAAAACGTTCTAATGTACACAGCGTTTTCTAAAATCCATTGACTAGCATGTTAATCCAACCGCTGGTTAGGATTAACATAAATTAACATAAAACTCAGCGGAAAACGCCGACGAAAAACGCTAAAAAACAGCCCACAAAACGTCCAGTGGGCACATACCCTAATAATCCCTACATTTTCTACATATGAAAAAGTACATCACATAGAAAACAAAAGTACAATAAACACAAATAAATGGGTTGCAAACTGATACATAAAGAAAGGTGACTAAGACATTCAGTTAAAGGTTTGAAGAGTGGGGAGAGTCTAGTCTGTTGAGGAAGCAAAGTCTAGACTCTAGACTATTGCAGGTGAGTCGGGGAAATCTTGGAGATGATCTTAAGTGGACAGAAATGAAATAAATACTGGCTTATGTAGAACAAGCCGTGAATATCACACACCTGACAGGAGCAGACGCCATCACCATCCATACCATCAGAGCATGTTCCTCGGTTACTACATGGGGACGATGCTCCTCCTGGACATTCTGTGAATAAATTACAACAGTTTGTTGAAGATTAAACAATATACATTCATAAGGTACAACTATCTCAATGTATGCAGATTTGGGTATTTGGTGTTTCTTGATTCTTTCAGCTAGGAGGCTCTTCACAGAAGATTGCATGGCCTTCAATCAATGTTGCTAAAGGTACCGTCCCACACGGCAATTTTGCAAGCAATTTCACTGGCAATTTGCTGGTTTCAGTGAAATCATGGATACATGGTTCTGTTTTGTCACTGTGTAGAAATGGAACCATGTATCCATGAATTCACTGCAACCAGCAAATTGCCAGTGAAATTGCTTGCAAAATTGCCGCGTGTGACGGTACCTTTATAGAGATAAGCAGGCCCATAGAAGTCCTGGTTCTGGGAGTTCTGCTGGATTCTTTATAAAGGTCTATTCAGGACCAAAACTTGACCCAGACCTCACTGGAAGTCACTGATGAGGCAATTTGCTCTCTACCCACACATAGCCAGCCATAAGGAAATCATATCCTGGGGTGGGAGTGCAGGGATTTGTCATTTTTTTATTTTGGAAACACACTATAACCAATACCTCTGCTTTAACCCTTACCCCAGTGCGGGCAGATCAAACACTACAAGCGGCTCACACTTGGCCACGCACCAAGTGTAAATGAGCCCAGCGATGATTGCTGGACTGCTTTGGATACCTAAAGCACCCAAACTCCAACCTCGGATGGGTTCGATCATCTCTAGATGCTAATTCTCTCATGTCTTTATAGGTTCATCTAAACTCTCAAGACTCCTGGACATATTTCCTAGCTGCATTAGGATTCATAGGTGGAACGTCCTTGCAGTGATCAGCACACTCTTTGGCACACTATTTTCTCCATCTGCCAAAAACAGTCCAAGTACTAATGAAAGTGAAATCCGAGGTGGAGAAAAAAAGGTTCTCCACCTTTCTCCATGAGAAAGTGCATGAGAATTGAATCGCACATGAATGTCATGCAACTACAGTCTGATTAGTTTTCATGGACCTAAGGACTTGAAGGTGTGAGTGACATCTGAATATGGAAGGCAAATTGGGCATACTGTGATTTTTTTATTTTGTTTCCTCAGACCACTCAGTCCAAGGAAAAAGAATCATATATGTGCACACACCTAGCCAATACTATTGGTCCCAGGGCTATCCGTCAGAACCATGGATAGCACTCGTCTAATTTAAATGTTCATGTGCACAAGTTTGACAGTTATAGGGAATCTGTCAACAGGTTTTGGCTAGCTTATCTGGTAGCAGCATGGTGCAGGCTGAGACCCTGAAACCAACAATGCATCACTTACCTTACTGGGTACAGTGGTTCAGGCACAATAAATGTATTTAGATTTAGCAATGTAGTAGAACTGAGAATGCTGCCCCCGCCCACACCAGGCTCTGTATGTACAATGTCTATAGATAATGACGTGCTAATCACAGGAGGGGTCGTGTTAGACTACCCAACATGAGTTAATGTATTCCTAATTTAGGAGGGTGGCCACGGCAGTTGTGTGTTCGACCCCTGAAGACACTAAATATGTTTATGCCTTAATGTGAATTGTGTTAGGCATGTTTGTGTTAATTGAATTATATGAAATGTAATGTATTTTACATAGGTATAATGTAGGGTAATGTGTTCATATAGTACTGAAGTATAGGATGCATAGGAATGTTATATAGGCTATAAGCCAATATGTATAGAATGTTAAGATAGGAAGCTTGCCCAGCGACTGCAGGGCAATCAATAGTCAAGTATGGGACTAGCCCACAATGGGAAGAGTCAGTCTCTAGGGAAAAGTCTGCTCCATGTTAGAACTCAGATAGGGTTTATCTAGTGATTTGAATGGACGTGCAAGTTATACATAACACCAAGGCTGCATTTAATGGGTGTTTTGTGGCAACTACAACTACTACCATCCTAGTGAGACAGACCTAAGAATCTGGACGGACTCACAAAAAGTCAGTATCAGAATCTATCCCTGGCCAAGAACAGACTAATTCCTCTAGTAAGGGTCCTTTGAAGTATGGTTAGCATAAGGCATGGTGTAGCTTACAACCCTGTGGAAATGGACAGAGACGGAAACATACATGGAACAAGAATGCATTTCTGTGTGGTATATTTGATAGCGTGGCTACTTTCTGCTGCTGGGAGAATGGAGAACCACATGGGGACTAGAATTACTTTTGTGTGCGGTACCGTGATGCTAATCTGATTGACTTAGGAGGAACTGGAAATGTAAAAGAAACTAATAATTGAGGAGTCTGATCTACAGGTGTGCCCTATGGTGTTTTGGAAACTGCTTAAGTTATTTGCCCACTGTCTCACGTGTAAAGTTGTATCGGAAGAAGTCTGCAAATTGTTCAGTTAAGGGTTGTTGTTTAAGAACTCTCTGGTACTGTCTATACTGCAGGCTGGTCCTGGTTTGTCAGAAGCAACAGTGATAAGCAGCTTTCACAAACGTATGACCTTAACCACACAAGACCACTCACCCAACTTAGGACCACAACCACACTTTTTCTGTAAAGGACCAGGGCGCCAAATGGAGGTAATCCCTCGCGTGCAGATACAGCTATGTGCACTTTCACACTAGAAATGATAATCTCCTGGGGCTAAAACAAACATTGCAGGTAGACAACAGCACGGACCTTGATCAGCATAGCTGAAATCTGTGGTTTAAGCCCCTACAACAAATCCTCAGATTACCTATCAAAAGCCTACTTCCCTCTAAGTCAAAATGTGGCTTGGGTGTTTTTATCGTTTAATAATGCAGAGTATTATTCAGAACATTTTTATGAGAATTTTCTCTTTTTGGTGACAATATTTTGTCACACGCTGCATTCAGGGGTCCTTTCAGTTTGCAAAGCATCAGGGGGTGACAGGTCCTTTTTAAATTATACAGTCATAAAACATGCATAATTTATTAAAAATTGCTTTTCCTGTTTAAATAATTTGGTACATTTTTAGACTGCTTCAGTTTACATCACCTAGTACTAAACTCTGTTTTAATGTTGTGTGGCAAAGTTTTGTCGCATGGTTTTACTTTTGTAGATCAAACCCCTTTTCAGCTACGCCATTCCCCAATAAATTTTTTTTATAAAATACATAATATATGGAGTACAAAGCACATAAGGCAATTTTGGCACTTATTGTATGAAAATTGAAGCCATTTTGCTTACAAATTATCCCCCAAAGAGTTTTACATTACTGCTCCATGACAACCAATGTGGATTGGTCTTTTCTACTGGTTAAGTTGGTTCTAATTGAGCAGAAAAATGTGCTGACGAACAAATTCATTTCTGACTCTTTCATCATTTGTAACATCTTATGTGTCCTGTTTTCACAACATCGGTGAAAGTGCTCACACTGATGTTTCCACTAGATAATAGGGTAATGATAGAGTCATCAGTAAGTTTTCCTTGGGGAGTAGAGATTGAACAGGACAAAGAAACTGCTGAAAGAACATGTAAAAAATGGCAAAATGTACTCAGAGCCGAGTCCTCTCGTCGTCTAAGGCTGGGGAGTGTCATTGTGATGTGACCTGGCTCCGTGGTCCCAGAAGCGGCAATAAATGGGGAAAAGGAAAGAATATAGAGTTTGTTTAGATAATGTATGTGATGCCACCCGTGGTTTGTGGCCAAATGTGGCCACCACTGCAGTCGGGTCTCCTGAGGATGATGGGGGTTGCAGCCAGCGTGATGTGACCTCCACAGGTAGGGCTGTTCCCCAGGGCTGCCATGAAGATAGTGCAAGGAGGAAAAGGAAAAGACCTATTAGCGTTCTTGGGCACACCTCCAGCCATCAATACTCAATCTTATTCAGCCCCGTCTCGGGCATGCAAGTAAAAGTCACACGAAATTCTGAGCTTTTGCCGGGTCTTTACTGAAGCTCCACAAGTCACACACGGTACAAACAGTTCACACTGTACCACAAGTTCTCAAGCGGCTTCGGTCACAAATTAGCAGCTGGGACGGTTTGTTAACAGCAGTCTCTCTCTCTGTTACCTTTCTGGGCCTCACTCTCCTTTCCGAGTGCTAGTTACGGGCCAGCTGTCGCGGGTCTTTCCTGGGGGCTCTCAGTCTGTCCCCCTAGCCCTTGTTTGACTGCCTTTCCTTCACTGAATTGGAGGGTGGGTTCCTGGCATATAGTCCCTTCACTCCACCGGTTAATCTGTGGTTTGGGGCATACACTTCCACAGGGCCGGCACTCTCACTTTGTCCCGGTCCCCTGGCCCCTGGTGTCCCTGTTGGCCCAGGTACACCTCTGACACTTTTTGCTTCCCTCGGTAAGCAGCCTGGGACCCAGACTAGCCATTCAGTGGCACAAGCCAGGAACTCGAACCTAAACTCTCTACTTGAGCTCTCCTAACTTTATGTTCCTGGGCTTTAATCCAGTTCCTCCACCCCCTTCCCGGGCTTTTCCTCACTCTCCACCCTCCACCTGGTCCCTCCCGCTATCTCTTGCCTGACATGAAGTAACTAGGACTAGGGATCGGGGGTTGTGTGGTGTTTTTGTGCGGAGTGACCACTTACCAGTGTCAGCTGCTATTCCATTTTGTTGCGACCGGTCCACGGGGGCGCCACTTATGGAAAATATATCTCAATAAGTTACCTATGCTAAAAATGTGACTCATTAAAATTGGAAGGAAAGACTCCTATCTCTAGAACATTGTATGTTACAGTCAAGCATTGGGGTCGGTTTCCTGAGGTAATAAATTATATTTCACACTGCAGTGAAGTATTTATCCATGTGTTGCTGCACAAGGTGCAATAATTACAGCCATTGAAGGATGAGCCAATGGCCGTACTACAAAGTGTACAGCTACATTGTCTGGTTTATTGACAAAATTACTGATAGTATCTATGGAAGTCACAATGCAGAATACGATCTCATCTAAAGCCGGCTATATCTATGCCATCCATTCACTCTCTCTTCTCACAGATGCCTAAAAGAAATCCAAGCTCTCTACATTGCTGATGTCAGAGGGACACATCCGCACTGCAGGGTGGTAAGCAAAGACTGAAGCAACATGGAAGTGGTTTTAGACAAGCATATGTATTCTGCCCCTTGGGTTATCTAATTTGCAGCTGAAAAAAAAAACATTTAAAAACTTTTGGACTCTGGACAACCCTTTTGGATGATGTCTATCACTTGCTTCTTGACACCCAATGAGATAAATAATGACAAATTATTTACCTTATTAAATGTATATATTTTTTTAAAATGGTCTCGATGAAAAACAGTAAATGGGTCTTTTGAAGTAGAATAATTTTGTCTATGAGAGTAGCTGCGTGTGGGTCTGGAGATGGTTGTGGGCCCCCTTACCTCTTGGGCCCCTGTGAGGTTACACAGGCTGAACCAGAGATATGTCCACCTGTGGTATTTCTGTTAGAAGATGGAGTTTGTGCATAATAAAACTCTGAAAACAAACATCGCCATCTGCTGGCCAACGAGCATAAGGAAGAGAGAAGTGTGTCAACAGGAACTTGAGGGCCAAGTGTTGAAAAGGGACAACAGGTCAGGAGACAGTGAAGGGTAGTGTGAAGAATATGGAAGATATCTCTACATTCTAGATACAGTGAAAAAATTAATTACATAAAGGAAGAAGTCCCCATTGCAAACTACAACCCTATGTAGAGCCAGCAGAAAAGGTTTGTTCTCAGGGAGACAGAAAGGCAGGAGTGTGTGTACTCAGGGGCAGGCAAGTGCCTTTCTAAGCAATGGATCAGAGAAGATCAGCAAATAGGCAGACTCCAGTGGAAATTTAGAAATATTGGGGTGTACATAGGTCACACAAATATGACAGGCATATATTCAGCCTCAAGATATCAGAAGAAACATATACATATTTCCCCTTAAACTGTGTGATGTGCCTTTAAGATTTAAATTAATATTGAAGACAGTACACACATCATGTTTCCTATCTATGAGTTGGTATTCATAATAGGAAAGATAGCAGTAATATCTCTTGCCTGGTACACCCAAGGGCAAAGATATGCAGAAAACTTGAATTTTAAAATTCTCTTGTTCTGAGCCAATCCTACAGACAGACCCCACATGTAATCATTAAAGGTTTGGTCAAGTGAGGGCTTAAAAGGTGCTCACCATATTCTTAGTTGTTCACTGCTAGGGAGGTCATGTTGTGTAACGTGTTGGAATTAACCAGAAACCCCTGGCTCCACATCACATCCCATGTAGGCTAACAACCAAGGCCAAACAAGAAAATGGGTAACTGACTTACCTTTTGTATAATTTTCCACAATTTCAGCACCTGTCATTGTGGTTTTTTTTTCTTGCACTCTTTTTGTTGCTGTGTGTAGCTGGGCCATATGGGTGCGTTTGTTCCGGCAGGTAGCAGTGTTGAATGCCATAACAGCCCGCCTTCTGAGATAGGGGTTAATGTAAGAGGCTGGGCATACACTGTGCAAACCTGTGTGAACTGCACCCTATATGAATCCCATTCTGTTTGCAGGACAACCAGTGGTCACTCCCTCTGTGAGAAAGGAGGTTGCTAGTGATTGGGGCTGGTGTCCTGCATTTATGATGCCTGGCAGGGTTCTGTTTTACTGGAGTTTGTGAAATGGTTCTCTCAGCCTGTCAGGGCTGTACAAGTGTGGTGCCATGCTAGAGGTTGGGTGGATCACCCTCTCTCACTCACCATGCCTTCTTGTGCCATATTGGACAGGGGGGTGTCTGTGCAAAATTGTGCCAAGCTGACCTTACATACACTAGGGGGTGCAGAACATTAGTAGAAGTTAAATGACCGTGTGGTGCCCCTGGGCTGCCACAGGGTTAACTGCAGCCAGACGAGGTAAGACGGTCGACTCAAAACACAAACACCAACACACACTAACCCTAAGCCAATCACTCTATGTAGGGCAAGGGGTGGCGGGAGTTTAGAGAAGTTTGGGTGGAGAGGAGGACGGAACCTGGACAAAGGGGTGGAGAAACAGGAGTAAGACACTGAGAAACCAAGGTGAGAGTGGTAATTCCCAGGAGGAGAGGTTCCCTGGAGGTAGCAGAGTCCTGGAGGTAGTTGCCCAGGGGAAAAGCTCGCTCTGGTGGTAAAGAGGCGAGGGAAGAACACCACAAGTCCAGACACCCTTAAAAGAACATGGCAAGAGACAGAAGGAGCCTGGTGAGCCAGAGTAAACTTGGGTCACTGGAAGGCTAGGCAAAGATAACCAGAGAGCCGACTCTGGAGACGTGACTACGGAAACTACACGACCCTAACCACGAGACATCCTGGCGGGATGCGGGGGCTCTATGACCCGTGACCTAACTACCACTACAGAGTAGGATAAAGCCATCAGACTAGGGCTAGTGACCCAAGAGAGTGGAATTACTCACTTCAAAGCCCGTGATGGCTGGACCAAACCCGTAGGTGAGGACAGGACAGAGGAGAAAGGCCTGAAAGGTATTTTGATGGGAGCGACAGAGGAACCGTCTGAGCTGCAGTGGCACCCGGGTCCCCGATAAAGTGTAAGAACTGTGACTGTGAACTGTACTGTAACCTGCCTCTAAAGAACTTTGAACAGTAAAGTACCCAGTCAGCTCAAAAGTGCCTGAGACTGTTTATTATTAAGCTGCAGCATAATCCCCACCTGCGAAGCTACGTACTGTTGCCCCTGTGTGCTAGCTGGAGGAGCTGCAGAGGAGGAACCGATGCAGCATCCAGCATACACAGCCCCCCACCACACCTGTCCTGGGGACATCTAGCCCTACCCGTGGAGGGCTCTCCATCCCGGCTGCCCCTCACCATCGTCCCCAGCAGGAATACGGCAGCGGGGTTCCATGACAATTGTGTACAAGATAATTGTGTACGGACAATTGTGTACAGACAATTGTGTACAGGCCAATTGTGTCCAAGGACAATTGTGTACAAGGACAATTGTGTACAGGGCAATTGTGTACAAGGCAATTGTGTACAAGGCAATTGTGTACGGACAATAGTGTACAAGGCAATTGTGTACGGACAATTGTGTACAAGGCAATTGTGTACGGACAATAGTGTACAAGGCAATTGTGTACGGACAATTGTGTACAAGGCAATTGTGTACGGACAATTGTGTACAAGGCAATTGTGTACGGACAATTGTGTACAAGGCAATTGTGTACGGACAATTGTGTACGGACAATTGTGTACAGACAATTGTGTACAAGTGTGTACAAGGCAATTGTGTACGGACAATTGTGTACAAGACAATTGTGTACAAGGCAATTGTGTACAAGGCAATTGTGTACGGACAATTGTGTACAAGGCAATTGTGTACGGACAATTGTGTACGTACAATTGTGTACAGACAATTGTGTACAAGTGTGTACAAGGCAATTGTGTACGGACAATTGTGTACAAGACAATTGTGTACAAGGCAATTGTGTACAAGGCAATTGTGTACGGACAATTGTGTACAAGGCAATTGTGTACGGACAATTGTGTACGGACAATTGTGTACAGACAATTGTGTACAAGTGTGTACAAGGCAATTGTGTACGGACAATTGTGTACAAGGCAATTGTGTACGGACAATTGTGTACAAGGCAATTGTGTACGGACAATTGTGTACAAGGCAATTGTGTACGGACAATTGTGTACGGACAATTGTGTACAGACAATTGTGTACAAGTGTGTACAAGGCAATTGTGTACGGACAATTGTGTACAAGACAATTGTGTACAAGGCAATTGTGTACAAGGCAATTGTGTACGGACAATTGTGTACAAGGCAATTGTGTACGGACAATTGTGTACGGACAATTGTGTACAGACAATTGTGTACAAGTGTGTACAAGGCAATTGTGTACGGACAATTGTGTACAAGACAATTGTGTACAAGGCAATTGTGTACAAGGCAATTGTGTACGGACAATTGTGTACAAGGCAATTGTGTACGGACAATTGTGTACGGACAATTGTGTACAGACAATTGTGTACAAGTGTGTACAAGGCAATTGTGTACGGACAATTGTGTACAAGGCAATTGTGTACGGACAATTGTGTACAAGGCAATTGTGTACGGACAATTGTGTACAAGGCAATTGTGTACGGACAATTGTGTACGGACAATTGTGTACAGACAATTGTGTACAAGTGTGTACAAGGCAATTGTGTACGGACAATTGTGTACAAGACAATTGTGTACAAGGCAATTGTGTACAAGGCAATTGTGTACGGACAATTGTGTACAAGGCAATTATTTGTGTACAGGCCACTTGTACAGGCCACTTTCACAATGACGCTTACTTTCAGTTTCATTACTCACCCCTTGCAACTTTCACCATGACTTTTACTATGAGCAAGTCTGAAAAAGACAAAGATGTCCTTAGGCTTGGGGGACACGAGTATATCCTGCACAGGACACGTGATGACAGCATCAAAGAATGGCGGTGCAGGCAAGTCAACAAATTCAAGTGTCCCGCACGCATGCACACATCTGGAGCCGCGATTGTTAAACAGCCGACTGAGCACAGTCACTCTGCAGATCCAGTTCAAGCTGAAGCCAGAGCTACAATGGCTGCTCTGAGGCAAGAAGCAATCAGCTCTCAAGCATCTACTAGAAGCATTGTTGGACAGGTTCTTCGAGACAGGTCTGATGACGTGTTGTCTCGAATGCCCAAGCGAAGTGACGTTGAGCGAAATACACGTCGGGTCAGGCAGCGAGCAAACACCATGCTGACTCCTCCTCAAAGCATCAATTTTGCTATCCCCCAGGAATACAGCGACATCATTTTATATGACTCTGCAAGAGATGTCCCCCACAGGATTCTTGCCATTGGTAGCAATGAACTGTTGCCTTATTTCGAAAGAGGAGAGACATGGTTTGGCGATGGAACGTTCAAGGTGGTGCCAACCATGTTCTTTCAGCTGTATTCTCTCCATGCAAAAGTCGGCAACTCCTATCCTCCCCTGATCTACTGCCTGCTGCCAAACAAGACTGGTCCAACCTATCGTCGAATGATCACGGCGCTCAAAGGGTTGATGCCAGGTGCAAATCCCCAGAAAATTCTTCTTGACTTTGAGATGGCAGCAATGTCAGCTTTCCAAGATGAGTTTCCAGCTGCAGCGATTTCTGGCTGCTTCTTTCATCTGAGCCAGTCCATTATTCGAAAGGTCAATGAGCTGGGCCTAAAGGCTGAATTTGAGGCTGAGGATGGAGAGTTCAATCTCAAGGTAAAATCTTTGGCCTCCTTGGCGTTTGTCCCACCAGCCGAAGTAAGTGCAAGGTATGACGAACTAGCCCAAATCTTCCCTGATGATGATGCTACCAATCAGCTCCTCTCCTACTTTGAGCATACCTACGTTAGGGGGCCAGGAGTAGGTGGACGCTTTCGAAACGCAAGGTTTACTCCAGAGGTCTGGAATCATTATGCTGACGCTTTGGCCTCTGCCCCCAAGACCACGAATTGCTGCGAGGGGTTTCATAACGCCTTACAAGCACTCTTTCTTTGTGCTCATCCTACCGTGTGGAAACTGTTCAACGGACTCATTAGTGACATGGCAATTCATAGACTTACAGCCCAGAATGCTGAGGTACTGAATGTTGAGCATCCACGAAGCAAGTATGTCCAGCTAGCTGAACGACTGCGTGTGAAAGTGGCTGATTATCACAATCAAGGAGACAAGCTGCGGTATCTACGAGCGATCAGCAACATGCAGGCACGATAGACAAGACCAGCAATATTTGTAGAATAAGAATAGAAGAAGCTTTGAAACTGTTATTCAATAAGCAATCTTACGTTAAAATCAATGATGAATAAAGTATTTCCTTTTTTTGGACGTTTAATTTTTTGTTTTCCCTATACTTGTCTGTAAATAATCGTCCGTACACAATTGTCCGTACACAATTGCGTTGTACACAATTGTCCGTACACAATTGCCTTGTACACAATTGTCCGTACACAATTGCCTTCTACACAATTGTCCGTACACAATTGCGTTGTACACAATTGTCCGTACACAATTGCCTTGTACACAATTGTCCGTACACAATTGCCTTGTACACAATTGTCCGTACACAATTGCCTTGTACACAATTGTCCGTACACAATTGCCTTGTACACAATTGTCCGTACACAATTGCCTTGTACACACTTGTACACAATTGTCTGTACACAATTGTCCGTACACAATTGCCTTGTACACAATTGTCCGTACACAATTGCCTTGTACACAATTGCCTTGTACACAATTGTCCGTACACAATTGCCTTGTACACAATTGTCCGTACACAATTGCCTTGTACACAATTGTCCGTACACAATTGCCTTGTACACAACCGTACACAATTGCCTTGTACACAATTGTCCGTACACAATTGCCTTGTACACAATTGTCCGTACACAATTGCCTTGTACACACTTGTACACAATTGTCTGTACACAATTGTCCGTACACAATTGCCTTGTACACAATTGTCCGTACACAATTGCCTTGTACACAATTGCCTTGTACACAATTGTCCGTACACAATTGCCTTGTACACAATTGTCCGTACACAATTGCCTTGTACACAATTGTCCGTACACAATTGCCTTGTACACAACCGTACACAATTGTCTGTACACAATTGTCCGTACACAATTGCCTTGTACACAATTGTCCGTACACAATTGCCTTGTACACAATTGCCTTGTACACAATTGTCCGTACACAATTGCCTTGTACACAATTGTCCGTACACAATTGCCTTGTACACAATTGTCCGTACACAATTGCCTTGTACACAACCGTACACAATTGCCTTGTACACAATTGTCCGTACACAATTGCCTTGTACACAATTGCCTTGTACACAATTGTCCGTACACAATTGCCTTGTACACAACCGTACACAATTGCCTTGTACACAATTGTCCGTACACAATTGCCTTGTACACAATTGCCTTGTACACAATTGTCCGTACACAATTGCCTTGTACACAATTGTCCGTACACAATTGCCTTGTACACAATTGCCTTGTACACAATTGCCTTGTACACAATTGTCCGTACACAATTGCCTTGTACACAATTGTCCGTACACAATTGCCTTGTACACAATTGTCCGTACACAATTGCCTTGTACACAATTGTCCGTACACAATTGCCTTGTACACAATTGCCTTGTACACAATTGTCCGTACACAATTGCCTTGTACACAATTGTCCGTACACAATTGCCTTGTACACAATTGCCTTGTACACAATTGCCTTGTACACAATTGTCCTTGTACACAATTGTCCTTGGACACAATTGCCCTGTACACAATTGTCTGTACACAATTGTCCGTACACAATTATCTTGTACACAATTGTCCTGTCACCCGGCAGCGGTATTCCCCACTGACCACATACCATGGGTGGCGTCACAACAATCTCGTGTAAATACCCCTTTTTGATCTGCCGCATCGGGCTACGGCACCCTGACACCCCAGAGACAGTACGGTCCGGCCCCGAGTACCCCGGTCCCTAGTGGATGCGACAACCACATTGTCTGGCTCTGACGTATTAGAAACGTCAGGGTGGGACTGTGAGAAATCAAGCTGGCAAAACTTCCCTACATCTTCACCGACGTGGATCCCAATCGATTTATTAGAACTTATCTTGACCAAAATCAAAATTTCAACCTGGAAGGAAGGTGGAGCCAAGAATATATATGACACAATCGACAGTAAAATGAATATTATTTCCTTTCAACTCCTGAAGGACATGTTCAAATTGGCAAAAACAAAAAAGAAAAGACTTGGAAGAAAATGGAAGACACTATTACAACCCCTAATATAAACTTCAGCTTACCACAGAATATATCCAATATGATAAGGTACCAAAAAAAACCTAACTTTTGGAAGACTGGAACTATCTACCAAAGGATCAATCAAGACACCGTACTTATAAATACATTCAAGATAGAAAATTGGGAAAAAGATAGAGATAGATCAACTCAAAAAATCTACGATTCCATGTATGCTAGTGTTCCCTGCGTCTCCCTAGTTGAAACCCAATACAAAATTTTCACATGATGGTATCTTACTCCACTCAAACTCCATCTAATTCAAAACCAAAATTCACCCTTATGTTGGAGAGAATGTCAAGAATTCGGAAACCTGACACACATCTTCTGGAGTTGTCAACATCTTAGGCTAGCTTCACATCACAATTTTGTGTTGTCAGGTTCTGTCCGGTGTTTTGCAGGAAGAACAGGACAGAACCTGACAGCCCTGGACTAAACAGAATATGCCCTCTGATCCTGTTTTCTGCAGGAATCAGCAGCTGCCGCTGTCCAAGTGCTGAAATTCCAGTATAGCGGCTGGAGGGAGCTCTCCAGGTGCTGAAATTTCAGTTGGGGAGCTCTCCAGGTACTGAAATTCAGTGGCGGCTGCTTTCTCAGCACCCGGCATCCAGGAAAAGGTCTGATTTTATGTCGGATCCAGCACGATCCAGTGCCCAATTTTTGAACCAGGCACAAACAATGCGGCAAGCTCCGATTTTGTGTCCGAGACAAAAAAGCGAAATCTGACAAGTCCTCCTGAACAGCACAAAACTGGATAGCAAATCACTGCCATCCGGCCCCATCCGGCCCCATAGGGAGATAATATGGGCCAAATTGGATTTGGGGTTGTCCGGTGTGAACCGGACAGCCCCGGATCCCAAAAATCGGGGTGTCAAGCCGGCCTTAGACGATTCTAGAAAGAGGTCCAAAATGTAATTAACAAACTAACAGGTCTTAATATTGAGCTCACACTAGAATTAGCACTGCTACTCATAGGAATTGAGAAACTGCCTAAAACTCATAGACCCCTGATAACCCATATTTTAATTACTGCAAAAAAACATCATAGCAGCTCATTGGAGAGAGGCCTCACCACCCAATCAAAGAAATCATAGAAACATTGGCAACTCATAATGCTTATGAATTCTCTTTTGGAATTAGGAACAACCTCCTCACTAGATTCCAACAAAAATGGGTGGAATGGATTACTCATACTCATTCACCTCCACCCTAAACAAAATTGAGACCATGACGTTACACACACTGGTGACACTAACTTCTTACTCGTATCAAGCATAGGAGGTTGGTGTAATCGGGAATTGAGATGAGATGCTCTAGACAGTTAAACCATATTCATAATAGCCACACATGTTTTCATACTTCCGTTACATGTAAATAGTTGCATAATAATAAAGTTCTTGTTATAAAGCAAATTTTTGATATTGTTATTTGGCACCCCAGAGTTCAGATGCCACAATGTCATTATCTCCCTCGGGGGGGTAGTGTCATACCTGAGAGCAACAGAGACTAACCACACCAGGCAAAACCAAAGCACACAACACCTTTCTGTCTCCAGGCCTGAAGGGGGAGATCTAAAACCTGGGTTCAGGATAGCTCCCCTATAAATTCTGGTCTGGGGCGGAGTTAGTTCAGTACGGAGCAGTACTGAGGAAGACATCCTGTGGACTTGAGCAGTGCTATGCTCACCCTAGGATAGCTAAGCCTAGCTTAGGGAACTAAGGCAAGGGTCTGAGGAAGTTGAGGAAAGCCTGGGGAGCAGAGCAGTGTCGAGCTCACCCTAGTGGAGTAAGCGCCATGAACCGTACACCAGAGTCCGAGGCTGTCCAGGGCCTAACGACCTGGCAGCCAATACCGGAGGGTGGTGAATTCCAAGTTCCCCATCCACACCAAGTGCCCGGAGACAAAGTAGCGTTAAGAGCCCAGGAGCAGCCGCCCGTGAAGTGAGGCTAATGAAGGACTCGAGCTGCCTGTCATACTGGCACACACAGGACAGAGAGAGAGGGCCGCAGCTCAGCTTTAAGCAGCAGCAGGGACCCACAGGAGAAAGCATAGAAGGGATGCTCATAACTTGCCGGCAGAGGAGAACCCCGAGTTGCTCCCAGGTTACACGGACTCACAGCAACACAATCTGTGGTTGAACCGGTATGGCCAATAAAGGATTTGAGGAACCAACAAAATGTGAGTCTGTCTGTTAATGCGCACCCTCCATCCTGCACCCTACACCTTGCAACATCCACTGCCCTGGGGATCCACTCCTCCCATGGGGAGCAATTCCATCCCAGCTGCCTATACATCATCCCCAGAGGTTCTGCAGCAGTGGTGGCTGCTAATAGCCACAAGCCACGAGTGGCGTCATGAATAACTTTGCCTTTAAACCCCCCTTTTCCCAAAAACTCCTTTTACACTGAACCATGGTCACGGAGCCAGGTCTTGACCCCTGTGACTCCCCAGAAACACCGTAGCCCCGTTCCGAGTACCGCACGGCCCTGGGGTGCATCAGTTTTTGGTGTCACGAACAGGATCCAGTTGCTTGGTGCCATCGAGTACTGTGTGCCATGAACTGTGTTGAATTATGTGTTTTTGACTATTGCTATTACTAAAATCTGAGATGCGCGGGAAGCTGAGGGGGTGTATCATAGTGGGCAGAACCCTGCAAAGAGTGCGAAAGGAAGCCCAACCTGACGACATCCGGTGGGGACAAGAAACCCTGTCCCATGGG